>CM060916.1:399872496-401122496 GCA_030737875.1 Allium sativum | reverse complement strand
GAGTAACCATGGTGGCCACGTAAAGGTATATATTTATATATTCATATAGGTCTATACGGCTATGTTTAGTAGGTGGGGATTTCAATATTTACTTGGTCGCCACGGATATATAATTTGGCAGGCAAGGAAAAAAAGGAATGACGGTTTTAAGTGAGGGAGGTCACCTCTGTATGGTTGCGTTTTGAAGCTTCCTACTGAAAGCATCGGTTTGAAAGTATATACGTATTTGTCTTGGTTATAAATGGTTTTGATGCTTTCAAAATAAAGCTTTGTTCACGAATGGACCCCTATTGACAGAAATAAAAGTGCCATTGTAATGAGTATGGTGTCACGATTTCAAAAATATAATAATATCGGTAGGTTAACTTATATTGTGAATCCCCGAAATATTGATACAGGGTGCAAAATACTTCAAATAAAAAGCTGCATATTTAATTTATTAAAAATTACAGTAAAATTTTAAAAATTAAATTATAACTACGTCTCGAAGATCTTGTCCAAATTCAAAACCAATATTATATTAAATTATCGTTATGGTTTATAAACGATTCTATAGCGATTTTCTGAAACTTTGAATTGGACATAAAATAAAATTTATACGACGAAAATTGGATTTTTCTCTGCCATTGGAAAGATATCGTCAAACCGGTCCCACTTTTTCTTGTTTCGAAGAAATCCGACTTATTATGAACCCGGTACGACCAATTGAAGTTCAAAACGTCAAATCGCGAACTACCGCGCCGCTGCAGCTCATTAATTAATTAAATTATAAACCATATATATTCGTCGTCATTTTCAAAATGAATTGTCACTAATATTCCACCATAAACAATATTTGACCACTTTAAACTGTCCCATCACAATATATTTCAAATTCGGCAATTTCCCATATTTTGGAAATTAAAATAATATTTATTATTTATTTTAAATAATATATTCACAATATAAAATCGTTAAATTCGATTATTTAAATTCAAACCAAAAATTTAAATAAATAAAATATTTAAAATAAACAAAATAAATAGGCGGAAAATATGGGTCGTTACATTCCTTCCCTCTTAAATTAATTTCGTCCTCGAAATTGCTAAGGTAGAAGAAATGCCGTCTACTATTATCTTTGCAAAAAGAATAAATTTTTTTTTACTCGAATAAATTTTCAAACTGACCCCATTGGTTTTAAAACCAATTTATTTCAAATACAAGAATTTCCCAAAAATTTCTAACCCCTTAAATTCTGGAAAATTTTCGGCAGAGTCTCCCCTGTACGGAGGACCATCTGCAATACCGCAGGATCAAGAAATAAATATACATCGACTCTCAAGGTCGAAAAATCAAAAATTCAAACCCAAAATCCAAACAAAATCCAAAATTTCATATTTGCGTAAGCGTACCTTTTGGCGAGCGTTATTATGCGATAAGCGATATAATTTATTCGAGCCTGCTTAATTAATTTTGCAACTCTATTCAAACTGGACTAGATTAACTCCAAGATTTCTCTCTTGGATGAATTTTTAAGCTGAACCGATTCGTCAACACCTGTTCTCAACTTCAAACAAACTCATTAGTTATCAACCAATGTTAATTATGTTCAAACACCCATATCATTTATATCAACCAATTATACACGCAGTTCAACCACATGAGATTATAATTATTTATAATCACTTTATTTATTTCTTTTAATTATACATTCAAATTTATTTACCTGGATTGATTATCCAACTTATTTATTTCACACTGGTTTTCAACCCAGTCGATTTAGGTTCGGGGTTATATCCAAGAAATCAATAACACAATCCAAATATATCACACAATCAACATTTACAAGTCCAAGTAATTTGCCCATACTATAATAACCTTTACTTTTATTTTATTATAAAATTAATCGGGCAAAAATAATTTCAAAAAAATAATTTTATATCAAAATACAAATACGCGCCCTCATATATCTATATGAACTCAATCTAGGGTGTTATTAACCCCATCTCTATTGAGTCACACCACAGAGCCAAGGTTAATCATTAAACCAATAGCTCTGATACCACTGTAACGACCCAGCGGATTTTCAGCCTTGAAAATCGACATAACACCTTTACCATATCTCATGTCGATCCTCCAAGCACTGAAAAACACTGGATTGTTATGAGAAAGAATTTAGAGGGTGAGGATAGAAAGAAAGAAGTATTAGAATAGAAGAAAGAAGAAGAACACATCAGAATCTCACAGCGGAACAGATAAAATATAATATCAAATATCTTTATACAAAAGGATTGTATAACATACCAATCATCAGAGTTTAACATATACTGCACAGCGGAATTAACTTTAAAAACTAGCGGTGAAGCCACCTGCTTCCAGCTCTTGAAATTCCAAGCGAACCTAACCTGTAAATATGCTTGGTCTGACCCGAGCACATTTGATTTAAAACAAAATACACCGGGTCAGTCTGGATTACTATCAGTGATAAATTCACAGAACACACACTGGTTTAACTTTGGAAAATCCCTTCGAAATCAAAGAATAATAGTAAGACCAGTCCACACATAAACACAGACGGTTTTTACCTTACTATAACCCAAACCATCTTTGAAATCATAGCTTGCTCCGATATTATCATAATGTCTAAATACAAATAAATATCAAATCTAGAGGAACGCTTGCATCTCACGCTCCACATATATAGTATACAATCGAAAAGCCGCGGGCGCTTATTGGATATTGGATTCCAACCTGACAAGGTATGGGACCACCTTCCGCACGTGTATCTCTAGAGGCGAATACACTGGGTTCAACAAGAACGTCTTGCAACCCGGCCCTCACATGACCGACCACTCATTTCGCTTGAGTGTATCGAATGTATATCACCGACGGTTGGGATCAGCAACCGCCACCCGAATAGGGTCAGCATCGAATAGATAAAGAAGCAATAGGAATTTCTCTAGATAGGTGATCATACATCCTAATGGGAGCACCCACATAGCCATGCTGCCTGCCCGATTTTTGTCATTTCCCGGTTGATGAGGCTTGAGGCTAGAACTTGACTTTAACATCTGGTCATCATACACTTTGAATGCCACATCATCAGATCCGCCAGATCACACTTGATTGACGTCCACAAAAATACTCTAGTTTATTTGGCTAGAGAATAACCATTTCTCCGCCGTCAACTATCGTACGTTTGGAGAAATCAACGCATGTAATTCCTTTGGAAATACTCTGTCAGACATCCGTCCATACAAGTCACCCAGGAACAGGATGAACCGAAGGTACTCTCCTACTGCATCTCATATAGGAATCACCCCATGGATCAGTAGCGAGAAGTCCTTGCAACCCGTGGATTTCAACCACGACAGAATCACAAATCAAAATAACTCTAGCTGCAGGCCAGAGAAATTCAACAAGTAGTCCTTCCGCTTATGAAGATCCACGGTCTTCACTTGCTCCGTCTTCAATCGACGTCTTCTCGTATTTGATGGTCGGAATGGTTTTCAAATACAATTCGATCCCGGACTTTCCGAACCAACAATCGTACTGGTCTGGTTTGATAGTCGGTGTTTTAACTATCAAATAACAATAGTGTGAACACAATGAGTTTTCTGATTCAATACTTGGTACAACTCGACCTCTTTTAAAATATATTTAACCAAATTCCCTTTTTACTAACTTTAACTGATTTACTTTGATTGATTAACTCTAACTTGACTAACTCGACTTATTTAACTCGACAACTTGACTTGATTACTCCTATTAACTAATACTTGACTTAACTCCATTCGCTCGACTCTAGATCGCAGCGATCACAATGGTTACGCCTGATTCCCTCAGGAAACATCCGACCGCCGTAGGCTATCTGCAGCCCTGCGAATTACGCTAGCAGTCGTACGCAATGGCATCTTTTCCTGAATAACTATGTTTGACTAACTCTGACTATATTCGATCAACTCTAATTGAATAACAAATGTTTAATATAATTGAAATCACTATTCTTACTTCTTTTGAAACTGATAATTGCAATATTATTAAATTTACATATCTTGCATCAGCGTTTGATATTTCTTGTATCAGATAAACCAATTCATCACCTTCACTCACGTCAAACTAATACCGTTCCTCGATAATAGTGAAGCCAACCAAGTTGGGGTATTTTAGTTACCTCTCAGACCTTGATCGACACCGTTCTTATCTCAGAATAATATCAGTTCGTCACTTAACCACCGATATTCAAATCTCGTTTACCATCTTGTTTCAAATTTGGTTTTATAACCCTTTCCTTGTATTTGAAATCCTTGCTCAAAAATCTTCTTACTTAATTACTTTAATTAAGTAAATATTCACTAACTGTGGTTCTTACTCAACATTATTTCACTTGTTTCGATAATTAAGAAAAAAACTTTATTTAAGATTACTATATTTACATGCCAAATCCATTTTTCAATCTCGTTTTACCGCTTGGGTTATGAACCCCTTTAAAATCCCTTGACCATACTTGTCGCTAGTTAATTATCCCTTACCTGGCATCCAATTCAAAAATCATCACTTTCAATCATTTATATTAACCACATTAAATCAGTTAACCTTGCTATTTATTAAAAATAGGATAATTACTTCTTTTAAACGCTACCCAATAAAAGTTAATTCCATTTACACCAGATATCTCAAAATTCCTTAATTTAGTTAATCGAGAATTTACTCATATTTACACTATTCGTTAAGTTTAACGACTATCCAGACACTTTAAACCAAATGAATTCAGTTATCACTTTGGATTCAAAACAGTTGAACTTTGTCGACTGTACCTCTCAGTTAACTATTAACTGATGTCATTTGTCATTTCCCTTCTTAAATTAATTAAATAACTTAATTAATTTAAAACACTACTTAATTACAATTATTCTACCAATCCCTGGTAAACTCTTTATCCTTCTGCTTTAACTGGTTTAAATCATTTAAGTAATTTCTATTATAAACATGATTTAATATATCCATTTGTAAATTTCCAATTTAAAAACCTTATATAAGATAGTTGGAAAACTTAAATTTAGTTATAAATAAATTTATAACTTTAACTCTGCGTCGATCCATCTGACAGTCGAACGACGTTAAATCATAATTTTTAGACCATTTACTGTCAATAACCAAATCAACATTGTCGGTTGATTTTAAACTCAACACAGGTGAATACTTATTCAACCATCAACATACAGACAGGTTTTGGTGTCAGTCAAGGTGGATAATTCATATATATGCACAACAATCAAAAATACAGTTTATTTGAGGAATCCGGTTGGATCCCTCCAACCTGTCCTTCTCTGCATCACAGATGTCAGTTGATAAAAATATACGAATAAAATAATTGGCAGAATATAAATAATTGAAACCATCAAACAATAACAACAATTTGCATCCATCGCATCCAATCAACCAATTTAAACTGTTAACTGTAAAATATATTTTACTGTGAATGTACCACATCACAGGATTCCAGAAGGTGTGAGAACTAACTCACCAGTTTTGTTTCTGACGGTGTTGTGTTGCTTTACATAGTTTCAAACTGAATTTCAAAACTACATAAAATTCCATGGTCTCAGAATCACTTTATTCCAGCTCGTATACGTCGGTGCCGTCGATACGAACCCAACGGCTTTTGTTTCGTCCCATTCTATTCACGGATGAAAAAGTTATTCGTATTTCAAATTTTGATTTAAGTTGATTTAATCAATATATTTACTACCATCATTAAAATTAATTAATTAATTGTTAATATTAATTAACCCTCTTACTTAAGAAAAACTGGATTGCCACCTTTTATCAAACCCGATCCTTTCCTTTTGATCTGCACACAAAAACCCACCCATATTACACCATCTTATTTAATGATAATGATAGATGTATTAACTAACTAAACCTTAAGAGTAATTAATATGTCATAATTACATTAATTAAAAAGGCCCACGTCACGCAGACAACCACGTTTCTTCCATCCCAAAGTTCCTCAAACCCGATCTCTTTTCTCAAAAATAAAAACCTGAGCATTATTCCTCCAGCAACCGAACAATTTCACCACCGTTGGCACAGTACCGGCCGCCGTAACCCCCTCCTCGGCCTCGCCTTGGACCCGACCACCTCCTCAGACCATTTCCAACATCTCTGATGGCCCCCAGTTCGACTAGCTCTCCAACAAACCCAACTCAGATCCAAGAACTTTACACCGGAACCCCTCCGTTCACATCAACGTCACTGCTGAACCAAATCGTCGGACCCCACCAATCCACCACCATCACCCTCGCCATCCCTCAGCCTTTCACCTCGACCAAACCCTGCATCCTCCTATGATCCACGGACCCCACACGAGTCCAAAACCCACAACCCACTTTAAAAACCAACCATCCCACTATTCTCCGACCACAGATCGCCAAGCCTACCGCCTTCGACTCATCTCCCCATCATCCGCTTCATCTCTGGCATTTCTTAGCTCTTCTTCTCTGTATGCTTGCATTAATACTTTCCCCCCAGCTCCCCTGCTTCTCACGTCCGCCTTCTTCTCTTTTTTTTTATTTTTGCTCGCGTTTCATCAGTGGAAGAAAATTGGTTTCGTTTGTTTCAATTTTGCAGGAGGAGAAAGTGATGTTTGGCCGTATAAATAGTTGAGTAACCGTGGTGGCCACGTAAAGGTATATATTTATATATTCATATAGGTCTATACGGCTATGTTTAACAGGTGGGGATTTCAATATTTACTTGGTCGCCACGGATATATAATTTGGCAGGCAAGGAAAAAAGGAATGACGGTTTTAAGTGAGGGAGGTCACCTCTGTATGGTTGCGTTTTGAAGCTTCCTACTGAAAGCATCGGTTTGAAAGTATATACGTATTTGTCTTGGTTATAAATGGTTTTGACGCTTGCAAAATAAAGCTTTGTTCACGAATGGACCCCTATTGACAGAAATAAAAGTGCCATTGTAACGAGTATGGTGTCACGATTTCAAAAATATAATAATATCGGTAGGTTAACTTATATTGTGAAACCCCTAAATATTGATACAGGGTGCAAAATACTTCAAATAAAAAGCTGCATATTTAATTTATTAAAAATTACAGTAAAATTTTAAAAATTAAATTATAACTACGTCTCGAAGATCTTGTCCAAATTCAAAACCAATATTATATCAAATTATCGTTATGGTTTATAAACGATTCTATAGCGATTTTCTGAAACTTTGAATTGGACATAAAATAAAATTTATACGACGAAAATTGGATTTTTCTCTGCCATTGGAAAGATATCATCAAACCGGTCCCGCTTTTTCTTATTTCGAAGAAATCCGACTTATTGTGAACTCGGTACGACCAATTGAAGTTCAAAACGCCAAATCGCGAACTATCGCGCCGCTGCAGCTCATTAATTAATTAAATTATAAACCATATATATTCGTCGTCGTTTTCAAAATGAATTGTCACTAATATTCCACCATAAACAATATTTGACCACTTTAAACTGTCCCATCACAATATATTTCAAATTCGACAATTTCCCATATTTTGGAAATTAAAATAATATTTATTATTTATTTTAAATAATATATTCACAATATAAAATCGTTAAATTCGATTATTTAAATTCAAACCAAAAATTTAAATAAATAAAATATTTAAAATAAACCAAATAAATAGGCGGAAAATACGGGTCGTTACATTTTCTTTTTGACATAAAACGCCCGTGTGGCTATTTGGGAATTTTCCCAGCCCCTCCCGTACAAAGGAGGTTATGGCGAAATTTTCCAAAATTTAAAGTCGTTAGTGAAATATTTGAAGTGAAAACGATATTGAAATTGTTGAATGAACTATATTTATATAAATATATAAATATAAATAAAATTAAAACGAAACGTGGCCGTGCAGTTCGTGTTTTGAAACCGTGATTTCAAACAACTAGTGCGGGAAATCCGACCATTGGATTTTCCCGAAACCGCAACCGTTGGGTTCGCCTTGGAAATATCTTTCCAACGGCACCAATTTGTTAAAAACCCAACGGTTGGATTGTCTGGAATGTTTAATTCAAATCTGAAGAAAAACAGCGCCAGAAACGATTATATATATATAATTATATTTAATCGAATAACGACGCTACAGTTCGTATTTTGAAATCGAAACTTCAAACGATTGTACCGGGATATCCGACCGTCGGATTTTCCCAAAACTGGAACCGTTGGATTCGTTTTAAAAAGACCTATCTAATGATGTAAATTGTGTGAAGATCCAACGGTTAGATTTCCAGATATGTGTAAATCAAATCTGAAGAAAAACAGCGCCACGGTCGCGTTATGGCCCGAAGCGTCGTTTTGAATATATTGGCTATTTTAAAATAAATAAAAATAACGATAAATCGTTATAAAGTATTATAAACGATATGGATGTGATTTAGAAATTAACTGAAGGTTGGCTAAGTCGAATGGTTTCCTGGGTGTTGATCTGATGTTGGTTTCGGCCTTCGGGGTTGATATTTGGGAAATCGTTCTCTTACTGATCGACGGTTAGTGACTTATGAATTGAAATGATACGTGTATATGTTAGTGTTGCACTTGTTTATTATATACGCGAGTTGCTCAGAAAGTCCGGGTTTTTCCCATTCTGAATAACTGAATCGACGATAATAAATCGAAGATGAAGACGATGGTCGAAGACCGGAGATCTTCGCCTCGTTTGGATGGTAACCGAGGTCTTGATTGGGACGCATCCCGAAATATGGATAATGAGTGGTGATTGTCCAGACGTACGTGGTGATCGAAGGGTTTGCGAGGTATTTAGTGCCTCCGGTTTCGTTCAGACCCAGAACGGACTTGCAAATGGACTGTGTGTCTGACATTGGATTTTATTCCGTGTTGGTCGATCTCTGTTAAATATACATCTGTTTGGCGGCGGAGAATTTATTCTTTTGCTTAACGCCCTTCTCTGAAACGCACGAGCCTAGAGGTTGTATATCGATGGACATCAGTCGCATGGCATGAATTGCTAGTGTGGCATGCCTAAGTGGCAAATGATCAGGGCTTCTGTTGAAAAGCAAAGTCTTGTGGTGATGATCAAAGCACCGCCTGTGTGGCGTAGCTTTGTGTATAACGTGAATTCGCGAGCCTTACACCCCGGTATGAACCAGAAACGGGAGAAGGACCTCAGGGAGGGCATGCGTTTCTTTCTAGCTAGGGTGGTGTTAGTGACCTACCAGCCCTGACATTTATATACTTTTCACCTATGTGGTTGTTGCTGTTGCGAGGCACCTCGGTTAGATCGGACGATCCGGGTCCGATGGAGCCATTCGTTGGCTCATTTACACCCCAAAGGGTGGGGAAACACAGTGTTCAGGAATTTTAATCCACATCGGTGGACCTGCCCTGACGATCCAAGGGTCACTCGAGCTCTGATCCTGAGGGGCGGGCTAGAGCGTCTCGAATTCGGTAAGGACTATCTTTTGCCTTGGTTCAGGACGGAAATCCAATTTCCAAATACGACATCGTGCGGTTTTGATTGTATACCTATATATGGCGACATAGTGGTATGGGGCATTAATGTTGTCTATGATTGATAGTTATGATTTGAAATTGTTTTCAAAACATATAAACACTAGCAATAATATCAAATGCCTTTGTTTTATTCGTATCAAGCATATTTTGGCCGTTATAAGGTAAAAACTCTATCCTTCGGTTTGCGTTGCATTGTGTGATGGGAACTGAGTCTTATAATGGCTTCATTTTTATAAAAAGCATTGCGATGGTTAAAAGAATGATTTGTTTTAAAGCACTGGCAATCCAATGGAGTAAACCCGTTCCACGAAAGTGGCATGGTCCTGTGATTAGCCATATTATATATGTGTTGAGTAGATTTCTCATACCAGTCCCATGACTGACTCGTAGTTTGTTTCACTTTCAAACTCGGGTGCCATCTTTCTACACGGGCAGCCTTGTATTCAGGTTTAGCTGTTTTTTTTTGGATAGCTGGAGCTGAAGATGGATTCTATCATTTATCTCTTTTTATGTTGTTCAGCTCCTATTGTACATATTTTGTTTGTTTTCCGCTGTAGACATTTATGTATAGCTGAACTGTATTTGTACTAAGTAAGATCCTGTATACTGTGTAACTCTGATGATTACTTTTATCCAGTATATTCTATTGTTCATTATCTGGTGTATTTATTTAATTCTGTTCTGCTATTATCTGTTTCGGTGTTATATTCCACGGATTACCCTTGCCGCCGTCAGTACGGGGTTTGGGGTCGTCTCATTAAGTTAGAATGAAATTGTGTTCATAACATAAAAATCACATATTTATGTTGAAAGGTAATTCGTTAAAATATTCAAGTTAGTATGTTAACATAAAAATCACATATTAATTTGTCCCTTTTGCCAAATTTAGGATCACATATTAATTTGTCCCTTTTGCCAAATTTAGGATTTACATATTAATTTGTTCCTTTTGCCAAATTTAGAAATTACACATAAATTTGTCGCTTTTGTTAAATTTAGCATTAACATATAAATTTGTCGCTTTTGTCAAATTTAGAATTGACATATAAAATTATCATTTCTGTAAGTCGAAATTGTAAGCAAATGAAATTTTCATTTTATTTGTTAAGATCGGATTAGAAATTTGTAAACAAATAAATCATCATCTTTCATTTGTCAAGTTGAATTAGGAAATGTACACAAATAAATTCCTCTTTATTTGTCATTAGAACATGTACGTAAATAAATCCCCTCTTTTATTAGTCATAAAAAAATATAGAAATGTTAGGCAAATAAAATATTTGTTGTTAGAATCATCGAATTAATTATGCAAACAAAATATTCTTCTTGTTAATAGAAGAAATAACATTTTTGTCATAAAATGTTGAAATAGAATAAAAGTAAAGTTTTTGTTATAAAATGATACATAGAATAAAAGTAATGTTTTTTTTGTGATAAAGTGATTCATAGAATAATAATACCATTTCATTACGGAATGTTTTAATAGGAAATTGTTTACAAATGGAACATGCATTTATGTGTCATTAATAAATATTGGAAATTTTTAACCAATGAAACGTTCATTTATTTGTCATGAATATATATAGAAAACATGATTAGAAAAGAATAAACAATAGAAATTATTTTTATGGTAATGAGGACTATTAGAAAAGCGAAAACAATAAAAATTACATTTTTATTGTAATATGAAACAATAGAAAAGGGGAAGACAATAGGAATTACATTTTATATGTAATGAAAGAATAAGAATTTACATAGTCAATAAAATTTACATTGCAAATTAAAGAGCAAGATTTGACTTGTAATATAAATTACATTTTTAAAGAAATTAAGAAGATTTGTTTTCAAAACCAAACATCGTGGAAAGATGAATATTATTGTTATCAATCTTGAAATAAAGAATATTTTATAATTCAATTAATGGAATAAATTGACGTTGATTTAAAAAGATTATGTCTTTGTTGTCTAAAAGTTACAATAAAAATGATTCAATTAAAAAGATTCTATCTTTACTGTCAATATGTTAAGATAAGAAGATTATATTCAGAATTAGACATTTTGAAAGGTTTATTATTACTAATATAATAATTGAGAAAGTCCCCAAGTTTTTTTAAGATTTGAAAGGGTAAGTTATAGTATTTGAAATCAAGTTATTTTGGAAATATAGAATATTCCAAAATTAAGATATTTTGAAATGAGAAACAGTTTAAAATAATATTTTTAGTAGAACAATTATAATGATTGATTAAAATTGTACTCGGACACGAGATTTGGTCGCATTTGTGGTGGAAGTCTGCCCGGACCCGACCGACATATCTAGCAGCCACAAATGTTGGGCCTAATGTGAGTGTCCAAGTGCGCAAATACAAATTTGGCCAAGACACGGGGTTAAGCCCAACTTGTGGGATAAGTCTGTCCGGAACCGACCGGCCTATCCAGCATCCACAAGTTGCAGGCCTAATGTGAGAGGTCTGGCCCATATTAAAATATAAATGGTTAAATAAAAAATGGACATTATTTACACCGTCATGAGTTAAATTAGAAATTGACGTTATTTTCACACCGTTATGTGTTAATAATGAAATGAATATTTTCCTCTCCAAGTTTGTTATAAAAGAAAATTACATTTTTAATGTAATAAGATAAGGATTAGAAAAGTTTTACATTTTCTTAATGTAAATGAGGATTAGAAGAAAATTTCATTTTTTATGTAATTAAGTAAGAGAACATAAATTTTCATTTTTGTGTAATTAAGTCAATCTGCAAGTGAATTAGATTGAAAGTGGAGAATTTACATTTATCATGTAAATTAAGATAAAGGAGAAAAATTACATCTTATGTAATCAAGTTAAAGTAGAAAGAAGTTTACATTCTTAATGTAATTAAATTATAGAAATAACTTACATTTTTAATGTAAATTAGATTAAAAAAAAATTTACATTTTTAATATGAATAAGAATTAAGATTTAAGTGAAAAATTACATTTTCATGTAATTAATATTTAAGGATAAAATCACATTTCCATGTAAAAAAAAAATTAGAGAAGAAAATTTCCTTGTCATGGAATTAGTTTTAATGTAAGTGAAACTTACATTTTTATGTAAATAGATTTTCAATGAAAATTTTAACGATGGAAATTTAGTTTTAAATGAATTAGATTTCATTAAAAGATTAACAAAGTTATTATTTTTGTAGAATTGAAGTTGACACCAAGATATATTGCATTTTGTTAGAAATTGAAATGACACAAAAATACTTATTTTTGTTAAATTATAAATGATGTACAAAAATATTCATTTTTGTTGTAATGGAAATGAAACACCAAAAATACCTATTTTTGTTGTAATTGGAATGATATACGAAATATACAATTTTTGTAAAATCGAAAATTGAAAGAAAAATATACATTTTGTGTATAGGATATGTATGGTAATTGAAAATGAAAACATTGTTGTGCGTGATGATATGTATCAATATTGGATAAATAAGAATATTTGTGGTTAGCAAGATATAGTGTAATAAAATACATTTCATTACACATTATAAAAATAACGATATAAAATTGTTTTCAAATTTAGTATGCGAGAATTATTTGGAAAGTCCGAGTTTACTCTCATTCCAAATAATGATACGACGTTCGAAGAATTGAAGACGACGATTGAAGACCGACGATCTTCACATCGAATGGGTAACTAGTGTTGATGCCCTTGATTGATTTGCTCCCAAGACGGGGCTAAGATGGTAGTTGTCCTGACGTATTGTTGGTTTTTACGGATTTGGCCTTCGCTCAGACACAGAGCATAAGCTTATAAATGGAATGTGTGTCCGACATTGTACTCCTTTATATTGTATTTATTGATTTGCTGTTGAATGTATGAATGTTTGGTGGCGGATAATTTATTCTCTTGCTTAACACCCTTTCATATATTTCAGCAAAGGACTGGTAGTGTGATATGGAGTGACAGTGTGGCATACTAAGATGCAATGATCAAGGTTTCTTGTTGAAAAGCGGAACCTTGTGGTTGATGATCAAAGCACGACCTGTTTAGGCGTAGCTTTGTGTATAGCGTGACTTCGCGAGCCTCACAACCCGTTTGGAGTCTAAAACGGGAGAAGGGAATGCAGGGAGAGCAGCACGTTTCTTTCTAGCTAGGAGTGGTGTCAGTGCTTAAACTGGCTGGCATTTTACTTATGTGGATGATGGAATGAGGCGCCTCGGATGATAGGTCCTATAGGATCGGGAAACGTGTGTTCAGGAATAACTAATCCACGAAGTCGTATGTGTGGACCGGCCCTGCAGGATCCAAGGGTTAACTGCGGGGAATCCTGAGACATTAGCTAGAGTGTCTCGAATCGGTAAGGAGCTCCTCCCTAGCCTTGACTCATGATGGAAACCCAATTTCAAATACGACACCGTGCGGTTTTGATTGTAGAACTAGTATGGCGACATAGTAGGATGGGGTACTATGCCATCTATGATTGATACATTATGATTGAAATGTTTTTGAAACATATATACACTAATAATAATATCAAATCTGTTATTAATGTATCAAGCATTTTTGACCATTATAAAGTAAAACTCTATCCTCCGGTTTGCGTTGCATTGTGTGATGGGACTTGAGTCTTATAATGGTTTCATTTTTCTAAAAGGCATTGTGTTGTTTAACGATTTACTTTAATTATGCCCGGCAATCCATTGGAGTAAACCCGTTCCGCCTTAGCGGCGTGGTCCTTGGATTTTCCCTATTATTATTAGATTAGTTAAGTTAGATTTCTCATACCAGTCCGATAACTGACTCGTAGTTTGTTTCACTTTGCAAACTCGGGTGCCCTCTTTTCCACACGGGCAGTCGAGTAGCTTTTTGCAAATATTTATCTTTTGAGTAGGATGTTGGATTAAAGCTTAAAGATGTGTCCAGAGCATAGTTATCTTCCGCTATATCTATTTTATTGTTTCGCTGCAATGTGTTAAAATATTGTAATTTATCTTCCGCTGTAATTTTATTCGATGTACTCTGATATTCTGTACTCTGATGTAACATTATTGTAATGTTTATAAAAGTCTGCTGTTATTGTTCTGATGTTGTTGTATTCCCAAAGTTAATGTATTCGGGTTTTGAACGGTCTTGGTTGATTTGCGATCGATCGGGTCGGGTGGAATCCGTAGCCGTTACAACTGGTGTGCCAAAATCGTTTGGCAAAAGCCAAACTTCGAATCCCCTTGCCAGATCAACATTTTGAATCCTTACTACGCACCAAGGGATTTCGAATCCCTCTCGTGTTGATCAATCGCCTTTCGAATGCCAGATCTTCGAATCCTTTGCCTTGCCACGATTTCGAACCCCTCAAACCATGTGCTGGAGTTGAAGAAATTTGTGCTGGGGCAGGGGCGGGCACATGGATTTTGTATTCCTCTTGCTAAACGAAACATAGGGATTCAAAATCCCTAGTTGCCAAGCCAATTTTCCACTGTTGATCAGCATGAGTCGGAGACGTGGTTTTTAGCCATTTTACCATGTCGATCACACCATATTTTCGTGCCAAGCAAAATGATCGACCACTTTACCAGATGTGATCAGCCAAGATGAACACGTTGAAAATGATGATTTTCACGTGTCGATCACCTGCTTTTGAACGTACCAAACCAGAATTTTGCAAAGTGCCAAAATTTGATGTCGCGAGTCCCCGTGATCGTGCTAACCTGATCAGCTGTTTTTGAGTGTACGACACTGTTTTTTCCAAAATCCACATATTTTTCCACGACGAGTTTTGCCATGTGATTTGTAATGGCCTAGATTTTTAACCATTTTATTTAATATTTTAAAATGATTTAACTCTTATTTTAGAATTTAATTAACCTGAGTTTAATAATTGTGAAAATAAGGCTCAGGTCCCTAAAAGCAAACTTAATTAGGCTCACATCCGGTCATAAACCTATTATAAATTAGGTCCCTATTTTTTAAAACTTCATGAAATAATAATTAAAAAAATAAAAAAATTCGTAAATTAATATTAAAATAAATTATGCATTCTACAAAAAATTCAGTCCAAAAAACAACAAAAAAACGGCAAAAAACAAAAAACAACAAAAAAACGGCGAAAAAGTGCAGTTAAATGCATCATATTATGCAGATATTTGATTTTGTTGCATGCATATGTGCATGTATTCCAGTGCTTCCTTCCGCCTTGATTTATTTGCATATTTCTGTGCATGTATTGCACATTTCTTGCATAGAAGGATGCAATAATTCATAACAGTGAAACGCAGTTCATTTTTATTTGCATTCAAGTGTGCAAATAAAACTGAAAGCATGCACAAATGTGTGCAACATATCTGTAGGCAAAAACGTTAACTGAATTCCCTTTATGCAATAGTTGCATACATGTGTGCAACTATTGGCAATAGTTGCATACATGTATGCAACTTTTTTTTTCGATTGGCGTGGATCTCTGAGATTATTTTATGATTTTAGAATTTTTTTTATGCACCACCGCATTGTTTTTCTTGCAGGAAATGGAGGAGGCGAAGGGAAGAAAGGAGGAAGCGGAACTTTCAAGATGTGTCAGGCGGAAGTAATTCTAGGGACCGGGTTTGAAGATTTTATATGGGAGGGACGTGGTTTTAATTTAAAACCTTAATAGGGACCTCTAAAAAACGTACCCTTAATAATTTTGAATATTTTATTAATCAAATAATAATGTAAATTCCGAAATGGTCGGAATTTGTCGGATTTGCAATATAACGTGAACTGGCAATTTAAAAGAATCTAATGTTGTTTGGTTTTGAATATTATTAACGATTTCGTTTATTAAATGACATTAACGTTTAGTTTATAATTTAATTATAAAACAAGCTGCAGCGGCGTGGTAGTTCGTAATTTAACATTTTGAACTTTAAATGGTTGTGAAAGATCCAATTTAAGTCGAATTTCTTCGAAACAAGAAACGTCCAAATCTATTAGATAATATTTTTCTAATGGAAGAGAAAATTCGAGTTTTAATGTTGTAGATTTTGTTTTATGTCCACATCAAATTTTCAAATAGTCGCTATGGAATTCGTTTATAAATTATAACGTTTATTTATATAAAATAAAAGGTTTAAAATAATTTTAATATCGTTTTGGGTTATATTTCAACTCGAGATAATTTATTAAGATACTACATGAAATTCCGGTCAGGTATGGCCGATTATAATATTTTAATATTATTATATTGAAGTTTTTTAAAATCGGTTTATTTTAATTTAAATTAGACCCTTAAACAGGAACTTTATTCAAATGACCTCTATTTTCAACGAAACAAATTTTACTGAGACCGTAATGGCTTATTATTGCAAGATTTCAAATTTCACGTCAATTGGAGTTATTTTGTAAGCGCAGCAAAATTAAATGTAAATAAAAACCCCCATCTGGATTCAAACGAGTGCCGTTTGAGCAAACAGATTGGGAAGACGAAACAAGTTTCATTAGGATTGTAACGTCGAATTATACCATGACGTCCGTTTTCATCGCGAACGGAGTGTGTATGTGACCACAGGAACGAATAATCAACGTTCATAAATGGCGATAGGCACGAAATAAAAATCACTAGTCATCATCGCTCGTCACGTTAAAATAATATTTATTACAATTATATATGCCTGAAATTACAGTCGACCAAATCCAAATGTTCTCCAGTGTTATAAAATTTTAGAAAAAATGCTCAATCACAAAACAATTTATAATTCAAATTCTATTTCGAATCGATTAAAGCTTCCAACACAAAAAGTGGAGATCTGAGTGAGGGATAACTACATATAAAATTTTTGTTTTTATAGATTTTTAGAGAGCTACGATGGATTCTAGGCGGAGCATCCTAAAGAGAAGTTGTAGAAGACAACGAAGGGGAGGTTTTTTCTTTTGGGTCGATGGCCTGAAACAGCCTGAGGTGGACGAAGTAGAGAGTTGATTGGAGACCTAATTTTTTTTGAGTCATGGACGGTTTTTGGCCAAATCACGATGCTGGTGAGGTCATGGGGAAAGGGTACCTAAAGGAGAAGTATAGAGGGTGGTGACGATGTCTAGGTTGTGGTGATGTGGATGTCAGTAGGGGTCGGTCGACGATGATTTTGGCAATCAAAGGGGTGTCGGTCTTCATGGGTTTCTGGGCAGTCATAGGACCGTCGGAGGCCTGCGTTGATGGCAGTGGAGCTGGAAGGGGGAAGCTTCGAAATGGTATGGTCAGGACCAACGTTGATTGTCTGAGGTGTCCTCAATGACGATGAATAAGGTGTATGGGTCTGTGTTTTGTTTCGAATGGTTGAAGGAGGGAGGATCGCAGTTCACAGAGAACATAAGGGGAAAACGTGTGGGATTATAATTTCGTTAATGACGTGTTAGGCTTAACCAGGTAATTAGCAGATTTAATTAAATTTAATTATCAATTAGGTTATTAATTTTAATATTAATAACAATTAGTTAATTTAATTCGTGAATATTGTGACGACCGCCCACAGCCCTTCACTAATCGAGAGGAATAATGCGCTGAAAGGTGTGCCAGGCTGCTATGGACGATCATCAGAGTAGGTAAACTCAAGCGGAACCTGTTGTAAAACTCACAGCGCAAGGATAAAACATAATAGAACATATACAACAGGTAATAGTAGTGAAGCATCATATAGCAAACTTTTCAAACTTTCATAACATCCTAAAAGATTATCCCAACATCATAAGAAATATCAAGTATGTACATAAGGCCTCACTACAGCACTCATACAGCAACTCAAACAGCGGAAACTAAAATATTAGATAGTAGTAAAAGTAATACAACAACCTTCTGCTCGCCTTCGCACAACAACATTGTCTTCACTAATCACTTGTCACCTGCTACTTAGTCTGCCCATCCACAACCGGATGAACAACCCAAGGTAGTAAGAGGAAACATAAAACCTTGAGTCAGATGACAGTCTTAGTGAGCGATAAAACAGCTAACAAACTTCAACAATAAAGTATACGAGGATGGATAAATAAACATACTAATCTACCTACAACACGTGAGAAGAACTCAACTCTATCTTTCTCACATTAGACAGTGATAGCCTTTACAATAAATAATTCAACCATTCATCCATGGAAACCAAAACACCCATTCAATCATGGTAAAGCACTCATAACATCCATATTATATGTGTCTCATGTAAACCATCCTAATCGAATTCAACATCCCTCAAGCACAAGCCCCAGAGGCCTAAACCAATATCAGACAGGCACCCAAGGAACATCTCCTTCGACTTTGGACAACTTACATGATACGGTACAAACAGAACAACCAATCATCCATGAATGACTCTGGCTATCACCACAATTCTGCTTTGAAACTATCGTTAACCGTATGATGGCCAACCTTGCCATATATCAAGGGCTAATTGTAACCCCATTTCTAGCATAAACTCCATACGCCTTTCAACGATACGTATACATGTCCAACCTTGACAACTAGACCTTTCAACGATACCCAGGGTACTCGACCTACAACCGATATTTTAGACGTCTCTAGTGTACCCCTGCTTCGAGCCTGCTAGAACTTACGACAACGATAATCCCTCAGCCTACGCATCTCTGGTCATCCAACCCGACGACATTTCATGGATCAAGCAACCTTCTCAAGCAACCATTATTCACCAACTCACGACCTTTGAGCTGTCACCTCATTCGTTGTTCTACACCAATCCGCGAACACAATCAACACTTCGAACCTTTCTACTTGAATTCACTTCGAAGTCACACCATCACCGAGCCAAATTACATCACTGCATTCCGGTTAGGGTTCAGGGGGGCCTCCGAAAAATATATTTTTTCAGACCTTTTTGTTCAAGTCTGGGTCGTACCCGAAAAAATAAAATTTTCAGAAATGACCCTGTATTCTTGGTGCGACCGACCCGGCCATTGTCCAACCGACCGACCCACCATGGTACGTCTGGAACCACCCTTACATCACACGACCAACCAAAGACACAAACCATCCTGACCGACCCAATGCTTGCTCGACCCGACCCTAAGCTCGACCAGAACCCTTCTCGACCAGTGCTCTGCTCGACCCAACCAGACCGAACCCCTTTACTCGGGCCCATGCTCGACCCCTCCTTGCATGACCCTGGCGTACTCGATCCAACAGTTCATGCTCGATCCAACATCAACCCAGACAGACCAGGACCAATCTGCTCGACCGACCCGGTTTGACCGACCCGACCATAGCAACTGACCGACCCTATCTGACTTGTTTCCCAAGACATGATTTGAGACCGATCGACTGACCCAACCATAGCCAACCCAAAACTTGCATTTTCCAATTCAATTTCGAATTTGACCAAAACTTCGCCAAAACGATAGATTCGAGGAAACCAACTTGTCCAACTCATCAAATATGACCACAAACATGATATGAAATCAATAAGAACCTGTAAATGACTATTTCATCAAAATCATACAAAAATCATACCAAATGAACATATGACCTAAATTGCGAATCTAACTTGCATAAACATATGAAATAGCTTAAGTATTACCAATTTAAACTTACTAAAATAGATCATAGGGTGACTCGTATGAAAATGGACTTGTCATGGTATAGATCTACGATAAAACACTCGAATTTGATGAAAAACATGATCAAACATTTATATACTTCATTGAATCCATGTGAGAGATATAAATCACTCAATGATTCTCCAAATCAAGCTAAAATCAATGCAATAAGATTCCGGACAGTAAGAAATTTGAACCAAACCCTTTGATTCGATGAACTTCCTCTTCAATTGATGTAGATCTAGCCTCCAATAGTGCAGATCTATGATTTTCCTCCTTAGATTTTGATTTTTAATGGTGGAAAGGTGTTAGAGGAAGGAGGAACATAGGACGCCTTATGAGATAATAAAGAAACTAAAACATTTCTCATACCTCCCACCCCCTATTTATACCCTTCCACAAGCCCACAAATGGGCCTTCCCAAATCAGCTCATTGTGGCTTTCCAAACCTGAACAACCAACTGAAAAACCTTAAAACAGCGATTCCTCCCAAACCGCCGAGCCATATGTTTAACGTAACCACTATACGGAAAGGCAGTCATCGTTTCCTTTCCAATGGCACAGGTCTCACCACCTAATCCGACCTGAGTCAAAAGTTAGGCCCTGTACAAGACTAACAGGGGCAAATTGTCACAAACAAAATCGGTAAAAATTATGGACATGTCTCACATCCCCATAAGCAACATATTAAAATATGAGAATGATCCAACCCTTAGGAAATAAAATAAAAATATTTTACAATCTTTTGAAACGTAAAATGTGGGCTATTACATTCTCCCCTCTTAAGAATTTCGCCCCCGAAATTCCAAGTAAACATAAGCAACCACAACAGTTCTGCATGCCTATCATCCATGAGAACCCAATTCTATCACCCAAACTAGCAACCATCAAGCCATGCATCCATAGCCTTATCCTAGCACGTAGAATTCTATCAAACAACAACAAGGTACAACGATATAACGATGATACGATATCAGAGGGTCCTACCGATAAAGTGTTCTGGATGAGTCGCTTTTATGCACTCTTCCGTCTCCTACGTACAATCGTCTCCATTTTCACTCCATTGTACCTTGACTAACTTAACCGTCTTTCTCCAAAGCTGTTTCGTGTCACCCACAACACAAAGTGGCTTACGAGGTTTCGCAACTACAGTTTCCACTTCTAGGTCTTCATACTGCTCTGGAGATACCACCACATTCGAATCATGCACGAACATCTGTTGAAACAACACATGAAAAACATTATGCACACTTGACATCTTCTCGGGTAACTCCAATCTATATGCGAGCTTTCCAATTGGCTCGACTATCGGAAATGGTCCAACAAACCTAGGAGGTAACTTTCCTCTATTTTCGAATCGAACCACATACTTCAATGGCGAAATCTTCACGAAAACCATATCGCCAACATCGAATTCCAAATCTTTTCAATGCTTATCAGCATTACTCTTCTGGCGATCTTGGGCCGCCTTCATTCTTTGTCGAACGTTTTCGATACAATCCGAGGTCTATCTAATCATCTCTGTCCTAAGTACCAACTTATCTTCTGTTTCTAACCAACAAGCTAGAGAATTGCACAGCCTCTCATACAAAGCCTCGTATTGTGCCATCTCATTGCTAGACTGGTATGTATTATTATATGCATACTCAACTAGATGTAGATAGTCTTCAATGTCCCCCAAAATCCAACACACAAGATCTTAGGAGATCTTCCAAAACTCGGTTGACCCTCTCAGTTTGACCATCAGTTTGGGGATGGTAAGTCGTACTTAAAAACAACTGTGTTCCCAAAGTTTCTTGCAAACTCTTCCAAAATCCACTCATAAATAATGGATCTCGGTCACTTACTACGCTCTTTGGGATACCATGGAATCGAACTATCCATTCCACATAAAGTTCAGCCAATTTCGATGTCGTCCTAGTCGACTTAACAGGAATTGACCTTGCACTTTAGGTCAAACAGTCAACGATGACCCAAATCTCTTCATTTCCTACACTGGTTTTAGGTAGTCCATCGATGAAATCCATCGATATCTACTCCCACTTCGATGTAGGAACTTCCAATGGATGAAGCAAACCGCGTGACTTCTTCTGTTCAGCTTTCACCAACTGACAGTTCATGCACTTGGAAATGAACTTTCCAATATCCCGCTTCATCCCCTCCCAATAGTAAACTCACTTCATGTCCGAATACATCTTATTGTCACCGGGAAGAATCGTCAACTTCGAGTGATGACATTCTCCTAGAACCTCATCTCTCAATCCGCCGATATCAGGAACAACTAATCGCCCTTACTTTCGAAGCCAACTTTCTCGATCGACCTCAAACTCTTTATCTTTCGGTTTTAGTTTCTCGATAAATTTGACAAGCTTTGCATCTCGCTTTTGGCTCTCTCCAATCCTTTCGACCAGAGTAGGTCTTATCGACAAGATTGCCAACGTTTCAGGTTGAACTCACACCTTGGCCTGAAATCGAACCTTGTCAAATATTCGAGGCTCTTCCATTCCGAAAGCATCGCCCCATAACTTGCGTGTCTTCGACTTAACGCATCTTCCACTACGTTACCTTTGCCCGGAGTATAGGCTATGTAACACCCCACCTCCGCTAGGGTCACTCACAAAGGGAATGCCCTATTTTTGGAGGGGTGTTATCCAGTAAACAGGCACAGAGATAACACAAGACAGAACATAGATAAAATAGAGTATATAAAGCAGCGGATATAAACTTTAAAACCAAATCTCATTACTGAAAAATAGAGTCAAAACCTTTTACATCAAAATGCCAAGTCATTATTTCATTACAACAAGTTCTAAAGAAGCAAAGTACTTAAAACAACATAAGTAAAATATTATTCCCCAAAAAGTGCATGAGTGCAGCCATAGCATAGCTCAAGACCAAACCGTACATGAGATGTCAGAAAGCAAGCAAAGTCCAAGCTAAGAGCTAGAGTTTCCTCCCTGAGAACCTGGGGGGGGGGGACGAAAGGCAAAGAGGCGAAAGAAAACGGGTCAGTCAAAAAGACTGGTAAGCCCTAGTGACTATCAGCATAGAAACTAGTAAAGTTAACAAGACATGAATAAACTGGAATTAAACATAGGAATGATGATAAGTCTGACATGATAACTAAGCTAACAAGATAACTCAAGTCTAACATTGCGTATTCAAGGTTCGCCATACCAACTATACTGGTATACTAATCCCGTGTCAACTATAAATCAAGAAATAATCCCTTGGCCCAATATCGTGAAGTGACCCAATTCGGGGTCCAACGGTATGATCTAATCGATCGGCTCCCTACAAGTCTAGCTTGTCGTGTGTTTGTGTCATACGGCCCTATCACGAATGTAGTCACCTGTGCTAGGTCCTCCATAGGGTGTATCAAGCCCTAGGGTGCCAACCACCGACACGAATCAAGAATGCACAGATAATCCTACTGATGCCCAATGCCTGCTTTTTCAACTCCGGACTAAGTGCACGACCCTAGTCCGCCTGAACCTACAATGGCGCACCAACTCAGCCGTCGTTCTGGTCGCTTACAATTAGCCCAGCAATCGTGCCCCACCTTGCCTAGTCCCAGGGTACCGTGATACATCTAGTGGGTTACTGCTGAAAAGGACCGCGTAACTAGGGTTTCGTTCAGCAGGTTAAGTTGTCATTTAAAATCGAGACTTAACCCCATCTACGTGTCATGTCAAATTGACTAAGTGTGTCGTTCTAGTTCAAGATTTAGTCCTACGAATCATGTGTCAGGTTGGTTAAGTGTGTTCAAGCGGTTCATGACTTAACCCTATCAAATCAACGTGTCAAATTGGTTAAGTATATTCAAGTGGTCCATGACTTAACCCTATCCAGTGGCAATAATTTACTTAATGCACCCCTAACCTCTCACATTAGACTTGGTTATGGTTACTGGATGTGCCGGGCGGGTCCGGGCAGTTTTACACCATAACCTAGTCTAACCTCGGGTTTCGAGTGCGATATGACCAACTACTCACATTGGGTCCTATTGTTTACAGTTACTGGATTCGCCGGGCGGTTGCGGGAAGATTTATACTGCAAACTCAACCCAACCTCGAGTTGGCCACATTCAAGTTATCTAAGTGTCATGTCCCAAATTCATATATTCAAGTATAATTTCATGTCAAGTTCATGTTCCTATCCAAGCTCAAGTTATAACGATATTCATGTTTTTAAGTTCATACTAAATTCAGGTTTTCCTAAACTACCCAAATCGCATCCCCAACGCTCGTGAATTCGAATCAAGGCAATAGATGTAACTAGGGAATAACATAACAAGGATGGGTATAAAGTGGCAAAGGTGATTTCAAGACAAGCATGGTGTAACTTGAGATATGATCATAACATCACTGGCATATGAAATAGGGTGATAAACATAGCTATAAATGACCTAAGATGATAATCCTAAACTTGTGACTAACAATAGTTTCAACATCACAGGCTTGTTAAATTAATGATAGGGTTTAGGTTATGACATGAACAGGCCCCTAAATCAAGTTCTTATCAGTATTCCACAAATCAAGGTTCAATATGAATGGTACTAGGTTCAAGGTGAATAGATCTAGGGTGAACAAGAGTAGATCTAAAATAATAGATCAAAAAGGAATAGTCATAGATCAAAGATATACAAGAGTAGGTCTCAAGTAGTTATCATGTTTATGTTCAACTTCAATTTACACATGTCCATATTAAGTTTAGAGTTTAGATCTAAGAGCAACTGGGGTTTACAGATCGTGGTTTTTGAGAACTAAGAACAGAAATTGTCGTAGGATCGTTGCAGAAGCTTTAATCTCTAGTTTGAATTGAGTTGCTTAGGTTGATGTTGATTAGCTTCTAGTTTTGATTCCAGCAGAGTAGCGACGCCATTTTTATTTTTATTTAGAAAAGAGGCAGAGTAGAAGCAAAATAGAATTGTGTGTAGAGAAGGCTAGGTTTGGGGCTGTTTAAATAGGTTTAGGCAGATGAATCTGGACGGAAATCGGAATAGAAACATCAGAACGAACACTGGCCCAAAAATGGGCTCGAGGACCAGGTCGACACCCAGTTCGACTGCCCAGTCGACCTGGTCTGGGGGGTCGACTGCCCAGTCGACTCCCCAGTCGACCTGGGTCTGGGCGGGAAATTTCCCGCCCAATTTGTTCTGCGTTTGAAATTCGAATTTTGAATTCGAATTCGAGCTGTTTTGAACTCTGAATATTTCTGAAACTTTGGGGGGACTCCGATTTTCGAAAACTCGGACTCGATTCCATGCAGAATTCCGAGACGAACGCAACGGCGCAACCCGTTTCCCTTGGTTCTTATTTTAAAATTTAATTCTGCCTAGATTTATGGTTATAACACGTTATCAAAATACGGGTTGTTACATTCTCCCCTCCTTAAAGGATTTTGTCCCCGAAATCTCTAAGTTAGGAAGAACGTATCCTACCATCCATCATCCATCTACTCAAAACATCATCCACAAGCAAACATTGTCCTTAAGAGATTTCTAATGCTATATGAACATATGCAGAAAGTGTGTGTATATGTTCCTTATCTAATGCAAATGATCAGGCATGATTGATCTTTCTAATGCAAAATATGTTTAGTGTCATGAATCCAACATGTATGCAAATAATCCTAGTCGCGTAAGCACTATATGTGTGCACAAACATTCATCCATATGCAACATTCATATGATAACACATTCAATTTCATCCATAAATAAGTATAAACACTCATGCATATGCAATATGAAAATGTGTCTGAGCCGATCTAGTGCCTAATGTGTGTTATGCAACCACGAGCAATCACTTGCAACCACTTGCAACCATTCGCAAACATCAAGCATAACATGTTTCAAATACATGTTTACATTCATAGGATTCTACCTAAGGTTCTCAAGACAGGATCGAGAAGATAACAAGACAAACATGGATAGCAAAAGAAAGGTATGTAAACTTATAGGAAAATAGATCGAGAATGTACCCTAAAAAAGAAATGGGTATAACGCGCGTATCTTTTCTTCGATTTCCCAAGTTGCGTCTTCTTGGGCTTCACTCCACTGTACTTTAACTAGCTTGACTTCTCGATTCCTTAACTCCTTGATCTCCGTTCCTAAGACATGAATCGGAACTCGCCTCAATGTTTCCACTTTTACGCCTTCAAAGATGCTTGGCTCAACCACTTCGGCAGACTCATCCGCCTTATCTTCATTCTTATCACTCATACCTTTCCTATATAACATGTTAACAAGCCTTACGAAAATTATCTCCATCGTACGGAAAACCCTCTACGAAGCTAGAAAGAAGATTAGCCGCAGGTAAAGCTACTGCGACTACAGATGGAGAAAAGAAAGGGAAAGAGATTCAAACAAGGAAACAAAGGACAGTGCTAATAGCTTTTGGAGAATAGCCTTTTCAAAATAAACTTTTCTTGAAAAATGCTTCTTTATAAATGGTTTTAAAAATAGTTTCAGAGGGTTTATAAAACTTTTGCCCAGTCTGGTAACCTCGCTCTGATGCCAAATGTAACACCCCACCTCCGCTAGGGTCACTCACAAAGGGAATGCCCTAGTTTTGGAGGGGTGTTATCTAGTAAACAGGCACAGAGATAACACAAGACATAACATAGATAAAATAGAGTATATAAAGCAGCGGATATAAACTTTAAAACCAAATCTCATTACTGAAAAATAGAGTCAAAACCTCTTACATCAAAATGCCAAGTCATTATTTCATTACATCAAGTTCTAAAGAAGCAAAGTACTTAAAACAACATAAGTAAAATATTATTCCCCAAAAAGTGCATGATTGCAGCCATAGCATAGCTCAAGACCAAACCGTACATGAGCTGTCAGAAAGCAAGCAAAGCCCAAGCTAAGAGCTAGAGTTTCCTCCCTGAGAACCTGGGGGGGGGGGGAGGAACGAAAGACAAAGAGGCGAAAGAAAACGGGTCAGTCAAAAAGACTGGTAAGCCCTAGTGACTATCAGCATAGAAACTAGTAAAGTTAACAAGACATGAATAAACTGGAATTAAACATAAGAATGATGATAAGTCTGACATGATAACTAAGCTAACAAGATAACTCAAGTCTGACATTGCGTATTCAAGGTTCGCCATACCAACTATACGGGTATACTAATCCCGTGTCAACTATAAATCAAGAAATAATCCCTTGGCCCAATATCGTGAAGTGACCCAATTCGGGGTCCAACGGTATGATCTAATCAATCGGCTCCCTACAAGTCTAGCTCGTCGTGTGTCTGTGTCATACGGCCCTATCACGAATGTAGTCAGCTGTGCTAGGTCCACCATAGGGTGTATCAAGCCCTAGGGTGCCAACCACCGACACGAATCAAGAATGCACAGATAATCCTACTGATGCCCAATGCCTGATTTTTCTACTCCGGACTAAGTGCACGACCCTAGTCCGCCTGAACCTACAATGGCGCACCAACTCAGCCGTCGTTCTGGTCGCTTACAATCAGCCCAACAATCGTGCCCCACCTTGCCTAGTCCCAGGGTACCGTGATACATCTAGTGGGTTACTTCTGAAAAGGACCGCGTAACTAGGGTTTCGTTCAGCAGGTTAAGTTGTCATTTAAAATCGAGACTTAACCCCATCTACGTGTCATGTCAAATTGACTAAGTGTGTCGTTCTAGTTCAAGACTTAGTCCTACGAATCATGTGTCATGTTGGTTAAGTGTGTTCAAGCGGTTCATGACTTAACATTATCAAATCAACGTGTCAAATTGGTTAAGTATATTCAAGTGGTCCATGACTTAACCCTATCCAGTGGCATTAATTTACTTAATGCACCCCTAAACTCTCACATTAGACTTGGTTATGGTTACTGGATGTGCCGGGCGGGTCCGGGCAGTTTTACACCATAACCTAGTCTAACCTCGGGTTTCGAGTGCGATATGACCAACTACTCACATTGGGTCCTATTGTTTACAGTTACTGGATTCGCCGGGCGGTTCCGGGCAGATTTATACTGCAAACTCAACCCAACCTCGAGTTGGCCACGTTCAAGTTATCTAAGTGTCATGTCCCAAATTCATATATTCAAGTATAATTTCATGTCAAGTTCATGTTCCTATCCAAGCTCAAGTTATAACGATATTCCTGTTTTTAAGTTCATACTAAATTCAGGTTTTCCTAAACTACCCAAATCGCATCCCCAACGCTCGTGAATTCGAATCAAGGCAATAGATGTAACTAGGGAATAACATAACAAGGATGGGTATAAAGTGGCAAAGGTGATTTCAAGACAAGCATGGTGTAACTTGAGATATGATCATAACATCACTGGCATATGAAATAGGGTGATAAACATAGCTATAAATGACCTAAGATGATAATCCTAAACTTGTGACTAACAATAGTTTCAACATCACAACATCACATGCATGTTAAAATAATGATAGGGTTTAGGTTATGACATGAACAGGCCCCTAAATCAAGTTCTTATCAGTATTCCACAAATCAAGGTTCAATATGAATGGTACTAGGTTCAAGGTGAATAGATCTAGGGTGAACAAGAGTAGATCTAAAATAATAGATCAAAAAGGAATAGTCATAGATCAAAGATATACAAGAGTAGGTCTCAAGTAGTTATCATGTTTATGTTCAACTTCAATTTACACATGTCCATATTAAGTTTAGAGTTTAGATCTAAGAGTAACTGGGGCTTACAGATCGTGGTTTTTGAGAACTAAGAACAGAAATTGTCGTAGGATCGTTGCAGAAGCTTTAATCACTAGTTTGAATTGAGTTACTTAGGTTGATGTTGATTAGCTTCTAGTTTTGATTCCAGAAGAGTAGTGACGCCATTTTTATTTTTATTTAGAACAGAGGCAGAGTAGAAGCAGAATAGAATTGTGTGTAGAGAAGGCTAGGTTTGGGGCTGTTTAAATAGGTTTAGGCAGATGAAAATGGACAGAAATCGGACTAGAAACATCAGAACGAACACTGGCCCAAAAATGGGCTCAAGGACCAGGTCAACACCCAGGTCGACTGCCCAGTCGACTTGGGTCTGGGCGGGAAATTTCCTGCCCAGTCCGTTCTGCGTTTGAAATTCGAATTTTGAATTCGAATTCGAGCTGTTTTGAACTATGAATATTTCTGAAACTTTAGGGAGCCATAACTTGGTCATATAGACTCCGATTTTTGAAAATTCGGACTCGATTTCATGCAGAATTCCGAGACGAACGCAACGGCGCAACCCGTTTCCCTTGGTTCTTATTTTAAAATTTAATTCTGCCTAGATTTATGGTTATAACACGTTATCAAAATACGGGTTGTTACATTCTCCCCTCCTTAAAGGATTTCGTCCTCGAAATCTCTAAGTTAGGAAGATCGTATCCTACCATCCATCATCCATCTACTCAAAACATCATCCACAAGCAAACATTGTCCTTAAGAGATTTCTAATGATGTATGAACATATGCAGAAAGTGTGTGTATATGTTCCTTATCTAATGCAAATGATCAGGCCTGATTGATCTTTCTAATGCAAAATATGTTTAGTGTCATGAATCCAATATGTATGCAAATAATCCTAGTCACGTAAGAACTATATGTGTGCACAAACATTCATCCATATGCAACATTCATATGATAACACATTCAATTTCTTCCATAAATAAGTATAAACACTCATGCATATGCAATATGAAAATGTGTCTGAGCCGATCTAGTGCCTAATGTGTGTTATGCAACCACGAGCAATCACTTGCAACCACTTGCAACCATTCGCAAACATCAAGCATAACATGTTTCAAATACATGTTTACATTCATAGGATTCTACCTAAGGTTCTCAAGACAGGATCGAGAAGATAACAAGACAAACATGGATAGCAAAAGAAAGGTATGTAAACTTATAGGAAAATAGATCGAGAATGTACCCTAAAAAAGAAATGGGTATAACGTGCGTATCTTTTCTTCGATTTCCCAAGTTGCGTCTTCTTGGGCTTCACTCCACTGTACTTTAACTAGCTTGACTTCTCGATTCCTTAACTCCTAGATCTCCGTTCCTATGACATGAATCGGAACTCGCCTCAATGTTTCCACTTTTACGCCTTCAAAGATGCTTGGCTCAACCACTTCGGAAGACTCATCCGCCTTATCTTCATTCTTATCACTCATACCTTTCCTATATAACATGTTAACAAGCGTCGCGAAAACTATCTCCGTCGTACGGAAAACCCTCTACGAAGCTAGAAAGAAGATTAGCCGCAGGTAAAGCTACTGCGACTACAGATGGAGAAAAGAAAGGGAAAGAGATTCAAACAAGGAAACAAAGGATAGTGCTAATAGCTTTTGGGGAATAGCCTTTTCAAAATAAACTTTTCTCGAAAAATGCTCCTTTATAAATGGTTTTGAAAATAGTTTCAGAAGGTTTTTAAAACTTTTGCCCAGTCTGGTAACCTCGCTCTGATACTAAATGTAACACCCCACCTCCGCTAGGGTCACTCACAAAGGGAATGCCCTAGTTTTGGAGGGGTGTTATCTAGTAAACAGGAACAGAGATAACACAAGACATAACATAGATAAAATAGAGTATATAAAGCAGCGGATATAAACTTTAAAACCAAATCTCATTACTGAAAAATAGAGTCAAAACCACTTACATCAAAATGCCAAGTCATTATTTCATTACATCAAGTTCTAAAGAAGCAAAGTACTTAAAACAACATAAGTAAAATATTATTCCCCAAAAAGTGCATGAGTGCAGCCATAGCATAGCTCAAGACCAAACCGTACATGAGCTGTCAGAAAGCAAGCAAAGTCCAAGCTAAGAGCTAGAGTTTCCTCCCTGAGAACCTGGGGGGGAGGGGGGAACGAAAGACAAAGAGGCGAAAGAAAACAGGTCAGTCAAAAAGACTTGTAAGCCCTAGTGACTATCAACATAGAAACTAGTAAAGTTAACAAGACATGAATAAACTGGAATTAAACATAGGAATGATGATAAGTCTGACATGATAACTAAGCTAACAAGATAACTCAAGTCTAACATTGCGTATTCAAGGTTCGCCATACCAACTATACGGGTATACTAATCCCGTGTCAACTATAAATCAAGAAATAATCCCTTGGCCCAATATCGTGAAGTGACCCAATTCGGGGTCCAACGGTATGATCTAATCGATCGGCTGCCTACAAGTCTAGCTCGTCGTGTGTCTGTGCCATACGGCCCTATCACGAATGTAGTCACCTGTGCTAGGTCCACCATAGGGTGTATCAAGCCCTAGGGTGCCAACCACCGACATGAATCAAGAATGCACAGATAATCCTACTGATGCCCAATGCCTGCTTTTTCAACTCTGGACTAAGTGCACGACCTTAGTCCGCCTGAACCTACAATGGCGCACTAACTCAGCCGTCGTTCTGGTCGCTTACAATCAGCCCAGCAATCGTGCCCCACCTTGCCTAGTCCCAGGGTACCGTGATACATCTAGTGGGTTACTGCTGAAAAGGACCGCGTAACTAGGGTTTCGTTCAGTAGGTTAATTTGTCATTTAAATTCGAGACTTAACCCCATCTACGTGTCATGTCAAATTGACTAAGTGTGTCGTTCTAGTTCAAGACTTAGTCCTACGAATCATGTGTCAGGTTGGTTAAGTGTGTTCAAGCGGTTCATCACTTAACCCTATCAAATCAACGTGTCAAATTGGTTAAGTATATTCAAGTGGTCCATGACTTAACCCTATCCAGTGGCATTAATTTACTTAATGCACCCCTAACTTCTCACATTAGACTTGGTTATGGTTACTGGATGTGCTGGGCGGGTCCGGGCAGTTTTACACCATAACCTAGTCTAATCTCGGGTTTCGAGTGCGATATGACCAACTACTCACATTGGGTCCTATTGTTTACAGTTACTGGATTCGCCGGGCGGTTCCGGGCAGATTTATACTGCAAACTCAACCCAACCTTGAGTTGGCCACGTTCAAGTTATCTAAGTGTCATGTCCCAAATTCATATTTTCAAGTATAATTTCATGTCAAGTTCATGTTCCTATCCAAGCTCAAGTTAAAACGATATTCATGTTTTTAAGTTCATACTAAATTCAGGTTTTCCTAAACTACCCAAATCGCATCCCCAACGCTCGTGAATTCGAATCAAGGCAATAGATGTAACTAGGGAATAACATAACAAGGATGGGTATAAAGTGGCAAAGGTGATTTCAAGACAAGCATGGTGTAACTTGAGATATGATCATAACATCACTGGCATATGAAATAGGGTGATAAACATAGCTATAAATGACCTAAGATGATAATCCTAAACTTGTGACTAGCAATAGTTTCAACATCACAACATCATAGGCATGTTAAAATAATGATAGGGTTTAGGTTATGACATGAACAGGCCCCTAAATCAAGTTCTTATCAGTATTCCACAAATCAAGGTTCAATATGAACGGTACTAGGTTCAAGGTGAATAGATCTAGGGTGAACAAGAGTAGATCTAAAATAATAGATCAAAAAGGAATAGTCATAGACCAAAGATATACAAGAGTAGGTCTCAAGTAGTTATCATGTTTATGTTCAACTTCAATTTACACATGTCCATATTAAGTTTAGAGTTTAGATCTAAGAGTAACTGGGACTTACAGATCGTGGTTTTTGAGAACTAAGAACAGAAATTGTCGTAGGATCGTTGCAGAAGCTTTAATCTCTAGTTTGAATTGAGTTGCTTAGGTTGATGTTGATTAGCTTCTAGTTTTGATTCCAGAAGAGTAGCGACGCCATTTTTATTTAGAACAGAGGCAGAGTAGAAGCAAAATAGAATTGTGTGTAGAGAAGGCTAGGTTTGGGGCTGTTTAAATAGGTTTAGGTAGATGAATTTGGATAGAAATCGGACTAGAAACATCAGAATGAACACTGGCCCAAAAATGGGCTCGGGGACCAGGTCGACACCCAGGTCGACTGCCCAGTCGACCTGGTCTGGGGGTGTCGACTGCCCAGTCGACCTGGTTCTGGGCGGGAAGTTTACCGCCCTGTCTGTTCTGCCTTTGAAATTCGAATTTTGAATTCGATTTCGAGCTGTTTTGAACTCTGAATATTTCTGAAACTTTGGGGAGCCATAACTTGGTCATACGGACTCCGATTTTCGAAAACTCGGACTCGATTTCATGCAGAATTCCGAGACGAACGTAATGGCTCAACCCATTTCCCTTGTTTCTTATTTTAAAATTTAATTCTGCCTAGATTTATGGTTATAACACGTTATCAAAATACGGGTTGTTACAGGCTATATCAAAATCATATGACACCAGAAACTCTAACCAACGTTGTTGCTGAAGATTCAAATCCTTTTGGGAGAAAAGATACTTCAATGACTTGTGATCCATAAATAACTCGAATTGAACTCCCAATAGGTAATGTCTCTATATCTTATAAGCAAACACAATTGTTGCCAACCCCAAATCATGGATTGGATAGTTTTTCTCATGCCGCTTTAGCTGTCGATTCTTGTAAGCCACAACCTTATCCTTCTGCATTAGCACTGCTCACAACTCTCAAGTGCATCTTGTGCTCTTCCTTATTCCGAGAATAAACTAGAATATCGTCCACGAACACAAGCATAAACTTATTCAGCTGATCTCTGAAAACTATATTCATAAGATCTATAAAATACGCTGGCGCGTTAGTCAACCTGAATTGCATCACCAACCATTCGAAGAAACCAGATGGTGTCCTAAAAGATGTTTTAAATGGTGGGTAAGTGAAATAAATTTGCCCAAAATTATATTTTGTTATAAAGGAATAATTTTCTGAAAATTGTTGATATGATTGGTTGTTATTGTTATTATAATAAAACGAGATTATAATATGGAGATGGTTATTTATAACCAAATTGAATTTGTATAGAATAAAATATACAAACAAGTTGGATTAAAATTGAATTCGGACCAGTATTGAGAATTTAAATCCCAGATATTTGGGAAGATATTCTCTGAGATATTACAAAGTAATATAATATTACTTTGGAAGGTTTATTGGGTAAAAATTGTTTTTAAATAGATTTTAAAAAATGATTAAGCACTAAAATCACTTGGGTGGCTGGAAAATAATTCTGATAATGGACTGCAACCTTATCGGTATTCATTTTCGAGTTCCTAAGTGATGGAATGCTACTTTGTAAAATTTGTTAGTGGAAATTTGTTTGAGAAAGCGAATTTAAAAATTCAATTATTTTGAATTGAATATAATTTTTTTAACTTATGCGAGATAAAATTAAACAAGTCAATAAGAATTTAGCTTGTGAATAAATCCCAAATGAAATATTTAGAAATCAGTTTGATTGTGTGGTTGGAAATGATTGCATGGTTATAGAATAAACTTGATTGAAAATAAATCTTGAGTAAATGAATTGAATTTGTTGAAATGTACTCAAGATAATGAACCCAAAATGAATTGTTAAGAAATGGTCGTGAATAAAAATTTCATATGAACTGGATTATATGTAAAAATTATTTGGAATGGATGACTTGAATGATTGAATTTACTGGCATACTGATGAATTTTATAAGAGTTAGGAATGGATGCTGAGAATATTCGATCTTTAAACATGTCCAAGAAAATTATGAAGTTGGTTGAATCCAGTTTGTTTAGAGCTGCATAATGATTGAGCCAACTCAAGTATAGCTTATGAATTATCGAATAATAATGCTCGCATGAAGTACGCCAACACAAAATATGAATTTTTTGTTTTGAATTTGATTTTCTGACCGTGTAGGTAGATGTATATATTTTTGTTGTTCCTGCAATATTGCAGAAGTCCCTCCGTATAGGGGAGAATCTACCGATTTTTTTTTCAAAATTTAAGGTGTTAGAAAAATTCCAATCTTTTTGAATTTTTTTGGAATTGGTTTTCTAACTAGTTTGGTTAAAACTAGGAGTTTGGAAAGCGAAAGAGACGTTTTTAACTAATTGAAATTTTAAAATTACAAAGTTTGTAGCATTCTTCCTTTCGTAGTAATTTTAGGGATGAAATTATTTTAAGGGGGAAGGAATGTAACGGCCCAGATTTTTAACTGTTTTATTTATTATTTTAAAATAGTTTAATTGTTGTTTAGAATTTAATTAGCTTGAATTTAATAATTTTAAATATTTTAATATTATAAATAATAAAATAATAATTTAAATTTCAGAATGGTCGGAATTTATCGGATTTGCCATATAATGTGAACTGGCAATTTAAAAGAATCTAATGGTTTTTTGTTTTGAATATTAATAACAATTTCGTTTATTAAACGATGATTGAACATTTAATTATAAAACGAGCTGCAGCAGCTCCATAGTTCGTAATTTAACGTTTTGAACTTTTAATGGTTCTACAAGATCCAATTTAAGTCGAATTTCTTTAAAACAAGAAACTTTCGAATCTACTAGATAATAATTTTCTAATGGAAGAGAAAAATCGAGTTTTCATATTGCAGATTTTGTTTTATGTCCAAATCAAATTTTCAAATAGTCTCTATGGAATTCGTTTATAAATTATAATGTTTATTTATATCAAATAAAAGGGTTTTAAATATTTTTAATATCGTTCATGCTTAGATTTCAACTCGAGATAATTTATTATGAAACTACATGAAATTCTGGTCAGGTATGGTCGATTATAATATTTTAATATTATTATATTAAGGTATTTTAAAATTGGTTTATTTTAATTTAAATTAGACCCATAAAAAGGGACTTTATTCAAATGACCTATGTTTTCAATGTTTTTTTTTTATTGAGACCGTAATGGCTTATTATCGATAGATTTCAAATTTTGCGTCAATTGGAGTTATTTTGTGAGTGCAGTAAAATTAAATGTGAATAAAACGACCATCTAGACTCGAATGAGCGTTGTTTGAGAAAACGAACTCAGAATTAGACAAAATAAGTTTAATTAGGACCACAACATCGAATTATACCATGACGTCAATTTTCATCGCGAACGGAGTGTGTATGTAACCACAAGAACGAATACACAACGTTCGAAAATGGTGATAGGCACAAAATAAAAATCGTTAGTCATCATCGCTCGTCATGTCACATTAAAATAATATTTATTACAATTATATATGCCCAAACTTGCAGCCAACCAAACCCAAATGTTCTCCAGCGTTTTAAATTTTTAGAAAAACCCTCAATCACAAAACAATTTATAACTCAAATTCTATTTCGAATCGACTGATGCTTCCAACACGAAAAGTGGAGATCTCAGCGAGGGCTAGCTATGTATAAAATTTGGCGAGGTTACGTTGTCTGAGGTGGCTCAAAATCGCGAATTTCAACGAGGAACTATTTTCGTTTTTATGGATTTTTAGAGAGCTACTATGGATTTCAGGCGAAGCATCCTAAAGAGAAGTTGTAGAGGATAACAAGGGGGATGTTTTTTCTTTTGGGTCGATTACCTAAAACGGCCTGAGGTGGATGGAGTAGGGAGCTAATCAGAGACCTAATTTTTGTCGAGTCATGGTCAGTTTTTGGCCAAATCACGGTGCTAGTGAGGTCAGGGGGTCTGGGTACCTAAAGGAGAAGTGTAGAGGGTGGTGACGTCATCCAGGAGGTGGTGGTGCGGATGTCAGTAGGGGTCGATCGGTGGTGATTTTGGCAATCAAAGGGGTGCCGGTCTTAATGGATTTCTGGGCGGTCAGGGGAGTGTCGGAGGTCGGCTTTCGTGGCGGTGGAGCTGGAAGGGGGAAGCTTAGACATGGTTTGGTCAGGACCAGAGCTGATAGTCTGAGGCATCGCCAGCAACGATGAATAAGGTATATGGGTTCCGATGTTTTGTTTCGCATGATTGAAGGAGGGAGGATCGGGGTTCAAGAAGAATAGAAGGGGAAAACTTGTGGGATTATCATTTCGTTAGTGACATATTAGGCTTAAGAAGGTAATTAGCAGATTTAATCGAAGTTTATTAGCAGTTAGGTTATTAATGTTAATAGTAATAATTACTAGTCAATTTAATTGTTTTAATTCGTGAATATATATATTGAAACAATAATAACTTTTTCGTACGATGTTAGAATTGCGCGAAACTGGATTCGTTGGGACCGTGGCGGTGGAGGCTACATGGCTGAGCTAGTTCGGTCGGAATTAGATGCAACGGGAATTTCATGTAATTTTAAATGTCTATTTAAAATTATACAAAACAACACACGAATCGTCTATCGAAAATAAAAGGTGAGTTAATTCTCACACATTTTTGGAATTCTATGATGTGTTAATACATAAAATTAAATTTAGTCATTGATAATTGGATGTTTGGTTGCCTTGGATGCCCATTGTTGATTGAATGGTTGACGTTACTTATATTATCGTCGTTTAGAATATTGAGTTAAAGTTTATATCTTATATGTTGTTATAAAATGTTATAATGAACTGTAATGCAGGGAAGAACAGGTTGGAGGAATCAAACTGGATTCCTCAAATATTTAGTATGTTGTTTTATTTCATATTATTTATATATGAACTGATTGGACACCCGTGATATTGAAAATCTATTTGGATGTTGACGTTGAATCTAAATTCAACGTTGTTGTGATTTGAATCAACAGATGGTATTGATTGAGGGATTGGCAGCAAATGGCCTAAAATCCACCTTTTTTTAAACGTTGATTTACCATTCGGCGAATTAACGAAGTTATAAAATTTATTTTATAACTAAACCGAGATTTTAAATTATATTTTATACATTATAATGATGTTTTAAGAATAAATCGATGTTTATAAATTGGTTTTTGTAAGATATTATAAAATGATTCTATAATAAGGAATTGATGTTTAAATTGGTTAATAAGCAAATGAAGTTATAATTAACCTACAAGTTAATATTTTAAGATAATTATTTTTGAGTAATATTATTAGATTAATTATATTAATATAATGGGAAAATTAAGATCAGTTAACGTTTAGCTGATGATATCGGTTGACTAAGTCAACTATTTAAGGGAAGGCGGTTATTAGATTATTTTGTTCAATTAATTTAATGGAAACAAATAGTAATATTTTTTATTAAATTTAATAAGCTTTCTTCAATTATAATTTATTAAGGATAGTTGAAGACTTTTAATGTAGTGAGTTATTATTAATTAATCTATGTGACACCCTACGTCCGTTAATGTCACTCTTTATCAGAATGCATTAAGTTTCGTGAAGCGTTATTGGTAAACAAAAACAGAAACATTACAAGACAGATATAAGATAACAGTGGAATTTAAAACTTTATTTAACAGAAAACATCGTGGTCCAAAACATAGTTACATCATAAGTCTAAAATACAAAAAATCCATTATATCAACTTAAAACTTCTGTCTTGTACTAAAACCATCAAAGTACAGTAATAAAATAAGCATAGTTCCCCATAAATATAGCCATATCAGAAAAGATAGGAAATCAAAGCGGTACATCTAAACAGCTCCAAGCAGAATGAAAGAGAGAATCCAAATCAAGTCTGAGTATTTCCACCTGAGAATCTAGGGGGAAACGGAAGAGAGAAGAGGAAACAAAATAGGTCAGACATAAAGTCTGGCGAGTCCAGTTACTTTTAGCATATAAATAAGTAAAATCATCATGACAGGCATATAAACCGGATGAGAGAGATAACATCATAAGACAGGTATAACAGACCGAGCAAGATAAGCAGAATAAACAGAACAAAATAGGTTACGGTTCTCTAATAGTTTTCTCTGCACCAATACTAGTATAACAGAAACAAGATGATCCTAACAAAAATATAATGGTAGGTTTAGGTGTACTCTAGTAACGGGTTTTACCCCAAACAGAATTAACCGGTACCTAAACAGAATAACGGGTGTTAACGCAAATAGAAATACGGGTACCCCACAAAAACAGACAAGTCTAGATGTACCCTAATTACTACCCCCCAATCGATCGGCTCCCTATCCGGTAAATACCATGTGTCGGTCCCACAGTAGGGTGTATACTTCCTAAAGTGGTAACCTACAGAAGGACACAGACCTATTTACTGGTGCTACAGCGGCTTATTTTCCCAGAGAAACCCTTAGTCATGCATGCACATGAGTCCGATGGAACGCGCCAGTACACACCTCCTCCCAGATGAACCTCTTACAATCAGCTCAGTAAGCGTGCCCTGACCCTTACCTAGTGTGGGGTCCCCCTTTAATACCAGAATGAGTTACTGACTAATATGGGTCCCACACAACAGATGACACAAGCCAACCCTTACAGATCTTGTGTCCCCAACTAACTAGGATTTGACATGTTATACCTAGCAGATTTAACAGATTCGCATAACCCCTACATATTTATGGGTTAAACTTTATAAGTTAACGGGCCCATATAACTCCAACAGTAACCGGTTAAGTTTTCTAGATTAACAGGTTCATATAACCCCCACATAATTAACAGGTTTACTTAACCCTATAGATTTAACAAGTTTACTTAACCCCCTAGATTTAACAGGTTTACTTAACCCCACAGATTTAAAAGGTTTACTTAACCCCACCGATTTAACAGGTTTCCAGATTTATAGACTACTTAATTTATAATTAAGTACAACTTATCTTATTTCATAAGTTATCCCCTTCCTCTGTCGTTTATTATAACATAGGTTATAATTACCACTTGTCCCTAGGACAAGCCTACCTATTATCTTTCCCTTTTCCCACTCGGGTTTATTCATAATAGGTTATTATCATTCCCCGTTCATGTATGTTAATGCACCAGACCTCTCACAATAAGTTCACCACTTGTGGATGCTGGATATGCCGGACTGTTCCGGGCAGATTTCTACCACAAGTTGAACTTAAACTCATGTCTTAGCACCATTACACTTAGATTTACACACTCGATCCCTCAAATTACATTAACCACTTGTGGACGCTGGATTTGCCGGGAGGTTCCGGGCATACTTCTACCACTAGTGTAATCTAACCTCGTGCCTTAGTGCAGTTACAGTTTCTAACTAGTGTAAATCTAGGCATACTCATTCTTAAACAATTATTCATGCTCATCGTAGGTTTTTCAATTATAATATTCAATTTCAATGGATTAAATAGGCTTCACAGATTCTTTACAGTTCCATTAACATGTTTACGCTTAATCTTAAATTAAGCCTACAAATTTATATGTCCCAAACCACAAGTCATAATTTACAGTAGAAATCATTCCCCAATTTTTAGTCCAATTTCACAATATAGTTTATGCCCCTAAATTCCAATCGTGATTCAAAATACAAGTTATACCCCTAAATTACCATTCCCAATTTAACCCAATGTGACACTCTATGTCCGTTAATGTCACTCTTTATCAGAATGCATTAAGTTTTATGAAGCATTATAGGTAAACAAAAATAGAAACATTACAAGATAGATATAAAATAACAGCAGAATTTAAAACTTTATTTAACATAAAATATCGTGGTCCGAAACATAGTTACATCATAAGTTTGAAATACAGAAAACCCATTACATCAACTTAAAACTTCTGTCTTGTACTAAAATCATCAGAGTACAGTAATAAAAGAAGCATAGTTCCTCATAAGTATAGCCATATCAGAGAAGACAGGAAATCAAAGTGGTACATCTAAGCAGCTCCAAGCCGAATGAAAGAGAGAATCCAAATCAAGCCCGAGTATTCCCACCCTGAGAACCTGAGGGGGAAACGGAAGAGAGAGAAGAGGAAACAAAATGGGTTAAAAATAAAGTTTGGCGAGTCCAATTACTTTTAGCATATAAATAAGCAAAATCATCATGATAGGCATATAAACTGGATGAGAGAGATAACATCATAAGACAGGTATAACAGACTGAGCAAGATAAGCAGAATAAACAGAACAGAATAGGTTACGCTTCTCTAATACTTTTCTCTGCACCAATACTAATATAACTGAAAAAAATGATCCCAACAAAAATATAATGGTAGGTTTAGGTGTACTCTAGTAGCGTGTTTTAACCCAAACAGAATTAACTGGTACCTAAATAGAAATAACGGGTGTTAACCCAAACAGAAATACAGGTACACCCAAACAGAAATACAAGTACCCCACAGAAACAGATAGGACTAGATGTACCCTAATTACTACCCCCCAATCGATCGGCTCCCTATCCCGTAAATACCCTGTGTCGGCCCTATAGCAGGGTGTATTACTTCCTAAAGTGAAAACCTATAAACGACACAAACCTATTTACTGGTGCTACAACGACTTATTTTCCCAGAACAAGCCGTACTCATGCACGCACATTAGTCCGTCGGAACGAGCCAGTACACACCTCCCCAGATGAACCTCTTACAATTAGATTTAACAAATTCGCATAACCCCCTACATATTTATGGGTTAAACTTTATAAGTTAACGAGCCCATATAACTCCAACAGATGTAACCGGTTAAGTTTTCTAGATTAACAGGTTCATATAACCCCCACAGAATTAACAGGTTTACTTAACCCCATAGATTTAAGAGGTTTACTTAACCCCATAGATTTAATAGGTTTACTTAACACCACATATTTAACGAGTTTACTTAACCCCACAGATTTAACGGGTTTCCAGATTTACAGACTACTTAATTTATAACTAAGTACAACTTATCTTATTTCATAAGCTATCCCCTTCCTCTATCGTTTATTATAACCTAAGTTATAATTACCACTTGTCCCTAGGACAAGCCTACCTATTATCTTTCCTTTTTACCACTTGGGTTTATTCATAATAAGTTATTATCATTCCTCGTTCATGTATGTTAATGCACTAGACCTCTCACATTACGTTGACCACTTGTGGATGTTGGATATGCCGGGAGGTTCCGGGCAGACTTCTACCACAAGTCCAACTTAACCTCATGTCATAGCATCATTACATGTACATTTACGCGCTCAACCCCTCACATTAGATTAACTGCTTGTGGACGCTGGATTTGCTGGGCGGTTCCGGGCAGACTTCTACCACAAATGTAATCTAACCTCGTGCCTAAGTGCGGTTACATTTTCTAACTACTGTAAATCTAGGCATGCTCATTCTTAAACAATTATTCATGCTCATCGTAGGTTTTTCAACTACAGTATTCAATTTCAACAGATTAAATAGGCTTCACATATTCTTTACAGTTCCATTAACATGTTTCACTTAATCTTAAATTAAGCCTACATATTTATATGTCCCAAACCACAAGTCATAATTTACAGTAGAAATCATGCCCCAATTTTTAGTCCAATTTCACAATATAGTTTATGCCCCCAAATTCCAATCGTGATTCAAAGTACAAGTTATGCCCCTAAATTACCATTTCCAATCATTTCCAATTTAACCCAATTTCGTTCGTATGCACATTTCAGCGGTATCAGCCTAGGCTCGAAGGTAGTTTGATTATAAAAATAAAAAGGGAATGAGAGAGAGAGAGAAGAACATAATAGACATAAAATCAAAAGTAATATAAATGTTCATATGATGGCAAAAATAGGTATATAAGAACAGATCTGATGAACAGAAATAGGCATATAAGAACAGATCTGATGAACATGTAATAATAGGACTAATTAGGCGTAGGTTTAGATCCAGATTTTTAAACATGTCAGGATTACTTGTTAAATGTTTATATCTAAAAATAACATGAACTCAAAGAGTCTGGATCTAAAGAACAGAGAACAATTAGGGTGAAGACGTAAAAGAAATTCTTGAGTGCGTATAAGCTATTGTTAAAGGAAATGGGCTAACTCAATCTTAGCTGGGGCAACATCTCATTGTCTCCATTGTTTTTGGTGTGTAAAAACAATAGAAATGGGGTCCTATTTATAGCCTAAAGCCAACGAATTAGGTCAAGAAAGAAGTTTAGGTACAAAAAGTGAATTCTGCCCAGATCTGTATAGGGGTCGACCCCCCCCTTTGGGTGTCGAACCCGGGGTCGACCCCAAACACCCTGGGTCAACCCCTGGGTTGACCCAGCCAGGTCTCGGGTCGACCCACAGAATGGGTCGGTTCCGATTTTTGGCCTTCCCGCTTTGCTGTTTTGAAATTTTTTTATTTTTGTTATTTGGTTTGTTTGTATATATATATAATTTTCTTATGCGTATACAAACTTCAAGGCTTAATAACTTATTCATACGATGTCAGTTTTACGCAAACTCGGAGTCTATCTTAAGAAAAATTCCAAGACGAACGCAATGGCGAAGTCCGTTTTACTTAATTCCCAATATTTAGTTAACTATTCTTTAGTTTGTCATTATAATGTTATTGAAAATTACGGGGTGTTACAATCTACCTTTGGTTAATGAAGAAATAAACTGACTCCACTTCGGTAAATAAGAAATTTAATTATTTTAAATTAATGATAATCAAAATGTTTACGTTTTAAATGAAATTCATTTAAGAAGACAATTGAGTTTGAAATATAACTTGAGGTTTGAAATGGTTGAGAAAAGTTTTTCCTTCCAAACATTTTTGGAAGAGTTATGAAAAGAGTTTTAGAGCTAGAATATAATTTAATGAAGTGTTTACTTAGATAAGTAAAAGATTAGAATTGTGAAAAAAATGTCAAAAGGAGAGACTTCACTATTATCGAGGGATGGTATTCGTTTGTAATGATAAAAGGTGTTGAAATTGAATTGAATGATATTGTAATATTAGTTGCGAGATTTTGAAATGAATTACGACATTTGATATTGTTTGCTCATATCAGAATTGGGAATTGAAATTATATCGTTGATATTTCAAAAGTAAAGGAAATGAAATGTGTTGTAAGAAAAATACAACTATATTTTCAAGGTAAAGAGGGGAGTCGGCGAATACTATTGTTTTGAAGAATAAAGAAGAGTTTAGTTTTCAAATGAAGTGTAACGACCCGAATTTTTGGTCTGTAAATTTTAAATATTTAATATTTGTTTAAATATTTAGTTGATAATATAAATTAATTTTTATATTGAGATATCGATTTAATAATCGAATATAAATTAATTTAGAATATATCGAATTATTATAATTCGAAATATAATTGAAATCGAAGTAAAAAAAAACTGAAAAAAAACTAAATCAAAATGATTCAGATGATAAGTAGGAATTTTATTTGATATATACGATAATAAATAATAATTTATTATCAAAGAATTTGTGGTTTTCGAATTTAAATTTTATTATATTAATTTGATATGGTATATATGTTGAAATTAAATTTCAGAATATTTACTGTAGAGTCCAGAATAGGGTTATTATATTGAAATGTCGGTCGGTACGCTAGAATAGCGGTTTGTGATTTAAATTACTGGACCCCGAGATATTTGATTATGGATAAGTTCGAAATCAAATCAATATCCATCTAAAAAGAATAAAAATCGCTTTATATCGAGTCATATTAAATACGAGATCAAATCGAAGATCGAATCAGAATCTGTTTAAAAAGAAATAAAAATCTCTTTATATCAAATCAAATCAAAATCTATCTAAATATTTTCAAAATCCTACAGCAGACCTACTTATACTCCCCTATTCCTTAATACCTAAGTATATGTCGTCTATAAAATCGCGGCCTTCTTCTTTGTTTACAATCCACTTCTAGCATCAAATTAAATATTGCGATGACGCTTTGCCTTGTATTTATTCTCCTCTTCTATTTATTCATTTCCAATCTCAGCTAAAATTAAAATCGAACTGGAGAAGTTCCGCTCCTTCCTCTATTCTTCAGAAACCCGAAATCGATTCCCTTCCATATCTCGTCTTTTGTTTCAAAGTTGACACATACAATAAAAAGGGAAATCGCGAATTCTGAAATCCCAAATTTGGTTTCTTAAAGTACATTGAAAGGTGTGGTGCTTGCTACAGGCCTCGACGTTGGTGCGCATCATCGGATTAGATATTTTTCATGAGGTGCGATAGTTGTTCTTGGTTTCGACTTTGAAATAGCGAACTAGGGTTTATCCCGAGGGTCCCGGTGATTGAATTTGGGGGTTCGCGAGTTTATCATCGTAGTGTTTGGGAGTTCGGAAATTGTTGTTGGGTCGAGCGTTGGTGTTAGCAGTTGCGAAGACCTAAGGAGATTTTGATTTTGGCGATGGGTTCTGAGTAGTACGATGCGATGTGTGGGTGATAAGGGATCAAAGATCCTACTGTGGGCACCAAAGGAGGCAGCCGTGACCTGTTGGGGGGGGGGGGGTGCATGCCTGGGTTTCAGTAGGGTGAAGTTGAAATGGTTTGGTGGATTGATGTGCGTCCAGTAGAATGATTTTGTATTGTCCAAGTTATTTCGATTTTTGTGGTAAATGTCTGGCAAAAAAATTAGAAAGTAGTAAATGGTATAGGTGAAGTTAGCATGGCACAAGTAGATTCAATTTATTTGTAGCATGGAGGAAGAAGACGGCAATGTTTAAAAAGGATGATTTAAAAGGTATTTTTTAAATTAGTAATTAAATCTTTAATTATAATTAATTGTTCGTAATGAATGTCATATTAAATTATACAAGATTTTATCGAACGGAATCAGTCGGGTAAACCGTAGCTGCAGGATACCTAATCGGGAATTTAAAATGGAAATCGGAATAGACCGAGAAAAAAATACAAGGTGAGTAATTCTCACTTAAATTTATTTTATTGTTAAAATAAATTGTTGGTTTCTTGGATGCGTTTATTTATTGTTTATCGGTGTGGCTATTAAATATATATTAGTTATTTAGGAATGGTGTTTGTGGTTGTTATATATATATATATATATATATATATATATATATATATTGGTGGTTGGATTCCCGCAGTACCATTAGCGGATGCCCGCAGTATCATTAGCAGATGACCCTATACGCCCCACACTATGATAGTGGATGACCTTCTATACCGCGATATCCTGCCTCGAAGCAGGATGGATATTATTTCTGTTGGCTAACATCTGTGGATGCAGGAAAACAGGTTGAAGGAATCCAACTGGATTCCTCAAAATTTATTACTGCTTGTTTTCACATATATATTATCATATGTGATGTGTTATAAAACCCGTGATTTGATAATTGAGTGTTTTTGGATATTTAAATATCACTAGGGCCAAATATTGATATATAAAAATATCGTAAATAGGGTTTTGAAATTTAAAAAGGGAAATTCTATTTTTCTAAAATAGAATATGAATTTCGAATAGACTATAAAGATATTAACTTGTTTTAAATAAATAAAAAAAGTATTTAATTTATAAATTAAATAACACAGGAAATTTAAGTAAATTTATAAACGGTGTTTATAAATGAAATGGAATGATTTTCATTGGATAATCAAGGAATTGAACTGAACTGAATTTATAAACGGGGTTTATAAATGTAGTGGGAAAATTATCATTTGGTAATTTGAATATTTAAATTCAAATGTGAATTTAAAAATAGAAATGAGGAAATCGTTTTAAAGAAATAAACGATGGAATTTATTCTGATATTCAGAATATAAATTGAACTAAAATAAATCCGTAAGGATTTGTGATTTGAATTCGATTAATTCGAATTTATTTAAATAGAAGTTAAATTGAATATGAAAATAAATTGGGTGTTTAATATATAAGTTATCATAAATAGAAATTTCCAAAATAAGATTTTGGTTTTAAAAAGATTTCGAAATAGACTTGTTTGAATATAAAACAAGGAAATTTATAAAATGGTATTTATAAATATAATGAATTAATTATCAAGAGATGATTTGAATATTTAAATTCAAATATGAATTTAAAAATAGAATTTGAAATCATTAGAAAGGGAACAACTGTTTTTATTCCGCAATTCAGAATATCAAAGGGATGGAGTTTCAAATAAAAATTTGAAAAGGGAACTTGTTTAAATATATAAAACAAGGAAGTTGAATTTATAAATAGTGTTATAAATTTGGTAAAATAAATTATCATTTGGGTAATTTGAATCATTTAAATTCAAATAGGAATTTAAAAATAAATTGGGAAGTTTTTTGAAACAAAACGATTGATTATATTTCAGAATTTGGAATATAAGCTGAATTGAGAAGAATTCAACGAGTTTATAATTGAAATTCAATTATATTGATTTTTTTAAATGATTTATTTATAAAAGGAATTGAAATTAAATATAGAAGATTGAAGTATAAATAAATATATTATCGAGTAAGGAATAATCGACAATTATAGATAATCGAAAATATTATGTTGAATTGGGAAACTGATTTGATATATATTAAAAATATATCAAATGGAGTTAGAATTTATATATAAACGAAGTTTAAACGTTTGTATTTAAATATAATTAAAACGAACTCACCGCAACACTGCAGTTCGTAAATTGGCGTTTCGAACTTCTATTGAATATATAGAACTCAATTTAAGTCGGAATTCTTTGAAAAAAAAGGACAGGACCGATTTGATAATAGTTTTCTAATGGAAGAGAAAAATCTGGATTTCGTCTTATAGATTTTTAGTTATGTCAAAATCAAATTTTCAGAAAAACAGCGCCATAATCGTTATTAAACTATAACGGTTTATTTTAATAAATAAAAAGGATTTTTAGCAAATAAGACTTAGATCTTCGTTATACAAATTCAGACTCGAGTTGTAAAATAAATATGAACTCAAGACAAGTAAATGAAATGATTTTCGAAACAAAAATCATATTTTTTAGTATTGAATAGGATTAACTAATTTGAATAAAAATTCATTAATCGAGTTTTGAATCGAAATTAGCGTTGGATAAGTAAATTGGTTTTGTAAATTCATACTCGAAATCAAATATGAAACTCAAGTTGGAAATTAAATTCTACTTGTTTATAAGCGAATTAAAATATATATGAACATGATATGTTCAAATAAAAGTGAAATGGGCAAAATAGCTAATTAAAGAATAAATTAGCAAATTGAGTTAAAATGACCGGATTGAGTTGGGATAAATTGGAAACAGGTGAACATAGATTAAGCAGGTATGGAATGAAGTGTATGAAGATTTATAATTCGTGTGCCTAACAAAAAGGTACACGTTTAAATTCCATATGAGGTTTTATGCGCCGAATCGGCAAGCAACTTGGCTTTTTGATTTTCTTTTTAAATGGAAAGGGCCTAGAGAGGCGAGTTGAGGTTTGAACTGTTGACCGGTACAAAGGAGGTTATGGCGAATTTTTCCGGAAATTTAAGGAGTTAGAATATTTTTAAGAAAATTTGATAGTTAGAAATCAATGTATCAATATATGTAGAATTCGATAAGGAAACAAACTTAAAAATAGAATATTATAAACAAAAAGGAAATATATGATTAAATCTGGTAAAAATAGAAAGAGAAATGTATATAAGTTTTAGAAATGGAAAATTGGTTTAATATGGTGTTGATTATTCGGGTTAGCGGTCTTGTCTGTTTTGAAGTTAATAATATTTTCAGCCAAGGTCTGAGAGGTAATTATACCCCAACTCGGTTGATTTCATTATTAGCTGATAAATAGCAAGATTCGGCCTCGAAGAGAAATGTTTAAAGAAATTTAGTCGAATGCAGTATTTTGGGTTGTTGTAGCGATGTTTTACATAGCATTCGTTTTAACCCAAGTAAGTGGAATTTTGGAAATATAAAAATAAATATTTCCTACGTATAGAAATGAATGGTCGTGAAACGGAGAAGTAATTGGAATATTTTCCAATTATTAATAAAGGATATTTTCTAAGTATAGAAAATAAAAGATGGCGAAATATGGAAGTGTTTTCCAAACAGCGTAAGAGACCAAGATGATTATTGAAAATATTTGGTTAACAAATATTTGTAAGGAAATGAAGAAGTGATTTAATTAATGAAATATTTATTAAGAGGCCCAGTGATTTGTTTGGTGGTTGGAATGTTTATTTATTTTTCTTTGATAGTTAAATAACCGACTATCGAAGTATTTGCCAACATCGTTGTCAATATGGAGAGACCGGTTGGATTGTTATCCGAGAACCACTCCGTATTGGCAGTAGCGTTGCGAATCAGATTATATGAAGATAATCAAAGACAGAGTAAAGTGCAAGGGATTTTTCTATTAATAGAATTCGTGTCTTCGGTTTCGTTCAGTCCCAAAATGAACGTATATGGACGAATGTCTGACAAAGTATTTCCAATGATCGCATAGATTGTTCTGTACAAATATATATGCTGGCGGAGAATTTATTCTCTTAGCATAATATCCAAAATGTATTTGTTCAAATCAATTAGTGATTAACAGATCTGACAATGTGGCATTCAAAGTGATTGTGCTATCAGTGAATGATAAGAAATCGTAGCCTCAGGCCTCAACCACTGGGAAATGAAAAAAATCGGGCAGGTAGCATGGCTATGTGGATCGCTCCCATTAGGATGTATAATCACCTATCTAGAGAAATTCCATTTGCTTCATTAATCTATCGATGTTGTCCCTTTTCGGGAAAGGTTGCCGATCCCAACCGTTGGTGATATACATTCGATACACTCAAACGAAATGAGTGGTCGGTCATGTGTGGGTCGGGTTGCAATATGTTCTTGTTGAACCCCAGTGTATCCCCTCTAGAGTACACTGATCGGAAGGTGGTTCCATACCTTGTCATGTTTGAAATCCAATCTCCAATAAACGCCATGCGGTTTTTGATATTATATTATATATGGAGCGTGAGATGCAAGCGTTCCACTAGATCCTATTAATTTGATATAGACATTATTATAATATCATTGGATTGGATATCAAAAATATTTTGGCTTATCGTAAGGTAAAAACCTTCCGTGTTTATGTGTGGATCGGTCTTACGATTATCATTTCTTTCGAAAGGATTTTTAAAGTTAAACAAATGATTTGAGTTTACTCACACCAGTCCCATGACTGACCCAGAGTTATTTTGTTTTCCCTAAACTCTTGGGTGCCCAAATTTGTACGGGCAGTCAAGTAGTCGGGATTTTTCAGATTCACTTGGAAGAGCTGGAAGCAGGAGGCTTCACCAGTTAGCTATAGACTATCATATTTCCGCTGTGTACTATGTTGTATCTGGAAATAGGTGTTTATAACTGTTCCAGGAATAATTGTTGTGCTCTGATAATGGTATGTATATATAGTTACTGATTTTTATTTCAAAAGTTATGTTATTTAATATATTTTATTCGTTCCACTGTGAGATTTGTGTTCTTCGTTTTTCTTCTATTCTAACTTTTCTTTCTATTCCTCATCCTCTAACTTCTTTTTAATAATGATTCGTATTTCTGTGCAATTTGGGTTGGACATGTAATGTATGTATTCAACTCAGATAGTACGGATTTGCGGGCCGTTACATGAAGGAAACAAAGATGATTGTCAAGATAAGTGAATGTAATCGATTTTAAATTGATTAAATGATTTTCAAAGATTGACTGTGTACTGAATGATTTTGGATAATAAAGACCTGAGCGGCTAATATGTTTGACCGTGTTGTTCGGAGATTGATAGTTAAAACACCAAACTATCAATGATATATTATTGGACCTTTTTGACGTGTTGTTTCGAAGAGACTGGGATGGGAACTGGACCCAAAACCACTTCGTATCAACGTTGCGTACGAAACTAATTTGCAGGGATATGTATGAAGACGGAGAAAAATGCAAGGGTTATTCTGTTTATAGGATAGTGCCTTCGGTTTGTCCAAACCCAGGACAACTTGTATGGATGAATGTCTGACAGAGTATGCCTAATAGATCACTTAAGACGATCTTTTCAAGATGTTACGTTTGGTAGCGGAGGAATTCGTTCCTCTTAGCTTTTAGGCCCGTAATATTCTTAAGAAGACGAACTGGTGATTTAAAAGGTTTCGATGTGGCATTCAAAGTGAATGGTGACCAGATGTTCTAAGAAGAAACACGTAGCCTCAAGCCTTACAACTAGGAAATGACAAAAATCGGGCAGGCAGCATGGCTAGTTGGGTCGCACCCAAGCAGGGTATATTGCCATTGATCTAGAGAAAATTCATTTTATTCTTCTTTCTCTTCTGTATCTCCAGGGAACGGTTATGTCGGTACCGACCTTAGGCGACAATATATTTGATACACTCAAGATGAATGAGTGGTCGGTCATGTGTGATATGGTTAGAAGATGTTCTTGTTGAACTGAACCCATTGTACCCCCTTTAGAGTACACTGATCGGAAGATAGTCCCATACCTTGTCATAGTTGGAATTCAATCTCCAATAAGGGCCCTGCGGTTCCTAATTTTCTAATGAATACGTAGAGCGTGAGATGCAAGCGTTCTGCTATTTGGTTATTTATTTGTGATTTGATAGACACTACATAATATCATAGGATTTTTATATATCAAAAATATTTTGGGTTATAGTAAGGTAAAAATCATCCATGTTTATGTGTGGGCTGATCTTACTATTATACTTTTCTATCAAAGGGTTTTCTAATGTTAAACAAGTTGTTTGTCATATAAATTTATCACTGAAAGTATTCCAGACTAATCCGGGTGAATATTTCTTTGCTTCAAATGCGCTTGGGTCAGACGGAGTATATTTCCAGGTTAGGTATCGCTTGTAATTTCAAAAAAGGAGCTGAAGTCGAGATGTATTCCACGTATTTACTGGTACTAGTTTATTCCGTTGTGTATATTAATAGACGTGAATACATACTCTGATGTTGTAGCTATATATATACCGTTTCATTTTGTATAAAGAGTTTTGATATATTATATTTTATCCATTCCGATGTGAGGCTCTGATCTTCTTATTCTAATATTTCTTTCTTCTCTCATCCTCTAATTCATTTCTATTAACAATCTACTTTTCTGTGCAATTTAAGTTGACATGGGCGGTTAAATGTTGGCTTAAACTATACGAAAAAAGTGGGTCGTTACATGATCAAATCGACACGCTTAAGCATTTTGAGCCGATTAGACCGAGTCAATCACGTATTTTTACCACGGAAGTTTTTCCAAGTCCATTAACGATGTTTTATAAATCGCCACTATTTCCAACCTTTTCCGAACATGTCACAACTTCAACCAAATCGCTTTGTGTTTTATGACGACATTCTCGAGACTTGAGCGCATCATTAACCAAAATCTTGACATGTGACAGTTTTGACCAAAAAACGTGTCAACAGTGTGTTATTATCCTACTTGTCCTTATGACAATTCTGCCTATTATATTACATTACCGTCTGATATACTTTATTATAATAATTAAATTCCCCATTCATTTCATACTTCATGGGTTTCTTATCATCTAACATAACCTTTATAGTTATGACATTAATCTATTTACCGTCTTTATAAGTTTACACAATAAACCGTATATATCTCTTTTCCTTTTCATAACCTCTTTAAGTTATGTTACCCTTCTTTCTTATCTTTACAATTCATTCTTTTTAGGTAGTTAGACCTATTCCAAATTGATTGGTAACCAAAATTATAATTAAATCCATTTCCATAGTTTCAGATAATTACTATAATAGGAACTCAAGATTGCAAAACATTTCTTTTCTTATATTTGAGATCATCAAATTAGGGCGCAATGCAGTTAACTCTCTATTTCATAATAATCTTGATTTATTCATAATTTCAGTTTACAATCATGTTTCCTATTTTTCTTTGTTTACCAAACAATGCAAATACATTCCCTTTTTTCCTAGCTAATCAATCTAGGTTATTCTCAACCTTTCAGATTTTTAAATATATATATATAGATTTCTGTCTTCTTCTTTTTATTGTTTCCACATATTTTCTGTATAGACTTATACCAATTTTCCAGCTCTGTAATTATTCCATTTTAAATCTGAAAGGTGATTCTTTACAAATAGTATGTAGTTTCTTAAACTTCCCCTTTTTGGCAAAGCAAAAAACAATCCTTTTTATTACAATATTAACACAATATGTTCTTTTTAGCCCCAAATCATTAAAATTCCCCTTTTTCTTTAATTTTAATTAAATTGCACATAAGTACAATTTAATAATTTTTGTAAATCCATAATTCAATTATCCAATTTGCGCATAACCCCAATTTTATTCAATTTTCGCGCATAACCAAATTTTGACATAAATGGTATATTTTGACGTAAAAGAGAGGAAAGAAAAAGAAAAAGAAGTACATATTCTAAATATTAGAAAGAATCAAATGATAAAAAATAAATCCACTCACCTGACTGCGCACAATTCTTGAATCTGATTTGGATTTGCGTTTTTTTTATTTGGATTTGTAGATTTGTCTGGATGGAGAATCTGGGCATCTGTAGCATATATCTATAATCTTTATCTCTAAATCTTGAATCAGAAGTCCTAAAACTAATATATTTATCTTCTGAAGAATTTGGAGGAGAAAAGGAATTGTAGGGCATTGGTACCCTCACAGAAAAGATTAATTGGAGGCTAGGCCCTATTGGTCTATTTGTAGGTGCTCAGAAGAACCTCTGCCGTTGGATTGAAATAAATAAAATCCAAACCATAGAAAATGTTAAATCCATCTCACTCTTCCCTACATTGGGTCATGAATGTTAATTTCATTCCTATTCAAATTTTCGTTTACCGTTCCACTCAGCGTTATTCTTCTTACCTAATGTTCTTTAGTATATTAATTTGGAGAAGAAAAGGAATTTCAGGGCATTGGTACCCTCACAGAAAAGATTAATTGGAGGCTAGGCTCTATTGGTTTATTTATAGGTGCTCAGAAGAACCTCTTCTTTTGGATTGAAATAATAAAATCCAAACCATAGAAAATGTTAAATCCATGTCACTTTGCCCTACATTAGGTCACGAACGTTAATTTCGTTCCTATTTAAATTTTCGTTTAACGTTGCACTGAGCGTTATTCTTCTTACCTAATGTTCTTTAGTATATTAATTTCTTCCATTGATAATGTATGCTTTAGATTTCAAATTCAAACTTGTGCGCATATATTCGCGTGTAGCTTCCTGAACTTTTTGTTCGTTAATAATTGTGCAATAAATGTCATTATTAACGTTATACTGTTGCTAAAATTTCTTTCTAATCTATTAAATTATTTCTAATCTTTTGAATGCACATTCATACGCATAAATAAATGTGTGCAATCATTCCATTATTATCTTCCGCTTTTAATTTATGCTTTAAATTCTAATTTTGAATTTATGCGTATATATATATATTTACGCACAACACCATTTATTTTCAAATTTCAAACGGCATTATGCTGACATTTATTTCTTGCTTGTTACTTCTGAATTTCTTGCCAATATATATATATATACACACACACACACTTACATATATTTATATGTATATACACACACACATATACATATATATTCATACATACACACACACACTCATATATATACATATATTCCTTATATGTATGTATATATATATATATCTCAGAACATGTATTTTTTTAGTTGGCCTTCCTAAAATTTAAAACATAACATTGGTGGGATTCAAACTCCTGACATTCACCTTGGGAAGTGCATGCTCTACCAACTCACTTAACTAAGCATTTTGTTCACAAAACTAAAACATTGGTATATATTGTTCTTATTTATATTTTTCTTGTTTCTTCTTTTTCATGTTTGTTCCAAAACATCATTTAAATATATCTTCTTCGTTTTAAATCTATCTTCTGCAAATCATAGGTCTAAATTGATCAAAAATCACCACAGACTCAATGATGCTAGTTCCACGACGAAATTCTTAAAATTTTACAAATTTTTATTTTATTATTTAATTTGAAAACGCAGGGTGTTACATCGAAGGCATTGTAGTCTGCGTGAATCGCCCCATGTTGTTTATGAGTAATTGTGTTATTTATAATTTCACGATTTTTCATGATGGCTTCTATTATATATTTACATCACTTTGAGCTTTCAAAGGATTTGTGTTTATATAGCGATTTCGGTGATTCTCGTGATCTCGATGATCCTTGTGATTTCAGTGATTCATGTGTTTTCAGTGATTATCATGATATATGGTTCAGGGTCTCCCGAGTTTTCCTCTTATGTTAAGTGATTTCTTGTGTTAATACCCAAAATGTAGAGTTTGGATAATCCGTACTAAAAGTATTATCAAGCGTCTATACATGTCCTCTCGTGTGTCCCGCCTAGTGAGGGTGTGGATTTGTATAATGTTTGTTGGCATCCTAAATGCATGGAATTCCATTTTGATGGAAAGTGTAACGACCCGGGGATTTTCGACTCCGAAAATCGACACAAAACCCAGCGTCGACTGTTCAGACATCGAAAAACCGGATCATTAATAGAAAGAAGTTAGAGGATGAGATAGAAAAGATAGAACTAATAGAATAGGAGAAGAAGAAGAACACAGCTGAACATAATCAGAGTAAACATGAATCTCACAGCGGAACGAATAAAATATATTATATAACATAACTTTGAAATACAAAACTATATTGTATATACATACCATTATCAGAGTACAATACATCATATCACAGCGGAAATAGTCTCTAAATACTAACGGTGAAGCCTTCTGCTTTTAGCTCCTTCAAGCGTATCTGTAAAAGCCTGAAACACTTGACTGCCCGTACAAATTTGGGCACCCAAGAGTTTAGGGAAAACAAACAAAATAAACTCTGGGTCAGTCATGGGACTGGTGTGAGTAAATTCCAACCATACGGTTTAACTTTGAAAATCCTTTTTGAAAACAAAAAAAGATAATAGTAAGACCAGCCCACACATAAACATGGACGGTTTTTACCTTACTATAACCCAAAACACTTTTGATATCAAAATCCAGTGATATTATAATAATGTCTAATCAAATAAATAACCAAATAGTAGAACGCTTGCATCTCACGCTCTACATATATAGTATAAAATCAAAAACCGCAGGGCTCTTATTGGAGATTGGATTCCAACTATGACAAGGTATGGGACCACCTTCCGATGATGTATCTCTAGAGGCGAATACACCTGGGTTCAACAAGAACGTCTTGCAACCCGGCCCACACATGACCGACCATTCATTTCGCTTGAGTGTATCGAATGTATATCACCAACGGTTGGACTCAAACCACCGTTCCCGAATGGGCAGAATCGGTAGATTAAGAAACAAAAGGAATCTCTCTAGATAGGTGATTATACACCCTAATGGGAGCGACCCACATAGTCCTGCTGCCTGCCCGATTTTTGTCATTTCCCGGTTGTGAAGCTTGAGGCTACGTTTACCTTTTAGGACATCTGGCCACTATACACTTTGAATGCCACATCGTCAAACCCGTCAAATCACTAGTTGATCTTCCCAAAATATTACGGGTATAAAAGCCAAGAGAAACGAATTTCTCCGCCACCAGACGTAATATCTTGAAAAGAACGCCTTAGGTGATCTTCTAAGAATACGCTGTCAGGCATTCATCCATACAAGTTGTCCTGGGTCTGGACAAACAGAAAGCACCATTCTGAACAGGACGACCCTTGCACTTCACTCCTTCTTCAATTTTCTTCAGCATAATTTGCAGCGCTTATGCCTATGCGGAGTGGTTTTCGATAATATATCCAACCGGTCTCTCCGTATTGACAATGATGGTCAAAACACTTCGATAGTCGGTTGTTTAAATATCGAAGTAAAAACAACATCCATTCAATGTACAACCAATATCACACAAATCACAGGCACTTTTTATTTAACATTCGTCCTTATATTTCTTTGGACAAACGTCATTACTTATTACTTTTGAATAAGTGAATTTCAAAACAAGCTGTTTTCCTTCCCTAGGAAGTGCTACTGTATATAAACATCACGCTTAAGTTTGGTTAACAGCGTTTCATTTATCGTTACAGTTCAAACTTGCTATACGCTGCTATATCCCTTTTATAACTAACCTTGATATAACAGTCACGCTTACGCCTAGTCAACAGCGTTACTTTACTGCTATAGTTCTGAGACTTGCAATATGCTACTATATTCCACTTTATAATTAATCTCAACACCTTTTTCCGTTACAAATTCTTGACATCTCTTTCCATTACAAAAATCTTGATATCTCTTTTCGTTACAAAAATCTTTGATAGTCGGTGTTTTGAAAATAAACATCCATCAAACCATTTCACAATCTCGGCACTTTCTAATATTTCATTATTCATATTTTTCTAGATATTTCCAAAACTGTTTAACCTCATACTTCTTTGAAAAACCCATTTCCAAATATTATAGCACTTGTTCACCCACATTCTAGAAGATATACATTTATTTAATATCTGGAACATTTCCATCTTCCTTACCTTTCTTATTTTCTGTACTTTTAGAAAATACACATTATTAATGTTGGAAAAACATTTCAAAACTCCATTTCTAAACTTCTCGTTAATCAGATCAATTTAGTTTAACACAAATAGAAATATCTACTTACAAAATGTTTACTTTCTGACCACTATTTACTTTTATTAAAATATCATTTCGCAATAGGAATCTAGACTCGTTTTACTACCCTTATTTTAAATACGATCATACTCCAAACATAGAATTATACTTTATTTCATAAGCATCTTTGAAATCGACTACTTGTTTTTGATATACTTAAAACAAGTTATCGCCTCCTTGTTTAATCAAGATTCAATTTCTGTTATTTAGAAATAATAAATAATCGATTCTTCCTATTTAAACTCGAATCAATTTATATCTAACTCACGGTATTAAAAATACCAGTTTATAATAGAACTTCTATTAAAATTTATAATTTCGCTTCAATTATAAAGATATAATTTTTATAATTGAACTTCGTTGGTTTGCTTGACAGTCAACCAATTTCTTAACAAAACGATGTGTTTATGGTCGACTGTTGCCACTTTCTAAATCAATATCGTTTATTTACTAAATCAACATAACGTTGAACTTCCATTCAACACAGTTCAAGCAGTGCATAAACAGTACATATAAATATTGAAGAATCCGGTTGAATTTCTCCTACCGGTTTCCGCATCCACAAATGTTAGTCAAACAATTATCACTGATTCCATACTGATGGAATCAATATCCAACCGGTGATGGGTACATATGCAACGATATATAATATTTCAACCAATTTAACCATAATCTGCCTAAACAACCATCACACAGCATTCAACCATTATTTAAAATATAAATAAAATATTTTAAATAAAACAAAGTTAGTGAATTTACTCACCTTGGCGCGTTAACCGTTAAATAACGATTTGCGTCAGTTGATTCAATCGAGCGCTTTAACAAAAATCCAGACGACCTCCAAATGGTTCTAAAACCAGTTCCATTGGATAGTTTATGATCATATGATTCCAACGCAACCGACGGCGTCAAATTCTGATATCGTTTGTGTCTGTTGTGAGTTTTACAAGTTGAATGGGTGTATTTAAATTCTTTAAAACAATGTATTTATTTTAGTATTGGGCTTACCCAAATATACAGCCGGCCCAATAACTTCAATCCGCTGCTCTACTCTAGCCTCTTCCAATCCCGTGATGCCTTCCCCAATCCTAATTGTTTTATGAATATCTAATTAAAATTTAAACTTAATAATATATAAAAATAAAATAAAGTGGGCCTGCGTTAAAACCGGTCCATTACCTTATTAAGACCGTATACCATAGTGTCCCTTTTTTTTTCCTTTACTTCAAATGGCAGCTCCAGAAAATCTTTCACGTTTCTTCATGAAATTAAAACTGAGAACATTGTCTTTATCTTCTCTAGAATCCTCATCACCCATGCACATTCAAACTTTCGTCCTCAGCAAACAAATTTGCCATTTCCATTTCTTTAAACCGCTGTCCTTTCTTGCAGTGCCTGGGACACATACATTACTTTCCAAAACATTCAGCTTTTCCTTATTATACACGCATGGACCCCCTTTCACCAATGCATGAGCCTTCAAACTGTCAACACCGTTTGCTTCTCCCATATTATCACCATACTTTGCCATTATACTCGGCTTCACTCTCGTAAGATGGAACCCATTGTCAACCTTCAGCAAAAGAAAACCCGCACACTTCCCTTGGATTCCTACCTCCCAACTCATGAAATCACAGACAAATATCACTGCACAACTTCTCATCGACTCCTCCTTCACCACAAACAACAGCTACTCCGCCAGTACACATATTCAACGCCGTCCCATGCTGAGTCTCCCACTCGTCTCCAGCCGATCCCATTCCTCCTCAGTGGCTTCCATTTGCAACCCTACTCCACCGTGTATTTTTATATATACACAGCACCAATATTTAGATTTCCGTCCTCTCTACCGTGATGCCACTTCATCACCCGTACACATCCACCAAAAGTCCACCCATACTAAGTATTAACAACCGAAACCCTGCGCCAACTTCATATATATAAGGAACAACCCCATGCGTTAACAACCGTGCTCGAGCTACAGGACTGCGAACTCGCATTCAAGAAACGACCTGCTCACGTTGCAATCATGTTTTATCTTCTCTCATCACCGATACCAAACATCAGTTCCTCCCGAACTCTACACCACCTTCCCATAGTACACTCACGGCTCCCCTTGCATCATTCATATTTCGGCACACAACAACTTGCTTCACCTCCTACCGTTACTATACCACCACCCTTCGCGATGGCCTTCCATGCCTCTTTATACACTTATATATATATATATATATTAGTTTGAAAATAAAGCACAGAAGAAGAAAGAAGAATTTTTCGTGTTTGGTTTATATTTTTACAGAGGAATATAAGATCATTTTTTTCCTGTATTTATAGCTTTCAAAAGTTTGGCTCCCACGTAATAGGCATATAGGATAGCTGCTTCAATGGTAGGTCTGTGCTCGAGTTTTCTTTTCTGTGTTCCACTGTGTATCGATAAGAGAGGTGTACGAGGCTTGGGCACCAAGGAATAGGTGTACAGACTTAGGTAGATCAGCGATGAGGTGGCAATTCATATGGGGTAGAACTGGGGAAGTAATCACATGCGGAAATAATCAACTGGGTATGTTTAGACGCTCTATTTTCAACGTAGGCCACTTGTTAGTACTAAACTTAGCATGTACATGGTTGGCGTACAGGGTGGGCTTATGAGTTTTATTTAATTTGATGTATAGAGTTTGTCTGCAAAACATGGGATACCTTACCGAAGTCATACACAAAGGAAGGTTAGTAAAAGGTCTTGCGTATGGTTTACACGTTTCACTATTGATACTTGACAGTAGTGTTCTCGCCCCCTGTGTAAGTGAAAAATGAAAATGCTAAACTGGATTTTGAACATATATAGAAAGACTAACGTGCATGTCATTTAATGCAAAGTCCCTTTTTTTAAAAAAAAATTAACGTACTGCGCGCTACGTAAAATTATATTCATGTTTGAGTAGCTAGGGACAGAAATAAAATTATTGTTGGGTCCAGTGAGGTGCCACGATCCCAAAGACGTAATAATATCGGTAGTTTGATTCATATTTTGAATCCCCAAAATATCGATACAGGGTGCAAAATACTCCAAATAAAAGTTGCATATTTAATTAACTAAAAATTACAGTAAAATTCTAAAAATTAAATTATCGCTGCGCCTCAAAAGAACCTTGTCTAAATTCGAAACCGATAAGAAGTTATTTCAAATAAACCGTTATGGTCGATATACGATTTCATAGCGACCTTCTGAATATTTGATTTTGACATATCTTGCAATCTATATGACGAAATCTCAATATTTCACTTCCGTCAGAAAGATACAGTTCAACAGATTCCAATATTTCTTGTTTTGCAGAAATCCGATTTAAACTGGTTTCTGTACACTCAGTTGAAGTTCAGAACGTTAAATTACGAACTGCAACGTCGTTATGAGCTCGATTATATTGAATATATATTTTTATACGTTCAACTTCGTTTTAATTAACATTTAAATCTACTTATATTAAGAATTCAATATTTAAACTGATTTAAATATTCAAATATAAACCGATAAAAATGCGGGACATTACATTCCTTCCCCCTTAAAATAATTTCGTCCTCGAAATTGCTAAGGTAGGAAAAATGCTACAATTTCTGTTGTAAACATGTTAAAAATTCTTTTGGTTTACTTCATAATTTCAGTTCCAACTGAACTGATCAAAATATTAATTCCCTTCTTTGTAACGAAAATTTTCAAAATTCTGAAAATTTTCTAACACTTTAATTTTCGGAGAATTTCGTCAGCCTCTCTACTGCACGGTTCATTCGGTACTACTACCACACGCCACTCTGGGCCCTCTCCCTTTATCGGGCATCTAACTTTCTCGCTTCCATTTGCAATCCATTCAGCATACCCGAATACATCTCCAACTGATCTCGAGTCAGTTTATCTTCAATCAATAATTCTCTTACATCCCGACTCAAATTTCTTTTTTCAAACTCCAGTTCAATTCCAATTCCAAATAATCAAATTTCCCAACCAAGTTTGGTTCCACAACTCAACTACTTTGCCAAATCAAATCCTTATTCTAGTGCATTTTCCACCTACTTGGCTTCAATTCAACTCAAATTTTATTTGACTTAGTCAAATTCATTATTTATATACTTCATAAGAAAAAATTAAATTTCAGAAATCAAATACCTGGGATTTTCATTTCCAATCAGTTTGAGATCATATACACATATATACCTACAACATGGCCATTCAAACATTTGAATTTCTGACAATGTGTTTTCCAAAAACACTTCAAAAACAAAACCTTTTGGTAGTAATCCGTCACTTAGCACTCGAAAATGAATACAGATAATGGTCGACTTCATCATCGGAATTCATTTCCCAGCGATCAAAGTGAGTTCAATACTATATCACTTTCAAAACTCATATTCAAATACTTTTATTTGAAATTACTTCAAAAATATCTTTTCGAAACTTGGATAATATTTCAAAATTTCCCCAGGATCTTAAAATTCCATATATTTAATTCAAATTTCATTTACAAACATTTTCATGTATCAGATTTTTGTATTCCAATTCTGGTTTAAATTTCAGATTCAGTTCATCTGTTTTTACATATTATATTCATTAATCACTTCACTTATCACCCTATTTGATTATAATTTCAACCAACGCATTCAATATATACTAGATAATTCCAATATATATGCTTTCTTTATATCAAAATATATTTCGGGTAAGATTATTTCATTTACCCTCTTCTCCAAAACATACCGTGTCGAATTGCTCTATTCAAGAGTTTAGAAACACCTATCGATACAGTTTGCATTACTGTTTCGACCAGAATTCATAAACCTCTCGACTGACCAGTCAACACGATATAAAACAGTTTTTATATTAATTTACAAATACGCGCTCATATACATACACTCAAACTCAATCTAGGGTGTTACTAACCCTATCGCTAGTGAGTTACGCCACAGAGCCAAGGTAATCACTTAACCTTATGCTCTGATACCAACTGTAACGACCCGGGGATTTTCGACTCCGAAAATCGACACAAAACCCAGCGTCGACTGTTCAGACATCGAAAAACCGGATCATTAATAGAAAGAAGTTAGAGGATGAGATAGAAAAGATAGAACTAATAGAATAGGAGAAGAAGAAGAACACAGCTGAACATAATCAGAGTAAACACGAATCTCACAGCGGAACGAATAAAATATATTATATAACATAACTTTGAAATACAAAACTATATTGTATATACATACCATTATCAGAGTACAATACATCATATCACAGCGGAAATAGTCTCTAAATACTAACGGTGAAGCCTTCTGCTTTTAGCTCCTTCAAGCGTATCTGTAAAAGCCTGAAACACTTGACTGCCCGTACAAATTTGGGCACCCAAGAGTTTAGGGAAAACAAACAAAATAAACTCTGGGTCAGTCATGGGACTGGTGTGAGTAAATTCCAACCATACGGTTTAACTTTGAAAATCCTTTTTGAAAACAAAAAAAGATAATAGTAAGACCAGCCCACACATAAACATGGACGGTTTTTACCTTACTATAACCCAAAACACTTTTGATATCAAAATCCAGTGATATTATAATAATGTCTAATCAAATAAATAACCAAATAGTAGAACGCTTGCATCTCACGCTCTACATATATAGTATAAAATCAAAAACCGCAGGGCTCTTATTGGAGATTGGATTCCAACTATGACAAGGTATGGGACCACCTTCCGATGATGTATCTCTAGAGGCGAATACACCTGGGTTCAACAAGAACGTCTTGCAACCCGGCCCACACATGACCGACCACTCATTTCGCTTGAGTGTATCGAATGTATATCACCAACGGTTGGACTCAAACCACCGTTCCCGAATGGGCAGAATCGATAGATTAAGAAACAAAAGGAATCTCTCTAGATAGGTGATTATACACCCTAATGGGAGCGACCCACATAGTCCTGCTGCCTGCCCGATTTTTGTCATTTCCCGGTTGTGAAGCTTGAGGCTACGTTTACCTTTTAGGACATCTGGCCACTATACACTTTGAATGCCACATCGTCAAACCCGTCAAATCACTAGTTGATCTTCCCAAAATATTACGGGTATAAAAGCCAAGAGAAACGAATTTCTCCGCCACCAGACGTAATATCTTGAAAAGAACGCCTTAGGTGATCTTCTAAGAATACGCTGTCAGGCATTCATCCATACAAGTTGTCCTGGGTCTGGACAAACAGAAAGCACCATTCTGAACAGGACGACCCTTGCACTTCACTCCGTCTTCAATTTTCTTCAGCATAATTTGCAGCGCTTATGCCTATGCGGAGTGGTTTTCGATAATATATCCAACCGGTCTCTCCGTATTGACAATGATGGTCAAAACACTTCGATAGTCGGTTGTTTAACTATCGAAGTAAAAACAACATCCATTCAATGTACAACCAATATCACACAAATCACAGGCACTTTTTATTTAACATTCGTCCTTATATTTCTTTGGACAAACGTCATTACTTATTACTTTTGAATAAGTGAATTTCAAAACAAGCTGTTTTCCTTCCCTAGGAAGTGCTACTGTATATAAACATCACGCTTAAGTTTGGTTAACAACATTTCATTTATCGTTACAGTTCAAACTTGCTATACGCTGCTATATCCCTTTTATAACTAATCTTGACATAACAGTCACGCTTACGCCTAGTCAACAGCGTTACTTTACTGCTATAGTTCTGAGACTTGCAATATGCTACTATATTCCACTTTATAATTAATCTCAACACCTTTTTCCGTTACAAATTCTTGACATCTCTTTCCATTACAAAAATCTTGATATCTCTTTTCGTTACAAAAATCTTTGATAGTCGGTGTTTTGAAAATAAACATCCATCAAACCATTTCACAATCTCGGCACTTTCTAATATTTCATTATTCATATTTTTCTAGATATTTCCAAAACTGTTTAACGTCATACTTCTTTGAAAAACCCATTTCCAAATATTATAGCACTTGTTCACCCACATTCTAGAAGATATACATTTATTTAATATCTGGAACATTTCCATCTTCCTTACCTTTCTTATTTTCTGTACTTTTAGAAAATACACATTATTAATGTTGGAAAAACATTTCAAAACTCCATTTCTAAACTTCTCGTTAATCAGATCAATTTAGTTTAACACAAATAGAAATATCTACTTACAAAATGTTTACTTTCTGACCACTATTTACTTTTATTAAAATATCATTTCGCAATAGGAATCTAGACTCGTTTTACTACCCTTATTTTAAATACGATCATACTCCAAACATAGAATTATACTTTATTTCATAAGCATCTTTGAAATCGACTACTTGTTTTTGATATACTTAAAACAAGTTATCGCCTCCTTGTTTAATCAAGATTCAATTTCTGTTATTTAGAAATAATAAATAATCGATTCTTCCTATTTAAACTCGAATCAATTTATATCTAACTCACGGTATTAAAAATACCAGTTTATAATAGAACTTCTATTAAAATTTATAATTTCGCTTCAATTATAAAGATATAATTTTTATAATTGAACTTCGTTGGTTTGCTTGACAGTCAACCAATTTCTTAACAAAACGATGTGTTTATGGTCGACTGTTGCCACTTTCTAAATCAATATCGTTTATTTACTAAATCAACATAACGTTGAACTTCCATTCAACACAGTTCAAGCAGTGCATAAACAGTACATATAAATATTGAAGAATCCGGTTGAATTTCTCCTACCGGTTTCCGCATCCACAAATGTTAGTCAAACAATTATCACTGATTCCATACTGATGGAATCAATATCCAACCGGTGATGGGTACATATGCAACGATATATAATATTTCAACCAATTTAACCATAATCTGCCTAAACAACCATCACACAGCATTCAACCATTATTTAAAATATAAATAAAATATTTTAAATAAAACAAAGTTAGTGAATTTACTCACCTTGGCGCGTTAACCGTTAAATAACGATTTGCGTCAGTTGATTCAATCGAGCGCTTTAACAAAAATCCAGATGACCTCCAAATGGTTCTAAAACCAGTTCCATTGGATAGTTTATGATCATATGATTCCAACGCAACCGACGGCGTCAAATTCTGATATCGTTTGTGTCTGTTGTGAGTTTTACAAGTTGAATGGGTGTATTTAAATTCTTTAAAACAATGTATTTATTTTAGTATTGGGCTTACCCAAATATACAGCCGGCCCAATAACTTCAATCCGCTGCTCTACTCTAGCCTCTTCCAATCCCGTGATGCCTTCCCCAATCCTAATTGTTTTATGAATATCTAATTAAAATTTAAACTTAATAATATATAAAAATAAAATAAAGTGGGCCTGCGTTAAAACCGGTCCATTACCTTATTAAGACCGTATACCATAGTGTCCCTTTTTTTTCCTTTACTTCAAATGGCAGCTCCAGAAAATCTTTCACGTTTCTTCATGAAATTAAAACTGAGAACATTGTCTTTATCTTCTCTAGAATCCTCATCACCCATGCACATTCAAACTTTCGTCCTCAGCAAACAAATTTGCCATTTCCATTTCTTTAAACCGCTGTCCTTTCTTGCAGTGCCTGGGACACATACATTACTTTCCAAAACATTCAGCTTTTCCTTATTATACACGCATGGACCCCCTTTCACCAATGCATGAGCCTTCAAACTGTCAACACCGTTTGCTTCTCCCATATTATCACCATACTTTGCCATTATACTCGGCTTCACTCTCGTAAGATGGAACCCATTGTCAACCTTCAGCAAAAGAAAACCCGCACACTTCCCTTGGATTCCTACCTCCCAACTCATGAAATCACAGACAAATATCACTGCACAACTTCTCATCGACTCCTCCTTCACCACAAACAACAGCTACTCCGCCAGTACACATATTCAACGCCGTCCCATGCTGAGTCTCCCACTCGTCTCCAGCCGATCCCATTCCTCCTCAGTGGCTTCCATTTGCAACCCTACTCCACCGTGTATTTTTATATATACACAGCACCAATATTTAGACTTCCGTCCTCTCTACCGTGATGCCACTTCATCACCCGTACACATCCACCAAAAGTCCACCCATACTAAGTATTAACAACCGAAACCCTGCGCCAACTTCATATATATAAGGAACAACCCCATGCGTTAACAGCCGTGCTCGAGCTACAGGACTGCGAACTCGCATTCAAGAAACGACCTGCTCACGTTGCAATCATGTTTTATCTTCTCTCATCACCGATACCAAACATCAGTTCCTCCCGAACTCTACACCACCTTCCCATAGTACACTCACGGCTCCCCTTGCATCATTCATATTCCGGCACACAACAACTTGCTTCACCTCCTACCGTTACTATACCACCACCCTTCGCGATGGCCTTCCATGCCTCTTTATACACTTATATATATATATATATATATATATATATATATATTAGTTTGAAAATAAAGCACAGAAGAAGAAAGAAGAATTTTTCGTGTTTGGTTTATATTTTTACAGAGGAATATAAGATCATTTTTTTCCTGTATTTATAGCTTTCAAAAGTTTGGCTCCCACGTAATAGGCATATAGGATAGCTGCTTCAATGGTAGGTCTGTGCTCGAGTTTTCTTTTCTGTGTTCCACTGTGTATCGATAAGAGAGGTGTAAGAGGCTTGGGCACCAAGGAATAGGTGTATAGACTTAGGTAGATCAGCGATGAGGTGGCAATTCATATGGGGTAGAACTGGGGAAGTAATCACATGCGGAAATAATCAACTGGGTATGTTTAGACGCTCTATTTTCAACGTAGGCCACTTGTTAGTACTAAACTTAGCATGTACATGGTTGGCGTACAGGGTGGGCTTATGAGTTTTATTTAATTTGATGTATAGAATTTGTCTGCAAAACATGGGATACCTTACCGAAGTCATACACAAAGGAAGGTTAGTAAAAGGTCTTGCGTATGGTTTACACGTTTCACTTTTGATACTTGACAGTAGTGTTCTCGCCCCCTGTGTAAGTGAAAAATGAAAATGCTAAACTGGATTTTGAACATATATAGAAAGACTAACGTGCATGTCATTTAATGCAAAGTCCCGTTTTTTTTTTAAAAAAAATTAACGTACTGCGCGCTACGTAAAATTATATTCATGTTTGAGTAGCTAGGGACAGAAATAAAATTATTGTTGGGTCCAGTGAGGTGCCACGATCCCAAAGACGTAATAATATCGGTAGTTTGATTCATATTTTGAATCCCCAAAATATCGATACAGGGTGCAAAATACTCCAAATAAAAGTTGCATATTTAATTAACTAAAAATTATAGTAAAATTCTAAAAATTAAATTATCGCTGCGCCTCAAAAGAACCTTGTCTAAATTCGAAACCGATAAGAAGTTATTTCAAATAAACCGTTATGGTCGATATACGATTTCATAGCGACTTTCTGAATATTTGATTTTGACATATCTTGCAATCTATACGACGAAATCTCAATATTTCACTTCTGTCAGAAATATACAGTTCAACAGATTCCAATATTTCTTGTTTTGCAGAAATCCGATTTAAACTGGTTTCTGTACACTCAGTTGAAGTTCAGAACGTTAAATTACGAACTGCAACGTCGTTATGAGCTCGATTATATTGAATATATATTTTTATACGTTCAACTTCGTTTTAATTAACATTTAAATCTACTTATATTAAGAATTCAATATTTAAACTGATTTAAATATTCAAATATAAACCGATAAAAATGCGGGACATTACAGAAAGGAATTACCGCATCTGTGTTTTCGTGTAAATCTGTGTTTTGAGATTCCCTTTCTTATAGAAAGGAATTGATGATACTTTATTTCATCTATCATTTTAACTGATATGTTTAAGCTAGATTGATTCATGTATGTCATACTCGGGTCCGACCGAGTTGTTTGAAGTACAGTTGGCTGTTGGGTTTGATCTTGCAATTCATTCTCTGATTCTCTCGAAGCTATTTCTTAGTTCTATTAGTCTTCTTGAGTTATTGTACATCTGTGTTTTTGGAGATATTGTATTTATATATGATTTATTTAAAACCAATTGAATCTGTAGCACATGTATCCACTGTACTCTACTGTTGTATTTATATGTATTCTGTTTTGCGATATGTTCTCTGTAATGTATAGTAGTGTGTTCCGAATACAGTCCTTAGCCATCGTAGTTTCATATTATATGTATTGAATATATTGATCCACTTGAGATAAGAAAAGAAACCTTTATACACCCAACTGACGTATTCAATACTCGTCTAATACGAAATTATGGATGCTTGTCCCTAACTTTCCATATTCTTCACTATAATAGAGGGCATGACTCATTAATGTTCTTTATTAGGGTGATTTATGGGGTGGAGTGTTGCAATATTCTACTACTCTATGTTTGTGATTTATCTATGATTCTGTGAGGATTTCTGTATTTAACCCCATAACAGTAACAATCTATTATTTTGAAAGATTTTAGTTGATTTATCAACATAAACGGCTGAAAATAGCGCGTCGTTATACTGCTAAGGTACCAGGCCAGTCAAAAACTGTTTAGATGGGTGAATTTAGAAAAAAAAAGTTTTTAGATATTTACTGGACCTGGAAGTCTAAACAGATTTTATATTCAATCTAAAATATTTAAATAAAATCTTAATTTTATTCATTTTGTTGTAAAATATTTGACTCTAGTTAACTTAAAATGTATATGATAATGAGTGTATCAAATACAAAATTTGTAAAGTGCAAGTGCAGAATATGTGCGTTGTACATGACTAATGTGATTGTATATTGGTGTTGAGATCTACAACATGACAAATCTATTTACCACTTTATAAATATCTTTGTTGTCCATGTTTTTTTGAAATTATATGAAATAACAATATATATAGTTTACTTATATTTACATATATAATATGTCATAAAGATATTTTAACTAATCAAAAGTTTACTTATGTTCAAAATGGCAACCAATTGCATTAAAATAAACAATTAAGAGGGAGACGCAAATATGGAAGAGTTATCTCCTTCCATTACGCATTATTTAATGCTAATTAAGAGCAATTTTGAACACATAAATACATCCTAATTTTTATTAATATGTCAGTTTCAAATATAGTTCTAATTTATGAAAGATTTGAAATTGGTACAAAGATTTTACGCGAATGCCTATTTTTCAAATTTTGGGGGTGAACTAACGCACGTGCGCACATACACAAATGCATACACACACACACACACACATATATATATATATATATATATATATATATATATGTATATATATATTCAAACTAAATTTCAAATTTAAAATATGTATATATAAAGTTAATAGTTTTAATGTGTTATAGAATTAGACCGAGAAGATTTGAAAACTATCTTTAGATTAAGGAGGATTCAAAATAGGTTTTTGATTTTGCATAAAGTTCTGTTTGTAATTGTTGAATTGTAAAAACATTTGAACATATGCAAATGCTAATAAAGAATTATATTCAAAACCAACAAAAAAAGCCATCAAGATGGTTTCGATAGTTATGTTTGTGTATGCGATAGTTAGAAAATTACAATAAATAAATTAAACTAGTTTTCAGACAATGATTTTTTTTAATAAACATCAATTTTAAAATAAAAAAAGTATATCTAAAAATTTATGCATATAAGAATGATAGAAATCAAAATTTCACATACAAGATGAAAAAAATAAAAAATAAAAACATATACAACATCTAACTGTGTACGATCATGTATTTTATAGTCAAATAAAAACTAAAATTTACCTTATAAATCTAGCTATAAGTAGCACCTTAAATGAAGCAAGGTAATCCTATACCACGTTAAATCATCATTGGATTTTGTAATGACCTAAATGTTAAGGATGCGAATTAAGGATCTTAAGGCAGAATTAACACTAGAGGGGGGGAGGGTGAATAGTGTTTATAAGAAATTTATAGAAATCTTTAACTAATTCGAATTACTCTATGAATCACACAATGATGATCACACCAGAAATGATCAAAAGCACAGAATCAATCACATACAGAGATATAAGTAAATATAAAATGCAGAAAAGGAAAGAACATGTAATAACCTGGAAATCTAGGCCAGTTTAAAATTTTTATTTTGGCAATTTTAGTGAATTTTGATTATATAAAATGAATTATTTTAAATAATAACGACGAGAAGTTTATTTTGAACATAATTCGAACGTATATATTCGTTTGAATCGACGATAGAATATAAATATTTATTTATATTTATAAAAGGAATTGAAAATGGCGTGGTAGTTCGATAATTCGATTTCAAACTTCAATTGAATGTACCGGGTGCAAAATAAACCGTATTTTAGTGAAACCAAAAATAATTGAATCTAATTGAGAATATCTTTCCAACGAATCCGAAAAATCGAGATTTCATAGCGGGAATCAAAAGATATGTCCAGTTGAAAATTCTGAATAGTCGCTATGGAATTCAGGCCCTTAAAAATGGGAATTTTACAAACGACCTCGGATTTCAACGAAACCACTTTTGTTGGATCCGTGATGTCAAATTATTGTTTGGTTTCAAATTTCATAATTTTTCGAATCAATATGTGAGCGTGGCAAAGGAAAACGTGTTTTGACCATTTCAGTTGAATTTAATCGACTGGAAAATGGCCATTTTTCAAACGGTCTCAGAATTCGACGAAACTAGTTTTGTTAGGACCGTATCGTCAATACGAAGCTAGAAAATATTTTTCTGGAATTTTTCGAGTTAGTATGTGACCCCGGTAAATTGAAATGCGCGTTCAAATTCAATATATAGAGTTATATGTTGATTTTGATGAAAACTAATCGAAAGGATCGAATCAGCCTACGGTACATATCCCATTGTGTTCGAAATGGGGGTAATTAGCTAGGGACGACAGTCGGTGGGTTCGATTTCGTGTTCAAAATAAAAAGTTGCTTTTTGGAATATAAAAATAATAAAATAAATTATATAAACACTTGGCCCCCTTCTCTCTTCATATCCCATTCATTTCAAAAGGAAAAAAATATTCAGAAATCGATGTCACGCCTCCTCCTCCGTCACCATCGCCTCCTCACCTCCGCTCCGCCTTCGTTACCTCCTCCCCTCTAACGCCTCCTCTCTCTCATCTCCTCCCCCATCCCCGTGGTGAAGACCGCATCCAAACCCACCCAAGCCCTAACCTAAAACCGCCGAACGCAGACCCCCGCGAGGCTCCTCCCTCCGACGCCGAGCCACCCCGCCTCCACCTGTCCCTCCTCCAACCGCGCCGCCTCCGCAGCCTCCAAGACCGACGCCAGACCCCCCCTGAAGCCGCAGGCCCCTCCACGAGCACCTCTTAGACAGTGGAAACCCCCCCTTCCTTGATTAATCAATGTAAGTTTTTTTTTATTTCTTTTATTTACTCAACGATCTTCAGTTCTAGAAACAAACAAATAGAATACAAGGAAAGATTGGAAATTTAATTTAGAAAAGATTTGGAATTTAATTTAGAAAGGTTACGATTTTTAGAAGTAAAAATTTGATTTTTATATATTGAATAGCAAAGTAAAAATTCGATTTTTATATATTGAATAGCGAAGTAAAAATTCGATTTTTATATATATTGAATAGCGAAGTAAAAATTCGATTTTTATATATTGAATAGCGAAGTAAAAATTCGATTTTTATATATATTGAATAGCGAAGTAAAAATTCGATTTTTATATATATTGAATAGCAAAGTAAAAATTCGATTTATATATATTGAATAGCAAAGTAAAAAATCGATTTTTATATATTGAATAGCAAAGTAAAAATTCGATTTTTATATATTGAATAGCGAAGTAAAAGTGTGATTTTTACATATATAGAGAATACGGGCAAAGAAAGTGGCAAGGGGCAAGAACGGCGAAGATTTCTACATAAGAAGAGCCGTGGGATTGGATTAGCTAATCGGTGAGAACTTCTCACCTTTTAATTTAATTTTTCTAGTTAAAAATATATACTAGGATGCAGACGGTGTTTAGTAGCACCCGACACCCGTCGTCCACAGACCATGGACGGCTTGTATGCTTGTTTGTTTGATTTTGATGTGTAGTTGATTGTGTGATGTGATGTGAAATGAAATAAAATATTTATATAGTTAAAAATGTTTTATAGTTAAAAATAGAATTTTTAACGTGTATATGAAATGAAATAAAAATAAACAAATCGGACGATTTGTTTATATACACACATTTGACTGATATTGATTGGGACGATAAATTTTACACATCGCCCAACTGCACAAATAAAATATGTGTTTGATTGTTTGAAACCCCACAAGGGTATTGGGATGATATATGACATACACTAATCCCAATAATTAGTTGTATGTCGATCGATTGATTGACAGACTGTTATGAGCGTTAAATATTTATATTTGATGCTTATACAGTGTAGAATGCACTTTGGATGATGGTTGATGATTTATCGTTGCTGTTATATACGTGAGGTAGAAAATCCATATAATTAACATTATATGGTAATTGATTGGGCCTCATTCCAGTTTCGAAAAAGAAATATTTGAAATAGAAATATTTGAAAAAGAAAATTTTGAAAAAGAAATATTTGAAAAAGAAATATTTGAAATATAAATATTTGAAATAGAATATTTGAGAATAGGAATATATGAAGCCGTGTTGATTAGATTGACGCCATTTTGACCTGAACGATATTTATATCGATTTTATTCATTTTATAATGAATATCGGAAGTGATTTCAAAATCTGATATGATGAATAGAAATGAATTCGAGTTGAAAACGGATAGAAATGAATTCGAATTGAAAATGAATAGAAATGAATTCGAATTGAAATTGAATATAAATGAATTCGAATTGAAATTGAATATGATTGAACTCGAATTGAAATTGAATATAAATGAATTCGAATTGAAATTGAATTGAAATGAATTTAAAACGAATTTATATAGGAATATTCAATTTTGATTTGAAATTGAATATGAAGTTGAAACCGTTTTGAAAATGAATTTAAAACGATTTATAAAGCATGTTTTGAATTGAAATCGACGAAGTATATATTATATATATTATATATATAATATAATGGCCTGAATAGAACGCGCCGCGGCAGTTCGCGAATTTCGACCATTGACTTCGAATGGATATTACGGGAGATCTGACCGTCGGATTCTCCTAAATCCGGAATCGTTGGGTTCGTATCGAAAAGAGCTTTCAAACGAGTATTGGAAATTTGAAATCTAACGGTTGAATTTGGAATTATGTCCAAATCAAATTTGGAAAAGGTCGCTGTAAGTGCAGTTCGATGGCCGTTGATGGAAATCGACTGTACGGGCCTTGATAAAATTATTAAAAATAGTAATAATTTGTGTAAAATCATAAGAAATGATTTGTGAAGATTTGGGATGAAAAACTCCATATTTATAAAGATAAAAATAGATTTTTATCGAAATGAACTAGTTTTGAACTAGAATAATAATTTATTTATTTTTGAAATAAATAAATTGGATTTGAAAATGGTTTTGAAAATAACCAGAATTTCCAATAATTGCATTGGAATGGATTTGAATCGAAATTGTCTTCGGAATATTTCGATGTTGGATTTCGTGATTATACAGATGTTTTTATGGAAATTTGAAAGATATATATAAATATATATATATATATATACATATCGTTATTTCCAATACGATATTTGTTGGTCGTAGAATTTGATATTGAATATAAGTCGATATATTTTCTATTCAGAGCCTTGTATTTAATATCAAATGTGATTTGGGGTTGTCGTGAATGGTGTCTTCATTAACACTGTTCTTAAACCCAGTTGAGAAAAGATTAAATCTTTTTATTTAGATTTAATGAAGTGTACCAATTAAGTAATATTTAATTGGAATTGAATTGGTATTGATTTTCGGGTTTATCGTGAACCGTGTTTTAAATAACACTTGTTCTTTAACCCGATAATTAATGGAATTTGATTTTCGGTTTATCATGAACTGTGTTTTAAATGACACTAATTCTTTGACCCAGTTAAAGATTAAAACTAAGTGGAGTTTTAATGAATCTTTAATTAGATTGAAAAGGTGTTAGAATGGAGTATCACCAGTTTTACTCCAGGCGATAGTTCTTTAATTAGATTTGAACGTGAAATGGTAATTGAATTTACCGATAACACCGTGGTGTTAGATATGAAGTATTACCAGTTTTACTTCATGGGATGAATAGGTGGGGATTGGGAAATGAAATAAATGATTATTCCGGTGTGATTCGCTAATCCCGACTAGTTTGAATTGATATTCAAAGCAGGTTAAAGAATAAATTTAAAGAATTTATCTTTGATAAAATTAATGGGAACTTTTCCCAAAGTATAGGAATATTTGAATAAAAGAATATTATGAATTGGAATGAGGCGTATGTTGTGTTTGTGTAACACTTATTTAAAATATACGCGAGTTATTCGGAAAGACCGGGTTTAACCCATTCTGAATAACTGATATGACGATAAGTCGAAGATGAAGACGGTGGTCGAAGACCGGAGGTCTTCACGTCGTTTGGATAATTACTGATGATCTTGATTGGGCTGTGCACCCAAGAAGATGGAAACAGTTGGTGATCGTCTAGACATACTTGGAGATCGATGGATATGCGGGGTAATAGGTGCCTCCGGTTTTGGTTAGACCCAGAACGAACTTGTAAATGGACTGTGTGTCTGACATTGGATTTTAGTCTGTGTGATTGATTTCTATTAAATATATATCTGTTTGGCGGCGGAGAATTTATCCTCTTGCTTAACGCCCTTTTCTGAGACGTACGAGCTCAGGGGTTATATATTGATGGATATCAAACGCATGGAGTGAATGGCCTGTGTAGCACGCCTAAGTGGCAATTGATCAAGGCTTCTGTTGAAAAGCAAAGTCTTTTGGTTGATGATCAAAGCACGGCCTGTGTGGCATAGCTTTGTGTAACGTGAATTCACGAGCCTCACACCCCGGTTGTGAACCAGAAACAGGAGAGGACATCAGGGAGGGCATGCGTTTCCTTCTAGCTAGGGTGGTGTCAGTGACCTACCAGCCCTGACATTTATATACTTTTCACCTGTGTGGTTGTTGCTGTTGCGAGGCGCCTCGGTTAGATCGGACGATCCGGGTTCGATGGAGTCATTCGTTGGCTCATTTACACCCCAAAGGGTGGGGAAACACAGTGTTCAGGCATAATAATCCACATCGGTGGACCAGCCCTAACGATCCAAGGGGCAGTTGCGGATGTTCCTAAGACACGGGCTAGAGCGTCTCGAATCGGTAGAGGACTATCTTTTGCCTCGGTTCACAGACGGAAATCCAATTTCCAAATACGTGACATTTGCGGTTTTAATTGTAGAACTAGTATGGCGACATGATATATGGTACCCATGCCGCCTATGATTGATACTTATGATTTAAAGATTGTTTTATACGCTATACACTGATAATAGTATCAAATGATTTGTTTTAAAACGTATCAAGCATTCTTTGGCTGTTATAAGGGAAAACCCTATCCCCCGGCTTGCGTTGCAATGTGTGATAGGACCTGGGTCTTATAACAGCTTCATTTTTCTTTATTTAGCATTGCGCTATTTGTTTTACGCACTTGTGTTCTTGGGAGGAAACCCGTTCCGTTTTATACGGCGTGGTCCCTTGATTTACCTAACTTTAAAAATAAAGATTAATAACTGTTTTAGTTCTCACACCAGTCACATGACTGACTTGGAGTTTATTGTTTTAACCTAAACTCTGGGTGCCCTTATTTTGACACGGGCAGCTAGTAGTTTTGGTTTTGCAGATTTATATTCACAGGATCCTGGTTTACAGCTGGAATGATATCCGGAAAGCTTTGTATCCGTATATCACTCCTAGTTGTGTATTGTATTATTTTCCACTGCTATGTATTTAAATGTAATTTAAATCTCTGATATTTCTGTGTAATATTCATTCATACTTTGTATATTCTTGTATTCTGATGGAATTATTGTAATATACAATGAAATGTTCTCCCGTCTGCGTTCTGTTGTGGCTTATTTTCAAAACAATCAGGCGTTTCGAACGGTCTAGATCGGTTTAGCGACTGATTCAGATCGAGCGAAATTCTTGTTCGTCACAGTTGGTATCAGAGCTTTGGTTTACAAAGCTCAGAGAACAAGGCACCTTAGAACCATACGAAAGAATTCATCAGATATTGGATTAGTGATATCCAACGAGAATGACTCGTTAGAGATAGGATCAGTAGTATCCTAGAACGAGTGTGAAGAGTATATTTTTAAAATGAAACGAATTTTGTTTTGAAAATTTAAAATCAATTATTCGTATTTGATTATTTATTTCATATTGATTAGGACAATCCAATATATAAAGATTTTGCGTATGCGCCTAGCTAGCGTGTATTCGAAGTTTTGATATATTGGATAGATATAGGGTTACACTCTAGTCGCCCGGGGGTGATTCTGATGATTGATATATCATCATCAGAATTTATATTCGAGTGACGAACGTGTAATATCTATATATTTCCTATTGACTGGTGTGAGAACCAAAATTAGATAGGGCTTATTGTTGTGATTTTGCATCAAAAATCTGATTTTTAGACTATATATCAAAGTTATAAAATTGAAATGATAATCAACTAATTGATTGCTGATTGTGTTGTTTTAATTATAGTTTGATTAATTAAAATGTTGAACCATTTAGCCTAATTGAATCGAATATTGAATTGTATTGAAAATTGGTCGCATTAGCTTGCATATACATGTACTTTCATTGAACAGGTCATAGCAAAGAGGCTAGAGCAGAAGAATAAAATTTGTTTGCCCGAAAAATAGGTACATGTTTATCATAATTTACTGTTTTGTTTGGGTGATGATGATTTTATGAGCCGATTGGCTAGTCGCTTGGCTTTTTCTTTTTCTTTTTCTTTTTGAGATCAGAAGGCCTGTATGGCAATTTCCGGATTTTCCCGTGCTCTCGGTGCAGGGGAGGTTATGGCGAAATTTAGGGTGTTAGCCAAATTTTTGAAAAATTTGAAAAGTTCTTAGAAATTGAAAAGTTGAAGAACATAAGCCATAATAAAAATAATGAAAGTTGGGTTGATTTGTGAAACAACTTTCGGCTTCGTTCCTTTTCAGGGACGAAAATTTTAAGTGGGGGAGATTGTAATAACCCGGAAATCTGGGCCAGTTTAAAAATTTTATTTTTGCAATTTTAGTGAATTTTGATTATTTAAAATGAATTATTTTAAATAATAACGACGAGAAATTTATTTTGAATATAATTCGAACGTATATATTCGTTTGAATCGACGATAGAATATAAATATTTATTTATATTTATAAAAGGAATTGAAAATGGCGCGGTAGTTCGATAATTCAATTTCAAACTTCAATTGAATGTACCGGGTGCAAAATAAACCGGATTTTAGTGAAACCAAAAATAATTGAATCTAATTGAGAATATCTTTCCAACGAATCCGAAAAATCGAGATTTCATAGCGGGAATCAAAAGATATGTCCAGTTGAAAATTCTGAATAGTCGCTATGGAATTTAGGCCCTTAAAAATAGGAATTTTACAAACGACCTCGGATTTCGACGAAACCACTTTTGTTGAATCCATGATTTCAAATTATTGTTAGGTTTCAAATTTCATAATTTTTCAAATCAATATGTGAGCGTGGCAAAGGAAAACGTGTTTTGACCATTTCAGTTGAATTTAATCGACTGGAAAATGGCCATTTTTCAAACGGTCTCAGAATTCGACGAAACTAGTTTTGTTAGGACCGTATCGTCAATACGAAGCTAGAAAATATTTTTCTGGAATTTTTCGAGTTAGTATGTGACCCCGGTAAATTTAAATGCGCGTTCAAATTCAATATATAGAGTTATATGTTGATATTGACGAAAACTGATCAAAAGGATTGAATCAGCCTACGGTACATATCCCATTGTGTTCGAAATGGGGGTAATTAGCTAGGGACGACAGTCGGTGGGTTCGATTTCGTGTTCGATATAAAAAATTGCTTTTTGGAATATAAAAATAATAAAATAAATTATATAAACACTTGGCCCCCTTCTCTCTTCATATCCCGTTCATTTCAAAAGGAAAAAAAGAAATTTCCCAAATCGATGTCGCGCCTCCTCCTCCGTCGCCATCGCCTCCTCACCTCCGCTCCGCCTCCGCTCCGCCTTCGTTACCTCCTCCCCCTCTAACGCCTCCTTTCTCTCATCTCCTCCCCCGTCCCCATGGTGAAGACCGCACCCAAACCCACCCACGCCCTAACCTAAAACCGCCGAACGCAGACCCCCGCGAGGCTCCTCCCTCCGACGCCGAGCCACCCCGCCTCCGCCTGTCCCTCCTCCAACCGCGCCGCCTCCGCAGCCTCCAAGACCGACGCCAGACCCCCCTGAAGCCGCAGGCCCCTCCGCGAGCACCTCTTAGACAGTGGAAACCCCCCTTCCTTGATTAATCAATGTAAGTTTTTTTTTATTATTTTATTTTTTATTTACTCAACGATCTTCGGTTCTAGAAACGAATGAATAGAAAACGAGGAAAGATTGGAAATTTAATTTAGAAAAGATTTGGAATTTAATTTAGAAAGGTTACGATTTTTAGAAGTAAAAATTCGATTTTTATATATTGAATAGCAAAGTAAAAATTCGATTTTTATATATTGAATAGCGAAGTAAAAATTCGATTTTTATATATATTGAATAGCGAAGTAAAAATTCGATTTTTATATATTGAATAGCGAAGTAAAAATTCGATTTTTATATATATTGAATAGCGAAGTAAAAATTCGATTTTTATATATATTGAATAGCGAAGTAAAAATTCGATTTTTATATATTGAATAGAAAAGTAAAAATTCGATTTGTATATATTGAATAGCAAAGTAAAAATTCGATTTTTATACATTGAATAGCGAAGTAAAAGTGTGATTTTTACATATGTAGAGAATACAGGCAAAGAAAGTGGCAAGTGGCAAGAACGTCGAAGATTTCTACATAAGAAGAGCCGTGGGATTGGATTAGCTAATCGGTGAGAACTTCTCACCTTTTAATTTAATTTTTCTAGTTAAAAATATATACTAGGATGCAGATGGTGTTTAGTAGCACCCGACACACGTCGTCCACAGAACATGGACGGCTTGTATGCTTGTTTGTTTGATTTTGATGTGTAGTTGATTGTGTGATGTGATGTGAAATGAAATAAAATATTTATATAGTTAAAAATATTTTATAGTTAAAAATAGAATTTTTAACATGTATATGAAATGAAATAAAAATAAACAAATCGGACGATTTGTTTATATACACACATTTGACTGATATTGATTGGGACGATAAATTTTACACATCGCCCAACTGCACAAATAAAATCTGTGTTTGTTTGAAACCCCACACGGGTATTGGGATGATATATGACATACACTAATCCCAATAATTAGTTGTATGTCGATCGATTGATTGACAGACTGTTATGAGCGTTAAATATTTATATTTGATGCTTATACAGTGTAGAATGCACTTTGGATGATGGTTGATGATTTATCGTTGCTGTTATATACGTGAGGTAGAAAATCCATATAATTAAAATTATATAGTAATTGATTGGGCCTCATTCCAGTTTCGAAAAAGAAATATTTGAAATAGAAATATTTGAAAAAGAAATATTTGAAAAAGAAATATTTGAAATAGAAATATTTGAAATAGAATATTTGAGAATAGGAATATATGAAGCCGTGTTAATTAGATTGACGCCATTTTGACGTGAACGATATTTATATCGATTTTGTTCAATTTATAATGAATATCGGAAGTGATTTCAAAATCTGATATGATGAATAGAAATGAATTCGAGTTGAAAACGAATAGAAATGAATTCAAATTGAAAATGAATAGAAATGAATTCGAATTGAAATTGAATATAAATGAATTCGAATTGAAATTGAATATGAATGAACTCGAATTGAAATTGAATATAAATGAATTCGAATTGAAATTGAATTGAAATCGATTTTAAATGAATTTAAAACGAATTTATATAGGAATATTCAATTTTGATTTTAAATTGAATATGAAGTTGAAACCATTTTGAAAATGAATTTAAAACGATTTATAAAGCACGTTTTGAATTGAAATCGACGAAGTATATATTATATATATATTATATATATATATAATATAATGGCCTGAATAGAACGCGCCGCGCCGCGGCAGTTCGCGAATTTTGACTATTGACTTCGAACGGATATTACGGGAGATCCGACCGTCAGATTCTCCTAAAACCGGAACTGTTGGGTTTGTATCGAAAAGAGCCTTCTAACGAGTATTGGAAATTTGAAATCTAACGGTTGAATTTGGAATTATGTCCAAATCAAATTTGGAAAAGGTCGCTGTAAGTGCAGTTCGATGGCCGTTGATGGAAATCAACTGTACGGGCCTTGATAAAATTATTAAAAATAGTAATAATTTGTGTAAAATCATAAGAAATGATTTGTGAAGATTTGGGATGAAAAACTCCATATTTGTAAAGATAAAAATAGATTTTTATCGAAATGAACTAGTTTTGAACTAGAATAATAATTTATTTATTTTTGAAATAAATAAATTGGATTTGAAAATGGTTTTGAAAATAACCAGAATTTCCAATAATTGCATTGGAATGGATTTGAATCGAAATTGTCTTCGGAATATTTCGATGTCGGATTTCGTGATTATACAGATGTTGTTATGGAAATTTGAAAGATATATATATACATATTGTTATTTCCAATACGATATTTGTTGGTCGTAGAATTTGATATTGAATATAAGCCGATATATTTTCTATTCAGAGCCTTGTATTTAATATCAAATGTAATTTGGGGTTGTCGTGAATGGTGTCTTCATTAACACTGTTCTTAAACCCAGTTGAGAAAAGATTAAATCTTTTTATTTAGATTTAATGAAGTGTACCAATTACGTAATATTTAATTGGAATTGAATTGGTATTGATTTTTGGGTTTATCGTGAACCGTGTTTTAAATAACACTTGTTCTTTAACCCGATAATTAATGGAATGTCATTTTGGGTTTATCGTGAACTGTGTTTTAAATGACACTGATTCTTTGACCCAGTTAAAGATTAAAACTAAGTGGAGTTTTAATGAATCTTTAATTAGATTGAAAAGGTGTTAGAATGGAGTATCACCAGTTTTACTCCAGGCGATAGTTAAATCTTTAATTAGATTTGAACGTGAAATGGTAATTGAATTTACCGATAACACCGTGGTGTTAGATACGAAGTATTACCAGTTTTACTTCATGGGATGAATAGGTGGGGATTGGGAAATGAAATAAATGATTATTCCGGTGTGATTCGCTAATCCCGACTAGTTTGAATTGATATTCAAAGCAGGTTAAAGAATAAATTTAAAGAATTTATCTTTGATAAAATTAATGGGAACTTTTCCCAAAGTATAGTAATATTTGAATAAAAGAATATTCTGAATTGGAATGAGGCGTATGTTGTGTTTTTGTAACACTTATTTAAAATATACGCGAGTTATTCGGAAAGACCGGGTTTATCCCATTCTGAATAACTGATATGATGATAAGTCGAAGATGAAAACGGTGGTCGAAGACCGGAGGTCTTCACGTCGTTTGGATAATTACTGATGATCTTGATTGGGCTGTACTCCCAAGAAGATGGAAACAGTTGGTGATCGTCCAGACGTACTTAGAGATCGATGGATATGCGGGGTACTAGGTGCCTCCGGTTTCGTTCAGACCCAGAACGAACTTAAAAATGGACTGTGTGTCTGACATTGGATTTTAGTCTGTGTGATTGATTTCTATTAAATATATATCTGTTTGGCGGCGGAGAATTTATTCTCTTGCTTAACGCCCTTCTCTGAGACATACGAGCTCAGGGGTTATATATTGATGGATATCAAACGCATGGAGTGAATGGCCTGTGTGGCACGCCTAAGTGGCAATTGATCAAGGCTTCTATTGAAAAGAAAAGTCTTGTGGTTGATGATCAAAGCATGGCCTGTATGGCATAGCTTTGTGTAACATAAATTCGCGAGCCTCATACCCCGGTTGTGAACCAAAAACGGGAGAGGACATCAGGGAGGGCATGCGTTTCCTTCTAGCTAGGGTGGTGTCAGTGACCTACTAGCCCTGACATTTATATACTTTTCACATGTGTGGTTGTTGCTGTTGCGAGGCGCCTCGGTTAGATCGGACGATCCGGGTCCGATGGAGTCATTCGTTGGCTCATTTACACCCCAAAGGGTGGGGAAACGCAGTGTTCAGGCATAATAATCCACATCGGTGGATCGGCCCTGACGATCCAAGGGGCAGTTGCGGCTGTTCCTGAGACACGGGCTAGAGCGTCTCGAATCGGTAGAGGACTATCTTTTGCCTCGGTTCACAGACGGAAATCCAATTTCCAAATACGTGACATTTGCGGTTTTAATTGTAGAACTAGTATGGTGACATGATATATGGTACCCATGCCGCCTACGATTGATACTTATGATTTGAAGATTGTTTTATACGCTATACACTGATAATAGTATCAAATGATTTGTTTTAAAACGTATCAAGCATTCTTTGGCTGTTATAAGGGAAAACCCTATCCCCCGGCTTGCGTTGCATTGTGTGATAGGACCTGGGTCTTATAACAGCTTCATTTTTCTTATTTAGCATTGCACTGTTTGTTTTATGCACTGGTGTTCTTGGGAGGAAACCCGTTCCGTGTTATACGGCGTGGTCCCTTGATTTTCCTAACTTAAAAAAAAAAAGATTAATAACTGTTTTAGTTCTCACACCAGTCACATGACTGACCTGGAGTTTATTGTTTTAACCTAAACTCTGGGTGCCCTTATTTTGACACGGACAGCTAGTAGTTTTGGTTTTGCAGATTTATATTCACAGGATCCTGGTTTACAGCTGGAATGATATCCGGAAAGCTTTGTATTTGTATATCTCTCCTAGTTGTGTATTGTATTATTTTCCGCTGCTATGTATTTAAATGTAAATTAAATCTCTGATATTTCTGTGTAATATTCATTCATACTCTGTATATTCTTGTATTCTGATGGAATTGTTGTAATATACAATGAAATGTTCTACCGTCTGCGTTCTGTTGTGGTTTTTCTCAAAACAATCAGGCGTTTCGAACGGTCTAGATCGGTTTAGCGACTGATTCGGATCGAGCGAAATTCTTGTTCGTCACAGTTGGTATCAGAGCTTTGGTTTACAAAGCTCAGAGAACAAGGCACCTTAGAACCATACGAAAGAATTCATCAGATATTGGATTAGTGATATCCAACGAGAATGACTCGTTAGAGATAGGATCAGTAGTATCCTAGAACGAGTGTGAAGTGTATATTTTTAAAATGAAACGAATTTTGTTTTGAAAATTTAAAATCAATTATTTGTATTTGATTATTTATTTCATATTGATTAGGACAATCCAATATATAAAGATTTTGCGTATGCGCCTAGCTAGCGTGTATTCGAAGTTTTGATATATTGGATAGATATAGGGTTACACTCTAGTCGCCCGGGGGTGATTCTGATGATTGATATATCATCATCAGAATTTATATTCGAGTGACGAACGTGTAATATCTATATATTTCTTATTGACTGGTGTGAGAACCAAAATTAGATAGGGCTTATTGTTGTGATTTTGCATCAAAAATCTGATTTTTAGACTATATATCAAAGTTATAAATTTGAAATGATAATCAACTAATTGATTGCTGATTGTGTTGTTTGATTATAGTTTGATTAATTAATATGTTTAACCATTTAGCCTAATTGAATCGAATATTGAATTGTATTGAAAATTGGTCGCATTTGCTTGCATATACATGTGCTTTCATTGAACAGGTCATAGCAAAGAGGCTAGAGCAGAAGAATAAAATTTGTTTGCCCGACAAATAGGTACATGTTTATCATAATTTACTGTTTTGTTTGGGTGATGATGATTTTATGAGTCGATTGGCTAGCCGCTTGGCTTTTTCTTTTTCTTTTTGAGATCAGAAGGCCTGTATGGCAATTTCAGGATTTTCTCGTGCTCCCGGTGCAGGGGAGGTTATGGCGAAATTTTTCGAAAATTTAGGGTGTTAGCCAAATTTTTGAAAAATTTGAAAAGTTCTTAGAAACTGAAAAGTTGAAGAACATAAGCCATAATAAAAATAATGAAAGTTGAGTTGATTTGTGAAACAACTTTCGGCTTCGTTCCTTTTCGGGGACGAAAAGTTTTAAGTGGGGGAGATTGTAATAACCCGGAAATCTGGCCAGTTTAAAATTTTTATTTTGGCAATTTTAGTGAATTTTGATTATTTAAAATGAATTATTTTAAATAATAACGACGATAAATTTATTTTGAATATAATTCGAACGTATATATTCGTTTGAATCGACGATAGAATATAAATATTTATTTATATTTATAAAAGGAATTGAAAATGGCGCGGTAGTTCGATAATTTGATTTCAAACTTCAATTGAATGTACCGGGTGCAAAATAAACCGGATTTTAGTGAAACCAAAAATAATTGAATCTAATTGAGAATATCTTTCCAACGGGCAGCTAGTAGTTTTGGTTTTGCAGATTTATATTCACAGGATCCTGGTTTACAGCTGGAATGATATCCGGAAAGCTTTGTATCCGTATATCTCTCCTAGTTGTGTATTGTATTATTTTCCGCTGCTATGTATTTAAATGTAATTTAAATCTCTGATATTTCTGTGTAATATTCATTCATACTCTGTATATTCTTGTATTCTGATGGAATTGTTGTAATATACAATGAAATGTTCTACCGTCTGCGTTCTGTTGTGTCTTTTTCTCAAAACAATCAGGCGTTTCGAACAGTCTAGATCGGTTTAGCGACTGATTCGGATCGAGCGAAATTCTTGTTCGTCACAGTACATACCTGATTTTATACTGGTTCAGATTACTCCTACATCCAATCCCACATAACGTTGGATTGCGCAAAGTTTTATTAATACTAGTATCAATCTTACAACACCTTTGATTTTACGGCTACAAGGTTATAACTGATTCCACCACCCTTGATTTCACGGCTACAAAGTTCACACTGCTCCCTTTCCTGTATTTCTGGGCTACGAGCAACAGACCATTTCCCAAATGATGATGACAACCCTAACTCTTGAATAGCACTTCCAATCAGAGAGTATTTGATAGAGATTGAGAAAAGAAGAATATTGATATAATTTGAGTAGAAATCGGCAGAGTATAAGTGTAGAAATCAAAAAATTAATGTATGTTAATGGTGGTTAGAGATAGGATGAATATGGAGAAGAAGAAGCGATTAAAAAAATTGAATTTAACCCCTATTTATGATATTTGAAATGTTGCAACGTAACTGCAGCGTTACAAAATATGAAAAGACGCTTCCATTGAAATTTGAAAAATGACAGTTATATGTTGACATATACTTGTTATTTTAATTTTTAAAATCAATTTTCAAGTGTTAAAACCAATATATGTTTTCTAGAAATTCTTAAATCAAAACTAGTGTTTTAAATGAATTTTCTAAAGTGTAAAAACATAAAAAAAACATAGTGATATATAATATAAACATATTTATAAAATTATATACTATAAAAATATAAAACATATATATTATAAAATTTTATAACATATAAACATATATATATATTTGAAATCATAAGTAAAATCTTAATAATTTGAAATTATATTAGAAAAGGAGTTTGAAATAATTTTAAAATCAACTTGAAATGGAATTTGAAAACAGAATTTGAAAGTGCTAACCGTTGTTATACATATAAACTAGACTCTATTACTTTGATAATCTTGAGCTCTTGAAATCTTGATATCTTGATACTCATGAGCCTTGAATTCCTTGATAAATTGAATCTCTAATACTATACAGTCTTCAATATTTATATCCTACATACACATACACACACACACACACACACACACACACACACATATATATATATATATATATATATATATTCTGGACAAAGATGTTAGTATATATTTTGCAATTAATAATGTTATTAATTGAAACAAGGCTGCTATCATCAAAATTCCATTCTCCAACAACCTCCCCGTTTTGATTATGACAACCTTGGCTTATAAAATATTCATACCTTATATTACATGTTAATCTAATTCCTTGATTACTCCCTCTTTCACCATGACTTCCTTCTGACTCCCCCTAAAACTATGCCTACCTTAACTATATCCTATTTTATAATTTCTCTACATTTGTCATTATCAAAAATTAGCCAAACTACATATAGTATCCTATACTAAACTATACTCCCCCTAAAACTATGTCATAGATAACCATATCTAAGTAACTCTCCATTACTCTATGACAATACTAAGTATATATCCAAACAAATCAATAAAGTATTTACAAATGGTTTGTTTAATATTTACAATCAATCAAACCAAGTATCGCAAATCAAACAGTATATACAAACTTGTCAAAACAACAAATTCAAACAAATCACATCAACAAATTCAAACATATTCAAACATCTCTTGAAACTTCCATCCATCTCCTCCAAAGTTTAGATCCTTCTTAATGACTTCCCAGTTTTCATCTTCTTTGGTGCTTTAGGGAGGTTTTCATCTTCATCTCTGAAAAGAGATAAGATTAACCATCAAATGGCAACAAAGTGTTTCTCTTAATGTTCAACCATCTTCATCTGACATAACTCTAGGTGACGCAGTTTGCGAAGTATTATAGAAAGTATATTCTTGTTAGAGAATGAAGTTTTGATGACAACAACCTTATTTCATTTATGAATATTACTTGATTATAAATTATTAATAACATCTCTGTTTAGAATATATATATATATATATATATATATATATATATATATATATATATGCAGGGTTCATATACAAGACTTAAATACCGAAGACTGTACAATTTTAGAGGTCCAAGAGATTCAGGATTTAGGAGAGATTCAAGACTCATGAGTTATCAAGTTATCAAGATTACAAGAGTTCAAGAAAAATATAGTAATTGAGTCTAGTTTATATGTAAGACTCTGAATAGCACTCCAGGTTCAAGATTCTGATTTTTAAATTTCAAATTCTCTTTTCAAAATACAAATCCTGATTTCAAATTATTTTTCTAAATGATTTTAACCTATTATCTTACTTATGATTTCAAACATATATGTTTAAAGTTTTAATATATATAAGTTTATAATATATAGTTGTATAGTTTTATAAGTATTAAATCTTATAAATTTATAAATATGTTCATATGATATATTACTATGTTTTTATATGTTTTTATACTTTAGAAAATCTATTTTAAACTCTAGTTATTATTTCAGGAATTTCAAAAATATATATTAGTTTAAAGACTTGAAAAATTGTATAAAAAATCAAAATTAACATATATACGTTGACATACATTTATGGCTATGTCGACATACAACTGTCATAATTTCAATTTTCAAAGGAAGTGTCTTTTCACTATTTGTAACATTTCTGAAACATTACAACCATTGGGACACTATAAATAAGGGCTGATTTTGAATTTGTTTATTATTATTCTTCTATGTCATCACCCGTTTACATACCACCGTTAATATACATCATTTTCTTGATTTCTACATTTATACTTTGTCGATTTCCACTCAAATTATATCAAACTTCTTCTCTTCTCAACCTCTATCAAATACTCTCTAAATTGAAGTGTTATTAATGAGTTATAGGGTTATTGTAATCATTTGGGAAAGAGTGTGTTCCTTGTAGCCCTGAAATCAAGGAAAGAGAGCGGTGTTGACCTTATAGCTGTGAAATCAAGGGTGTTTGGAGCGGTGCAGTCGTGAAATCAACGGGTTGTACTTAGATATTGATAATAATAAAATTCTGTGCAATTCAGTGTTGCGTGAGGCTGGACGTAGGAGTAATCATAACCAGTATAAAATATGTTCATATTATATATTACTATGTTTTTATACTTTAGAAAATCTATTTTAAACATAAGTTTTTATTTTAGGAATTTCCTGAATATATATTAGTTTAACCACTTGAAAAATTGTTAAAAAATCAAAATCAACATACATACATCGACATACAACTGTCATAATTTCAATTTTCAAAGGAAGTGTCTTTTCACTATTTGTAATGTTTCTGAAACGTTGCAACAACTGGGATACTACAAATAGGGGCTGATTTTGATTTTTTTTTAATTATTCTTCTTCTCCATCTTCATCCGTTTACATACCACCATTAATATACATCATTTTCTTGATTTCTACGCTTATACTTTGTCTATTTCTACCCAAATTATATCAAGCTTCTTCTCTTCTCAATCTCTATCAAATACTCTCTGAATTGAAGTGTTACTGAAGAGTTATAGGGTTGTTGTAATCATTTGGGAATTGTTTGCTAAAGGGTGTATTCCTTGTAGCCCTGAAATCAAGGAAAGGGAGCGGTGTTAACCTTGTAGCTGTGAAACAAAGGGTGTTTGGAGTGGTGTTAAACTTGTAGCTGTGAAATCAAGGGGTTGTACTTGGATATTGATAATAATAAAACTCTGCACAATTTAGCGTTGCGTAGGACTGACGTAGGAGTAATCATAACCAGTATAAAATCCAGTGTGTTCTTTCCTTTTCTGCACTTTATATTTAGTTATATCTGTGTTTGTGTTTGATTCTTTGTTTATGATCATCTCTGGTGTGTGTGGTTCATATAGTAGATCAATTAAGTTTAAGATTTTCATAAATTCCTTATGAACACTATTCACCCCCTCTAGTGTTTGTTTTGCCTTAAGATTTGCATTCCGCATTCTATATCAATTGGTATCAGAGCAAGGTTTTTCAAAAAGTTCATAATCTGATTTTTTAAAATAATAAATGCAAAATTTTGGGATGATTTATAACACTAGTTTCAATTCATGCATTGCATCAATGTTAAAAGAGTCTGCATTCTATTATGTTAAAAATTTAAGCGATCTAATAAATTATTGTGCAAAACAGGAAAAGGTGCATTACATGGCTGTTGAAAATACAAATTCTGAAATGGCGTGTTACATTGTTGTTTAGAATTCAAATTCTGATGGGAAAATGATGGAAATCAAAAAGGACAAATGGATATTGGATATTGAACAGTGGTTGTTCAAGACATATGACGGAAAATCCAAAATTACTGAGTAATCTAGTATATAAAGATGGAGGAATGGTCAAGTTCAGAGATAATTTTAAAGGATATATAGTTGGCATCGGCAATGTCGGTAATTCTGAAACTCCTACTATTTCTGATGTTTTATTAGTTAAGAATCTAAAACATAACCTACTAAGTATAAGTCAACTTTGCGATAAATGCTATAAAATAAACTTTGAAAAAGATAAATGCTTTATAAAAGATAGGAATTCAAAAATAATATTCGAAGGAGATAGAATGAAAAATATCTATATTATATGAAAATCTCTAATGATAATCTATGTTTTATGGCCAATACAAGTGACCCTTGGACTGGCATAATAGATTCGGTCATATAAATTTCTAAAACATCTCCAAAAATTCAAATTTAGATTCAATTAGGCGATTACCCAAAATGAAATTTAAAGTAAATAATTTATGCGATGCTTGTCAGTTCGAAAAACTAAAAAGTTCATTTAAATCAATAGAGGAAATTACAACCTTGAAACCATTAGAGTTAATTCACATGGATCTATTCGGTCCATCCCAAACTTAATCAATAAATCACAAGATACATGTTTACATAATAATCGATGATTTTTCTAGATTTACTTAGACCTTGTTTCTTAAAAATAAAAGTGATGCTTTTGATCAATTTAGAACTTTTGCTAAAAGAATTCAAAATTTATTATCTTTATAAATCAAAACAATACATAGTGACCATGGTGGAGAGTTTGAAAATGAAAATTTTGAAAATTTTTGTAATAAAACGGGGATAACCCATAATTTTTCTTTCCTAAGAACCCCTCAACAAAACAGAGTAGTTGAACATAAGAATAGATCAATTCAAGAGTATGCGAGAACTATGTTATCTGATAGTAACTTACCAAGAAATTTTTGGGATGAGGCAGCTGCAATAGCTTGTTACATATTAAGTAGAATATTATTAAGACCCTTGACTCATAAAACACCATATGAACTTTTCTATAATAAGAAACCAAGTGTCATATTTTAAAATATTTGGAAGTAAATCTTTTATTATTAATACTGAAGGAAATTTAGATGAATTGGATTCGAAATCCAATAAAGGAATATTTATTGGATACACAGATAGAAGTAAAGCATATAGAGTTTTTAATTTAAGAGTTAATATCATTGAAGAAACATTAAATGTATCTTTTGATGAAAATTATAAGAATATAACACAAAATAAGGAAGACGAATGCGAAAATGAGACTGATAAAGTAAATAATGAAATTCATCAACCAAATAAAAGAATTAGATTACTAAGAGACCACGCTGTAGAAAATATCTTAGAGATACTGAATTTGTTTTTAGGACTAGAAACCAATTATATAATATGAGTAATTAAGCGTTTATTTCAACTATTGAACCTAAGAATCCAAAGGAACATCATCCGATGATTCATGGATCCTTGCTATGTAAGAAGAATTGGATCAATTTACCAGGAATGATGTATGAGAACTTGTTCCTAGACTAGAGGATAAAACAGTAATTAGAACTAAATGGTTTTATAAAAATAAAATGAATGAACATGGTGAGGTCATAAGAAATAAGGCATGATTAGTAGTACAAGGTTATACCCAAGAAGAGGGAATATATTATGATGAAACGTTTTCCCCCGTAGTAAGATTAGAACCAATTAGGATATTCTTAGCCTTTGCTAATCATAATAATTTCAAATTATATCATATGTATGTTAAAATTTCTTTTCTAAATGGATATGTTAAAGAAGACATATATGTAGAGAAACCACCTCTTTTTGAAGATGGAAAATTTTTAGACCACGTATATAAATTAAAGAAAGCATTATATAGATTAAAAAAATCCCCTAGAGCTTGGTATGATAGATTAAGAAATTATTTATTACAATCTAACTTCGAAATTGGTAAAATAGATAATACACTTTTTATTAAAAGAAATAATAACGAAATACAATTAGTACAAATATATGTTGACGATATAATCTCCGGATCAACAAATAATAAAATGAATAAAGAATTTTCAGATATTATGACCCAAGAATTTGAGATGGGTCATTTGGGAGAGCTAATATTCTTCTTAGGCTTACAAATTCATCAATCAAAGAATGGAAGATTTATTAATCAACAAAAATACACAAGATATTTAATTAACAAATATAATTTAACAACAACTAATGGGATACCAACACCTATGGCAACTAATATATCCTTAAGTAAAGATGATGCATCAAAAGACGTTGATCAAATATTATATAGAGGTATGATAGGATCATTATTATATATAACCGCTGGTAGACCAGATATAATGCATAGTGCATGTCTCTGTGCAAGATATCAATCACAACCTAAGGAAACTCATCTAACAGTCGTAAAACGTATTCTAAGATATGTAAAACATACATTAAATATTTTCAATTATTTTATCTTAAGGATGATTCATTTGATTTAATTTCTTATTGTGACGCTGATTATGCAGGATTTAAATCCGGTCGTAAAAGCACGAGTGGAACATGTCATTTCTTAGGATATTCACTAGTTTATTAGTTTAGTAAAAAGAAAAATACAATATCTTTGTCAATAACTGAAGTAGAATATATATCTACTGCTTTGGCTTGTTCACAAGTAATTTATATGCAACAAATTTTAAAAGATTTTGGATTAAATGTAAACAAATCACCAATATACTGCGATAGTACAATTGCTATAAATATATCTAAAAGTCCAACTCATCATTCAAGAACTAAGCATATTGGTATACAACATCATTTTCTAAGAGATAATGTAAGTAAAGAGAAAATCTCACTCGAATTTATAGAAACAGACAAACAAATAGCAGATATATTAACAAAACCGTTAAATGAAGCAACGTTTACTAAATTTAGAAGAGAATTAGGTATTTGTTCATTAAGTGAATTAGAATAATTAAATATACTAATATATATATATGTATAACAAGAAAAATCAGAAAAATAAAATTAAAAACACACGTATGTTGACATACATTATTCGACATGTGGACATATAACTGCCAGATTTCAAAAAATAATTCCCACCAAAAGTTAGTTACAACAACTATTTAAACTTCTTATTTCGAATTTTCTTATTCATCTTCTCATTTCATTTCTAGAAAATTTCTAAACCATAAAAAATAATGGCTTCCACTAATTATAATAATCTAATTAATCTCGATTCGTCCGTCGGACCATCCGAAGGTCCGTTTCAATGCACTACTCTCACTCGTGTGATGACATTAGAGAAGAAAATGGAGAATGTACTACAAATGCTCGCTGAAATCCCAGTTTAACAAATAAAGATGAATCAAGAGCATGTAAAACAAGGGAATATCATGCGAAATCTACAAAAATTTGTTATGGATAATCACACAAATCCGATTGTCATCGAAGATGATAATCAAATAGTGGAAGAGGAAGAAGAGGAAGAAATGGTTAAAGAGGAGGAAGAAGAGGCACAAACTGAAGGCATGGAGGAAGACGACCAAGTCATTTGCATTGGCGAAGTATGCCTAGATAGAGAAGGGAATATAGTTGAGAAAAATGGGGAATTTTGTCATCATTATTCCAATTGCCCAATTCATAAATACCTAATCGTCAAGAAGCATTAGACGTTTAGTTTCTCGTTTATTCTTACATTCGATGTAATGACCCGAAAATCCGACCCAATTTGAGCTGACTAAATAACACAAGTCCAACCCCAATTACACTAGAAAATCAGAACACTAATAGAAAGAAAGCAGAGGGTGAGGATAGATAAGATAGAAACTTAGAATAGAAGAAGAAGAAGAACACAACATTAGAGTAACACAAACCTCAAAGCGGAACGAATAACATATAATATATATAACATAACTTGAAATATACATCTGTACTAGAATATACATCATTATCAAAGTACAACACTTACAACACAGCGGAAATAACTATAGCTATATAATCCTGAAGCCTCCTGCTCCAAACTCTTCCAGTATCTGTAAATCCTGACTACTTGACTGCCCGTACAAAATTGGGCACCCAAGAGTTTAGGGAAAACAAAACAAAATAAACTCCGGGCCAGTCATGGGACTGGTGTGAGTAAAACAGTTTAAAACAGTTCAAGCAGGTAAATGATATCTCATAAGACCACGCCGTATAACGGAACGGGTTTTTCTATTATGAGAATCCAAAATATCTTTATATCAAAACCTTTTGATATTATAGTAATGTCAATCAACCACAATAAAATAATCATCTAGCAGAAACGCTTTCATCTCACGTTCTACATATATAGTATACAATCAAAACCGCAAGCACATATTGGGTAATGGATTTCCAACTATGACAAGGTATGGAACCACCTTTCGCTAGTGTATCTCTAGAAAGGAATACACTGGGTTCAACAAGAACATCTTGCAACCCGGCCACACATGACCGACCACTCATTTCGCTTGAGTGTATCGAATGTATATCACCAACGGTTGGGATCAGCAACCGTTCCCGAATGGGACAACATCAACAATAGATTTTTAGAAGTAAATGAAACTCTAGATCAGGTGATTATACACCCTACTTCGGAGCGACCGACTTAGCCACGCTGCCTGCCCGATTTCTGTCATTTACCAATTGATGAGGCTTGAGGTTACGCTTCATCATCACATCAGATTCACTTCGAATGCCACATTGTTAGATCCATCGAAAATCACTAATTGACGTCCACAACAGTACATTACGTGTTAGCTAAAAGAAGTTTCCTTCTCCGCTTCCACTCTTGGAACGGTTGGAGAAATCAATATACAAGATCGTCTGGAAATACTCTGTCAGACATCCGTCCATACAAGTCATCCAGGAACAGGATGAACCGAAGGTACTATTCAGTATATCAATCTTAGGCACTGTTATCTAAGACTTATACAATATCCCTTGCACTTTACTCCATCTTCAATTATCCTTGGCACATATGATTCGCAACACTTATGCCAATACAGAGTGGTTCTTTGGATAATAATCCAACCGGTCTCTCCATATTAACATCGTTAAAATGGTCAAAAAACTTCGATAGTCGGTGAGTTAACTATCAAAGAAAAACACTTGTGCAAACAACGATATCATTTCCAAAGGAAAATTATATCGATCAAACATCATTTAACATATATATATATATTCACATTTCCTTATTTTCTATATTTGATTACGTTTCTGATTCTATTTGGAAAACATTTCCAAATCTTCTTTACTTTGATTTAAACAGATGTTTAAATCAACATCGCGACGACAACTCAAACCACTATACTTATTTACTAAAATCACTTAACCACTTTCACTCTCGAACCTTAACCATTTCTAAATTAAAAACGAAGTCAATCAAGTTGGGGTATAACAACCTCTCAGACCTTAACTGAACAACATTTCAAATCTCGAATTAGGGTAAGTTCATCTTTTAACTCTTTAACCCTTCCTTACGTAACTCTCGTTCGAATAAATATCTATTCGATAACTCCTCCCTTCGAATAACTATATTTGATAATCTCTCTTACGAATAACTAGATTCGAAAACCTTTCTTCGAATAAACAAAATTCGATTAACTCTATTTATTTAACCCTAATCGATTAACTCTTTTTACTTAACTCCTTACTTAACTCCTTTCGAATAACTAATTCGATAACTCCTTTCGAATAACTAATTCGATAACTCCTTTTGATTAAACTATAATCGATAACTCCTTTCGAATAACTAATTCGATAACTCCTTTCGATTAAACTATAATCGATAACTCCTTTCGAATAACTAATTCGATAACTCCTTTTGAATAACTAATTCGATAACTCCTTTCGATTAAACTATAATCGATAACTCCTTTCGAATAACTAATTCGATAACTCCTTTCGATTAAACTATAATCGATAACTCCTTTCAACTCTATTCGAATAAACTAAATTCGATTAACTCCATTTGAATAACTCTAGTTCGATTTAACTCTATCGATTAACTCTAATCGACTAACTCTTTTCTATCTCGTTAATTTCCTTTTATAATCCTATTTATTTTCCCAATAAATATTCCTTTATTCTATTTATTTATCAAATAAATATTCCTTTATTATATTTATTTACTTTCTACGTAAATATCTTTCTTTATACTTCTATTTACTTCTTAAATAAATATCATTTTACACTTCTATTTACTTGCTAAGTAAATAATCGTTTTATAAAATTCTTTGATTTTATAATTATTCCCTTTCTAAATATCTCCTATTTATAAATATTCCAGTTTATAAATATTTTATTTTCAATATCACTTTGAAAATTCCCTTATCAACATTCCGGTATTTAGGGTATTCAACATATCAAATCACGATGATCAATATCGTCCAAACACATATAATTGACAACAGATTATATATCACATCATATGTCACAATATATGAAAAACAGTAAAATAAATGTTGAGGAATCCAGTCGGATTCCTCCAACTTGTTTCCCTGCATCCACAGATGTTAAACAACATAATTAACATCAATTTCATTTCGATATGAAATATTCTGCTGAACAGAATCAATATAGAAATTCAACTAACTGACTAGCAGTTCAATCAAACAGTCAACACACAGTCAATCAGCCAATATTTAACAGTTCTAAAAATACAACATGAAATTATACACTGTTCAGAGTTAGTGAGATTTACTCACTTTGATTGGTTATCGTTAAATAACGATATTCGTCCGTCGATTCAGATCGGACAATTTATTTTGAAATAAATTGTAATAGACTCCAATTCAGTCCCAGTCAGTTCCACTGTGTTGCTCCCGTCTATACGATCCTGTCGGATCTTGTTTCATCTAATTCTGATAGTATACGAGCCAAATATTCATTTTATAAGTTAGTATATTATTTTATTTTAAACAAAAACTAAATCATAATTACTTTGGGCCTTTACCCTTATATTCCGGCCCCTTCCTCAATTCAAAAGCCCATGACTGCATTACTTCCTTCCTCACTCCCGTAGCATACCAGTAGGGAGAATGACCCAACCATTTTCGAACTTGGAGCACCATTTCCTTCTTATTTTCCATGCCCGTCCTCTTCCATTCTAACACCCCTTTTCTTTCCTTTTTTTTCTTTTTTTTTTGGGCTGACCCCAATTAAACTCCAGCCCACCAGTCTTCAGGCCCGCTCATTATCTTCCCCGACAGTTCGATGTAACTTCACCCACACAACACCGTTTCAAGCTCCCATTCCTCCTCCTTTACTCAATAAAAACTCAAGCAAAACCCACCATTGTAATCTCCATCCAAATCTCGTCGATCCCATCCGCTTTGTGATAAACTCGATCCCCATTTGTCTGTTACGTTCGAACAGCTCGCGGAACGCTACAGTACCCAGATCGAACACAAACCTCACCGTATCCCTCAACAAAAACCACATCGCGCCCCACCAGATTTCAACATAAGGAAGTACAAGCTCCACCGAACTCAGAAACGTTAATGTGGGAATTAAAAACCTTTTATTTGATTTTTGACTGAATTTTATTTCCTCTCGTAGGAAGAAAATTATGTGGCGGCTGTAGATTTTTGACCGTGGAACTAATGAATTAGGTTTAGGTGGTAAGGCCATTATATAGGAGGATTTTAAATGTATTTTTATTTATTATTTAATTAATATAATAAGTTAACGTTATTTTTATTCGTGATTTAAAACTCCTATAGTCAAACAAAATATCCAAAGATCACGAAACTGGACATGCAGCTACAGTCCGACATTACGGACCCAACAAAACTGGTTTCGTCGAATTCCAACTCCGTTTGCTCACACAACGTATTTTTAACCGTCGAAATACTGACTGTTTCTCTCTCTAAAAATCCGTATGGCCACACAGTGACTCTAAAAATCACGAAACTTGGAATCTAACAACTATTTGACATTGTGGATCCAACAAAATTAGTTTCGTCGAATTCCGACTTTGTTTGCAAAAGTGGCTATTTTTAAAGCTCTAAATAGCCTATTTAAATATAATTAAATTAAATATAATTAAATTTATATTATCGTATATAATCACAGTGGAATACCATAAAACTCCAGAATAATCCTGTATGGATTTCTAGCTTGATATTTCAAATCCCGATTAAATCGATATTCGATTTAAAATGAATTTCCTTTTAACAATATAATTAATTCTTTTATAAATTATAACGGAATTCCACAGCGACTTTTCTAAAATTTGATTTGGACATGAATCAAAATCTACACGACGAAATCCCGATTTTTCTCTTTCACTAGAAAGATATACTCCACCAGCTCCACACGTTTCTTGTTTCACAGAAATCCGGCTTAAAACGAATCCTGTACATTCAGTTGAAGTTCAAATCGCCAAATTATGAACTGCAACGCCATTTCGAGCTCGATTTTAATTATATTATAACTCTACGTTCAAACTGTCGTTTATATAATATATTCGTTATTCAAATTCAATTCCAAGCTGAATTAAATATCACAGACGATCCAGTTCACACCATATCACCATTTCAGCCAATTCTGATTATTTCAGATTTAAATATATTATTTAATTTATTATTTTAAAATTAAATATTCACCATTATTTAATTAAACCACCATTTAATTCACTATATCACTATTTATATAATTAAATAAATTAATTATAATACCCTCTGCAAATGCGGGTCATTAAATTCTTCCCCACTTAAAATAATTTCGTCCTCGAAATTGCTAAGTTAGAAAACAAAGCCTATCGACTGGTTAGAACTTATTTGTTCATTTCTTAACTTCATTTTTCAACTAAACCAATTTAATTTTAATTAAAATATTAATTAATCCTTATCAACGAAAAATTTCAAAAATCCTGAAAATTTTCTAACTCCTTAACTTTTCGAAAAATTTCGCCAGCACCTCCTTTGTACTGGTCAATCGGTCAAACTCCAACTCGCCTCTCTGGGCCATCTCCAACCCCAAAGAAAATCAAACAGCCAAGCGGCTTGCCAATTCGGCTCATCAAAATCTCATACCATATGAAATATAAACTTGTACCTTTTTGTTGGCATATCATTATATCCTTTCCACCTGTTATCAATTCAGCGGATACAAGGGTCATCCCAATCAAATTCCAATCTGCTTTTATCCACAACACAACCATTCGCTTATATCCGAGCCAAATATCATTTCAACTCGAGTTTCTTCTCGATTCCCAACTCTTAACTTGATTATCACATTACACTTTAAATTTGAATCTCACAATCCAGTTTGTCTTGATATCATTCTAATTCAATCTCAGTTACCACTTTATTGGCTTTACTTTAATTCAAATTTGCTTTCACAAATTTCTGTTAAATATGTTTTTAATTCAAACTGTAATAACCCGGAAATCCGAGCCAATTTAAAATTTTTATTTTGGCAATTTTAGCGAATTTTGATTATTTAAAATGAATTATTTTAAATAATAATGACGAGAAATTTATTTCGAATAGAATTCGAACGTATATATTTATTCGAATCGTCGTTAGAATATAAAATTTTATTTATATGTATAAAAGGAATTGAAAATGGCGCGGTAGTTCGATAATTCGATTTCAAAATACAAATGAATGCACAGGATTCAAAATAAACTGGATTTTAGTGAAACCAAACATATTTGAATCTAATTGAGAATATCTTTCCAACGAATCCGAAAAATCAAAATTTCATAGCGGGAATCAAAAGATATGTCCAGTTTCAAATTCTGAAAAGTCGCTATGGAATTTCGTCCCTTAGAAATGGAAATTTTGCAAACGACCTCGGTTTTCGACGAAACCACTTTTGTTGGATCCGTGATGTCAAATTATTGCTAGGTTTCAAATTTCATAATTTTTCGAATCAATATGTGAGCGTGGAAAAGGAAAACGCGTTTGGCCAGTTTCAGTTGAATTTAATCGACTGGAAAATGGCCATTTTTCAAACGGTCTCAGAATTTGACGAAATTAGTTTTGTTAGGACCGTATCGTCAATACAAAGCTAGAAAATATTTTTCTGGAATTTTTCGAGTTAGTATGAGGCCCCAGTAAATTGAAATGTCCGTTTAAAATTGAATATATAGAGTTATATTTGAATTTCGACGAAAACCGATTGAAACAGCCGAACTGGCTTACGAAACATATCCCATTGTGTTCGGAATGGGGGTAATATGCTAGGGACGACAGTCGTTGGGTCTCGATTGGAGCTCAAATAAGAAGTTAACCTTTTTGAGAGATGAATTAAAATAGAAATATATATATATAAACCTTTACACAAAACCCCCTACCACTTTATTTCTTCAGCCCCCCTCCAAATATCTCGATCGAAATCGGAAATGGCAACAGCGCCATCGCGCGTGCCCCCCTGGGCTTCGCCCCCGCCTCAGACGGAGCTGCCGTCGCACCCCCCTTCTTCCTCCCCTCTCGCTCGTCTCCTTCTCCTCCTCTCTGAAACCTGCACCATCCCTCCTCGTTCCAAGAAACCGCAACCACCCTGAGCGCGCCACCCACCTGCGGCGACCACCCCCGCCACCCCCGCCTCCTCCAGTTGTCCAGCGCAGCCATCCCCCTCCCTTGCTTCGACCGCGACAGCCCATTTCCCCCTTCCAATTAAACTGTAAATTTTACTTATTTAGCTTATTTAGTTATTTATTTTAGTTATTTAAAGTAATTAGTTTTAAGTAGGGTTTTAAATCAGTTTTATATTTTTATATAGGATAAAATTCATGAAAATATAATTTTTAACGTGATTCTTATTTATATAATAGCATTATAGAAATGTAGTTTTTATATGAAAGGTTTTGAAATAAAAATAGTTAGAAAGACAAGATTTTTTAAATAAACAAAGGTTGGATTTTTAATGAAGTAGCATAATAAAAATCTGATTTTTATTAGTTGAAATAAAAATGTGATTTTTATAGTGATGAAATAGAAAAGGCGAAATCTTTATATTTAAAAAGGCGTAATCTTTATATTTGAAAAGGCGAAATCTTTATATTTGAAAAGGCGAAATCTTTATATTTGAAAAGGCGAAATCTTTATATTTGAAAGGGCGAAATCTTTATATTTGAAAAGGCGAAATCTTTATATAGAGAATAGCGTGATAAAAATATAATCTTTATTATATGAACACCGTTGTAAAAATAGAATTTTTATCTATATAGTAGCGGTGTAAAAATAGAATTTTTATCCATATAGCGTAGATTATAAAAATATGATTTTTATATATGTAGTGGCTATGGGCGACGAAATTGACAAAAGGCGAGCATGACGAAGATTTCTACCTATGAAGAGTTGTGGTATTGGATTAGCTAGTCAGTGAGAACTCCTCACTTTTATTTTAATTTCTAGTTGAAATATATACTAGGATGCAGACGATGTTTAGCAGCACCCGACACCCATCGTCCACAGACCATGGACGGCTAGTATGCTTGTTTGTTTGATTTTGATGTGTAGTTGATTGTGTGATGTGATGTGAAATGAAATAAAATATTTATATAGTTAAAAATATTTTATAGTTGAAAATAGAATTTTTAACGTGTATTTAAAATGAAATAAATATAAACAAATCGAAGGATTTGTTTATATACACACATTTGACTGATATTGATTAGGACGATAAATTTTACACATCGCCCAACTGCACAAATAAAATATGTGTTTGATTGTTTGAAAACCCCACACGGGTATTGGGATGATATATGACATACACTAGTCCCAATAATTAGTTGTATGTCGATCGATTGATTGACAGGCTGTTATAAGCGTTAAATATTTATATATGATGCTTATACAGTGTGGAACGCACTCTGGATGATGGTTGATTATTTATCATTGTTATTTACATGTGTTGTAGAAAATCCATATAATTAACATTATATGGTAATTGATTGGGCCTTATTCCAGTTTTCAAATAGAATATTTGAAATAGAATATTTGAAATAGAACATTTGAATAGAAATATTTGAAATAGAAATATTTGAAAAAGAAATGTTTGAAATAGAATATTTGAAAATAGAAATATATGAAGCCGTGTTGATTAGATTTACGCCATTTTGATGTGAACGATATATATATCGATTTTATTCATTTTATAATGAACATCGAAAGTGATTTCAAAATCTAATATTTTGAATAGAATTGAAATTCGAATTAAATTGAATAGAATTGAAATTCGAATTAAATTGAAAAGAATTGAAATTCGAATTAAATTGAAAAGAATTGAAATTCGAATTAAATTGAATTGAATTGAAATTCGAATTAAATTGAAATTCGAATTAGATTGAAATAGAATTGAAATCGTTTTGAATTGAATTTAAAACGTTTTGAAATTGAACTTAAATTGATTTAAATTAAAACCGATTTGAATTGAAATGGATTTGAATTGAAATCGAGTTGAAATAAATTTAAAACGAATTTATATTAGAAAGATTCAATTTTGATTTGAATTTGAGATGGAAGTTGAAATCATTTTGAAAACGAATTTAAAACGATTTATAAGATACATTTTAAAAGGATATCGATGAAATATATATAATATATATATTATATATATATATATATATATATATATATATATATATATATAATGGCCTGAATAGAACGCGCCGCGCAGCGGCAGTTCGCGAATTTCGACCATTGACTTCGAATGAATATTACGGGAGATCCGTCCGTCGGATTCTCCTAAAACCGGAACCGTTGGGTTCGTATCGAAAAGAGCTCTCTAATGGATATTAGAGATTTGAAATCTAATAGTTGGATTTGGAATTATGTCCAAATCAAATTTGGAAAAGGTCGCTGTAAGTGCAGTTCGATGGCCGTTGATGGAAATCGACTGTACGGGCCTTGATAAAATTATTAAAAATAGTAATAATTTGTGTAAAATCATAAGAAATGATTTGGGAAGAATTAGGATGAAAAACTCCATATTTGAAAAGATAAAAATAGATTTTTATCGAAATGAACTAGTTCTGAACTAGAATTATAATTCTATTTATTTTTAAATAAATTGAATTTGAAAAGGGTTTTAAAAGTAACCAGAATTTCCAATAATTGAATTGGAATGGATTTGAATAGAAATTGTCTTTGGAATATTTCGATGTTGGATTTCGTGATTATACAGATAGCGTTATGGAAATTTGAAAGCTATATGGATATCGTTATTTCCAATACGATATTTGTTGGTCGTAGAATTTGATATTGAAGATAAGCCGATATATTTTCTATTCAGAGCCTGGTATTTAATATCAAATGTGATTTGGGTTTGTTGTGAATGGTGTCTTCATTAACACTGTTCTTAAGCCCAGTTGAGAAAAAGATTAAATCTTTTTATTTAGATTTAATGAAGTGTACCAATTAAATAATATTTAATTGGAATTGAATTGGTATTGATTTTTGGGTTTATCGTGAACAATGTTTTAAATAACACTTGTTCTTTAACCCAAAAATTAATGGAACGTGATTTTGGGTTGTCGTGAACGGTATCTTCAATAATACTGTTCTTAGACCCAAAGGAGTTAAGAAAATTAGAAACTAACTGGAGGTTAGTTAAGTTGAATGGTTTCTGGGGTATTGATCTGATGTTGGTTTCGGCCTTCGGGGTTAATACTTGGGGAATTGCTCACTTGCTAATTTACGGTTAGGGACTGATTGAAATATGATGTGATTTTGGGGTTTATCGTGAACCGTGTTTTAAATGACACTGGTTCTTTAACCCAGTTAAAGATTAAAACTAAGTGGAGTTTTAATGAATCTTTAATTAGATTGAAAAAATCGGGGATGGAGTATCACCAGTTTTGCTCCAGGCGATAGTTAAATCTTTAATTAGATTTGAACGTGAAATGGTAATTGTATTTATCGATAACACCGTGGTGTTAGATATGAAGTATTACCAGTTTTACTTCATGGGATGAATAGGTTGGGATTGGGAAATTAAAACAAATGATTACTTCGGTAAGGTTCGTTATTGCCGACTAGTTTGGATAAACCATAATTTGGTTTGAATTGTTATTCAAAAGAAGATTAAAGAATAAATTTAAAAGAATTTATCTTTGATAAAATTAATGGGAACCTTTCCCTAACAAAGTGAAATTTAGAAACTAACCGTAGGTTAGCTAAGATGAATGGTTTCCTGGGTATTGATCTGATGTTGGTTTCGGCCTTCGGGGTTAATGTTTGGGGAATTATTCTCTTGCTAATTTGCAGTTAGTGACTGATGAATTGGAATGAGGCATATGTTGTGTTTGTGTAACACTTGTTTATTATATACGCGAGTTATTCATAAAGACCGGGTTTATCCCATTCTGAATAACTGATTTCGACGTGGTGTCGAAGATGAAGACGGTGGTTGAAGACCGGAGGTCTTCATGTCGTTTGGGTGATTACTGATGATCTTGATTGGGCCGTACACCCAAGAGGAGGGAATCAGTTAGTGGTCGTCCAGACATACTTGGAGATCGATGGATATGCGGGGTACTAGGTGCCTCCGGTTTCGTTCAGACCCAGAACGAACTTGTAAATGGATGTGTGTCTGACATCGGATTTCATTCTGTGTGATTGATATCAGTTGCATAGCGTGAATTTCCTGTGTGGCATGCTAAGATGCAAATGATCAAGACTTCTGTTGAAAAGCAGAGTCTTGTGGTTGATGATCAAAGCACGGCCTGTGTGGCATAGCTTTGTGTAGCGTTGATTCGTGAGCCTCACACCCCGGTTGTGAGCCAGAAACGGCGTGATTCGTGAGCATCAACATGCGTTTCCTTCTAGCTAGAAGTGGCGTCAGTGGTTTTACACGCCCTGAAGAGTTTGACTTATGTGGTTGTTGCTGTTGCGAGGCGCCTCGGATATATCGGTGACTATGTGAAGCCGATGGAGTCATTCGTTGGCTCATTGACACCCCAAAGGGTGGGGAAACGCAGTGTTCAGGCATTTTAATCCACATTGGTGGACCGGCCCTGACGATCCAAGGGACGATGCGTTCTGTTCTTGAGACACGGGCTAGAGCGTCTCAAATCGGTAGAGGACTTTCTTTTGCCTCGGTTCACAGATGGAAGTCCAATTTCCAAATACGTGATTCCGCGGTTTTATTTGTAGAGCCTAGTATGGCGACATAGTGGGATGGGGCGCTTATGCCATCTATGATTGATACTTATGATTTGAAGTTGTTTTATACACTATGCACTTATAATAGTATCAAATGAATTGTTCTAAACGTATCAAGCATTCTTGGCTATTATAAGGTAAAAACCCTATCCTCCGGCTTGCGTTGCATTGTGTGATGGGACCTGGGTCTTATAATAGCTTCATTGTTCTTTATTTAGCATTGCGTTGTCGTTTTATGCACTGGTATTCTTGGGAGGAAACCCGTTCCGTGTTTTACGGCGTGGTCCCTTGATTTACCGAACTTTAAAATAAAGATTAATAACTGTTTTAGTTCTCACACCAGTCACATGACTGACCTGGAGTTTATTGTTTTAACCTAAACTCTGGGTGCCCTTATTTTGACATGGGCAGCTAGTAGTTTTGGTTTTGTAGATTTATATTCACAGGATCCTGGTTTACGGCTGGAATGATATCCGGAAAGCTTTGTGTCCGTATATCTCCTTCTAGTTGTGTTTTGTATTATTTCTGCTGCGATGTATTTAAATGTAATTTAAATCTCTGATATTTCTGTGTAATATTTATTCATACTCTGTATATTCTTGTATTCTGATGGAATTGTTGTAATATACAATGAAATATTCTTCTGTCTGCGTTCTGATGTGGCTTGTTCTCAACTCAATCCGTGATTTCCCGTAAGGGGGATTTCAGGTCGCTTCACAAACAGTCTTTCCCTGGGAGTTTTTTTAACAGTTTACTCTTTTCAAAAATCAAATTTTCCTTTTGAACATGTTACTGAGCCCTTAATTAATATTCCATTAGTTAAATCACTTCTCTATTTCTTTATCAATATTTGTTAACCAAATATTTTCAACAACCATATTGGCCTTTTATGTTATTTGGAAAACATTTCTGAATATCGCCTTCCTTTATTTTCTAAGCTTTAGAAAATATATGCTATTTATAATTGGAAAAAATTCCAATTACTTATCTCTTTTCCAATCTCGTTTTTTTCTATACTTAGGAAATATTCTTTATTATATTTCCAAGCTTACACTTATTTGGGTTAAAACGGATGTTGTGTAAAACATCGTAACGACAACCCAAATACTATATTCAACTAACTCTTATTCAACATTGATCTTTGAGCCTGAAATCTTACTATTTATTTGTTAATAATGAAATCAATCAAGTTGGGGTATAACTACCTCTCAGACCTTGACTGAATAACATTTATAACGTCAAAACAGATATGACTACTTACTCGAATAATCAATACCATACAACTACTTATTCACTTTTAAACACGTATACGCTTCCTCTTTCTATTCTTACTAGATTTTATTCTTAGTCTTCTTTTTTGATTTTACTATTCTATTTCTAAGTTCGTTTCCTTATCGACTTCCATATATATATCGATACGTTGATTTCTAACTATCAAATTATCTTAAAAATATTCTAACTCCTTAAATTCCCGGAAAAAATCGCCATAACCTCCTTTGTACCAGGAGCATCGGGATATTTCAAATAGCCTCCCATGGCCCTCACCAATCCACAAGAAAAAGAAAAAGCCAAGCGGCTGGCCGATACAGCGCATAAAATCTCATATATGAATTAAATACATACCTTTTCGTCGAGCATTCTATTTATATACCTTCATACCTTATCCATACTTATCTCATGTATATTTATACCTGCCCAATCTATTTTAACTATACCTGATCGTTTTAACTCAATTCGTTAATTAATTTGTTAATTAACTCTTTAGTCTATTTCACTTTTATATTTGAACATGACATGTTCAAATATATTTTAACTTGCTTATTAACTAATTTGAATCCAAATTTCAAATTTAAGTTCTATATTCGATTTCGAATATCCATTTACAAATCCAATTCACCTTTCAAAGTTCAACTTCAAATTCAAAACTCGATTAAATAATTCCTCTTCAACTTAGTTAATTCTATTCAATTTCTATTCAAATTTTATATCACTTCTATTATTCAAATCTATATATCCAATTCTATATTATTCAAATTATATATATCAAATTCTATTCAAATTTTATATTATAAATCCCATTTGAATTTCTATATTCAAATTCTATATATTCAAATACTATATATCAAATTCTATATTATAAATCCCATTTGAAATTCAACACAACTTGTCTTTCCCAAAACAAATTCAGAACGGTATCTCTGGTAGTAATTCGTCACTTACAACTCAAAAATGAATAATGATGATGCAGCTGTCATCATCGGAATCTATTTTCCAGCGATCGAAGTGAGTTCAATACTATAAAACCATTTCTAAACATTTCCACTTTGAAATTCATTTCAAAATATAATTCACACTGCTTGTAAAACAATTTAAATCCTCCCAGGATCTTAAATTTTCCTTACTTTTAATCCAAATCCATTTACAAACACTTATCCAATTCTCCAGAGTTTTAACTCAATTTCTGGTTTAAAATTTCAGATTCAACTCATCTGATTTCACGTATTTCACTTATATGAATTCTGATTGGTTATTTACATAACCATTAAATTTATAATCTTACTCGATTATAATAACAACCAATATATCCACTATATTAAAATTTTGATATATATATATATCTTCCCTATATCAAAATATACCTTGGGTAAACTTATTTTAATTTACCCTCTTTTCAAAACATATCATGTCGACCCATCGTATTCGAGTGTTTATAAACTCCTACCGATACAGTGGATCAAACTGATCGACCAGAACTCATAAACAACTCAACCAATAAATCACCAAAATATAAAACAATCTTTATATCAATAACAAATATGCTCACTCGTATATATATACTGTAATAACCCAGAAATCTGGGCCAATTTAAAAATTTTATTTTGGCAATTTTAGCGAAGTTTGAATATTTAAAATGAATTATTTTAAACAATAACGACAAAAAAATTACTTTGACTAGAATTCGAACGTATATATTTATATAGATCGTCGTTAGAAAATAAATATTTATTTTAAATTATAAAAGGAATTGAAAATGGCGCGGTAGTTCGATAATTCGATTTCAAACTTCAAATGAATGTACAGGATTCAAAATAAACCGAAATTTAGCGAAACCAAAAATATTAGAATCTATTTGAGAATATCTTTCCAACAAATCCGGAAAATTGAAATTTCATAGCGTGAATCAGAAGTTACGTCCAGTTGAAAATTCAGAATAGTCGCTACGGAATTCTGGCCCTTAAAAATGGCCATTTTGCAAACGACCTCGGATTTCGACGAAACCACTTTTGTTGGATCCGCGATGTCAAGTTATTGCTAGGTTTCAAATTTCATAATTTTTCGAATCAATATGTGAGCGTGGCAAAGGAAAACGCGTTTGACCAGTTTTAGTTGATTTTAATCGACTGGAAAATGGCCATTTTTCAAACGGTCTCAGAATTTGATGAAACTAGTTTTGTTAGGACCGTATCATCAATACGAGGCTAGAAAATATTTTTCTGGAATTTTTCGAGTTAGTATGTGACCCCGGTAAATTGAAATGTGTGTTCAAATTCAATATATAGAGTTATATGTTGATTTTGACGAAAACTGATCGAAACGATCGAATCAGCTTACGATACATATCCCATTGTGTTCGGAATGGGGGTAATTAGCTATGGATGACAGTCGGTGGGTTCGATTTCGAGGTCGAAATAAAAAGTTGCTTTTTGAAATTAAATAATTAAATAAATAATATAATTAAATTTCCTTTTCCCTCCCCATCTCCTATAACAGGTCAACGCTCTCTCTCCCTCACTTCTCTCTCTTGCGTTCTGGAAAGAAAGAAAAAAAAACCGTCGAACGAAAACCGCCCGTCGCTCAGCCCCCACGCCACCGCAGCCTCTCGCCGGACCCCCCCCCCCCCCCCCACCACGATGCCGCGCCGCCCCAATCAGTTCCCCCACCTCCTAGCGACAGTGAACCCCCCCCCCCTCCAGCCTCAGCCTGACGTTCCCAAACCCCCCTTTTTAAAGCCCTAGCCGCCGGAGCAACCCCTGGCGCCACCATCCGCCACCCACGCTGTGACGACCCAAACTTCCCAGTAAAGGAAAGCCTGAATTGCTTTGAGAACAACACACATCAGAACACAAACTGAAGAACATTTTATTGCTGATTACAACAATTACATTAGAGTACAAGAATGTAATAGAGTATGAATACTTATTACATAATAGAAATACAATAATATCAGAGTTTTAAATTACATTTAAATAGCAGCGAAAAAATAATACAAATATACAACTGAAAGGAATACGCGGATACAGAGCTTTCCGAATACTGCTTCAGCTGTAAACCAGGATCCTGTAAATATATCTGCAAAAAGTTACTCGACTACCCGTGTGGAAAATAGGGGCACCCAAGTTTGCCAGTGAAACAAACTACAGGTCAGTCATGGGACTAGTATGAGAAATCTTAACTAAACTTATCTAATAAGGCTAATCACAGGACCACGCCGCTGACGCGGAACGGGTTTACTCCATTGGATTGCCAGTGCATAAATTAAAGTAAATCGTTAAACAACGAAATGCTTTTTAGAAAAATGAAACCATTATAAGACTCAAGTCCCATCACACAATGCAACGCAAACCGGAGGATAGAGTTTTTCCTTATAATGGTCAAAAGATGCTTGATACGATAAAACGGATTTAGTATTAGTGTGTATATATTTTAAAAACAATTTCAATCATAAATATCAATCATAGACGGCATAGTACCCCATCCTACTATGTCTCCCTACTAGTTCTACAATCAAAACCGCAAGGTTGTATTGGAAATTAGGTTTCCATCATGAGTCGAGGCTAGGGGGAAGCTCCTATCCGATTCGAGACACTCTAACAAATGCCTCAGGATCCCACACAGTGAACCCTTGGATCTTCAGGGTCGGTCCCCACCTATCGGCAGTGGATTGGTTATGCCTGAACACACGCTTCCCGGTCCCTTTGGACCTATAGTATGACCACTAACGGCCTATAAAAATCCGAGGCGCCTCAAAATCCATCATCCACATAAGTAAAATGACAGCCAGTTTAAGCATTGACACTACCACTAGCTAGAAAGAAACGTGTGCACTCCCTGCAGTCCTACTCCCGTTTTTGACTCATACCGGGGTGTGAGGCTCGCGAAGTCATGATATACACAAAGCTAAGCCGTAATAGGCTATACTTTGATCATCCCACAAGGCCCTGCTTTTCAACAAAAGCCTTGATCAATTGCATCTTGGTGTGCCATATTGACAATCCACACCATGCGATCAATCACTATTAATATATACCAGGGTGTTAAGTAGAGAATAAATCCTCCACCACCAAACAGACATACATTAACAGAAATCGATTTAATTCACATGGAAGGAAATCCAATGTCAGACACGCATCCATTTACTAGCTTATGCTCTGATTCTGAGCGAAAACCAAATCCGAACAATCAGCAATAGTCTGGACGGCTACCACTGAAGCCCCTTCAAGGTAGCTACTCCAATCATGGGCATCAATAGCAACACATCCATTCGATGTGAAGATCGTCGGTCTTCAACCACCGTCTTCATCTTCGACTCTTCATCGTCGTAGTGATTATTCGGAATGGGTTAAACCCGGTCATTCCGAATAATTCGCGTATTTTATAATTAAAAAATCAAGTACTATAAAAACACATCCAACGCCTCATTCCAATTCAGAGTATTCTTTTAAATAAAATATTCACCTTATTTTATCAAAGATAAATTCTTCAAATTATTCTTAAATCTTTCTTTTAAAGATTTATTAAAACCCCAAATTGGGTTTTAAATATCAAAAATCATTATTCAATGATTATTCAAGTTTAAGAAATTAACCTTATTCCTAACTGGGTTAAAGAACTAATGTCATTTAAAACATAGCTCACGGTAAACCCAAAATCGTCTTCCATAAATTATGGAATCTTCACGGAAATCAAATCAAAATATAGTTGTTATAAACTTCTGTATCCGACCAATAATATAAATGGAATAACGGCAAAGCCTCTTAAATTCCATATGTAGTATCGGTTTTCTTTTACAGAAGCTTATCTCGGTTATTATTAATTCGAGTTCCATTCAACTCCAATTTAATATATTAAATTGGAAAACTTGGCTTTTGGAAAATTCCCATTTAAATCTTAATAAAAAATTCATAAATTCCAAATCATATTTTCACTGTCAGTTGAGTTAAAGAACACATGTCACTTAAAAACACGGTTCATAAATAACCCAACTCACATTTCATCTTATTTCAATTACCAAATATAATTGAAAACTTTAATAATCTAAATTAAAAGATTATTCCTTTCATACGGGGTTTAAGAACAGTGTTACTTAAGACACTATTCACGACAAACCCAAAATCCAAATTATTTAATTTAACTTCAATTAAATATTATCAAATTGGAAAACTCCATTAAATCTAAATTTAATGATTTATTCTAGTTAATAACTAGTTCATTTCAGTAAAAATATATTTTTCTAAAATATATTCTTTTTCTATAAAATATATTCTTTTTCTATAAAATATATTCTTTTCCTATAAAATATTTTCTAAAATATTATTTTCTAGAATATTCTTTATTGGAATGTGACTCAATCAACAACCATATACTGCATGTAATCAATGATGAATATTTATCAAACATCCAAATACAACCAGAGTGGATTCTACACTAAATATTGGGACTAGTGTAGGTCAAATATCATCCCAACACCCGTGTGGGGTTTCATCCAACAAACAAATAATAAATTATTTGTGCATTTGGGCGATGTGTAAAAATTATCGACCCAATCACATAAACAAGTCGGATGACTTGTAAATGGAAGTGTAATATTCAAACTTGAATATACTAAACATTATATTTAACACATCACACATTTCAACATCACAGACATATATTTCTATTCTTTTTATTGTGAACAATTAACAATAAAAACCTAGTCTTTTAATTCAATTCTTTTGTTGTAAACAATGTTACAATAAAAGGTAATCCTTTAATTCAATTTTTCTAATGAAAACAACATGACATAAAAATGTAATCTTTAATTCCTTTATTGAAACATTTACATCAAAAATGTTATTTCTTTTCTAAGACAACATTTTATAACAAAATGTCATTTTATTCTAATGACACATTTCATAACAAAGTGTTATTTCAATCTAAGGTCACATTTATAATTAACAGGTATGTCATTTAATAATTAACATAAAAGACATCTTATAATTAACATAAAAGACATCTTATAATTAACATACATGTCATTGTTGTTTTGCATACAAATTCTAATGTATGCATTAACATTAGAATGATATATGTTCATTTTGAATATAATCCTAATGTATACATTTACATTAAAATGACATTTTTGTTTAATCCTTTTAAATAAGCAAAATATATATTTTTAGCTCATCCTTTTAAAAATACAAAAGTGCATATTTTTAACTGATCCTTTTAAATGACCAAAAATAAATGTTTTGGTGTAATCCTTTTAAATGACCAAAAATAAATGTTTTGGTGTAATCCTTTTAAATGACCAAAAATAAATGTTTTTCTTCACTAATCATATTTTGACCAAAAATGTTATTTTAATTTCTAATCATTCTTTTGACAAAAAATGTTTTTATATGGCAATTCTAGTTCAGCATAAAATGATATTTTTATGTTACACAAAAATAGTTCAACAAAATGATATTCTAAAGATTAACAAACATTACTCTATAAAATTGACATTTTGAATTCTAGCATAAATGGTATTTATAACTCAACATGAATGACATTTATAATTAAAGGATATTTTATCTACATGACATTATCTAAATGAAATGAAATTTTTATTTAACATGGCATCATTTATGTAAAATGATATTTTTATTTAGCATAACAAATTTCTAGTCAAAAAGGTTATTTTTATTCTAATTTACATTTCCTAACAAAAATGTCCTTTTTATTCTAAAAAGAATGTGACGCTTAAAATGTTCTTTTTATCCTCAAAAGAGAATAATGCTAAAATGGTTCTTTTTAATCTAAAAAGAATGTTACATTAAAAATGTACTTTTTATTCTCAAAAGAGAATAATGCTAAAATGGTTCTTTTTGATCTAAATAAACAATTCTAACATAAATGGTGGTTTTATACTAATATAACATTATCTAACAAAATTGATATTTTTCGACGTTAACTTAACATTTCTAAATAAGTGTCATTTCTAAATGGACGATATTAACATGACATTTTTTATAATCTAACTAAAATGACATTTTTTTTATATCCTACTAAAAATGACATTTTTATATGACGCAACATTTTTAATGTAAACACCGTTTTATTTACTTTTCTATTTAAAATAAACGTTCATTTTCATATTTTCTCATTTACACTACAAGTGTAACAAATGGAGCATTTTTCATGTACAATAAGAATGTAAATTCTCATGCTAACATAATTTTATCAAAATGTATATTCTAACATATTTTGACAAAAATATATATTCTAAATAAACACTTTTAACAAAATTGACCTTTTTATTCTATTTACACATGTTTAACCAAATTGCCATTTTTATTCTATTGACATTTCCCATATAATGACATTTTTATTCTAATGACATTTCCAATATAAGGAAATTTTAAACTAATGACCATTCCAATATAAGGACATTTTTAATCTAACATAAATGACATTTTTGAATCCTAACATAAATGTCATTTTGAATTCTAACATAAATGTTCCTTTTAATTCTAACATAAATGTTCTTTTTAATCTTAACAAAAGATGATATTTTATTTTCTAACAAAAGATGACAACTTATTATCCAACAAAAGATGACAATTTATTCTCTTAACATCACATAAAATTGTAATCTTTTTATTTTTAACATTACATAAAAATGTAATTATATTTCTAAGGTAAACATTTTTCTAATGTAAACACTTTTCTAATGTGATCTTATTTCTAATGTATTGACATTTTCAATATGACAATTCTCATTTCAACATAAAACGATGTTTTTACATGCCCATTCTTATTTCAACCTAAAACGATGTTTCTATATAACAATTCACATTCGACATAAAAACGATGTTTTTATATGATAATTCTTTTTCAACATAAACGATGTTTTTATATGCCAATTCTCATTTCAATACAATAGTCCACCAAATCAACAGATTAACAAATCAGCATCAATCAAATCACGCAACATGTAAGAATTTGTATACATGATAATAATTAACAGATTATAATTATTTAAGAAGAAATCTCACCTTGGTTGGTTTTCAGAAATCGTTTGAATAACGATTGTTTTCAACCAAATTAAACTGGAGTTTAATTTTACCCAAATCTGTGACTAGCTCCAAATGTGTAGATCTTGTCAACACGATTTCAATGCATCTAGAATTTTTGAATTCTGATGTCATATGTAGAATTTACAGTCATTTAAATTTTGATTACATTAATAATTATACAAAGATAATTAAATAAATTAATTACATTTCCCCTTAATCAAAATCAAGGCCTCCCAAATTATCCTCCTCATCGCGTTCTTCTGGAAGCCTTCAAACCCATCTAGTCGTCTGCGCTAGCCACCGGCGATCACCAGAATTCGATCGGAGGTGCTCAAATAGACCATCGTTCCATCCTCTTTCCACGCCAATAAGGATGCACCATTTTGGAGAATGGAGATTGCTCTTTAATTTTCTCTTATAAATCATGTTTTAATTCGGAACGAATTATGAGGAATTTGGAGAAATATTTTCGAACGACAATGTCCGCTCGTTGGGATTGAGGTGGTGGAGAAATAGATCTGAGGAAAGAAGCCATTTTTTTTAAAGCATAGAACAAATTGGATTTAAGGAGAGAGGATGTAAGGGAAGAAGAGGGAGAGTTATGTCTATAATAATGAGGATTGGTGAACAAAAAGAAATAAATATGTACAATTACAACAGAAAGAAATGTAAGTGCAAGATTTAACGTTTCCTTGTCTTTATATATATATATATATATATATATATATATATATATATATATATATATATATATATATATATATATATGAATGCTATGGATAATAAAGGGGAAAACATGGCATGGTTCTTTTTATTTTTAGTATACGAAGAATTCAAAATAAGGGAGCATTGAAAATAATGAAGGAATATAGAGAGCATGACCACACGTTTTAATAAACGCATGCATGTCGCCAACATGACAATTTAATGAAAAGAAGGAAAAAAAATAATGTGCATAGAATTAAATTGCATGCATACGAAGATATAACATATTGTGGAAAGTTTTAAATGTGCACACTGCATGAAATTTATTGTAGTGTGTCATTCTTTATTTAATGCCCAAATATGGTGCGTTGATTAGATAATTATTTATTTCTTTTCATAATTCAAGGGAACAATTCACATTTGGAAATTTATTATCAATGAATGATACAATTAGAATAGATAGGGGGAAAGTATTTAAAAGGATAGTCAAAGATATATATATATATATATATATATATATATATATATATATATATATATATGCACACATACATATATATATATATATGATATAAATTAATAGATTTTATTAAAGTTCCTAAGGCATATTTTTTTCACCTTGGCATGTAGTCAAAGATTGTTAATACAAGGATAACATCCTTGCTATTAAGATTTAATTGAGGAAATATTTTAAAGTTATTTTTTTCGTCTTTGTATATTTAGAATGTGCATTAAACAAGCGCCTACATGAATTATGTCAATCAACATTTAAATCTTAGAATTTAAGTTTTCCATCAATAAATGTAATCTTACAATCAAACTTAAATATTAAATTAAAATATGTGACGACCCAAACTTCCCAGTAAAGGAAAGGCTGGATTGCTTTGATAACAACACATATCAGAACACAAACTAAAGAACATTTTATTGCTGATTACAACAATTACATCAGAGTACAAGAATGTAACAGAGTATGAATACTTATTCCATAATAGAAATACAATAATATCAGAGTTTCAAATTACATTTAAATAGAAACGGAAAAATATTACAAATATACAACTGAAAGGAATACACGGATACAGAGCTTTCCGAATACCGCTTCAGCTGTAAGCTAGGATCCTGTAAAAATCCGCAAAAAGCTACTCGACCGCCCGTGTGGAAAATATGAGCACCCGAGTTTGCCATTGAAACAAACTACAAGTCAGTCATGGGACTGGTATGAGAAATCTTAACATAACTATCTAATAATAAGGCTAATCACAGGACCACGCCGCTAACGCGGAACGGGTTTACTCCATTGGATTGCCAGTGCATAAAATAACGTAAATCGTTAAACAACGCAATGCTTTTTAGAAAAAATGAAACCATTATAAGACCCCAAGTCCCATCACACAATGCAACGCAAACCGGAGGATAGGGTTTTACCTTATAATGGTCAAAAGATGCTTGATACGATAAAACGGATTTAATATTAGTGTGTATATGTTTAATAAAAACATTTCAACCATAATGTATCAATCCTAGACGGCATGGGTACCATATATCATGTCGCCATACTAGTTCTACAATCAAAACCGCAAGGTCGTATTGGAAGTTGGTTTTCCATCAAGAGTCGAGGCTAGGGGCAAGCTCCTCTCCGATTCGAGACACTCTAGCAAATGCCTCAGGATCCTCCGCAGCGAACCCTTGGAGCGGTAGGGCTAGTCCCCGCCTATCGGCGGTGGATTGGTTATGCCTGAACACACGTTTCCCTGTTCCTTTGAACCTATAATATGACCACTATCAGCCTATAAAAATCCGAGGCGCCACAAAATCCATCATCCACATAAGTAAAACGCCAGCCAGTTTAAGCACTGACACTACCACTAGCTAGAAAGAAACGTGTGCACTCCCTACGGTCCATATCCCGTTTTTGACTCATACCGGGGTGTGAGGCTCGCGAAGTCACGCTATACACAAAGCTATGCCTTTAATAGGCTATGCTTTGATCATCCCACAAGGCCCTGCTTTTCAACAAAAGCCTTGATCATTTTCATCTTGGCGTGCCACATTGACAATTCACGCCATGCGATCAATCACTATTAATATATACCAGGGTGTTAAGTAGAGAATAAATTCTCCACCACCAATCAGCATACATTAATAAAAATCAATTTAATTCACATGGAATGAAATCCAATGTCAGACACGCATCCATTTACAAGCTTATGCTCTGGGTCTGAGCGAAAACCAAATCCGAACAATCAACAATAGTCCGGACGGTAACTACTGTAGCCCCTTCAAGGTAGCTACTCCAATCATGGGCATCAATAGCAGCACATCCATTTGATGTGAAGATCGTCGGTCTTCAATCACTGTCTTCAACTTCGACTCTTCATCGTCGTAGTGATTATTCGGAATGGGTTAAACTCGGTCTTTCCGAATAACTCGCGTATTTTTATAATTAAAAATCAAGTACTATAAAAGCACATCCAACGTCTCATCCCAATTCAGAATATCCTTCTAATAAAATATTCGCATTATTTTATCAAAGATAAATTCTTTAAATTATCCTTAAATCTTGCTTTTAAAGATTTATTAAGAACCCAATTCGGTTTTAAATATCAAAAATCATTATTCAATGATTATTTAAATTTAAGAAATAAATCTTATCTTTAACTGGGTTAAAGAACTAGTGTCATTTTAAAACACCGTTCACGATAAACCCAAAATCGACTTCCATTAAATATGGAATCTTCACAGAATTCAAATTAATATATAATCGTTATAAATTTCTGTATCCGACCAATAATATAAATGGAATAACGGCAAAGCCTCTTAAATTCCATATGTAGTATCGATCCTCTTTTACAGAAGCTTATATCGGTTATTATTAATTTGAATTCCACTCAATTCCAATTTAATATGTTAAATTGGAAAACTTGGCTTTTGGAAAATTCCCATTTAAATCTTAATAAAAGATTTATAAATTCCAAATCATATTTTCACTATCAGTTGGGTTAAAGAACACATGTCACTTAAAAACACGGTTCACAATAAACCCAACTCACATTTCATCTTATTTCAATTACTGAATATACTTGAAAGCTTTAATAATCTGAATTAAAAGATTATTCTTTTCATATGGGGTTTAAGAATAGCGTTATTTAAGACACTATTCACGACAAACCCAAAATCCAATTTATTTAATTTATTTTCAATTAAATATTAACCAATTGGAAAACTTCATTAAGTCTAAATTTAATGATTTATTCTAGTTAATAACTAGCTCATCTCAATAAATAAATATATTTTTCTAAAATATATTCCTTTTTCTAAATATTCTTTTTCTAAGATGTTTTCAAAAATATTTTTTTCCTAGAATATTCTTTATTGGAATGTGACTCAATCAACAACCATATATTGCATGTAATCAACAATCATGATAAATAATTATCAAGCATCCAAATAACACCCAAAGTGGATTCTACACTAAATATTGGGACTAGTGTAGATCAAATATCATCCCAACACCCGTGTGGGGTTTCATCCAACAATCAAATAATAAATTATTTGTGCACTTGGGCGATGTGTAAAAATTATCGTCCCAATCACATAAACAAGTCGGATGACTTGTAAATGGAAGTGTAATATTCAGTTTGAAAATACTAACATTATATTTAACACATCAAACATTTCAACATCATAGACATATATTTCAATTCTTTTTATTGTGGGCAAATGACAATAAAAGTCTAGTCTTTTAATTCCATTTCTTTTATTGTTGATAAATGACAATAAAAGTCTAATCTCTTATTTAAATTCTTTTTATTGTAAATAACTGACAATAAAAATCTTAACTTTCATATCTTTTGTGTAATCCTTTCCAATGACCAAAATGTATATTTTGGTGAAATCTTTTTAAGTGACCAAAATGTCTCTTCTTTTCTAATTCTTTTAAAGTGACAAAAATATTGTACTTTTGTCTAATTCCTTTCAATGTACAAAATATGATAATTTTCTCAAATTCTTTTCAATGGACAAAATATGCATTTCTAGTTCATTCTTTTTAATGTACAAAAATATTCATTTTTGTATAATTCCTTTTTAATGTACAAAATATTCAATTTTGTATAATTCCTTTTTAATGTACAAAATATTCAATTTTGTATAATTCCTTTTTAATGTACAAAATATTCAATTTTGTATAATTCCTTATCAATGACAAAATGTGTATTTTTTTACTTCACTCTTTTTAATGTGACAAAAAGTTCCCTTTTTAATTCGTTCTTTTCCAAGTGTCTAATTGAATGTTTTTAATTCATTTCTTCTAAAGTGACAAAATGAATGAATTTACTTCATCTTCTTCAAAGTGACAAAATGAATGTTTTCTAATTCATTTCTCTAAATTGACAAATTTATTTTATAAATTTCAATGCGACCAAATGACTAATTTCGTTAACAACTTTCAATACAACAAAATGATAAATTGGTTTGTTAAATTTTGATGCAAACAAAAATGATGAATTTGTTTATTAACTTTTAATGCAAACAAAAACGACGATTTTGTTTATTAACTTTTAATGCAAACAAAAAACGAGAATTTTGTTTGTAAACTTTTAATGCAAACAAAAAGGTGAATTTTGTTTGTAAACTTTTAATGCAAACAAAAAGGTGAATTTTGTTTGTAAACTTTTAATGCAAACAAAACGAGAATTTTGTTTGTAAACTTTAAATGCAAACAAAAAGGTGAATTTTGTTTGTAAACTTTTAATGCAAACAAAAAGGTGAATTTTGTTTCATTCTTTTAAATTTGACAAACATGAATGTTTTCTAATTCATTTCTTGAAATTGACAAAAATGACCGTTCTAAATGAAACGACCCGAAATCCCCCTTACGGGAAATCCCGGTTCGAGTCAAGAACAAGCCACAGAAGGACGCAGACGGGAGAACATTTCATTATATATTACAACAATACATCAGATTACAAGAATATACAGAGTATAAATAAATAAATAAATATTACACAGAAAATATCAGAGATTACAATACATTACATAGCAGCAGAAAATAATACAGTGCACAACTGAAGGAGATATACGTATACAAAGCTTTCCGGATATCATTCCAGCTGTAAACCAGGATCCTGTGAATATAAATCTGCAAAACCAAAACTACTAGCTGCCCGTGTCAAAATAAGGGCACCCAGAGTTTAGGTTAAAACAATAAACTCCAGGTCAGTCATGGGACTGGTGTGAGAACTAAAACAGTTATTAATCTTTATTTTAAAGTTAGGTAAATCAAGGGACCACGCCGTATAACACGGAACGGGTTTCCTCCCAAGAATACCAGTGCATGAAACAACAGTTCAATGCTAAATAAAGAACAATGAAGCTATTATAAGACCCAGGTCCTATCACACAATGCAACGCAAGCCGGGGGATAGGGTTTTTACCTTATAATAGCCAAGAATGCTTGATACATTTAAAACAAATCATTTGATACTATTATAAGTGCATAGTGTATAAAACAACTTCAAATCATAAGTATCAATCATAGACGGCATAAGCGCCCCATCCCACTATGTCGCCATATATAGGATTATAACTAAAATCGAAACGTCACGTATTGGAAGTTGGATTTCCATCTGTGAACCGAGGCCAGGGATCGTCCTCTACCGATTCGAGACTCTCAAGCCCGAGACTCAGGCAAGCCTTGGAGCGACAGTGAGACGACCCCAAACCCCGTACTCACGGAGGCAAGGGTAATCCTTGGAATATAACACAGAAACAGATAATAGCAGGACAAAATTAAATAAATACACCAGATAATGAACAATACAATATACTGGATAAAAGTAATCATCAGAGTTACACAGTATACAGGATCTCACTTAGTACAAATACAGTTCAGCTATACATAAATGTCTACAGCGGAAAACAAACAAAATATGTACAATAGGAGCTGAACAGCATAAAAAGAGATAAATAATAGAATCCATCTTCAGCTCCAGCTATCCAGAAAGAACCAGCTAAACCTGAATACAAGGCTGCCCGTGTAGAAAAAGGGGCACCCGAGTTTGAGAGTGAAACAAACTACGAGTCAGTCATGGGACTGGTATGAGAAATCTATTCAACACATATATAATATGGCTAATCATAGGACCACGCCACTTTCGTGGAACGGGTTTACTCCATTGGATTGCCAGTGCTTTAAAACAAATCTTTCTTTTAAACAACGCAATGTATTTTATAAAAATGAAGCCATTATAAGACTCAGTTCCCATCACACAATGCAACGCAAACCGGAGGATAGAGTTTTTACCTTATAACGGCCAAAATATGCTTGATACGAATAAAACAAAGGCATTTGATATTATTGCTCGTGTTTATATGTTTGAAAACAATTTCAAATCATAACTATCAATCATAGACAGCATTAATGCCCCATACCACTATGTCGTCATATATAGGTATACAATCAAAACCGCACAATGTCGTATTTGGAAATTGGATTTCTGTCATGAACCAAGGCAAAAGATAGTCCTTACCGAATTCGTGACTCTCTAGCCCGAGCCACAGGCAAGTACTCAGTCAAGCCTTTGGATCGTCAGGGCCGGTCCACCGATGTGGATTAAAATGCCTGAACAATACGTTTCCCCGCCCTTTGGGGCGTAAATGAGCCAACGAATGACTCCATCGGACTCGGATCGTCCGATCTAACCGAGGCGCCTCGCAACAGCAACAACCACACATGTGAAAAGTATATAAATGTCAGGGCTGGTAGGTCACTGACACCACCCTAGCTAGAAAGAAACGCATGCCCTCCCTGATGTCCTCTCCCGTTTCTGGTTCATACCGGGGTGTGAGGCTCGCGAATTCACATTATACACAAAGCTACGCCACACAGGCGGTGCTTTGATCATCACCACAAGACTTTGCTTTTCAACAGAAGCCCTGATCACTGCATCTTAGCATGCCACACGGGCAACTCATGCCATGCGACTGATGTCCATCGATATACAACCTCTGAGCTCGTGCGTTTCAGAGAAGGGCGTTAAGCAAAAGAATAAATTCTCCGCCGCCAAACAGATGTATATTTAATAGAGATCAATCAACACAAAATAAAATCCAATGTCAGACACACAGTCCATTTACAAGTCCGTTCTGGGTCTGAACGAAACCGGAGGCACTAAATACCTCGCAAACCCATCGATCACCACGTACGTCTAGACGATCACCACTCATTATCCATATTTCGGGAAGCCTCCCAATCAGGACCTCGGTTACCATCCAAACGAGGTGAAGATCGCCGGTCTTCGACCACCGTCTTCATCTTTGACTTTCAATCGTCGGTCAATTATTTGAAATGAGAATTAAATCGGCCTTTTCAAACAATTCACGTATATTTAGAATTTCAAATCAATTTACTTCAATGGTTAAATTGTTCGACAACACCAATTTTGTTCTTTAAGGTAATTTTCACATCAAACACATTCAACCATCAAATACCACATAAATCGAGCAAATTCAGTTTATTTCCATTCCATATTGTTTATGGTATTTTATAACGATTTATCGCTATTTTTATTTATTTTAAAATAGCCAATTTGTTCAAAACGACGCTTCGGGCCATAACGCGGCCGTGGCGCTGTTTTTCTTCAGATTTGATTTACACATATCTGGAAATCTAACCGTTAGATCTTCACAAAATTTACATCATTAGAAAGGTCTTTTCAAAACGAATCCAACGGTTTCAGTTTCGGGAAAATCCGACGGTCGGATCTCCCGGTACAATCATTTGAAGTTTCGATTTCAAAATACGAACTACAGCGTCGTTATTCGATTAAATATAATTATATTTTTATATATATATATATAAATATAATCGTTTCTGGCGCTGTTTTTCTTCAGATTTGAATTAAACATCCCAGACAATCCAACCGTTGGATTTTTACAAAGTTGGTGCCGTTGGAAAGATATTTCCAAGGCGAACCCAACGGTTGCAGTTTCGAGAAAATCCAATGGTCGGATTTCCTGCACTAGTTGTTTGAAATCACGGTTTCAAAACACGAATTGCACGGCCACGTTTCGTTTTAATTTTATTTATATTTATATATTTATATAAATATAGTTCATTCAACAATTTCAATATCGTTTTCACTTCAAATATTTCACTAACGCCTTTAAATTTTGAAAAATTTCGCCATAACCTCCTTTGTACGGGAGGGGCTGGGAAAATTCCCAAATAGCCACACGGGCGTCTCATGTCGAAAAGAAAAAGAAAAAGCCAAGCGGCTAGCCAACAGGCTCATAAAATCATCACCCAAACAAAACAGTAAATGTGTACCTATTTGTCGGGCACAAAATTTTATTCCTCTTCTCTAGCCCCTTTGCTATAACCTGTTCAATAAATATGCATGTACATATATATAGTTCTTATCACTTATCATTTTCCATTCAACTTCATATTTGATTCCATTGGTTTAAAAATACCATTGATTCTAATGTTGCATGCATAGGCAAAAATCATATCATTAGCTAATTGATGAATATTTCGACTCATGCATATTTATTTGAACGAGTTGCTATTTTTAACACTTCACATTCCAACGATTCATGTATATAACAAAAATGTGATTCTTATTGTAAAACAATTCATTTCAAAACACTATTATTTTATATAGTTCATATAGGTGATAAAAATAGGATTTTTCTTATAAAACAATTTATTTTAAAACGAGATTATTTTACATAGTCCATATAGTTGATAAAAAGGTGATTTTTATTATAAAACAATTTATTTCAAAATGTGAATACCTTTCAACACATGAATTTCAATTCAACGAATGAATATCGATTCAACACATGAATGTTTTCTATAGTTTCTATATATAGATAAAAATGTGATTTTTATATTTAAAACGTGAATACCATTCAACATATGAATTTCTAATCAACGAATGAATATCGATTCAACACATGAAGGTTTTTTATAGTTTATATACACAGATAAAAATGTGATTTTTATATTTAAAACACGAAGACCATTCAACACATGAATTTCTAATCAACGAATGAATATCGATTCAACACATGAAGGTTTTCTATTCAACGAATAAATATAGTTTCAGCAAATGAAAATAATTCAAACACATGAATATTATTCAAAATTTCGGCAGCATAACGGCAGGGTAGTTAAAACCGGGACCGTCCCTAGTACGGCTCCTCGCTCTACCTTAAAACCTCGCGGTTTTTGACAATGGGGATCATGCATCTAGTTCGCATGCAGGCGGCATGTTTTATTTATTTCATTTTCACAAACTAATCCTATGTGGTTTCAACCAAATATTTCTCAACCACAAACGGGTATTTTTCAACCACAATCAATCAATATCAACCATAAACAATCACAATCAACCATTCGCAATCAATCAATTTTTACACAAATCACAACCAATAAATATCGTCCATGGTTTGTGGACGAGGGGCAAATATATATATATATATATATATATATATAGCAATTCACTTCTATTTCAACACATATATAATTTTTTACAACGCATATATAACTTATACATCGAACGTACAACTTATACAACGCTTATACAAGAGGTGTACAACGCTTATATAACTCATACATCGACTATATAATTTATACATCGTCGTTTTCCATATCGTTTATAAATTAGAAATCTCACATTGGGTTCCACTCCACCAAAAATAGCAGAAGGCTCAGAAAAATATGCGGTCTCTTCTAGAAGGTAGAAGACGTCCACACGAGTCCACTGTCTCTTGTTTCACTGAATTTCGTCTAGAAACGAAAAAGATATGATATTGTTTACATTGGATAATTTAAACGAGATTATTAAATTAAATAATTAAATAATCCACCTTCCTCTTCAATTATACAGGCCGACGCTGAACCCAAAATGCTCGTGGCTTAGGGCATCCCTGCGCCGCCACTGTGGTGGTCCGGACCTCTATCAGCACCCGCCTCGTGGTGCGCCTTGGAGTGCGCTACCCACGCCCAGAGTGGGGCCCAACTCGGTGGCCCCCTCTCTCCTCCATTTCGAACGAAAGTCGGCCACTTTGCACTCCGATTCCACCCGAAACCGTACGCGAGAACCCCTCAATCCCGTATGGATTTAAAGAGCGAGTGGAGAGCTACAAAATTCCCTGAAGAAGCATGCGATTTTACTGTGTGGTTTGTGAGGAATCAACGAGGGAAGGTTGGAGCTTTTATCGCAGTTCGCAGGTAAGAGGCAGCGCGAGTTTCTGAGCGATGAGGGTTTAAGGGAGAAGGCCTCTGATTGGCCCATTTATTTTAAATTTTAAATTTAATTATTTTCAAAAATACCCCTTATCACGTACGAACACCAATTCAAACCTAACCACTATCGTTCCTAGCGTTTTACCCCCATTCCGAACACAATGGGATATGTTTCGAAGGCCTATTCGAATGTTTCAGTCAGTTTTCCTTCAAATTAAAATATAAAACATTCAATATTTAATTTGAACGTACATTTCAATTTGCCTGGGCCACAAACTGATTCGAAAAATTCCAGAAAAATAAATCTCGCTATGTTTTGACGATACGGTCCCAACGAAACTCGTTTCGTCGAATTCTGAGACCGTTTGCAAAAAGGCCCATTTCTGGTCGATCCAATTTAACTATAATTGGCCAAAACACGTTTTCCTTTGCCACGCTCACATACTATCTTCAAAAATTATGAAATTTGAAACCTAGCAATAACTTCACATCCCGGATCCAACAAAAGTGGTTTCTTCGAATTCCGAGGTCGTATGCAAAATGGCCAATTTCACGGGCTATATAAATTCCATAGCGACCTTTCTGAAAATTCATTCGGCCATAACTTTTGCTTTCCGCTATGAAAATTCGATTTTTCAGATTCGTTAGGAAGGTATTCACTAACAGATTTAAATATTTTTAGTTTCACTAAAATCCGTTTTGGTTTGCACCCGGTACAGTCCGACAAAGTTTGAATTCAATTTTTGAAACTGCAGCGCCATTTCAGGCCTTGTTTATAATTATAATTAATTATATTCGTTTTCAATTGTCGATTCAAACTCACTTTTCATCCCTATTATTTAAAATATTTATTTTAAATATTTAAAATCCATTATTTTATCCAATTTAAAATTTTTAAATTGGTTCAGACTTTCTGGGTCGTTACAGACAGGGTCGGTCCACCGATGTGGATTATTATGCCTGAACAATACGTCTCCCCGCCCTATGGGGCGTAAATGAGCCAACGAATGACTCCATTGGACCCGGATCGTCCGATCTAATCGAGGCGCCTCGCAACAGCAACAACCACATAAGTCAAACAGTCAGGGCGTGTAAAACCACTGACGCCACTTCTAACTAGAAAGAAACGCATGTCCTCCCTGAGGTCCTCTCCCGTTTTTGGTTCACCACCGGGTGTGAGACTCGCGAAGTAAACATTACACAAAGCTACGCCACATAGGCCGTGCTTTGATCATCAACCACAAGACTCTGCTTTTCAACAGAAGCCTTGCTCATTTGCATCTTAGCATGCCACACAGGCAAACCACTCCATGCAACCGATATCAATCACATAGAATGAAATCCAATGTCAGACACACAGTCCATTTACAAGTCCGTTCTGGGTCTGAACGAAACCGGAGGCACCTAGTACCCCGCATATCCATCGATCTCCAAGTACGTCTGGACGATCAAAAACTGTTTCCATCTTCTTGGGTGTACAGCCCAATCAAGATCATCAGTAATTATCCAAACGACGTGAAGACCTCCGGTCTTCAACCACCGTCTTCACCTTCGACTTATCGTCGTATCAGTTATTCAGAATGGGATAAACCCGGTCTTCCCGAATAACTCGCGTATATTATAAGCAAGTGTTACACAAATAAAACATACGCCTCATTCCAATTCATCAGTCACTAACCGTAAATTAACAGGAGGATAATTCCCCAAATATTAACCCCGAAGGCCGAAACCAACATCAGATCAATATCCAGAAAACCATTCTGCTTAGCTAGCCGACGGTTAGTTTCTAAATTTCACATTCATAGGGAAAGGTTCCCATTAATTTATCAAAGATAAATCCTTTAAATTTATTCTTTAATCTACTTTTGAATATCAATTCAAACTAGTCGGGATTAACGAACCTTACCAAGTAATCGTTTGTTTTAATTTCCCAATCCCAACCTATTCATCCCATGAAGTAAAACGGGTCTTACTTCATATCTAACACCACGGTGTTATCGGTAAATTTAATTACCATTTCACGTTTAAATCTAATTAAAGATTTAACTATCGCCTGGAGCCAAACTGGTGATACTCCATTCTCGATCATTTCAATCTAATTAAAGATTCATTAAAACTCCACTTAGTTTTAATCTTTAACTGGGTCAAAGAGTCAGTGTCATTTAAAACACGGTTCACTATAAACCCAAAATCACGTTCCTTTAATTGTCGGGTTAAAGAACAAGTGTTATTTAAAACACTGTTCACGATAAACCCAAAAATCAATACCCATTCAATTCCAATTAAATGTCATTTAATTGGTACACTTCATTAAATCTAAATAAACAGATTTAATCTTTTTCTCAACTGGGCTTAAGAACAGTGTTAATGAAGACACCATTCACGACAAACCCAAATAACATTTGATATTAAATACAAGGCTTGGAATAGAAAATATATCGGCTTATATTCAATATCAAATTCTACGACCAACAAATATCGTATTGGAAATAACGATATATGTATATATATATATATATCTTCCAAATTTCCATAACCACATCTGTATAATCACGAAATCCAACATCGAAATATTCCGAAGATGATTTCGATTCAAATCCATTCCAATTCAATTCCTGGAATTTCTGGTTATTTTCAAAACCATTTCAAATCCAATTTATTTATTTAAAAATAAATAGAATTATAATTCTAGTTCAAAACTAGTTCATTTCGATAAAATTCTATTTTTATCTTTTCAAATATGGAGGTTTTCATCCCGATTCTTCCCAAATCATTCCTTATGATTTTACACAAATTATTACTATTTTTAATAATTTTATCAAGGCCTGTACAGTCGATTTCCATCAACGGCCATCGAACTGCACTTACAACGACCTTTTCCAAGTTTGATTTGGACATAATTCCAAATCCAACCATTAGATTTCAAATTTCTAATATTCGTTAGAAAGCTCTTTTCGATACGAACCCAACGGTTCCGGTTTTAGGAGAATCCGACGGTCGGATCTCCCGTAATATCCGTTCGAAGTCAATGGTCGAAATTCGCGAACTGCCGCGACGCGGCGCGTTCTATTCAGGCCATTATATTATATATATATATAATATATATAATATATACTTCGTCGATTTCCCTTTAAAACGTATTATATAAATCATTTTTAAATTCGTTTTCAAAACGATTTCAACTTCTTTTCAAATTCAAATCAAAATTGAATTTTCCAATATAAATTCGTTTTAAATTCATTTCAAATCGATTTCAATTCAATTCGAATTCATTTATATTCGATTTCAATTTGAATTCATTTCTATTCATTTCAATTCGAATTCATTTCTATTCAATTCGAATTCATTTCTATTCAATTTTAATTCGAATTCATTTCTATTCAATTTCAATTCGAATTCATTTCTATTCAATTTCAATTCGAATTCATTTATATTCAATTTCAATTCGAATTCATTTCTATTCAATTTCAATTCGAATTCATTTCTATTCAATTTCAATTCGAATCCATTTTTATTCAATTTCAATTCGAATTCATTTCTATTCAATTTCAATTCGAATTCATTTCTATTCAATTTCAATTCGAATTCATTTCTATTCAATTTCAACTCGAATTCATTTCTATTCAATTTCAATTCGAATTCATTTCTATTCAATTTCAATTCGAATTCATTTCTTCTCGAAAAATCAGATTTTGAAATCATTTTCGATATTCATTATAAAATGAATAAAATCGATATAAATATCGTTCACGTCAAAATAACGTCAATCTAATCAATACGGCTTCATATATTCCTATTTTCAAATATTCTATTTCAAATAATTCTTTTTCCAATATTTCTATTTTAAAACTAGAATGAGGCCCAATCAATTATCATATAATGTTAATTATATGGATTTTCTACAACACATGTATACAATAACAATGATGAATAATCAACCATCATCCAAAGTGCATTCTACACTGTATAAGCATCAAATATAAATATTCAACGCTTATAACAGTCTGTCAATCAATCGATCGAAATACAACTAAAAAATCGGGATTAGTGTACGTCAAATATCATCCCAATACCCGTGTGGGGTTTTCAAACAATCAAACACAGATTTTATTTTGTGCAGTTGGGCGATGTGTAAAATTTATCGTCCCAATCAATATCAGTCAAATGTGTGTATATAAATAAATCATCCGATTTGTTTATTTTTATTTCATTTCATATACACGTTAAAAATTCTATTTTTAACTATAAAATATTTCCCACTATAAAATATTTTATTTCATCTATATAAATATTTTATTTCATTTTACATCACATCACACAATCAACTACACATCAAAATCAAACAAACAAGCATACAAGCCGTCCATGGTCTGTGGACGACGGGTGTCGGGTGCTACTAAACACCATCTGCATCCTATTATATATTTCGAACAAGAAATAAAAATTAAAGGTGAGGAGTTCTCACAGAGGGTTCCACTCCGCCGTGCTTTGCTTTTCAACAGCTTAACTGTCTGGATTCCTTTGAAATTCCTATGCAGTCCTTGTCCCGCTGCTCAAATAAAATTATATTTTTATTCTTCATTCTAATAAATAAAAATCATATTTTTATATCTCCTACATAATAAAGATCGAATTTTTATTTCGCTAACCATATAAAAATCGAATTTTTATTATCTCTACTATATAAAGATAATATTTTTAATTTGCTACAAGTGTAAAAATCATATTTTTATACTTCTAAAAATATTTTCAACTTTCCAACAATTTTTTCTTTCAACGATAAAAATCATAGCTTTATGCTATTAAAAATCCGATCTTTAACTTTAGAAATCAAATCTTTTATATTTTTAAAAATCGAAGCTTTCATATATTAAAAATCCCGTCTTTCCTTTGTTAAAGTTTTCGCCTTTTCCTAAATAAAATTCCTAGCTTTTTAAATATAAAATTCCTATTTATATGATTTAAAAATCAGAATTCTTTTTATAAAATAAAATAGCATAAATCGAGATAGGTAAAAGGGGCTTACATCGTTCGGAAAAGGACGGGGTTTGCTCGCCGTGGTGTGTGGCTCTTCGGATCTGACGGAGGGCGTCTGGCGTCAGTGGGGGAAGGCGGCGCAGGAGGAGGGGAAGGCTCGATTTCGTCGGCGGTGGCTCCAAGGGGGAGGAAGCGGCGGTTTTGGCTGGGGGGGGGGGGGGGTGTTTCATGGTGGGTTCGGATTTAACACGGAGAGGAGGGGAGGAGTAGGAGAAGGATGAGACGAGGGGGGCTGGCCAGCGGTGGTGGCGCCAGGCGAGGGGAGGTGGCCGTCGATGTCTGGGGGAGGGCGACGGGGTGCTTTGGGGGAAATCGCGATTTTCTCTTTTGTTTTTGTTTTTTTTATTTCGAACGGTAGAAAGAAAGTGAGGAGAGAAAGAGTAAAGGATTTATATAAATATTTGTTATTTTTAATTTCAAAAAGTTGACATTTTTATTCGACCTCTAAACGAGGCCCACCGCCTGTCGTCCATAGCTAATTACCCCCATTCCGAACACAATGGGATATGTATCGTAAGCTGATTCGATCATTTCGATCAGTTTTCGTCAAAATCAACATATAACTCTATATATTGATTTTGAACGCACATTTTAATTTACCGGGGGTCACGTACTAACTCGAAAAATCCCAGAAAAATATTTTCTAGCTTCGTATTGACGATACGGTCCTAACAAAACTAATTTCGTCGAATTCTGAGACCGTTTGAAAAATGACCATTTTCCAGTCGATTAAAATCAACTAAAACTGGTCAAACGCGTTTTCCTTTGCCACGCTCACATATTGATTCGAAAAATTATGAAATTTGAAACCTAGCAATAATTTGACATCGCGGGTCAAACAAAAGTGGTTTCGTCGAAATCCGAGGTCGTTTGCAAAATGGCTATTTTCAGGGGCCGAAATTCCATAGCGACTATTCTGAAATTTCAACTGGACATATCTTTTGATCCGCGCTATGAAATTTCAATTTTTCGGATTCCTTGGAAAGATATTCACAAATAGATTCTAATATTTTTGGTTTCGTTAAAATCCGGTTTATTTTGAATCCTGCACATCCATTTGAAGTTTGAAATCGAATTATCGAACTACCGCGCCATTTTCAATTCCTTTTATAAATATAAATAAGTATTTATATTCTATCGTCGATTCAAACGAATATATACGTTCGAATTATATTCAAAATAAATTTCTCGCCGTTATTATTTAAAATAATCTATTTTAAATATTCAAAATTCACTAAATTGGCCAAAAAAAAATTTAATTGGCCCAGATTTCCGGGTTATTACACTAAATCATTTCTTTAAATTGACAAAAATGAATATTTCTAATTCATTTCTCTAAAGTGACAAAAATGGATTTTTATTTCTATAATCATATTTTGACAAAAATGTTATTTTTATTTGCAAAACATATTTCTAATAAAAAGGTAGTTTTTATTCACATAACAAATTTCTATTTAAAAATGTTATTTTTATTTTCAATAATCATGTTTTCACAAAAATGTGATTTTTATTTCTATGATCATCCTTTCACAAAAATACTATTTTAATTCACTAATCATTCCTTTGACAAAAATGTGATTTTAATTCACTAATCATTCCTTTGAAGTGACAAAAAGGTCCATTTTAAATTCATTCTTTTTAATGAATGAAAATATATATCTTTAACTAATTCTTTTCAATGTATAAAAATGTTTATTTTATATGCATAATATATTTTCAAATAAAATGTTAATCTTACTATAATGTCACATTTTACAATGAAAATGTTAATCTTTCTTTAATGTCACATTTTACAATGAAAATGTTAATCTTTCTTTAATGTCACATTTTACAATGAAAATGTTAATCTTTCTTTAATGTCACATTTTAAAATGAAAATGTTAATTTCTAATTTTAATATCACCTTTTACATAAGAATGTAAGTTCTAATCAAAACATTAAAATTGACTTTTTATTAAAATCATGTTTTAATTCTAAAACATGAACCTCTATTTCTTTTCTATTCTTAACCCAACAACAAAATGTATAAAAGTTGGTACCTCATTTTAGTGACGATTCTAATCTAACAAGAATGGTTTTAAAGTGACATTTCATTTTTGTTGAAATATACTAGTTCAACAACTTAACACAGTTTGGTGTTTCATATGTTTGTTGAAGTTTCTAATTCAACAAATTAACAAAATTTGGTGTTTCATACTTTTGATCATTTTATCTAACCAAAAATTATATATTTTAGTTTTACTTCCTTTATCAGTACAAATTGATCTAAATGTTTCTACTAAATTATCTCACGACAGATAATTATGTTTAACCATTTATCACCAAATGACATTACCAAACAAACAGATCCATACATTACATTCAACACAGAACAAGCATGAATAATAGCAAGCAGGAAATAACTGTTGACTTGTGATAACCAATTTCATAATAATAATAATAATAATTATTTATAAAAAAATAGATTTCTCACCATGATTCTAATTCTGCAAAATTGTAGATCGCTCTATTTTCAAATCTGATCAGCGTCATGGCGTAGATCTCTACTTCACAATTTCAACGCTTCGAAAATCATCTGATTCTGTTTTAGTTTGAATGAGATACACCAATTTAAACTTTGAATACAAAAATTATATAATTAATTATTTATTTATACTCTAATTACCTCTTAAATCACGTTTACACTAAACACTGTCGGTCCCTCTTCATCGTTAATTTCAGGAACCCAGAAACCCAAGTCGTTAACTTTGAATCCTTCCATCCGCTCTTTTCTAAGTTTAGAAACTGCACACCCTAGGAGATGACAGCTGACCATCGAGCACCGCCACGAGCAAGAGGGGAAAGGAGAAATAAGGAGATGGAAATTTGAGAAATGAAAATATGTGAATGAAACAGGATGCGTGAAAATAGAACAAGGGAGAACAAAGGGAAAGGCATGAAAATAGAACAAAGTGAATACAATTAATAGAATGGAGAAAAAGAAATGAATGCATGATTAATGCATGTGGCCGTTATTCAAAACATTTATTTTTAGTTTTATTGAGAAAAAAATTCCATTCTTAACTCACATTAAATTTCAATTTCAAATGCGATTATTTCTGGAATTAACACGCATGCACATACTCTTGAAATAAATATGTCCACACATATTTACACATATTTGTTTCAATTGTTTTGAATTAGAACGTTACTTGACTAACATAATTAAACCCCCTTTTACTGCGTGATTTAATTCCATATACGACGTGCATTTATTTTCAAATTCAAACATTACTTCTAAAATTTAAGCTCTATATATTTATATGAAGTAAATATATACATGTATATTAGCATGCGTGATTTAATTCCATTTACGACGCGCATTTATTTTCAAATTCAAACATTACTTCTAAAAATTAAGCTCTATATATTTATATGAAATAAATATATACATGTATATTAGCATGCATGTACCCTTCTAGATTTAATTGTCCGCTTTCAAGTTTCAACGTTATTTTTGTCTTAATCAAAGTGGACTTTTGTGTTATTGCCAATTTGCAATTCATGTTTGAATCATTACTCCACAAACATTTGTTATTAAATACTACAGTAATCATTCAGCCTTCGACTATCGGAGCAATGTGAAATCAAATATTTTATACTAGAATAGTGTTTTCCTTCCATAATTGATATTAGTATATATAATAGATGGACCGCCATTTTTGCAAATGCTGTAAAAGATAGCCTTAAACAATTTCCTGTTTTATTTTTCTTAAAATACACTGATGGCAGGGTTGCTTTTTCTTCATTGACTTATTATATTTAGAGAAACATTTTAATATGCATATATGTAAAAATTTACAATTACAATTAAATATTTATTTAGAAAAAAGAAAGTTGGACAATAAATGTATGTGTCAGTTAAGTTGTAAATGTCATTTAATACGACACTTAATCTAATTAAAGAGAAAGAGACGAAAGGTTTCTTCCTCTATATGAATTATCTTCTTCCTCTATTTATTACATACTCTAATAGGGAAAAATTTGAAAAGTTTTCCTTCTTTATTTATTTTTACATGTATATTTACATTAAATTTATTTGTTTTTAGCTTTGATTAAAATAAATTTCTAGTCGTTATTATTTAAAATAAACCATTTTAAATATTAGAAATCCATTAAAATTTCTAAAATAAAATTTTTTAAATTGGCTCCAAACAACTGGGTTGTTACAAAATATAAATTTAATCATTTAATTTATAAAATTTAATTCAATCTTTCAAGAACAAATTAAATTAAACAAACTAGAGATTCAAGTATAAATCTCTACGTTCAAATCCTAAATCAAACTTACAATTTCAAATTGAATATCATAAATTGATTTACACAGTCGAATCAAAGTTAACTATTTTGGGTATTCTTTCATGAAATTATTCATAAACAATTCAATTGGTATAAATCATCATTTATCTAATTATAAATTGTTTATTAGAAATAAATTTGAAATCATTTATCAATAACATCATAAAGTTTATAAATAAAAATCATTTTAAATTCAATAATTTAATTTAAAAATGGAATTTTTAAATTCTGACTCATTTTCTGTCAAAATTTCTTAAAATAAAAATTTTAAATTGCCCCCAAAATTCTGGGTTGTTACACACGCGACCCCCTCAGTCCGGCGACCCTCCCTCCACTTCAATTCAGTGAGTTTTATTTATTAATTCGATTTTATTTTCAGAAATAGTATAAATAACATGGTTTTGTTTAAAACAAAAGATTTTTATATATGTTATAGCTTAGGAAAAATCAGATTTTTATCGATATAAAGTTTAGATCTTTATTCATATGAAGTTAAGATTTTTAACACTTTAAAGGTATGATTTTTAACGAAATAAAAATATGATTTTTATATAAGTAGAAGGATAAAAATATGATTTTTATATAAGTAGAAGATTAAAAATATGATTCTTATATAAGTAGAAGATTAAAAATATATTTTTTATATAGAGAATAGTGTGATAGAAATATAATTTTTATTATATTACTAGCAAGGTAAAAATAGAATTTTTTATCTATATAGTAGCAGTATAAAAATAGAATTTTTATCTATATAGAGTGATTATAAAAATGTGATTTTTATATAAATAGCAACAATATAAAAATGTGATTTTTATATATGTAGTGGCTACGGGCAACGAAAATGACAAAAGGGTGCATGACGAAGATTTCTACATAGGAAGAGTCGTGGTATTGGATTAGCTAGTCGGTGAGAACTTCTCACTTTAAATTTTATTTTCTAGTTATAAAAATATATACTAGGATGCATACGGTGTTTAGTAGCACCCAACACCCGTCGTCCACAGACCATGGATGGCTTGTATGCTTGTTTGTTTGATTTTGATGTTTAGTTGATTGTGTGATGTGAAATGAAATAAAATATTTATATAGTTAAAAATATTTTTATGGTTAAAAATAGAATTTTTAACGTGTATATGAAATGAAATAGATTAATATAAACAAATCGAACGGTTTGTTTATATACACACATTTGACTGATATTGATTGGGACGATAAATGTTACACATCGCCCAACTGCACAAATAAAATCTGTGTTTGATTGTTTGAAAACCCCACACGGGTATTGGGATGATATATGACATACACTAGTCCCAATGATTAGCTGGATGTCGATCGATTGATTGACAGGCTGTTATAAGCGTTAAATATTTATATTTGATGCTTATACAGTGTAGAACGCACTCTGGATGATGGTTGATTATTTATCGTTGTTATTTTATACATGTGTTGTAGAAAATCCATATAATTAACATTATATGGTAATTGATTGGGTCTCATTCCAGTTTTGAAATAGAAATATTTGAAAAAGAAATATTTGAAATAGAATATTGGAAAATAGAAATATATGAAGCCGTGTTGATTAGATTGACGCCATTTTGACGTTAACGATATTTATATCGATTTTATTCAATTTTCAATGTATATTGAAAGTGATTTCGAAATTTGAATTATATTGAAAGAGATTTCGAAATTTGAATTATATTGAAAATAATCGAAATTCGAATTATATTGAAAAGAATTGAATTCAAATTGAAATTGAATAGAACTGAATTCAAATTGAAATTGAATAGAACTGAATTCAAATTGAAATTAAATAGAATTGAATTCGAATTGAAATTGAATAGAACTGAATTCAAATTGAAATTGAATAGAATTGAATTGAAATTGAATAGAATTGAATTCGAATTGAAATTGAATAGAATTGAATTTGAATTGGAATTGAATTAATTTGAAATTCAAATTGAATTGAAAACGAATTGAAATTGAACTGAAAATCGATTTGAATTGAAATCAATTTGAAATGAAATTAAAACGAATTTATATTGGAATATTCAATTTTAATTAGAGATTGAATATGAAGTTGAAATCGTTTCGAAAACGAATTTAAAACGATTTATAAAATTCGTTTCAAAAGGAAATCGATGAAGTATATATTATATAATGGCCTGAATAGAACGCGCCGCGCTGCAGCAGTTCGCGAATTTCGACCATTGACTTCGAATGGACATTGCGGGAGATCCGACCGTCGGATTCTCCTAAAACCAGAACCATTGGGTTCGTGTCGAAAAGAGCTTTCTAACGAATATTAGAAATTTGAAATCTAATGGTTGGATTTGGAATTATGTCCAAATCAAATTTGGAAAAGGTCGCTGTAAGTGCAATTCGATGGCCGTTGATGGAAATCGACTGTACGGGCCTTGATAAAATTATTAAAAATAGTGATAATTTGTGTGAAATCATAAGAAATGATTTGTGAAGAATTGGGATGAAAAACTCCATATTTGAAAAGGTAAAAATAGATTTTTATCGAAATGAACTAGTTTTGAACTAGAATTATAATTCTATTTATTTTTAAAATAAATAAATTGAATTTGAAAAGGGTTTTAAAAGTAACCAGAATTTCCAATGATTGAATTGGGATAGATTTGAATCGAAATTGTCTTTGGAATATTTCGATGTTGGATTTCGTGATGATACAGATATTGTTATGGGAATTTGAAAGATATATTAATATCATTATTTCCAATACGATATTTGTTGGTCGTAGAATTTGATATTGAATATAAGCCGGTATATTTTCTATTCAGAGCCTTGTATTTAATATCAAATGTGATTTGGGTTTGTCGTGAATGGTGTCTTCATTAACACTGTTCTTAAGCCCAGTTGAGAAAAAGATTAAATCTTTTTATTTAGATTTAATGAAGTGTACCAATTAAACAATATTTAATTGGAATTGAATTGGTATTGATTTTTGGGTTTATCGTGGACAGTGTTTTAAATAACACTTGTTCTTTAACCCGATAATTAATGGAATGTGATTTTGGGTTTATCGTGAACCGTGTTTTAAATGACACTGATTCTTTAACCCAGTTAAAGATTAAAACTAAGTGGAGTTTTAATGAATCTTTAATTAGATTAAAAAGATCGAGAATGGAGTATGTAACGACACGGATTTTGCCCGACCTTAATCGATCACAAAATCGACCAAGACCGTTCAAAACTCGCATACGTTAACTTTGGGAATACAAAATATTAGAACAATAACAGCAGACTTTTATTACATTACAATAATATAACATCAGAGTACAGAATATCAGAGTACAAATAAAGTAAACTACAGCGGAAGATAAATTACAACAGATTTAATACATTAAACAGCGGAAGACTTCTAAGCTCTGGACACAGCTTTAGGCTTCGATCCAGGATCCTGCTAAAGAGAGAGATGTCTGCAAAAAGCTACTCGACTGCCCGTGTGGAAAAGAGGGCACCCGAGTTTGCAAAGTGAAACAAACTACGAGTCAGTCATGGGACTGGTGTGAGAATTCTTAACTAGTTTAACTAATAGTAATAAGGCAAATCCAAGGACCACGCCGCTAATGCGGAACGGGTTTACTCCAATGGATTGCCGGTGCATAAACTAAAGTAAATCGAGAAATAACGCAATGTCTTTTTGGAAAAATGAAACCATTATAAGACCCAGGTCCCATCACACAATGCAACGCACACCAGAGGATAGGGTTTTACCTTATAATGGTCAAAAGATGCTTGATACGTATAAAACGGATTTGATATTATTATTAGTGTATATATGTTTTTAATAAAAAAGATTTGAATCATAAGTAGCAATCCTAGACGGCATGGTTACCATATAGCATGTCGCCAATACTAGTTCTACAATCAAAACCGCAAGGGCGTATTGGAAATTTGGATTCCATCATGAGTCGAGGCTAGGGGCAAGATCCTCTCCGATTCGAGACACTCTAGCAAATGCCTCAGGATTCCCCGCAGTGAACCCTTGGAAGCGGTAGGGCCGGTCCCCGCCTATGGGCAGTGGATTAGTTATGCTTGAACACACGTTTCTCGGTCCCTTTGGACCTATAGTATGACCACCAACGGCCTATAAAAAAACGAGGCGCCTCAAAATCCATCATCCACATAAGTAAAATGTCAGGGCTGGCAGGTCGCTGACACCACTCTAGCTAGAAAGAAACGTGTGCACTCCCTACGGTCCATATCCCGTTTTTGACTCATACCGGGGTGTGAGGCTCGCGAAGTCACGATATACACAAAGCTATGCCTAAATAGACTATGCTTTGATCATCAACCACAAGGCCCTGCTTTTCAACAAAAGCCTTGATCAATGCATCTTAGTATGCCACATTGTCAGTCCATACTATACCATTGATTTCTACCAATATATAACCTCTAAGCTCGTATGTCTCAGAGAAGGGTGTTAACCACCAAACAGATATATATTAAGAGAGATCAACGAATGTAGTATAAGGGACTACAACGTCAGACATACATTCCATTTATAAACTTATGCCCTGGGTCTGGGCGAAAGTCAAATCCGTGCAATCAACACTACGTCCGGACGGCTACTACTGTCGCCCCTTCAAGGTAGCTACTCCCATCATGGGTCTCAATAGCAACACACCCATTCGATGTGAAGATCGTCGGTCTTCAATCACCGTCTTCAACTCTTCGAACGTCGTATCATTATTTGGAATGAGAGTAAACTCGGACTTTCCAAATAATTCCCGCATATATAAATTTGCAAACCATTCTATATCGTTATTTATTCTTTTATAAATATCGTCCATTCATTTCATGAATATATATATCGTCCATTCATTTCATAAATATCGTCCATTCATTTCATAAATATCGTCCATTCATTTCATGCATATAAATATATCGTCCATTCATTTCATATGCAGTAATACTACTCTAAATATGAATTTTTATTTCATATGCGGTTTCTTGATTATGCATTTCATATGCGACTTCATGCTTTTTAAAACATGTTAAATTTTCATATGCGATTCATGCTTCTAAATCATGTTTCATTTCATATTTATATCTTTTTATTCGCATGTGAAATGTAAATAAAAATTTCATTCTTATTTTCATTCTTTTTATTTACATATGAAATGTAAATAAAAGTTTCATTACTTTTATTTATATAAAATATATAAATAATATAACCATTTCATGTTTTCATTCATTTATTCATTTATAACATGAAAATATTCATTGCTTTATGGTTCATTTTCCATTTTCGATCACTTTCTTAATTCAGTGATCTTAACTACTTAATTCCTTTTCAATCAAATTAAAGATTTAATTAAAATTTTATTTAGTTTTAATCTTCCAAAGTCATTATTAAATGATTATTCAATTTCTAGGGAATTAATTCTATCATAAATTCGGGTTAAAGAATAAATGTTATTTAAAACATAATTCACGATAAACCCAAATTTATATTTCATAAATTTCCCATTTAATATATATAATTAGACATCATTTATTTCAGAGTATTTCATTTAATCTTAAATAAAATATTAATCATCTTCGATTTCCTTTATAAAATGTATAACATAATTTATACGGGTTAAAATGGAGTTACTATTTTTTAAATGGACCGAATGGCCCAATTCATTTTCCTTATCCATTTATTATGTTTATCTTTACATTTTATTATTTAATAGCGGGCCAGACCTCTCACATTAGGCCTACAACTTGTGGATGCTGGATATGCCGGTTGGTTCCGGGCAGACTTCTACCACAGGTTGGGCTTAACCTCGTGTCTTGACCCAATTCGTATTTGCGCACTTGGACCTCTCACATTAGGCCCAACATTTATGGCTGCTGGATATGCCGGTTGGTTCCGGGCAGACTTCCGCCATAAATGTGACCTAACCTCGTGTCCAGGTACAATTAATAATTATAATTATAATTATCTCCTAAAAGTATTATTTTAAAACATTTCATATTTTAGAATATTTAATTTCTAAAATATCATTCATTCTTTTACTTATCCTTTCATTTCAGTAAACATTAATCTTTCCATATTAATATCATAAAACTATTCCCAAAATGTTTCAATTGTAATATCAAAACTTACCATTTTGATATTAAATGAAATCTTCCTCAATCAATCCATTTATGTTAAATTTTAAAATCAAATCTTCTAAATTTACAAGTTAACATAAAAACGAGATTTTTCAATTCAAATCTTCATTATTATAATTGGAATGAAATCTTACCAATTTAAACTTTTTATTTCATCCTTTTTAAATGTGCAATCTTCTTAATTAAATCGTCCATTAATTCCATTAATTGAGTAAATAATGAAAATATTTCAAGTTCCTCAATAACGCTAATTATATATTCACATTCATGTACAACTTTCATGTGCAATATCCATATAATTTTTTTTATATTTAATCAGAAACACTACAAATATATTTATTTACATATTTTACTTAAAACGCTTAAAATAAACTTGCATTCATGTTTTTGACATAACAATAAAAATAAAGTTGCATTCATATTTTTATGTAAATAAAAATAAAGTTTCATTCATATTTTTATGTAAACAACAAAAATAAAGTTTCTTTTCTATTTTTCTTTTTTTTTGTTTTTACATGAAACACAATTTTGCTCGCAAACTCTAATGCGACAAAAATGACGATTAAACTATATTTTAAACAAAACATATTTTGTGCGCAAACTCTAGTGCGACAAAAATAACTACTGAACTATATATGTTATTGCATAAGTCATATATTTTTTTTTCATTAAATTCTGACGCATTTTCTAACAAAGTTTCCTTAAAATAAATTTTTTTTATTTTTAAATTAGTTCCAAAATTCCGGGTTGTTACAATCTCCCCCACTTAAGATCTTTTCGTCCTCGAAAAGGAACTAGGCTAAAAGTTGTTTAATTAACTAACTAAATTTTAATTTTACTTTAATTAATTTCATTTGTTGGCTAACTTATCAAATATACATACTCTTTTATATATTTAAAAATCATATTTTCAAAAATAGATTATATAATCAAAAATACGCTGATCATAAGCTTATCACTCTGAACTCATTCTAGGGCATTACTAACCCCATCTCGAATGAGTTTTCTCATTCTAGGATACTGCTGATCCTATCTCTAATGAGTATTCTTATTGGATATTACTAATCCAATCTCTGATGAGTCTTTTGTTCAGTTCTAACGAGTTGTACCCCAAAGATTTGAGCTAACCAGAGCTCTGATACCACCTGTAACGACACGGATTTTGCCCGACCTTAATCGATCACAAAATCGACCAAGACCGTTCAAAACTCGCATACGTTAACTTTGGGAATACAAAATATTAGAACAATAACAGCAGACTTTTATTACATTACAATAATATAACATCAAAGTACAGAATATCAGAGTACAAATAAAGTAAACTACAGCGGAAGATAAATTACAACAGATTTAATACATTAAACAGCGGAAGACTTCTAAGCTCTGGACACAGCTTTAGGCTTCGATCCAGGATCCTGCTAAAGAGAGAGATGTCTGCAAAAAGCTACTCGACTGCCCGTGTGGAAAAGAGGGCACCCGAGTTTGCAAAGTGAAACAAACTACGAGTCAGTCATGGGACTGGTGTGAGAATTCTTAACTAGTTTAACTAATAGTAATAAGGCAAATCCAAGGACCACGCCGCTAATGCGGAACGGGTTTACTCCAATGGATTGCCGGTGCACAAACTAAAGTAAATCGAGAAATAACGCAATGTCTTTTTGGAAAAATGAAACCATTATAAGACCCAGGTCCCATCACACAATGCAACGCACACCAGAGGATAGGGTTTTACCTTATAATGGTCAAAAGATGCTTGATACGTATAAAACGGATTTGATATTATTATTAGTGTATATATGTTTTTAATAAAAAAGATTTGAATCATAAGTAGCAATCCTAGACGGCATGGTTACCATATAGCATGTCGCCAATACTAGTTCTACAATCAAAACCGCAAGGGCGTATTGGAAATTTGGATTCCATCATGAGTCGAGGCTAGGGGCAAGATCCTCTCCGATTCGAGACACTCTAGCAAATGCCTCAGGATTCCCCGCAGTGAACCCTTGGAAGCGGTAGGGTCGGTCCCCGCCTATGGGCAGTGGATTAGTTATGCTTGAACGCACGTTTCTCGGTCCCTTTGGACCTATAGTATGACCACCAACGGCCTATAAAAAAACGAGGCGCCTCAAAATCCATCATCCACATAAGTAAAATGTCAGGGCTGGCAGGTCGCTGACACCACTCTAGCTAGAAAGAAACGTGTGCACTCCCTACGGTCCATATCCCGTTTTTGACTCATACCGGGGTGTGAGGCTCGCGAAGTCACGATATAAACAAAGCTATGCCTAAATAGACTATGCTTTGATCATCAACCACAAGGCCCTGCTTTTCAACAAAAGCCTTGATCAATGCATCTTAGTATGCCACATTGTCAGTCCATACTATACCATTGATTTCTACCAATATATAACCTCTAAGCTCGTATGTCTCAGAGAAGGGTGTTAACCACCAAACAGATATATATTAAGAGAGATCAACGAATGTAGTATAAGGGACTACAACGTCAGACATACATTCCATTTATAAACTTATGCCCTGGGTCTGGGCGAAAGTCAAATCCGTGCAATCAACACTACGTCCGGACGGCTACTACTGTCGCCCCTTCAAGGTAGCTACTCCCATCATGGGTCTCAATAGCAACACACCCATTCGATGTGAAGATCGTCGGTCTTCAATCACCGTCTTCAACTCTTCGAACGTCGTATCATTATTTGGAATGAGAGTAAACTCGGACTTTCCAAATAATTCTCGCATATATAAATTTGCAAACCATTCTATATCGTTATTTATTCTTTTATAAATATCGTCCATTCATTTCATGAATATATATATCGTCCATTCATTTCATAAATATCGTCCATTCATTTCATAAATATCGTCCATTCATTTCATGCATATAAATATATCGTCCATTCATTTCATATGCAGTAATACTACTCTAAATATGAATTTTTATTTCATATGCGGTTTCTTGATTATGCATTTCATATGCGACTTCATGCTTTTTAAAACATGTTAAATTTTCATATGCGGTTCATGCTTCTAAATCATGTTTCATTTCATATTTATATCTTTTTATTCGCATGTGAAATGTAAATAAAAATTTCATTCTTATTTTCATTCTTTTTATTTACATATGAAATGTAAATAAAAGTTTCATTACTTTTATTTATATAAAATATATAAATAATATAACCATTTCATGTTTTCATTCATTTATTCATTTATAACATGAAAATATTCATTGCTTTATGGTTCATTTTCCATTTTCGATCACTTTCTTAATTCAGTGATCTTAACTACTTAATTCCTTTTCAATCAAATTAAAGATTTAATTAAAATTTTATTTAGTTTTAATCTTCCAAAGTCATTATTAAATGATTATTCAATTTCTAGGGAATTAATTCTATCATAAATTCGGGTTAAAGAATAAATGTTATTTAAAACATAATTCACGATAAACCCAAATTTAGATTTCATAAATTTCCCATTTAATATATATAATTAGACATCATTTATTTCAGAGTATTTCATTTAATCTTAAATAAAATATTAATCATCTTCGATTTCCTTTATAAAATGTATAACATAATTTATACGGGTTAAAATGGAGTTACTATTTTTTAAATGGACCGAATGGCCCAATTCATTTTCCTTATCCATTTATTATGTTTATCTTTACATTTTATTATTTAATAGCGGGCCAGACCTCTCACATTAGGCCTACAACTTGTGGATGCTGGATATGCCAGTTGGTTCCGGGCAGACTTCTACCACAGGTTGGGCTTAACCTCGTGTCTTGACCCAATTCGTATTTGCGCACTTGGACCTCTCACATTAGGCCCAACATTTATGGCTGCTGGATATGCCGGTTGGTTCCGGGCAGACTTCCGCCATAAATGTGACCTAACCTCGTGTCCAGGTACAATTAATAATTATAATTATCTCCTAAAAGTATTATTTTAAAACATTTCATATTTTAGAATATTTAATTTCTAAAATATCATTCATTCTTTTACTTATCCTTTCATTTCAGTAAACATTAATCTTTCCATATTAATATCATAAAACTATTCCCAAAATGTTTCAATTGTAATATCAAAACTTACCATTTTGATATTAAATGAAATCTTCCTCAATCAATCCATTTATGTTAAATTTTAAAATCAAATCTTCTAAATTTACAAGTTAACATAAAAACGAGATTTTTCAATTCAAATCTTCTTTATTATAATTGGAATGAAATCTTACCAATTTAAACTTTTTATTTCATCCTTTTTAAATGTGCAATCTTCTTAATTAAATCGTCCATTAATTCCATTAATTGAGTAAATAATGAAAATATTTCAAGTTCCTCAATAACGCTAATTATATATTCACATTCATGTACAACTTTCATGTGCAATATCCATATAATTTTTTTTTATATTTAATCAGAAACACTACGAATATATTTATTTACATATTTTACTTAAAACGCTTAAAATAAACTTGCATTCATGTTTTTGACATAACAATAAAAATAAAGTTGCATTCATATTTTTATGTAAATAAAAATAAAGTTTCATTCATATTTTTATGTAAACAACAAAAATAAAGTTTCTTTTCTATTTTTCTTTTTTTTTGTTTTTACATGAAACACAATTTTGCTCGCAAACTCTAATGTGACAAAAATGACGATTAAACTATATTTTAAACAAAACATATTTTGTGCGCAAACTCTAGTGCGACAAAAATAACTATTGAACTATATATGTTATTGCATAAGTCATATTTTTTTTTCATTAAATTCTGACGCATTTTCTAACAAAGTTTCCTTAAAATATTTTTTTTTATTTTTAAATTAGTTCCAAAATTCCGGGTTGTTACAGAGTATCACCAGTTTTACTCCAGGCGATAGTTAAATCTTTAATTAGATTTGAACGTGAAATGGTAATTGAATTTACCGATAACACCGTGGTGTTAGATATGAAGTATTACCAGTTTTACTTCATGGGATGAATAGGTGGGGATTGGGAAATAAATTAAATGATCACTCCGGTTTGGTTCGCTAATCCCGACTAGTTTGAATTGATATTCAAAGAAGATTAAAGAATAAATTTAAAGAATTTATCTTTGATAAAATTAATGGTAACCTTTCCCAAAGTATAGGAATATTTGAATAAAAGAATATTCTGAAATGGAATGAGGCGTATGTTGTGTTTGTGTAACACATGTTATCATATACGCGAGTTATTCAGAAAGACCGGGTTTATCCCATTCTGAATAACTAATTCGACGTGGTGTCGAAGATGAAGACGGTGGTTGAAGACCGGAGGTCTTCACGTCGTTTGGATAATTATTGATGATCTTGATTGGGCCGTACACCAAAGAGGAGAGAATCAGTTGGTGATCGTCCAGACGTACTTCGAGATCGATGGATATGCGGGGTACTAGGTGCCTCCGGTTTCGTTCAGACCCAGAACGAACTTGTAAATGGACTGTGTGTCTGACATTGGATTTTAGTCTGTGTGATTGATTTCTATTAAATATATATCTGTTTGGCGGCGGAGAATTTATTCTCTTGCTTAACGCCCTTCTCTGAGACGTACGAGCTCAGGGGTTATATATTGATGGATATCAAACGCATGGAGTGAATTGCCTGTGTGGCATGCCTAAGTGGCAATTGATCAAGGCTTCTGTTGAAAAGCAAAGTCTTGTGGTGATGATCAAAGAACGGCTTGTGTGGCATAGCTTTGTGTAGCGTGGATTTGCGAGCCTCACACCCCGGTTGTAAAGACCCGCAAATCCCACCCTTTGAATCGACCATAAACCACACAGGTCTGACCCAAAAAGTGAAAATCTACGAATACTTTAACTTTGGGAATACAACAACAGAAGACCTTTATAACACTATAATAAATGTTACATCAGAGTACAGAATATCAGAGTACATTGGAATAAAATTACAGCGGAAGATAAGTTACAATAATTAAATATGTTGCAGCGGAAGAAAACACAGCGGAAGACTCTCTATCTCTGGACACAGCTTTAAGCTTCAACATAGAATCCTGCTTAATATATCTGCAAAAATAGCTACTCGACTGCCCGTGTGGAAAATATGGGCACCCGAGTTTGCCAGTGGACAAACTACAGGTCAGTCATGGGACTGGTGTGAGAATTCTACTTAACCTATATAATATTATAAGGCTAATCACAGGACCACGCCGCTAACGCGGAACGGGTTTACTCCATGGGATTGCCAGTGCATGACTAAAGTAAATCGTCAAAATAACGCAATGCTTTTTAGAAAAATGAAACAATTATAAGACCGAAGTCCCATCACACAATGCAACGCAAACCGGAGGATAGGGTTTTACCTTATAATGATAAAAAAAAATGCTTGATACGATAAACACGGTATTATATAATAATAGTGTGCAACCAATTTGAAATACATCAAAGTAAATGTATTAATCCTAGACGGCATGAGTGCCCCATCCCACTATGTCGCCATATATAGGTATACAATCAAAACCGCGTGATGTCGTATTGGAAATTTGGGTTTCCATCTGAGTCAAGGCTAGGGAGGAGATCCTTACCGATTCGAGACACTCTAGCAATGCCCCAGGATTGGTACTCTGTCCAACCCTTGGATCCTGCAGGGCCGGTCCACACTTACTTTTGTGGATTAGTTATGCCTGAACACACGCTTCCCGGTCCTTTTGGACCTATACTACGGCCAGTGGCGACCGCATAAACCGAGGCCTCGAACAATCCAACAACCACAATGAATAAATGCCAGCGCTGGTAGGTCCCTGGCACCACTCTAGCTAGAAAGAAACCTGTGCACTCCCTGCGTTCCCTTCTCCCGTTTTAGACTCTACCGGGCTGTGAGGCTCGTGAGGTCACGTCATACACAAAGCTATGCCTAAACAGGCTATGCTTTGATCATCAACCACAAGGCTCTGCTTTGCAACAATAAGCCTTGATCAAGTGCAACTTGGCATACCACATCAACAACTCATATCATGCGATCGGTAATTATTTAACATACAAAAGGGTGTTAAGCAAGAGAATAAATCCTCCGCCACCATTCATTTATATATTAAATAAAAACCAATTTAATTACATGAAATAAATTTCAATGTCAGGCATGCTATCCATTTCCAAGTCCGTTCTGGGTCTGAACGAAACAACGTATCCGTCGATCTCCAGTACGTCTGGAAGATCATCACTTTTACCTTGCCTTGGGGGATCAGTCCCAATTCAAGATATTAGTCACCATCAACCAAACGATGTGAAGCTCTCCGGTCTTCCGTCACCTTCTTCATCTTTGACTCTTGATCGTCGTGATGATTATTCAGTATGGGTTAGACCCGGTCTTTCTGAATAACTCGCATATTTGTAATTAAAACCAACCATACGCCACATTCCAACTTTGAATATCCTTTTAAATAAAAATTATTATTTATGTTAAAAGGTTCTCATTAATTTTATCAAAGATAAAATAAATTAAATTTTTAATCTTTCTAAAAAGATTTATTAATATTCCAATTTTGATTTAATTTATAAAATAGATTTAAAATTTTCAAATAGTAATTTCAATGTAAATTGGATTAAAGGATAAATGTTATTTAAACATCGTCCACTGCAAATCCAATCTACATATCAATCACCAAACATAATTGTTAAGATCTAATAATCTTAAATAAAATATTTATCTTAAAGATATTAATTCATTACTATATAAAAAAAAACACATTTTAAAATAATCAATAAAATATTCTATATATAAAAGATTCTGAATGTAAAATATACTTTATAATACAAAATCTTTTATTTTACAAAAATCCATTTTTTATATAAAGATTCTTTATTTAAAAAGAAATCCTGCATTGGAATGCGACTCAACCATGTACCATATAATTTGGGTCATATGGGTTTCATACAATTCATGTATAGGGTAATAACAGGAAATAATCCTCAATCCATCCATTAACAACCAGAGTGACAATGTCAAACTGTGTGAGCATTAAAATAAAACAATAACGCTCATCGCAGCCTGTCGATCAATCGATAGACATATAATTAAACATTGGGATTTGTGTCAGTCAAGTATCGTCCCAATACCCATGTGGGGTTTTCAGCCAACAAACAAATAATAAATTATTTGTGCACTTGGGCGATGTGTAAAAATAATCGTCCCAATCACATAAACAAGTCGGATGACTTGTAAATGGAAGTGTAATATTCAATTTTGAATATACTAACATTACATTTAACACATCAAAATACAACATCACAGGCAAATATTTCAATACTCTTTATTATGAGCATACGACAATAAAAATCGTGACTTTTATTTATTTACCAAAAATGCATATTTTTGGTCTCATTCAATTTAATGACAAAATGAATATCTGACTTCATTATTTTTAATGTATAAAAATATACATCCTTAATTCATTCTTTTTAATGTATGAAAACATACATTTTACATCCATTCTTTTTCTCAACATAAACAAATATGATGATTTTGTTTCTTAACTTCTAATGCAACAAAATGAAAATTTTGTCTAATCTTTTTCAATGAATAAAGATGTCTATTTTTACTTCATTCATTTTAATGTGCCAAAAATGTCCATTTTGTCTAATACACTTTTAATATACAAAAATGAGTATTTTGTTTTAATCTCTTTTCTTATGCATAAAAAAAAATGTTTATTTTTAATTTATTCTTTTTTTTTATGACACCAAGTGTTCATTTCTAATTAATCCTTTTTAATGACACAAAATGTTCATTTTTAACTAATCCTTTTAATGTATAGAAAGGTTCATTTTCTAATTTTGACATGTTAACTCAAAATGACAATTTAAATTCACTAATCAAGTCTTGACAAGAATGTTGTTCTTTTTTTCATTTACAATAGAAAATGAAAATAAAAAGGATTCACATGTCTTGTTCTTTTATTTACCATATAAATACCAATAAAATGATCAACATATTCTGGTCTTTTCATTTACAAAAGAAGTTGTAAATAAAGTGGTCCTCATATTTTTACTCTTTTCATTTACAATAGGAGTTGTAAATAAATGATTCTCATGTTCCTGTTCTTTTTATCACATCTAAATGACAATAGAAATGTACCATTAACATCGCTATTCATATCGCATCAAAAATGTCGAATAAAATGAATCACTAACATTGTCTATTTCTATCGCGCTAAAAATGTCGATAAAAATGAATCACTAACATTGTCAATTTCTATCGCACTAAAAATGTCGATAAAAATGAATCACTAACATTGTCTATTTCTATCGCACTAAAAATGTCGATAAAAATGACAACATTAACCATTCTATTTTCACCGCGTTCAAAATGACTATAAAATATTCAACATTAACAATTCTATTTTTACCGCATTCAAAATGACGATAAAATATTCAACATTAACAATTCTATTTTTACCGCATTCAAAATGACGATAAAATATTCAACATTAACAATTCTATTTTTACCGCATTCAAAATGACGATAAAATATTCAACATTAACAATTCTATTTTTACCTACTATAGAAAATGTAAATAAATATATTTCTAAATTCTATTCTTTTTATTTACAATTGAAAAGGTAAATAAGTAATTCACATATTTTGTTCTTCTCATTTACAATAAAAAAAAATGTAAATAAAATGATTCATATATTTTGTTCTTTTGATTTTACATTTGAGAATGTAAATATAATGATTCACACATTTATCCTTTTCATTTACAATAGAAAATGAAAATAAAATGATTCACAAATTTTGTTCTTTTTCATTTACAAAAGAAAATGTAAATATGTGTATTTCTAAATTCCATTCTTCTTATTTACATAACATATTAACATGTTTTACTCTTTTTCTATTACAAAGAAAATGTAAACAAAGTGATTAACATGTTTCACTCTTTTTCTATTACAATGAAAATGTAAACAAAATGATTAACATGTTTTACTCTTTTTCTATTACAATGAAAATGTAAACAAAATGATTAACATGTTTTACTCTTTTTCTATTACAAAGAAAATGTAAAGAAAGTGATTAACATGTTTTACTCTTTTTCTATTACAATGAAAATGTAAACAAAATGATTAACATGTTTTACTCTTTTTCTATTACAAAGAAAATGTAAACAAAGTGATTAACATGTTTTACTCTTTTTCTATTACAATGAAAATGTAAACAAAATGATTTACATATTTTACTCTTTTTCTATTACAATGAAAATGTAAACAAAATGATTTACATATTTTACTCTTTTTCTATTACAATGAAAATGTAAACAAAATGATTTACATATTTTACTCTTTTTCTATTACAATGAAAATGTAAACAAAATGATTAACATGTTTTACTCTGTTTCTGTTACAATGAAAATGTAAACAAAATGATTTACATATTTTACTATTTTTCTATTACAATGAAAATGTAAACAAAATGATTTACATATTTTACTCTTTTTCTATTTTACAATGTAAAAATGATAACTCCTCTATTTTAAATATAAAAAGATCATCTTTTTATTTTCATCGTCAAAATTACATCTTTTGTTTTCAATATAAAAAGATTGTCTTTTTATTTAAAAACATAAAAATATTGTCTCCTTATTTTCAACATAAAAAGATTTAGCTTTTTTTTATAATAATCAAAAACAAAGTTGTAATTTTTGTAACCAAAATCAAATTTGTAATCTTTGCAAACAAAATCAAAGTTGTAATCTTTGTTAACAAAATCAAAGTTGTAATCTTTGTTAACAAAATCAAAGTTGTAATCTTTGTTAACAAAATCAAAGTTTAAATTTTTATAAAGTTTTAATCTTTATAAATAAAAATAAAAGATTTCATGTTTTATAAATAAAACAAAGATTCATTTTATACAAACAAAACAAAGATTCATTTTAAAGATCGAATCTTTATTAATGTTATTCATTTCAAAATAAAAATCAAAACTTTGATTTGTAAATCATGATAAAAGATTAAAATTTTATCTATAAATCAAAACAAAAGATTAAAATTTTTATTATGATCTTTCTACTAGACATCGAATAACAATTCCCACAATCAATTCCAACACCAATCTTATAATACGTCAATAACAATACAGGCCACAAACATCAATTTCCACCATACAACCATTCAATCCATACAACATTCATTTTGTATAATGATAATGTAATTAAATTAAATTAATTATATATATATATAAAAAAAAAATAGAATCTCACCTTGCTTGTTTCTGAAATGAAGTGATTTAAATCAGATCTCGTGTTTGGAGTCACAGCGGTTACGGATCTGAAAGATTTCAAATTGAAATTTATGTAAAAATTAGAATTCTGGCCTTTAACAACTGACACAGTGACGCTTAAAAGCGTGACAAAATTTGAAGCTATTTACCTCAATTTTTCAGAATTGTTCAAAACTTTGAATGCGGATTTCGGGAGCTATAGTCGACGGTTTTACGAACGGTTTGCGGGAGATTGAAGAGCTACGAGAGGGCTATCTTCACCGGGAAGATGAAGGGGTGCGGCTATCTGTACAGGGGGCGGAGGCAGCATAATGGCGGCGTGTTCGGGGAGGTGAATCGAGAGCTACGGCCAACGGTTTGATGTGAGATTTGTTGGAGAAGAAAGAGGAAGAGAAGAGCTTCAAAAAGTTTCACTACGGCATGGTCTAATTCTTAGTGGTTTGGGAGATAGGGAGGAGAGAAGTTTCGGCCATTATGGGTTCAAGAGTGCGGCTGAATCACGTTGAGGAAGAAGAAGGACCCGACTTTTATTTTATATTATTATATTAGGTTAATCTAATTATTATTTAATTAGCCCGTTTAAGCCCGTTTTGGTCCGAACTCCGATTTAGGCCCAACGACTGTTGTTCCTACCATTTAGCCCCCATTTCGAACTCATCTAGACGTGTCTCGTCAGCCCAAACTGTCATCTAGGCCTCCGTTTTGTAGTTTTAAAATTTAAGTCTTTTATTTCTAATTTTTCCGTACAAATAATTTTACCGGGGACACAAATTAACTCAGAAAAATCCAGAAAAATTATTTTTGGCTTTCTTATGACGATACGGTTCTAACAAAATTTATTTCGTCGAATTCTGAGACTTTTTGAAAAATGGCTATTTTTAAGGCGTTTAAATTTAACTGAAATAGTCAAAACATATTTTCTTTTCCCACGTTCACATATTAATTCGAAAAATTCTAAAAATTGAAACCTAGCAATAATTTGACATTCCGATTCCAACAGAAGTGATTTCGTCGAAAACAGAGGTCGTTTGAAAAATGACTATTTTTAAGGCCAATATATTTAATATTAAAAATACAATTTTTAAACAGATAAATCCCGAAACTCAAAATATATAAGTGTTTACTGTTTTTCAATGTAGAAACATCATTCTGAACTCAATGGAAGTGGTTTCGAGTTCAAATTCCTTCATATGCAAAAAGTAGCATTTTGGCCCTTATAAATTTCATAGCGACCATTCTAGATTTTAATTTTGACATAACTTTTGAGTCCCGTTATGAAATTTCGATTTTTCGGATTCGTTGGAAAGATAAATTTAAATAGATTCTAATATTTTTGGTTTCACTAAAATCCGTTAAATTTTGCATCCTGTACGGTCAGTCAAAGTTCAAGTTTGACTTTTCAAACTACAGCGTTCTTTCTAACTCTTTTTATAATAATAATTAAATCATTCATTCTAACTTCGATTTAAATCAAATTTGTGATCATTATTATTTAAACAAATTATTTTATATTGTCAAAATTCATTAAAATTTTCTAAAATAAAATTTTTAAATTGGTCCTGATTTTGCGGGTTGTTACAATCGCCCCCACTTAAAAACTTTTCGTCCTCGAAAAGGAACGTAGCTAAAAATTGTAAAATTTACTATCTTAATTTTAAATTTTAATGGTAGATTATCTTTTCAAAATATGCATAACCTTATATATATAGAAATCATATTTCACAAAATATATTATAAATATCAAAAATACGTTAATTATAAATTCGTAACTCTTAACTCGTTCTAGGGCATTACTAGCCCCATCTCTAACGAGTTTACTCATTCTAGGATACTGCTGATCCTATCTCTAATGAGTATTCTTATTGGACATTACTAATCCAATCTCTGATGAGTCTTTTGTTCAGTTCTAACAAGTTGTACCCCAAAGATTTGAGCTAACCAGAGCTCTGATACCAACTGTAAAGACCCGCAAATCCCACCCTTTGAATCGACCATAAACCACACAGGTCTAACCCAAAAAGTGAAAATCTACGAATACTTTAACTTTGGGAATACAACATATTAAAATAACAACAGAAGACCTTTATAACACTATAATAAATGTTACATCAGAGTATAGAATATCAGAGTACATTGGACTAAAATTACAGCGGAAGATAAGTTACAATAATTAAATATATTGCAGCGGAAGAAAACACAGCGGAAGACTCTCTATCTCTGGACACAGCTTTAAGCTTCAACCCAGAATCCTGCTTAATATATCTGCAAAAATAGCTACTCGACTGCCCGTGTGGAAAATATGGGCACCCGAGTTTGCCAGTGGACAAACTACAGGTCAGTCATGGGACTGGTGTGAGAATTCTACTTAACCTATATAATATTATAAGGCTAATCACAGGACCACGCCGCTAACGCGGAACGGGTTTACTCCATGGGATTGCCAGTGCATGACTAAAGTAAATCGTCAAAATAACGCAATGCTTTTTAGAAAAATGAAACCATTATAAGACCCAAGTCCCATCACACAATGCAACGCAAACCGGAGGATAGGGTTTTACCTTATAATGATAAAAAAAATGCTTGATACGATAAACACGGTATTATATAATAATAGTGTGCAACCAATTTGAAATACATCAAAGTAAATGTATTAATCCTAGACGGCATGAGTGCCCCATCCCACTATGTCGCCATATATAGGTATACAATCAAAACCGCGTGATGTCGTATTGGAAATTTGGGTTTCCATCTGAGTCAAGGCTAGGGAGGAGATCCTTACCGATTCGAGACACTCTAGCAGTGCCCCAGGATTGGTACTCTGTCCAACCCTTGGATCCTGCAGGGCCGGTCCACACTTACTTTTGTGGATTAGTTATGCCTGAACACACGCTTCCCGGTCCTTTTGGACCTATACTATGGCCAGTGGCGACCGCATAAACCGAGGCCTCGAACAATCCAACAACCACAATGAATAAATGCCAGCGCTGGTAGGTCCCTGGCACCACTCTAGCTAGAAAGAAACGTGTGCACTCCCTGCGTTCCCTTCTCCCGTTTTAGACTCTACCGGGCAGTGAGGCTCGTGAGGTCACGTCATACACAAAGCTATGCCTAAACAGGCTATGCTTTGATCATCAACCACAAGGCTCTGCTTTGCAACAATAAGCCTTGATCAAGTGCAACTTGGCATACCACATCAACAACTCATATCATGCGATCGGTAATTATTTAACATACAAAAGGGTGTTAAGCAAGAGAATAAATCCTCCGCCACCATGCATTTATATATTAAATAAAAACCAATTTAATTACATGAAATAAATTTCAATGTCAGGCATGCTATCCATTTACAAGTCCGTTCTGGGTCTGAACGAAACAACGTATCCGTCGATCTCCAGTACGTCTGGAAGATCATCACTTTTACCTTGCCTTGGGGGATCAGTCCCAATTCAAGATATTAGTCACCATCAACCAAACGATGTGAAGCTCTCCGGTCTTCAGTCACCGTCTTCATCTTTGACTCTTGATCGTCGTGATGATTATTCAGAATGGTTTAGACCCGGTCTTTCTGAATAACTCGCATATTTGTAATTAAAACCAACCATACGCCACATTCCAACTTTGAATATCCTTTTAAATAAAAATTATTATTTATGTAAAAAGGTTCTCATTAATTTTATCAAAGATAAAATAAATTAAATTTTTAATCTTACTAAAAAGATTTATTAATATTCCAATTTTGATTTAATTTATAAAATAGATTTAAAAATTTCAAATAGTAATTTCAATGTAAATTGGATTAAAGGATAAATGTTATTTAAACATCGTCCACTACAAATCCAATCTACATATCAATCACCAAACATAATTGTTAAGATCTAATAATCTTAAATAAAATATTTATCTTAAAGATATTAATTCATTACTATATAAAAAAAACACATTTTAAAATAATCAATAAAATATTCTATATATAAAAGATTCTGAATGTAAAATATACTTTATAATACAAAATCTTTTATTTTACAAAAATCCTTTTTTTATATAAAGATTCTTTATTTAAAAAGAAATCCTGCATTGGAATGCGACTCAACCATGTACCATATAATTTGGGTCATATGGGTTTCATACATTTCATGTATAGGGTAATAACAGAAAATAATCCTCAATCCATCCATTAACAACCAGAGTGACAATGTCAAACTGTGTGAGCATTAAAATAAAACAATAACGCTCATCGCAGCCTGTCGATCAATCGATAGACATATAATTAAACATTGGGATTTGTGTCAGTCAAGTATCGTCCCAATACCCGTGTGGGGTTTTCAGCCAACAAACAAATAATAAATTATTTGTGCACTTGGGCGATGTGTAAAAATAATCGTCCCAATCACATAAACAAGTCGGATGACTTGTAAATGGAAGTGTAATATTCAATTTTGAATATACTAACATCACATTTAACACATCAAAATACAACATCACAGACAAATATTTCAATACTCTTTATTATGAGCATACGACAATAAAAATCGTGACTTTTATTTATTTACCAAAAATGCATATTTTTGGTCTCATTCAATTTAATGACAAAATGAATATCTGACTTCATTATTTTTAATGTATAAAAATATACATCCTTAATTCATTCTTTTTAATGTATGAAAACATACATTTTACATCCATTCTTTTTCTCAACATAAACAAATATGACGATTTTGTTTCTTAACTTCTAATGCAACAAAATGAAAATTTTGTCTAATCTTTTTCAATGAATAAAGATGTCTATTTTTACTTCATTCATTTTAATGTGCCAAAAATGTCCATTTTGTCTAATCCACTTTTAATATACAAAAATGAGTATTTTGTTTTAATCTCTTTTCTTATGCATAAAAAAAATGTTTATTTTTAATTTATTCTTTTTTTTTTATGACACCAAGTATTCATTTCTAATTAATCCTTTTTAATGACACAAAATGTTCATTTTTAACTAATCCTTTTAATGTATAGAAAGGTTCATTTTCTAATTTTGACATGTTAACTCAAAATGACAATTTAAATTCACTAATCAAGTCTTGACATGAATGTTGTTCTTTTTTTCATTTACAATAGAAAATGAAAATAAAAAGGATTCACATGTCTTGTTCTTTTATTTACCATAGAAATACCAATAAAATGATCAACATATTCTGGTCTTTTCATTTACAAAAGAAGTTGTAAATAAAGTGGTCCTCATATTTTTACTCTTTTCATTTACAATAGGAGTTGTAAATAAATGATTCTCATGTTCCTGTTCTTTTTATCACATCTAAATGACGATAGAAATGTACCATTAACATCGCTATTCATATCGCATCAAAAATGTCGAATAAAATGAATCACTAACATTGTCTATTTCTATCGCGCTAAAAATGTCGATAAAAATGAATCACTAACATTGTCTATTTCTATCGCACTAAAAATGTCGATAAAAATGAATCACTAACATTGTCTATTTCTATCGCACTAAAAATGTCGATAAAAACGACAACATTAACCATTCTATTTTCACCGCTTTCAAAATGACGATAAAATATTCAACATTAACAATTCTATTTTTACCGCATTCAAAATGACGATAAAATATTCAACATTAACAATTCTATTTTTACCGCATTCAAAATGACGATAAAATATTCAACATTAACAATTCTATTTTTACCGCATTCAAAATGACGATAAAATATTCAACATTAACAATTCTATTTTTACCTACTATAGAAAATGTAAATAAATATATTTCTAAATTCTATTCTTTTTATTTACAATTGAAAAGGTAAATAAGTAATTCACATATTTTGTTCTTCTCATTTACAATAAAAAAAAAATGTAAATAAAATGATTCATATATTTTGTTCTTTTGATTTTACATTTGAGAATGTAAATATAATGATTCACACATTTATCCTTTTCATTTACAATAGAAAATGAAAATAAAATGATTCACAAATTTTGTTCTTTTTCATTTACAAAAGAAAATGTAAATATGTGTATTTCTAAATTCCATTCTTCTTATTTACATAACAGATTAACATGTTTTACTCTTTTTCTATTACAAAGAAAATGTAAACAAAGTGATTAACATGTTTCACTCTTTTTCTATTACAATGAAAATGTAAACAAAATGATTAACATGTTTTACTCTTTTTCTATTACAATGAAAATGTAAACAAAATGATTAACATGTTTTACTCTTTTGCTATTACAAAGAAAATGTAAACAAAGTGATTAACATGTTTTACTCTTTTTCTATTACAATGAAAATGTAAACAAAATGATTAACATGTTTTACTCTTTTTCTATTACAAAGAAAATGTAAACAAAGTGATTAACATGTTTTACTCTTTTTCTATTACAATGAAAATGTAAACAAAATGATTTACATATTTTACTCTTTTTCTATTACAATGAAAATGTAAACAAAATGATTTACATATTTTACTCTTTTTCTATTACAATGAAAATGTAAATAAAATGATTTACATATTTTACTCTTTTTCTATTACAATGAAAATGTAAAAAAAATGATTTACATATTTTACTCTTTTTCTATTACAATGAAAATGTAAACAAAATGATTAACATGTTTTACTCTTTTTCTATTACAATGAAAATGTAAACAAAATGATTTACATATTTTACTATTTTTCTATTACAATGAAAATGTAAACAAAATGATTTACATATTTTACTCTTTTTCTATTTTACAATGTAAAAATGATAACTCCTCTATTTTAAATATAAAAAGATCATCTTTTTATTTTCATCGTCAAAATTACATCTTTTGTTTTCAATATAAAAAGATTGTCTTTTTATTTTAAAACATAAAAATATTGTCTCCTTATTTTCAACATAAAAAGATTTAGCTTTTTTTTTGTATAATAATCAAAAACAAAGTTGTAATTTTTGTAACCAAAATCAAAGTTGTAATCTTTGCAAACAAAATCAAAGTTGTAATCTTTGTTAACAAAATCAAAGTAGTAATCTTTGTTAACAAAATCAAAGTTGTAATCTTTGTTAACAAAATCAAAGTTTAAATTTTTATAAAGTTTTAATCTTTATAAATAAAAATAAAAGATTTCATGTTTTATAAATAAAACAAAGATTCATTTTATACAAACAAAACAAAGATTCATTTTAAAGATCGAATCTTTATTAATGTTATTCATTTCAAAATAAAAATCAAAACTTTGATTTGTAAATCATGATAAAAGATTAAAATTTTATCTATAAATCAAAACAAAAGATTAAAATTTTTATTATGATCTTTCTACTAGACATCGAATAACAATTCCCACAATCAATTCCAACACCAATCATATAATACGTCAATAACAATACAGGCCACAAACATCAATTTCCACCATACAACCATTCAATCCATACAACATTCATTTTGTATAATGATAATATAATTAAATTAAATTAATTATATAAAAAAATATAGAATCTCACCTTGCTTGTTTCTGAAATGAAGTGATTTAAATCAGATCTCGTGTTTGGAGTCACAGCGGTTACGGATCCGAAAGATTTCAAATTGAAATTTATGTAAAAATTAGAATTCTGGCCTTTAACAACTAACACAGTGACGCTTAAAAGCGTGACAAAATTTGAAGCTATTTACCTCAATTTTTCAGAATTGTTCAAAACTTTGAATGCGGATTTCGGGAGCTATAGTCGACGGTTTTACGAACGGTTTGCGGGAGATTGAAGAGCTACGAGAGGGCTATCTTCACCGGGAAGATGAAGGGGTGCGGCTTTCTGTACAGGGGGCGGCGGCAGCATAATGGCGGCGGGTTCGGGGAGGTGAATCGAGAGCTACGGCCAACGGTTTGATGTGAGATTTGTTGGAGAAGAAAGAGGAAGAGAAGAGCTTCAAAAAGTTTCACTACGGCATGGTCTAATTCTTAGTGGTTTGGGAGATAGGGAGGAGAGAAGTTTCGGCCATTATGGGTTCAAGAGTGCGGCTGAATCACGTTGAGGAAGAAGAAGGACCCGACTTTTATTTTATATTATTATATTAGGTTAATCTAATTATTATTTAATTAGCCCGTTTAAGCCCGTTTTGGTCCGAACTCCGATTTAGGCCCAACGACTGTTGTTCCTACCATTTAGCCCCCATTTCGAACTCATCTAGACGTGTCTCGTCAGCCCAAACTGTCATCTAGGCCTCCGTTTTGTAGTTTTAAAATTTAAGTCTTTTATTTCTAATTTTTCCGTACAAATAATTTTACCGGGGACACAAATTAACTCAGAAAAATCCAGAAAAATTATTTTTGGCTTTCTTATGACGATACGGTTCTAACAAAATTTATTTCGTCGAATTCTGAGACTTTTTGAAAAATGGCTATTTTTAAGGCGTTTAAATTTAACTGAAATAGTCAAAACATATTTTCTTTTCCCACGTTCACATATTAATTCGAAAAATTCTAAAAATTGAAACCTAGCAATAATTTGACATTCCGATTCCAACAGAAGTGATTTCGTCGAAAACAGAGGTCGTTTGAAAAATGACTATTTTTAAGGCCAATATATTTAATATTAAAAATACAATTTTTAAACAGATAAATCCCGAAACTCAAAATATATAAGTGTTTACTGTTTTTCAATGTAGAAACATCATTCTGAACTCAATGGAAGTGGTTTCGAGTTCAAATTCCTTCATATGCAAAAAGTAGCATTTTGGCCCTTATAAATTTCATAGCGACCATTCTAGATTTTAATTTTGACATAACTTTTGATTCCCGTTATGAAATTTCGATTTTTCGGATTCGTTGGAAAGATAAATTTAAATAGATTCTAATATTTTTGGTTTCACTAAAATCCGTTAAATTTTGCATCCTGTACGGCCAGTCAAAGTTCAAGTTTGACTTTTCAAACTACCGCGTTATTTCTAACTCTTTTTATAATAATAATTAAATCATTCATTCTAACTTCGATTTAAATCAAATTTGTGATCATTATTATTTAAATAAATTATTTTATATTGTCAAAATTCATTAAAATTTTCTAAAATAAATTTTTTAAATTGGTCCTGATTTTGCGGGTTGTTACACCGGTTGTGAACGAGAAACGGGAGAAGGATCCAGGGAGGGCATGCGTCTCTTTCTAGCTAGAAGTGGCGTTAGTGGTTTTACACGCCCTGACGAGTTTGACTTATGTGGTTGTTGCTGTTGCGAGGTGCCTCGGATATATCGGTCGTTCTCGAACCGATGGAGTCATTCGTTGGCTCATTTACGCCCCATAGGGCGGGGAGACGTAGTGTTCAGACATTTTAATCCACATCGGTGAACCGACCCTGTGGCTCCTAGGTGCAGTTGCGGCTGTAGCCTGAGGCTCGGGCTAGAGAGTCTCGAATTCGGTAGAGGACTATCTTTTGCCTCGGTTCACAGATGGAAATCCAACTTCCAATACGTGACCTTGCGGTTTTGGTTGTAGAGCCTAGTATAGCGACATTGTGGTATGGGGCACTCATGCCATCTATGATTGATACTTATGATTTCAAATTGTTTTAAACACTATACACTTATTATAGTATCAAATGATTTGTTTTAAACGTATCAAGCATGTTTTGGCTATTATAAGGGAAAACCCTATCCTCCGGTTTGTGTTGCATTGTGTGATGGGACCTGGGTCTTATAATAGCTTCATTTTCCTTTATTTAGCATTTCGCTGTTGTTTTATGCACTGGTATTCTTAGGAGGAAACCCGTTCCGTGTTATACGGCGTGGTCCCTTGATTTATCAAACTTTAAAATAAAGATTAATAACTGTTTTAGTTCTCACACCAGTCCCATGACTGACCTGGAGTTTATTGTTTTAACCTAAACTCTGGGTGCCCTTATTTTGACACGGGCAGCTAGTAGTTTTGGTTTTGCAGATTTATATTCAAAGGATCTTGGTTTATAGCTGGAACGATATCTGGAAAGCTTTGTATCCGTATATCTCCTTCAGTTGTGTTTAGTATTATTTTCCGCTGCTATGTAATGTATTGTAATCTCTGATATTTTGTAATGTATTTTATTTATTCATACTCTGTATATTCTTGTATTCTGATGGAATTGTTGTAATTAACAATGAAGTGTTCTTCTGTATGCGTTCTATTTTGTCGTGTTCTCAAACAATCAGGCGTTTCGAACGTTCTTGATCGGTTTAGCGACTGATTCAGATCGAGCGAAATTCCTTGTTGTTACAGTTGGTATCAGAGCTTTGGTTTATAGAGCTAAGAGAACAAGACACATTAGAACCATATGAAAGAATTCATCAGAAATTGGATTAGTAATATCCAACGAGAATGACTCGTTAGAGATGGGATCAGTAGTATCCTAGAACGAGTGTGAAGTGTAGTGTTCTGAAAAAAAAATGAAAACAAATTTTGTTTTGAAATTTAAATCCTTTTATACGTATTTGATTATTTATTTATATTGAATTTGGACAATCCAGTATATATAGATTTTGCATATACGTCTGATCCACGGGTATTCGAAGTTTTAATATACTGGATAGATATAGAATCACACTCTAGTTGCCCGGAGATGATGCTGATAATGACCATGGCATCATCAGTGTTGTGTTCGAGTGACGAAAGTGGGATTTCTATATGTTTCCTATTGACTGGTGTGAGAACCAAAATTAGATAGGGCGTATTGTTGTGATTTGGCATCAAAAATATGATTTTTGACTATGTATCAAAGTTATGAATTTGAAAAGCTAATCAACTAACTGATTGACGGTTTTGTTGTTGTGACACAAGGAATTTCGCTCGATCCGAATCAGTCGTTAAACTGACCAAGACCGTTCGAAACCCCTGATCGTTTGAGAACAGGACAAATCAGAACGCAGACGGAAGAACATTTCATTGCTATTACAATAATTCCATCAGATACAAGAATATGAATGAATAAATTACATTCGATAAATATCAGAGATTACAATAAATTACATAGCAGCGGAAAAATAATACAAAACACAACTGAAAGTAATACACAGATACAGAGCTTTTCGAGCATCGTTCCAGCTGTAAATCAGGATCCTGCGAATATAAATCTGCAAAACCAAAACTACTAGCTGCCCGTGTCGAAAATAAGGGCACCCAGAGTTTAGGTTAAAACAATAAACTCCAGGTCAGTCATGTGACTGGTGTGAGAACTAAAACAGTTATTTAAAACTTTACTTTAAAAGAGAGTAATTCAAGGGACCACGCCGTATAACACGGAACGGGTTTCCTCCCAAGAATACCAGTGCATAGAATAAACAGCGCAATGCTTTTTCGAAAAATGAAGCTATTATAAGACCCAGGTCCCATCACACAATGCAACGCAAGTCGGAGGATAGGGTTTTCCCTTATAATAGCCAAACATGCTTGGTACATTTAAAACAAATCATTTGATACTATAATAAGTGTATAGTGTCAAAACAATTTCAATCATAAATATAAATCATAGACGGCATGGGTACCATATATCATGTCGCCATACTAGTTCTACAATTAAAACCGCAATACACGTATCGGAAATTGGATTTCCGTCATGAGTCGAGGCAAGGGGCAAGCTCCTCTCCGCTTCGAGACACTCTAGCAAATGCCTCGGGACTACACACTCTGGGTAACCCCTGGATGCTTCAGGGCCGGTCCTCTCTTAAGTTTGAGGATTAATTATTCCTGAACACACGTTTCCCGGTCCTTACAGACCTAAAATCGAGGCGCCTCATCCAACAACCACATAAGTGAAAAGTATATAAATGTCAGGACTGGTAAGTCGCTGGCACCACCAAAGCTAGAAAGAAATGCCGTGCTCTCCCTGCAGTCCTTATCCCGTTTTTGACTCATACCGAGGTGTGAGGCTCGCGAATTCACGTTATACACAAAGCTGCCACGTAGGTCGTGCTTTGATCATCAACCACAAGACTTTGCTTTTCAACAGAAGCCTTGATCTATGCAACTCAGCATGCCACACAGGCAATTCATGCCATGCGACTGATGTCCATCGATATACAACCTTTGAGCTCGTACGTCTCAGAGAAGGGCGTTAAGCAAAAGAATAAATTCTCCGCCGCCAAACAGATGTATATTTAATAGAGATCAATCAACATAGAATAAAATCCAATGTCAGACACACAATCCATTTACAAGTTCGTTCTGGGTCTGAACGAAACCGGAGGCACTTTCCTCGCATATCCATCGATCTCCAAGTACGTCTGGACGACCACCAACTATTTCCATCCTCTTGGGTGTACAACCCAATCAGGATCGTCAGTAATTATCCAAACGATGTGAAGACTTCCGGTCTTCGACCACCGTCATCATCTTCGACATATCGTCGAATCGGTTATTCAGAATGGGTATAAACTCGGCCTTTCCGAACAACCCGCGTATATTAAAAACAAATGTTACACAAACACAACATACGCCTCATTCCAATTCATTAGTCACTAACCGTAAATAAGTAAGAGAGCAATTCCCCAAACATTAACCCCGAAGGCCGAAACCAACATCAGATCAATACCCAGGAAACCATTCTTCTTAGCTAACCTACAGCTAGTTTCTAAATTTCATATTCTTAGGGAAAGGTTCCCATTAATTTTATCCAAGATAAATTCTTTAACATTTATTCTTTAATCTTCCATTGGATGTCATATCAAACCAAATTATGGTTTTCCAAACTAGTCGAGATTAGCGAACCGCACCAAAGTAATTATTTATTTTATTTCCCAATCCCAACCTATTAATCCCATGAAGCAAAACTGGTAATACTCCATATCTAACACCACGGTGTTATCGGTAAAATTAATTACCATTTCACGTTCAAATCTAATTAAAGATTTAACTATCGCTTTGGAGCAAAATTGGTAATACTCCATTCTCGCTCATTTGCCAAATTTGATAATTTAAATTTTCAATTCACATTTCAATCTAATTGCAGTTTCATTAAAACTCCCGTTTCTGGGTTAAAGAACTAATGTCATTTGAAACACAGTTCACGATAAATCCAAATCACATTCTATTTATTATCGGGTTAAAGAACAAGTGTTATTTAAAACACCCTTCACGATAAACCCACTAATCAATTCCATTTAAAACCCATTTCAAATCCAATTTATTTATTTAAAATAAATGAGTTTTTATTTTAGTTCTAAACCAGTTCATTTCGATAAAAATTTATTTTTATCTTTTCAAATATGGAGTTTTTCATCCCAATTTTCCCCAAATCATTTCTTATGATTTTACACAAATTATTACTACTTTTAATAATTTTATCAAGGCCCGTACAGTCGATTTCCATCAACGGCCATCGAACTGCACTTATAGCGACCTTTTCCAAATTTGATTTGGACGTATCTCCAAATCCAACCGTTAGATTTCAAATTTCTAATATTCGTTAGAAAGCTCTTTTCGATACAAACCCAACGGTTCTGGTTTTAGGAGAATCCGACGGTCGGATCTCCCGTAATGTCCGTTCGAAGTCAATGGTCGAAATTCGCGAACTGCCGCAGCGCGGCGCGTTCTATTCAGGCCATTATATTATATATATAATATATATTTCGTCGATTCCTATTTAAAACGAAATTTATAAATAGTTTTGAATTCGTTTCAAAAACATTTCAACTTCCATTTCCAATTCAAATCAAAATTGAATTTTTCCTTATAAATTCGTTTTAAAATGCATTTCAATTCAATTCAAATATCAATTCAATTTGAATTCATTTCAAATTGATTTTCTCCTATTTCGATTCAATTCAAATTGGTTTTCTATTCAATTCAATTCAAATTCATTTTCTATTATATTCAATTCAAATTGGTTTTCTATTCTATTCAATTCAAATTCATTTTCTATTCTATTCAATTCAAATTCGTTTTCTATTCAATTCAATTCAAATTCGTTTTCTATTCAATTCAATTCAAATTCGTTCTCTATTCTATTCAATTCAAATTCGTTTTCTATTCAATTCAATTCAAATTCGTTTTCTATTCTATTCAATTCAAATTGGTTTTCTATTCAATTCAATTCAAATCCGTTTTCTATTCTTTTCAATTCAAATTCGTTTATAATCGATATAAATATCGTTCGCGTCAAAATAGTGCATCTCTAATCAACACGGCTTTATATTCAACAAATGAATCTATATTTCTTTCAATACATGACTCTATATCTTTGTCAACACACGACTAATCTCAACGAATGAGTACTGTCCACGTGTGACTATTTTTGTTATTTAATATATTTTATAAAAATTATGGTATCTATCGTTTGATTTCAAATTAGACTCCAACCGTAAATTAGTAAGAGAACGATTCCCTGAATATTAACCCCGAAGGCCGAAACCAACATCAGATCAATATCCAGGAGACCACTCATCTTATCTATTTTCCAGTTAGTTTCTAATTCTATATATGATAAAGATGTAAATTTTATCGTTAAAATATTTTGTTCAACACATGACTAATCTCAACGGATGAGTACGGTCAACACATGAACCTTTATTTTATAAAATTCTTTATCTTCCCGATTGGAATGAGGCCCAATCAATTACCATATGTAGTTAATTATATGGATTTCATACAACACATGTATATAATAGCAACAATAAGCAATCAACCATCATCCAAAGTGCACTACACTGTATAAGCATCAAATATAGATATCTAACGCTTATAACAGCCTGTCAATCAATCGATCGACATACAACTAATTATTGGGATTAGTGTATGCTGTTTTTTATCCCAATACCCGTGTGGGGTTTCAAACAATCAAACACAGATTTTATTTGTGCAGTTGGGTGATGTGTAAAATTTATCGTCCCAATCAATATCCTTCAAACAGGTGTACATAAACAAACCATTTGGTTTGTAAATGAATATTTATTTATTCATGTTCACATTAAAAATTATATTTTTAACGACCAAATTTTTTTATTCAACCTATGAATATTCTATTCAGTTCATTTATTAAATAAAATGATATCTTTATTTTTCTAATTTATTTTAGAAAATTTCGGCGGCGTAACGGCACGATACTAGAAACGGGACAAGGCCTAGCCTTATCCCCGGTCTAGTAATGGCCCACGCCATACACATATCAATCAAATCGATTCCATTTTACCAAACAATCAAATTCAAATCAAATGATCTAACTAATCTATGCAACCAAACAAACAAGTCCATGGTCTGTGGACAGTGGTGTCGGGTGCTACTAAACACCGTCTGCATCCTAGTATATATTTATAACTAGAAAAGGAAATTTAGAGTGAGAAGTTCTCACCAAAGCTAAACCAAACGCCACGACTCTTCTTATGTAGAAATCTTCGTCTTGCTCGCCTTTTTGCCTATTTCACTGCCCGTATTTCACTACATATATAAAAATCACATTTTTATATTGTTGCTATGTATATAAAAATCACATTTTTATTCTACTACTATATAGATAAAAATTCTATTTTTATACCGCTGTTCATATAGTAAAGATCAAATCTTTACCATCTATATAATATAAAAATCATATTTCTATTATCTCTAATATATAAAAATCATATTTTTATTCTTCCTATAATATAAAAATCATATTTGTATTCTACTTCATTCATCAAAAACCATAGAAGCTTTAAAACGGAGAAAACTCACTTTTTTTCTAACGCCCGGATTTACTGTTCGGGTTTCAGAATTTGCAAACGAGCTTCAATCTTCACACAGTCTTTTTTATAGCTTAAACGCGCCATTCCGGACAACTTTCGCCTAAGAGACTTTTTGCCGGAAATGCTCCAATTCGCCAGAATTCGCGAAAGTACACGAATTTTACCGCTTTTAAACAGCAGACTTCGAACGTGTTTTCCGAGCAGCTCCGAACTCCAAAACACGACTTCCATATAGCCAAATCGAAGAGAATTTCGTGCTCCACAACTTTGGTCTAGAGAGACTTTGGCCAAATGAGCACCGTTTGAGAGATATAGGCCAAAACAGTCCGGGGTGTTTTGTGCAAAACGGGAATTTTGGTGAAAATGAGTTTTTGAGCGTAGCGGGGCCCACGGCCGGAGTTGGGTGGTGCTGGGGGGGGGGGGGCGCCGGCCTGACTGACGTGGGTGAGGGGCTAAGGTGCGGCGGTGGGGTCCACGGAGGCGGGTGGTGGTGATTTGGGGTGGGATGGGTTCATGAGTTTGTAGAAAAGGAGAGAGAGAAGGAGGAGAGAGGAGGAGGAGGTGGTGGGGCGCCGGAGGGAGGGGAGGCCGCCGGTCAGTGGGGAGGAGGGGGGGTGTTGAAGGGATTTGGGGATGTCCTCATTTTTGAAGAAAGAAGGAGGAAGAGGAAGGTGAAAAATTATGAAGAAAAGGAAGTAAAAGTGTTTATATGCTAGTTTCTCCAGTAACGCCTGAACGCTAGCGATCTCCAATGGCCGCGGATTTCGGACACGAGATAGTAGACGTGAAGACGAGTCCAACGAAATAAGTTTCGTCGAATTCCGAGTTCGTTTGACCATTCAAAAAAAAACACAAAAATGCTCAGAAAAGCTCTAAAAATGCTATTTTGGCGCACCTTTTCTTCTCGCACGCTCACATGCTAACTCAAAAAATCAAGCCCTCTTGGATTTAACCATTATTAGACGATAAGAATCCAGAAAAAAAGTAGAATCGAATTCCGAGGTCGTGTCAATAATGTTCCTTTGTAAATTGAATAGAATTGAATTCGAATTTGAATTGAAATTGAATAGAATTGAATTCGAATTGGAATTGAATTAATTTGAAATTCAAATTGAATTGAAAACGAATTGAAACTGAACTGAAAATCGATTTGAGTTGAAATCGATTTGAAATGAAATTAAAACGAATTTATATTGGAATATTCAATTTTGATTAGAGATTGAATATGAAGTTGAAATCATTTCGAAAACGAATTTAAAACGATTTATAAAATTCATTTCGAAAGGAAATCGACGAAGTATATATTATATATATTATATAATGGCCTGAATAGAACAAGCCGCGCCGCAGCAGTTCGCGAATTTCGACCATTGACTTCGAATGGACATTGCGGAGATCCGAACGTCGGATTCTCCTAAAACTGGAACCATTGGGTTCGTGTCGAAAAGAGCTTTCTAACGAATATTAGCATTTGAAATCTAACGGTTGGATTTGTAATTATGTCCAAATCAAATTTGGAAAAAGGTCGTTGTAAGTGCAGTTCGATGGCCGTTGATGGAAATCGACTGTACGGGCCTTGATAAAATTATTAAAAATAGTGATAATTTGTGTAAAATCATAAGAAATGATTTGTGAAGAATTGGGATGAAAAACTCCATATTTGAAAAGGTAAAAATAGATTTTTATCGAAATGAACTAGTTTTGAACTAGAATTATAATTCTATTTATTTTTAAAATAAATAAATTGAATTTGAAAAGGGTTTTAAAAGTAACCAGAATTTCCAATGATTGAATTGGAATGGATTTGAATCGAAATTGTCTTTGGAATATTTCGATGTTGGATTTCGTGATGATACAGATATTGTTATGGGAATTTGAAAGATATATTAATATCGTTATTTCCAATATGATATTTGTTGGTCGTAGAATTTGATATTGAATATAAGCCAGTATATCTTCTATTCAGAGCCTTGTATTTAATATCAAATGTGATTTGGGTTTGTCGTGAATGGTGTCTTCATTAACACTGTTCTTAAGCCCAGTTGAGAAAAAGATTAAATCTTTTTATTTAGATTTAATGAAGTGTACCAATTAAACAATATTTAATTGGAATTGAATTGGTATTGATTTTTTGGTTTATCGTGGACAGTGTTTTAAATAACACTTGTTCTTTAACCCGATAATTGATGGAATGTGATTTTGGGTTTATCGTGAACCGTGTTTTAAATGACACTGATTCTTTAACCCAGTTAAAGATTAAAACTAAGTGGAGTTTTAATGAATCTTTAATTAGATTAAAAAGATCGAGAATGGAGTATCACCAGTTTTACTCCAGGCGATAGTTAAATCTTTAATTAGATTTGAACGTGAAATGGTAATTGAATTTACCGATAACACCGTGGTGTTAGATATGAAGTATTACCAGTTTTACTTCATGGGATGAATAGGTGGGGATTAGGAAATAAAATAAATGATTACTCTGGTGTGGTTCGCTAATCCCGATTAGTTTGAATTGATATTCAAAGCAGATTAAAGAATAAATTTAAAGAATTTATCTTTGATAAAATTAATGGGAACCTTTCCCAAAGTATAAGAATATTTGAATAAAAGAATATTCTGAAATGGAATGAGGCGTATGTTGTGTTTGTGTAACACTTGTTATTATATACGCGAGTTATTCAGAAAGACCGGGTTTATCCCATTCTGAATAACTAATTCGACGCGGTGTCGAAGATGAAGGCGGTGGTTGAAGACCGGAGGTCTTCACGTTGTTTGGATAATTATTGATGATCTTGATTGGGCCGTACACCCAAGAGGAGAGAATCAGTTGGTGATCGTCCAGACGTACTTGGAGATCGATGGATATGCGGGGTACTAGGTGCCTTCGGTTTCGTTCAGACCCAGAACGAACTTTTAAATGGACTGTGTGTCTGACATTGGATTTCAGTCTGTGTGATTGATTTCTATTAAATATATATCTGTTTGGCGGCGGAGAATTTATTCTCTTGCTTAACGCCCTTCTCTGAGACGTACGAGCTCAGGGGTTATATATTGATGGATATCAAACGCATGGAGTGAATTGCCTGTGTGGCATGCCTAAGTGGCAATTGATCAAGGCTTCTGTTGAAAAGCAAAGTCTTGTGGTGATGATCAAAGCACGACCTATGTGGCATAGCTTTGTGTAGCATGGATTTGCGAGCCTCACACCCCGGTTGTGAACGAGAAACGTGAGAAGGATCCAGGGAGGGCATGCGTCTCTTTCTAGCTAGAAGTGGCGTCAGTGGTTTTACACGCCCTGACGAGTTTGACTTATGTGGTTGTTGCTGTTGCGAGGCACCTCGGATATATCGGTCGTTCTCGAACCGATGGAGTCATTCGTTGGCTCATTTACGCCCCATAGGGCGGGGAGACGTAGTGTTCAGGCATTTTAATCCACATCGGTGGACCGACCCTGTGGCTCCTAGGTGCAGTTGCGGCTGTAGCCTGAGGCTCGGGCTAGAGAGTCTCGAATTCGGTAGAGGACTATCTTTTGCCTCGGTTCACAGATGGAAATCCAACTTCCAATACGTGACCTTGCGGTTTTGGTTGTAGAGCCTAGTATGGCGACATAGTGGTATGGGGCACTCATGTCGTCTATGATTGATACTTATGATTTGAAATTGTTTTAAGCACTATACACTTATTATAGTATCAAATGACTTGTTTTAAACGTATCAAGCATGCTTTGGCTATTATAAGGGAAAACCCTATCCTCCGGTTTGTGTTGCATTGTGTGATGGGACCTGGGTCTTATAATAGCTTCATTTTCCTTTATTTAGCATTGCGCTGTTGTTTTATGCACTGGTATTCTTAGGAGGAAACCCGTTCCGTGTTATACGGCGTGGTCCCTTGATTTACCTAACTTTAAAATAAAGATTAATAACTGTTTTAGTTCTCACACCAGTCCCATGATTGACCTAGAGTTTATTGTTTTAACCTAAACTCTGGGTGCCCTTATTTTGACATGGGCAACTAGTAGTTTTGGTTTTGCAGATTTATATTCACAAGATCCTGGTTTACAGCTGGAACGATATCCGAAAAGCTTTGTATCCGTATATCTCCTTCAGTTGTGTTTAGTATTATTTTCCGCTGCTATGTAATGTATTGTAATATCTGATATTTTGTAATGTATTTTATTTATTCATACTCTGTATATTCTTGTATTCTGATGGAATTGTTGTAATTAACAATGAAATGTTCTTCTGTCTGCGTTCTATTTTGTCGTGTTCTCAAACAATCAGGCGTTTCGAACGTTCTTGATCGGTTTAGCGACTGATTCGGTTCGAGCGAAATTCCTTGTTGTTACATATACTCAACTCAATCTAGGATATTACTAACCCCATCTCTACTGAGTCACGCCACAGAGCCAAGGTAATTTTCTTAACTTAAGCTCTGATACCAACTGTAATGACCCGAAAATCCGGCCCAATTTGAGCTGACTAAATAACACAAGTCCAACCCCAATTACACTGGAAAATCAGAACACTAATAGAAAGAAAACAGAGGGTGAGGATAGATAAGATAGAAACTTAGAATAGAAGAAGAAGAAGAACACAACATCAGAGTAACACGAACCTCACAGCGGAACGAATAACATATAATATATATATAACATAACTTGAAATATACATCTGTACTTGAGTATACATCATTATCAAAGTACAACACTTACAACAAAGCGGAAATAACTATAGCTATATAATCCTGAAGCCTCCTGCTCCAAGCTCTTCCAGTGTCTGTAAATCCTGACTACTTGACTGCCCGTACAAAATTGGGCACCCAAGAGTTTAGGGAAAACAAAACAAAATAAACTCCGGGACAGTCATGGGACTGGTGTGAGTAAAACAGTTTAAAACAGTTCAAGCAGTTAAATGATATCTCATAAGACCACGCCGTATAACGGAACGGGTTTTTCCCTTATGAGAATCCAAAATATCTTTATATCAAAACCTTTTGATATTATAGTAATGTCTATCAACTACAATAAAATAATCATCTAGCAGAAACGCTTTCATCTCACGTTCTACATATATAGTATACAATCAAAACCGCAAGCACGTATTGGGTAATGGATTTCCAACTATGACAAGGTATGGAACCACCTTTCACTAGTGTATCTCTAGAAAGGAATACACTGGGTTCAACAAGAACATCTTACAACCCGGCCACACATGACCGACCACTCATTTCGCTTGAGTGTATCGAATGTATATCACCAACGGTTGGGATCAGCAACTGTTCCGGAATGGGACAACATCAACAATAGATTTTTAGAAGTAAATGAAACTCTAGATCAAGTGATTATACACCCTACTTCGGAGCGACCGACTTAGCCATGCTGCCTGCCCGATTTATGTCATTTACCGGTTGATGAGGCTTGAGGTTACGCTTCATCATCACATCAGATTCACTTAGAATGCCACATTGTCAGATCCATCGAAAATCACTAATTGACGTCCACAACAGTACATTACGTGTTAGCTAAAAGAAGTTTCCTTCTCCGCTTCCACTCTTGGTACGGTTGGAGAAATCAATATACGTTATCGTCTGGAAATACTCTGCCAGACATCCATCCATACAAATCATCCAGGAACAGGATGAACCGAAGGTACTATTCAGTATATCCATCTTAGGCACTGTTATCTAAGACTTATACAATAGCCCTTGCACTTTACTCCATCTTCAATTATCCTTGGCATATATGATTCGCAACGCTTATGCCAATACAGAGTGGTTCTTTGGATAATAATCCAACCGGTCTCTCCATATTAACATCGTTAAAATGGTCAAAAACTTCGATAGTCGGTGAGTTAACTATCAAAGAAAAACACTTGTGCAAACAACGATGTCATTTCCAAAGGAAAATTATATCGATCAAACATCATTTAACATATATATATATATATATATTCACATTTCCTTATTTTCTATATTTGATTACGTTTCTGATTCTATTTGGTAAACATTTCCAAATCTTCTTTACTTTGATTTAAACAGACGTTTAAATTAACATCGCGACGACAACTCAAACCACTATACTTATTTACTAAAATCACTTAACCACTTTCACTCTCGAACCTTAACCATTTCTAAATTAAAAACGAAGTCAATCAAGTTGGGGTATAACTACCTCTCAGACCTTAACTGAACAACATTTCAAATCTCGAATTAGGGTAAGTTCATCTTTTAACTCTTTAACCCTTCCTTACGTAACTCTCGTTCGAACAAATCTCTATTCGATAACTTCTCTCTTCGAATAACTATATTTGATAATCTCTCTTACGAATAACTAGATTCGAAAACCTTTCTTCGAATAAACTAAATTCGATTAACTCTATTTATTTAACCCTAATTGACTAACTCTTTTTACTTAACTCCTTTCGAATAACTAATTCGATAACTCCTTTCGATTAAACTATAATCGATAACTCCTTTCGAATAACTAATTCGATAACTCCTTTCGATTAAACTATAATTGATAACTCCTTTCGATTAAACTATAATCGATAACTCCTTTCGAATAACTAGTGCGATAACTCCTTTCGAATAACTAATTCGATAACTCCTTTCGATTAAACTATAATCGATAACTCCTTTCGAATAACTAATTCGATAACTCCTTTCGATTAAACTATAATCGATAACTCCTTTCAACTCTATTCGAATAAACTAAATTCGATTAACTCCATTTGAATAACTCTAGTTCGATTTAACTCTATCGATTAACTCTAATCGACTAACTCCTTTCTATCTCGTTAATTTTCTTTTATAATCCTATTTATTTTCCCAATAAATATTCCTTTATTCTATTTATTTATCAAATAAATATTCCTTTATTCTATTTATTTACTTTCTACGTAAATATCTTTCTTTATACTTCTATTTACTTCTTAAATAAATATCGTTTTACACTTCTATTTACTTGCTAAGTAAATAATCGTTTTATAAAATTCTTTGATTTTATAATTATTCCCTTTCTAAATATCTCCTATTTATAAATATTTCAGTTTATAAATATTTTATTTTCAATGTGACTTTAAAAATTCCCTTATCAACATTCCGATATATTAGGGTATTCAACTTATCAAATCACGATGATCAATATCGTCTAAACACATATAATTGACAACAGATTATATATCACATCATATATCACAATATATGAAAAACAGTAAAATAAATGTTGAGGAATCCAGTCGGATTCCTTCAACCTGTTTCCCTGCATCCACAGATGTTAAACAACATAATTAACATCGATTTCATTTCGATATGAAATATTCTGCTGAACAGAATCAATATAGAAATTCAACTAACTGACTAGCAGTTCAATCAAACAGTCAACACACAGTCAATCAGCCAATATTTAACAGTTCTAAAAATACAACATGAAATTATACACTGTTCAGAGTTAGTGAGATTTCCTCACTTTGATTGGTTATCGTTAAATAACGATATTCGTCCGTCGATTCAGATCGGACAATTTATTTTGAAATAAATTGTAATAGACTCCAATTCAGTCCCAGTCAGTTCCACTGTGTTGCTCCCGTCCATACGATCCTGTCGGATCTTGTTTCGTCTAATTCTGATAGTATACGAGCCAGATATTCATTTTATAAGTTAGTATATTATTTTATTTTAAACAAAAACTAAATCATAATTACTTCGGGCCTTTACCCTTATATTCTGTCCCCTTCCCCAATTCAAAAGCCCATGACCGCATTAACTTGGAGCTCCATTTCATTCTTATTTTCCATGCCTGTCCTCTTCCATTCTAATGTTGTATTTAACGTTGTTGTATATAACAGTTGTATGATTTTTGTTTGATGATAACAAAACAAATGTATATTATTTTAAATGTGTTTGTAATTGTACTGTTTCACTACATCACAGACAAAATATAATATTTAAATTGAATACTACTACACATGAATTTAAATATTCAAACAGTATTTTATTTAAATATAATATTTTATTTCAACATTTCAACAGTACAAATCCATAACTCCACTATTTGTACATTTCACTGTCATAAAATTCAACTGTACAAATTCATATTTACAATGTTTTCTCACTACAACACTCTGAATTCATGTAGTTACATTTCACTCAGTTATATATTAACTTTCATGTACAGACACATATACACATAATTGTGCACACACACACACACATATATATACACACACACACACACACATATATATATATTTTTGTTGACATGCAAGAAATATAGAATTGTCATGGCTGCTTAATAAGGCACATCAATACAACATGGACAAAGCAGTAATACCTAGATGTGCAACTGCACTTATTTTTATACGCATTGAAGAAAAGCAGGCTGAGCAATGATAGAGCACAAGGAACAACAGATTTCTAAAGGGTCAAGCATTTTAGCACAAATGTCATGTATGCACAAGCAAAGTGATTAAACATGAGAGCAAAAATATCATGTATGGATAGTACAAGTGAAAGGCAGCTGAAATTACATATATCACAAACTATGGTGAAACAAGCACAAGAAGGAAAACACAAGTGTTCATAGCCGAATACATATATACAAAATAAAGTGCAAATGGATGTAGCAAACAAGGACTCAAAATCACATTTTGGGCAATTTTTCATGTATGCAATTTATCATGGATATCAACATCAATTTGGTAAGAGGTTTCAAAATGTTTCCAGAAAACAATTTTTATTGTTTCCTGAAATAACAGTGTATATATTGGGCAATGATATACTGCAAATCAAGTGACTCACTGAAATCAAATCATGCAAGTATTTCAAGGGCAATTCATTCATTTACATGACAATAAATCAACCACATTCAGAGAGGGGCTCAAACATGGCAAATTCTTGATGCACTGAATACACACAACAGTGAACAATAAATGGGATGTTTTCTTTGGAAATCACCAAATGGCATAAACAATTTTTTGTGGAAAGCATTTAATCATGCAAAGAAACTCCAATTTGTTTTGGATATTTTTTTTGTAGAATGCATATTTGGGATGAATGCGTATTTGGCATGAATACATCATATTTAATCTTGCAAGGAAACTCCAAAAATGGCAAGCATCATTTCAGCAATTGCTCTAAATGTTTTTCAGAAAGCATTTTTATTTTTCAGGAGTATACACATATACATATATGACAAAGCAACGATCATTAAGAATATTTGATGGCAATAGTCTATTTGGACAACAAAGTTTTATTTCAAGAAACTAGGGGCAGAATCATTTCAGAAAAAAAAAACATTTTTTTTTGCATGAAATCAATGTTTATCGTTTCCTGAAATCATGTTGCCAAGAAATCAATTGTTTCCAGGAGCGACAAATAAGATTCATTCATGGTCTACGTTTTTGGTAATGTTTTTTTTTAGAGGGGAAAAAAATTTACTTCTAGATTTCTCAGCCAATTTAATAAAGGTAGCAATTCAAAAATCAGTAGATGCATGATGTTTTGATTGCAATTGAATGTCCACAGCAAAAGGCAAGTAATAGAAGTGGCATGCAAGAAATGGTGCAGGATTTATTTTAAAGCAGGACATAAATGAATGGAAAGTATTTAATTGTGCATTTGTGACATAAAATATTTTGGGCAACTGGAATTTTTTTTTCTCAAATTGAAAGTGGGACAAAAAAAATCGACCAGAAAATCAGTGAATGTTTCCAAGTACTAGCTCAAAGAAATGGTGACAAAACTGGATTTCAACATGCATGAAATATCAGGGGAGTTTTTTTAAAACATTCAATCGAATAACATTTCTGGAAATAAATAATGTCATGAATGCAAGCATATATTCTTGTTTTTAAACATTTCCAGAAATGAATATTCAATCAGTGATGACAAAGCAGTGAATGGAATCTTTAGCATGGAATGTTTTTTATTTCAACATCAAATTGGAGAAGCAAAAGTGGCAAGCAATAAATCACAATGCTAATTTGGCATGAAGTTTTCTATTTTCAGAAATGGCAATCAGTTTCAGGAAATCAGAGAGCAATTATAGGATGTTATAATCCTATATAATAACACCTTTTCATCATCGGCCTGATTATTGAAAAATCATAGCAAACAATTCAAAAGCATAAACATAGAAATTGTTTCATACTCACTAATTTTTCAATCATCAGAAATCCTAAATCGGTCAAGGAGCAAGCCACGAGAATAACAGAGCCAAGAAGATTCTTTTTCCTCAATTCAATCGATCGAGTTTGTGGGATTTCAGAGAACCCTAATTCGAGTATCAGCCGCCATCCTTTTTCCAGAGGAAATGAACAATTGGGCAAATGAGAGGATAAATGGATCGGGCATTAATTCAACATAGCATATATTTTAAAGAGGGGTTTTCTTTGTTTTGTTTTTAATTGTATTATTTCTTTTGTAATCGTTGTATCGGTTTTCTAGTTTCATCTATAAAACTAGACAGTTTTCTAGAGTCTGTAAATACTAGGGGTTTACTAGTTTTGTCTGTAAAACTAGGGGAAAATCTGATCTAGGGAATATAGATCAGTCTAGGTTTTGAGCGTAGGATTAGAATATGAGCGAGGGGTTCGCAAGTTTACATGGTCTTGTAAGCGGGATATGTTTTATTACCTAGTAGAAACCTTAGGAATGCAGCAGTAGGCAGGATTTTGCCAAAGCTGGGTATATCTTGTGTCATTTACCTTTATGCATTTATTTTTTGCTGCATTCTATGATCTGATATTTTTAATATCTCGCTTAATTTTTAATAAACCCTATTCACCCCCCCCCCTCAGGGTTAATCTAGATCCAATAAGTGGTATCAGAGCTGGTATAAGGTTACAACATGATAGGGAGTTCTCGCTCTATGATCAAGTGGCGAAGTATTGACTCTTATCCCTACATTTCTGTGGGTGGTTGTCCATGTCGAGAGGCAGGACGTGAAATCAGTCTCTGAGGTGCCATTTTAGGCCACCGGGGTGTGATTAAAATTCTCGAGAAGGAGACTACAATTGGTATCAGAGCAGGTATTCTATTAACTCTAGAGTAAATCATGGATCCTAGTTGTCTGCCCTTTGAGAGTCAGTCCAGCCACATTCCAAACATTTTTGATGGTACAAATTTTTTTAATTGGAAATCAGAAATGAAATCCTATTTGAAATTTGTTGATATTAACTATTGGGATGTTGTTAACAATGGAGGTGATATAATTGATAGGAATATTAATGCTCGTGTTATGCATATTCTCTATTCTCATCTTAATAATAATCAACTTGGTCTTATCTCCCATTGTTTGACTGCGTAGGAAATCTGGAGAACTCTGAATGCATAGTTTGGACAAAATGGCAACAGGTGCTCAAAACCTGCAAAGATCAACTCACATTCAGAAGTATGTCTAACAGGATTTACTAAAGAAGAATCAGATGATGATAGTGTTGGAGATTCAACAGATGATGAAATAAGAAATTTTTCATATGAAGATCTGGTTTATTTTTGTGTTGATTTAACCAAATCTATTGATAAAATCCAACTGAAAAATAAATCTCTGAAATCTAAGAATTCTGAGTTGACCAGCAAAATTGTTGATTTGGAATCACAACTTGAATATTTTAAAAATTCTTCAAATTCAGATTGCAAAAATTGTTTGAAATTGAAAACCAATCTTGTTTATCTATATAAAAATATTCAAATGTTTGAAAAGGAAATTTTGATCTTAAAAGAAAACAAGATTATGTTGTCAAGTTTGAACAATTTTCTACAAAAGGAATTTGAAAATTTTAAGACTGATATACATTCTATATTTGAAATTGTTGAAAAGGAGAATTTGTTGAAATCTGATTTGATTTTGAAAGAACTTGAAAACGAGATTGAAAAATCCAAGAAATTTGAGTCTGAAAAAAAAATGATTTGAATCTGAGATCTCTGAGTCCCAAGCCAAAATAAAATTACGTGAATCTGAAAATTTGGTTTTGAAACAACATGATATTGAAAGGAAGTTCACTAATAATCGATGTTTTGATTTAATAAAAGAAAATAGTGATCTTAAATCCAAAATTCAACGATTAGAATCAACTTTGGATAAATTTTCTAATGGGGAAAATCGTTGAATATGTTGTTGCAAAATCAAGTTTCTATTGGAAATAAACATGGTATTGGCTTTGGGAAAAATAATGTTTTTGAAAATGTCAATACAAATGGTTTTAAAAATCCCTCCAGTTGCTTCAAGAAGGATAGTTTTGAAAAGTTAAACTTTGAATATTTCAAAAGTTTTTTGAATCACAAATGTGAAAAGAAGTTGTTTGATAACAATCTATCTAATCCATTTTGGACCCCAAAAAGAAATAAACTGAATTCATATAAATTCAAACAGATTTGGGTCCTTAAAGGAACTTTAGTAAATTCTGATGGATTGTTATACAAACAGATTTGGGTACCAAAACGTAAGAAAACAATTGAGAGTGGTTTTACAAATTTTGTTAGACCACTCAATCCTCTTAACAGTTAGGTACCGAAGGAGGCTGAGGAACTGCATAGCTAAAGAAAAACTGGATTCAAATTGCTACATATCACAGAATCACACACAGTTCCTTAGCCACATCTGTTGAGTTAGAAATTCCGATTTACATTTGGATTCTGGTATGATCTCTAAACTCACCTTTGTAAATATTCTTAGTTTATTTTCTTTGTTTATTCATCTTTCTACCCCTTTTATTTATTTTCATTATCTTTTCTATTTTGATTTATCACTGTCATATCATTGTAACTTCTTGGGCTTTTTTAACTTCCAATTGTAGTTCTCATGATCTTATGGAAATTCGTTTTATTTAAATAGAACTATGATGTTTTAATTATTTCTAGATCTTAAATTTAATCTTGTAAATATTTGCAATTGTTTTGAAGTTTATTTTTCTGATTTCTGAATTCATAACAGTGTTGATGTATTCTTGTCATATCTTGAACACTGTTAATTAGGATTCTAAATTCTTGAAGATCTGAAAATTTGATGAAGTTCCACACATCTCTGTTTTGAGTTCTTCTAATTCATTTTAGAAAAGCTTGAAATATTATACTCATTACAGCACACTGCTGCTTCTCAGTTGTGAAAATTTAATTGTTTTTCAGATTGGCTTGGATATTTTGATTTGTCTTGAATCTCAGTGATACATCTTGAAATTCATCTTTATTCATGATTATTATGGTTGAAATTAGTTTTGTTTGAAATCATCTGAAATTCTTGATATTTTGAATATCACACACCACTTAAATTTGAAATTATCAATCTTGTGTGAATAATTCATTACATCTCAACTTGACATTGATTCAAGTGATTTCAAATAAATTATTTTTAATTTTTTGGATCATGAATACCTCTCAAACTAGATGTAAATGATCTGAAATTTCTCTTATACTTGTCAGAGATAATTTTGAAATTTCTTTGAAAAATGGTCTTAAATCTCTCTACTATTTCATGGTTATTTGATTTAAATATTTATTTGTTTAAAATCATTTGAAATTATTGATTTATTGAATCACACACATATCTTAAATCTGAAATTTACATTCTGGTGTGATTGATTCACTAAATCTTGAGAGTTTCATATTCCTCAAATGATTTCAAATAAACGGTATTTTTAATCATTGGATTATGAATCATCTTATGTGACCGTCATCTTGACAAGTATGATTTGAAAATATTTTCTGTGCTGCACTGATACTGTTTTGAAAAATGTTTGTTTTGGAATCATCTGTTTGCTGCTTTGATACATGTGCATAATTTGTTATCTTGTCTGCTTGGGCCTTGTACTTATAATTCTTTTGTCTATGATATCCTTGCTCGTCTCCTATGTCATGTTAAAATCCTCATTAATTGAGACATTAAGTGGTATCAGTTGTTTAGAAGTGCTGAATTTGCTTTTGCTGTATAATTTTTTTTAATCCCTCTTGTCTTGTATAGATCTGCATATTCCTCTTGTAATTGATTTTCAATTTTAAAATTATTTATTGATTATTCATTCAGAAATTGAAATCAATATCCAAATTGAACTGTATTTATAATTCATCAACATTATTATCAGAATTTGAAATTATGATGAGTTATGACTGCAATATATTTCACAATAAGAGGATATTTTATTTAGATTTTCATGATGGTTGAACAGTTATTATAATAACTTTGAATTGGCAATTATTTCATGACCATTTTCGTTATCTGTCATATTTCTGCCATCCATCGTGATTCTATATTAATGTGGAGAGTTTAATATTTTTTTAAAAATCATTTTGAATAAACAATGTAAATATTTGTGATAGAAATGGGACTATGTTATTTTTCTGAATTAGTGACAATTGAAAATTTTCAATGATCCAAGTACAGTTGAGCATATTTCATAATATGATTAATTTAGAAATTTATTTCACAAACCATTTCTGTACCTACCACATTTCTATCATCCATTTCGTTTTATATACTAAGGAGTTTTTCTTTTGTAGCTGAAAATGATAAGTATAATTAATACATAAGTGCTTCTCTAACCTCATTTAAAAGTCCAAGCTCTGGTTATGCATGGTTATGAGATTACTTATATTTAAGCTGCAACTGATCTCATTTAAAAATCCAAGATCTGGTTATGTGTGGTCAGTGTGCTCTTAAATAAAAAGAAAAGAAAAGAAAAGAAAAATAATTTGAATGAATAAAAATTTATATGAAATTCTCCTTGGTGTATAAAAATCAGTTTATCAATCCATCTTCTAATCTGTGAAATGCGTTGAAATCTTATGAAGTATTATGATTTGTTGATTGATAGCTATTGGGATTTGAGAGTATTTGATTTTGTCACTTAAATTGAATTATTAATTATAGTCCAAATCCGTCATTGTTTTTTAACTTCATTTTTATTAAATCTTTTGAAAATAATTGAAATTCATATTTTTATAACTCTCCTCATTTTTATAAAATTCATTGTAAATACATCGTTCTACAATGTGAAATAAGCCACCTGTTCTCAGTTTATTATGATTTTTGTTTGACTGATTGAGATTTATGATGACTATTCTTCCTCTTAAGCTGAAATTAAATTTTTTAGTCATTTTTCATCTATATTTTTAATTTCTGTATCCTTTTGATGATAACAAAAGGGGGAGAATGGGTTGAGATTTTGATTTATGAGTGAATATTTTATAAATATTTTAATTTTGAAAATCTCATTCAATTTTCATTCCATTTCACTCATGCACAATTATAGGGGGAGTTTCTGTTGTAGGGGGAGCATTCAAATAGGGGGAGTTTCTGTTGTAGGGGGAGCATTCAAATAGGTGGAGTTCAGTGTTTCACTGTCAAACACATTTATTATATTCAAAATCTTAATATTTGTTTGTCATCATCAAAAGGGGGAGATTGTTCTATATAACAGTTGTATGATTTTTGTTTGATGATAACAAAAAAAATGTATATTATTTTAAATGTGTTTGTAATTGTACTGTTTCACTACATCACAGACAAAATATAATATTTATATTTAAATTGAATACTACTACACATGAATTTAAATATTCAAACAATATTTTATTTAAATATAATATTTTATTTCAACATTTCAACAGTACAAATCCATAACTCCACTTTTTGTACATTTCACTGTCATAAAATTCAACTGTACAAATTCATATTTACAATGTTTTCTCACTACAACACTCTGAATTCACGTAGTTACATTTCACTCAGTTATATATTAACTTTCATGTACAGACACATATACACATAATTGTGCACACACACACACACACATATATATATACACACACACACACATATATATATATATATATATATGTTTTTTTGTTGACATGCAAGAAATATAGAGTTGTCATGGCTGCTTAATAAGGCACATCAATACAACATGGACAAAGCAGATATACCTGGATGTGCAACTGCACTTATTTTTATACGCATTGAAGAAAAGTTGGTTGAGCAATGATAGAGCACAAGGAACAGCAGCTTTCTAAAGGGTCAAGCATTTCAGCACAAATGTCATGTATGCACAAGCAAAGTGATCAAACATGAGAGCAAAAATATCATGTATGGATAGTACAAGTGAAAGGCAGCTAAAATTACATATATCACAAACTATGGTGAAACAAGCACAAGAAGGAAAACACAAGTGTTCATAGCCGAATACATATATACACAATAAAGTGCAAATGGATGTAGCAAAAAAGGATTCGCAATCACATTTTGGGCAATTTTTCATGTATGCAATTTATCATGGATATCCACATCAATTTGGTAAGAGGTTTCAAAATGTTTCCAGAAAACAATTTTTATTGTTTCCTGAAATAACAGTGTATATATTGGGCAATGATATATTGCAAATCAAGTGACTCACTGAAATCAAATCATGCAAGTATTTCAAGGGCAATTCATTCATTTACACGACAATAAATTAACCACATTCAGAGAGGGGCTCAAACATGGCAAATGCATGATGCACTGAATACACACAACAGTGAACAATAAATCGGATGTTTTCTTTGGAAATCACCAAATGGCATAAACAATTTTTTGTGGAAAGCATTTAATCATGCAAGGAAATTCCAATTTGTTTTGGATATTTTTTTTTGTAGAATGCATATTTGGGATGAATGCGTATTTGGCATGAATACATCATATTTAATCTTGCAAGGAAACTCCAAAAATGGCAAGCATCATTTCAGCAATTTCTCAAAATGTTTTTCAGAAAGCATTTTTATTTTTTAGGAGTATACATATATACATATATGACAAAGCAACGATCATTCAGAATATTTGATGGCAATAGTCTATTTGGACAACAAAGTTTTATTTCAAGAAACTAGGGGCAGAATCATTTCATAAAAAAAACATTTTTTTTGCATGAAATCAATGTTTATCGTTTCCTGAAATCATGTTGCCAAGAAATCAATTGTTTCCAGGAGCGACAAATAAGATTCATTCATGGTCTACGTTTTTGGTAATGTTTTTTTAAAGGGGAAAAAATTTACTTCTAGATTTCTCAGCCAATTTAATCAAGGTAGCAATTCAAAAATCAGTAGATGCATGATGTTTTGATTGCAATTGAATGTCCACAACAAAAGGCAAGTAATAGAAGTGGCATGCAAGAAATGGTGCAGGATTTATTTTAAAGCAAGACATAAATGAATGGAAAGTATTTAATTGTGCATTTGTGACATAAAATACTTTGGGCAGCTGGATTTTTTTTCTTCTCAAATTCAAAGAGGGACAAAAAAAATCGACAAGAAAATCAGTGAATGTTTCCAAGTACTAGCTCAAAGAAATGGTGACAAAACTGGATTTCAACATGCATGAAATATCAGGGGAGTTTTTTTAAAACATTCAATCGAATAACATTTCTGGAAATAAATAATGTCATGAATGCAAGAATATATTCTTGTTTTTAAACATTTCCAGAAATGAATATTCAATCAGTGATGACAAAGTAGTGAATGGAATCTTTAGCATGAAATGTTTTTTATTTCAACATCAAATTGGAGAAGCAAAAGTGGCAAGCAATAAATCACAATGCTAATTTGGCATGAAGTTTTCTATTTTCAGAAATGGCAATCAGTTTCAGGAAATCAGAGAGCAATTATAGGATGTTATAATCCTATATAATAACACCTTTTCATCATCAGCCTGATTATTGAAAAATCATAGCAAACAATTCAAAAGCATAAACATAGAAATTGTTTCATACTCACTAATTTTTCAATCATCAGAAATCCTAAATCGGTCAAGGAGCAAGCCACGAGAATAACAGATCCAAGAAGATTCTTTTTCCTCAATTCAATCGATCGAGTTTGTGGGATTTCAGAAAACCCAAATTCGAGTATCAGCCGCCATCCTTTTTCCAGAGGAAATGAACAATTGGGCAAATGAGAGGATAAATGGATCGGGCATTAATTCAACATAGCATATATTTTAAAGAGGGGTTTTCTTTGTTTTGTTTTAAATTGTATTATTTCTTTTGTAATCGTTGTATCGGTTTTCTAGTTTCATCTATAAAACTAGACTGTTTTCTAGAGTCTGTAAAAACTAGGGGTTTACTAGTTTTGTCTGTAAAACTAGGGGAAAATCTGATCTAGGGAATATAGATCAGTCTAGGTTTTGAGCGTAGGATTAGAATAGGAGCCAAGGGTTCGCAAGTTTACATGGTCTTGTAAGCGGGATCTGTTCTATTACCTAGTAGAAACCTTAGGAATGCAGCAGTAGGCAGGATTTTGCCGAAGCTGGGTATATTTTGTGTCATTTACCTTTCTGCATTTATTTTTTGCTGCATTCTATGATCTGATATTTTTAATATCTCGCTTAATTTTTAATAAACCCTATTCACCCCCCTCTAGGGTTAATCTAGATCCAACATCTAACACACCTTTTCTTTCCTTTTTTTCTTTTTATTTGGGCTGACCCCAATTAAACTCCTGCCCACCAGTCTTCAGGCCCGCTCATTATCTTCCCCGATAGTTCGATGTAACTTCACCCACACAGCACTGTTTCAAGCTCCTATTCCTCCTCCTTTACTCAATAAAAACTCAAGCAAAACCCACCATTGTAATCTCCATCCAAATCTCGTCGATCCCATCCCCTTTGTGATAAACTCGATCCCCATTTGTCTGTTACGTTCGAACAGCTCGCGGAACGCTATAGTACCCAGATCGAACACAAACCTCACCGTATCCCTCAACAAAAACCACATCGCGCCCTACTAGATTTCAACAGAAGGAAGTACAAGCTCCACCGAACTCAGAAATGTTAGTATGGGAATTTAAAACCTTTTATTTGATTTTTAACTGAATTTTATTTCCTCTTGTTGGAAGAAAATTATGTGGCGGATGTAGATTTTTGACCGTGGAACTAATGAATTAGGTTTAGGTGGTAAGGCCATTATATAGGAGGATTTTTAATGTATTTTTATTCATTATTTAATTAATATAATAAGCTAACGCTATTTTTATTCATGATTTAAAACTCCTATAGTCACACAAAATATCCAAAAATCACGAAACTGGACATGCAGCTACAGTCCAACATTACGAACCCAACGAAACTGGTTTCCTCGAATTCCGACTTCGTTTGCTCACACAGCGTATTTTTAACCATCGAAATACTGACTGTTTCTCTCTCTAAAAATCCGTACGGCCACACAGTGACTCTAAAAATCACGAAACTTGGAATCTAACAACTATTTGACATTGCGGATCCAACAAAATTAGTTTCGTCGAATTCCGACTTCATTTGCAAAAGTGGCTATTTTTAAAGCTCTAAATAGCCTATTTAAATATATAAATATATTTAAATATAAATAAATTTATATTATCGTATATATTCATAGTGGAATACCATACAGCTCCAGAATAATCCTGTATGGATTTCTAGCTTGATATTTCAAATCCCGATTAAATCGATATTCGATTTAAAATGAATTTCCTTTTAAAAATATAATTAATTCCTTTATAAATTATAACGGAATTCCACAACGACTTTCTAAAATTTGATTTGGACATAAATCAAAATCTACACGACGAAATCCCGATTTTTCTCTTTCACTAGAAAGATATACTCCACCAGCTTCACACGTTTCTTGTTTCACAGAAATCTAGCTTAAAACGAATCCTGTACATTCAGTTGAAGTTCAAATCGCCAAATTACGAACTGCAGCGCCATTTTGAGCTCGATTTTAATTATATTATAACTCTACGTTTAAACTGTCGTTTATATAATATATTCGTTGTTCAAATTCAATTCCAAGCTGAATTAAATATCACAGACGATCTAGTTCACACCATATCGCCATTTCAGCCAATTCTGATTATTTTAGATTTAAATATATTATTTAATTTATTATTTTAAAATTAAATATTGACCATTATTTAATTAAACCACCATTTAATTCACTATATCGCTATTTATATAATTAAATAAATAAATTATAATACCCTCTGCAAATGCGGGTCATTACATTCGATGTAATACATACAATTATACTATATTAGCGTTCTCGTAAAACATTGTAATTTGTATGGTCTGTATTGATTGTCTTGTAAAACAATACCTAAATTATTTAGTTGATACAATGTTTGTTTTCTATATAGTATTCGTAGATTTTAGAAATAAGTATTGGAATAGTGACAAGGAAATTATTTAGGCATGAACTTAGGGGGAGTCATGTATATTTGAATATAATTAAGAATTATAACCTTAAAATATATAGAAAGATATAGGATATAGTTATTTATGGTATAAATTTAGGGGGAGTATATTTAAAGGTTCCTTTTGTTGATGACAAAGGGGGAGAAATTATCGAATAAGGATTAGTTAGGCTTAGTTTAAGGGGGAGTATGTAGGATTCATGGTGAAATGGGGAGTAATCGAACGATCAAATCAAAAAAGTATATACAGGTATGAATATTTTATAAATCAAGGTAGTCATCATAAAAAAAGGGAGATTGTTGGGTAATGGAGTTTTGATGGCAAAAACCTTATTTCAATTATCATTATTTTAGTTTATTATAAAATATATACTAACATCTCTGTCTAGAAATAAAAAAATATATATATATGCAAGGTTTATATATAGGACTAAAATACTGAAGACTGTACAGTTTTAGAGTTCCAAGAGATTCATGATTTAGAAGAGATTCAAGACTCATGAGTAATCAAGATATCAAGATTTCAAGAGTTCAAGAAAAATATAGTAATTGAGTCTAGTATATATGTAACACTCTGAATAACATTCTAGGTTAATAATTTTGATTTTCAAATTTCAAATTCTCTTTTCAAAATTCAAATCCTGATTTCAAATTATTTTTCTAAATGATTTCAAACTATTATCTTATTTACGATTTCAAAAATGTATGTTTAAAGTTTTAATATATATAAGTTTATAATATATATAGTTTTATAACTTTTAAATCTTATAACTTTATAAATATGTTCATATGATATATTACTATGTTTTTAAATGTTTTCACACTTTAGAAAATCTATTTTAAACACTAGTTTTTATTTCAGGAATTTCCAGAATATATATTAGTTTAAACACTTGAAAAATTGTTTAAAAAATCAAAATCAACATACATACGTTGACATACATTTATGGTTATGTCGACATACAACTGTCATAATTTCAATTTTCAAAGGAAGTGTCTTTTCACTATTTGTAACATTTCTAAAACATTGCAACCATTGGGACACTATAAATAGGGGTTGATTTCGAATTTGTTTATTATTCTTATTTTCCATCTTTACCCCTTTACATACCATCGTTAATATACATCATTTTCTTGATTTCTACACTCATACTTTGTTGATTTCTGCTCAAATTATATCAAACTTATTCTCTTCTGAATCTCTATCAAATACTCTCCGAATTGAAGTGTTATTGAAGAGTTATAGGGCCATTGTAATCATTGGGAATTGTTTGGGAAAGGGTGTGTTTCTTGTAGCTCTGAAATCAAGGAAAGGGAGCGGTGTTAACCTTGTTGTCGTGAAATTAAGGGTGTTTGGAGCGGTGTTAACCTTGCAATCGTGAATTCAAGGGGTTGTACTTTGATATTGATAATAATAAAACTCTGTGCAATCCAGTGTTGCGTGGAACTAGACGTAGGAGTAATCCGAACCAGTATAAAATCTGGTGTGTTCTTTCCTTTTCTACATTTTATATTTGCTTATATCCGTGTTTGTGTTATTCTGTGTTGTGATCATCTCTGGTGTATGTGATTCATATAGTAGATCAATTATGTTTAAGATTTTCATAAATTCCTTATAAACACTATTCACCACTTCCCTCTAGTGTTTGTTTTTCCTTAAGATTTGCATTCCCTAACAATTCTTAAATGAATTGAGTGTTTCTTCGAGATTCTCACTCAAATTATGAATTGGTTTGGCCATTATTTTATTATATAGATAATGAATGATTACAGAAAAAGAAGAGAGTTTAAAATAAAAAAAAATTGGACGAAAATGGTATTTATAGAGGCTGGAATTCATTTAAAATGAGGGGACATAAGGTAGTTATTTAAAAATTCAAATTTGAAACCATTTGAATTTCCTGAAGTCCATTTATGCATGTCGACATACCCCTTTTTGAATTTTGGGTATAGTGAGTTTTTAGACTATTTTGAGTTATTATATTAATTTATTTAGTTCTAATGTATTTTTACAGTAAATTAAGGATTAATTTTATAGAAATAAATATCATTTATTACTACTAGAAAGAAAATACATTCAAATGATACAAGGTACTAAACACGAGATTCGAAATGGAAATACAAGCAAATACGAAAGGATAACTTAAACTAATAGACCTAGATTTCAGCGAATGAAGATGAGGAAGATGATAATCCAAGTTTTATTCCTACTTTGCCAAAGAACTTGTTCAATTTAGAAGATATTTGGGTAAGAGTCTTCTTGATCTTCTTTTGGTTCTTGGCTAACTTGGCAAACTTGGCTTGGTTTTTAATTAGTGTTTCTTTGGTTATGGCCCTACTATTTGTTGGACACTCTATAATTTCCAAAGAGGATTCTTCATCTTTGTCTATTTCCATTGGATTTTCTTCTTGTTGCATTTGAGCTTGTTTGTCAACAAATGTTTCATAAGGCTTAAAAAAATTGGAATTTCCATAAGGTTAATATTTCCCAAGTAAAAACTTTTCTTAGCACAAATTCCTCTCGTTTGAGATTCACTTCAAAATACTTAAAAATCCAAATAAGATAAACTCCATGATAGAGAGTGTTTTTCTTTGGTGGACATTTCTTTGGTCTTAAACTCTTTTAAAATTACATCGGCCCAATTTGTAACGACCCGGGGAATTTGCTATCCTGGATATCAGCATACAACACTATGTCGACTATTCAAGCATCGGAAACACCAGATAGTCCATGAAAGAAATTAGAGGGTGAGAATAGATAAGATAGAAACTTAGAATAGAAGAAGAAGAACATAAAACATCAGAGTAACACGAATCTCACAGCGGAACGAACAATATATTAAAGATAACATATCAGTATATGTAAACAGTAACATTATCAGAGTACAACACTTACAACACAGCGGAATAAACAATAGCTATATAATCCTGAAGTCTCCTGCTCCAAGCTCTTCAAGTATATCTGTAAAATCTTGACTACTTGATTGCCCGTACAAATTTGGGCACCCAAGAGTTTAGGGAAAACAAAACAAACTCTGGGTCAGTAAAACAATTTAAAAACAGTTTGAGCAATTAAACAATATCTCATAAGACCATGCCGTATAACGGAATGGGTTTTTCCCTTATGAGAATCCAAATCAATTTGATTTAACTTTCAAATCATTTTGAAAGAAACAATGATTTTTTATATCAAAACTCTTTTGATATTATAATAGTGTCTATCAGCCACAATATAATAATCATCTTGCAGAACGCTTTCATCTCACGTTCCACATATATAGTATACAATCAAAACCACGGGCACTTATTGGGTAATGGATTTCCAACTATGACATGGTATAGAACCACCTTCCGATAGTGTACCTCTAGAGAGGAATACACTGGGTTCAACAAGAACATCTTGCAACCCGACCACACTTGACCGACCACTCATTTCTCTTGAGTGTATCGAATGTATATCACCAACGGTTGGGATCAGCAACCGTTTCCCGAATGGGACAACATCGACAATAGACTAAAAAATTAAATAAAACTCTAGATTAGGTGACAATACACCCTAATTGGCAGCCAACCACTTAGCCATGTTGCCTACCCGATTTTTTTCATTTCCCGGTTGTGAGGCTAGAGGCAACACTTATCTCTGATAGATCACACATTTATTCACTTTGAATGTCACATCGTCATACCCGCCAAATCACAAATTGATTTCCCCAAAGAATACAACGGGTATACAGCTAAGAGAAACGAATTCCTTCGCCACCAAACATAAATATGTTTAAAGAGATCAACTTACGCGATCCATTAAATATACTCTGTCAGACATTCTTCCATACGGGTCGTCCTGAGACTGGACAGACCGAAGGTACTATCCTGTAAACATGACAGCGCTTGCATAATTCCGTCTTCAATTATCTTCATCATATTTGATCGCAACTCTAACACCCATACAGAGTGGTTTTCAGATAATGAATCTGATCCTGGTCTCTACGTATTGATAACGAAAAAATGGTCAAAAACTTCGATAGTCGGTGCGTTAACTATCAAAGAAAAACACGTGTGCAAACAATGATATTGTTTCCAGATGGAATTCTATCGATCAATCGACATTTAACGTTTATCTCTTTAGTTCATTAATTTGTTTATTTCCTGTTTCCATATATTCAACATTCCTTATTTTATAAATTTAGAAAATATACGTTATTAATTATTGGAAAAAATTTCCGTCTCTTTTCACGTATCACTGTCATTCTAGTATTCTTTATCATCAAACATTTCATTTTCTATGATTAGAAAATATCTCTGATTATATTTGGAAAACGTTTCCAAAACTCATTCATCGGATTTTAAACAGATGTTTAAATAAAACATCGCTATGCCACTTAAACCATTACACTCATTAACTAAATTCACTTAACCAATCTTCACTGTCGAACCTTAACCATTCCTTAATTAAAGACGAAGTCAATCAAGTTAGGGTACAACTACCTCTCAGACCTTAACTGAACAACATTTCTAACTTCGAAACAGACAAGGTTCACCTTTTAAACCTTTAACAAACTTCCTTACGTAACTCTCTTTCGAATAAATCTCTATTCGATAACTCTTTCCTTCGAATAAACTATATTCGATAATCTCTCTTCGAATAGCCATATTCGATTAACTCTATTCAATAAACACTATTCGAATAACTCTAATCAATTTACTCTTATCAGTTAGCTCAATTTGATTAACCCTATTCTATTAACTCTATTTGATTTACTCTATTGGATTAACTCCATTTGATTAACCCTAATCAATTAACTCTTATCAATTAACTCCTTTCGAATAAACTATATTCGATTAACTCCTTTAACTCTATTCGAATAAACTATATTTGATAATCTCTCTTAACTCTATTCGAATAAACTATATTCGATTAACTCCTTTAACTCTATTCGAATAAACTATACTCGATTATCTCTTTTCGAATAACTAATATTCGATAATTTCTTTTCGAATAACTAATATTCGATAATTTCTTTTCGAATAACTAATATTCGATAATCTCTTTTCGAATAACTAATATTCGATAATCTCTAATCCGACTAACTCTAATTCAATTAACTATATTCGAATAACTCTAATCGATTGATTCTAATTCGATTAACTCTAATTCCTTTAACTCTGTTTGATTAACTCTAATTTGTTTAACTCCTTTTGGTTAACTCCTTTTGATTATCTCCTTTTGGTTAACTCCTTTTGGTTAACACATTTTGATTAACTCCTTTTTCAATTCCTATTTCAAAATCAGTTTCCTTTATAAAATGTTGAGTTCACCTTCTACTTAACATATCGGTGTCAAAACCGATTTCTACTTCTCTATATAAGTTCAAACTTATATATTCAGTTTATCCTATGATAAATTATTTTACTTAATTTATAAAAACATTACTTATAAATTAATCTTCTCCAATTATATGTTAAAACAGATTTCTATTTAATAATTATTTTTCCAAATATTCCTTTTATAATTCTATTCACTTTCTAAATAAATATTCCTTTTATACTTCTATTTATTTTCTAAATAAATAATCCGTTTATACTTCTATTTTTTTGACAAATAAATATTCTTTTCCAATTCTATTTGTAAATGTTTTACAAATATTCCCATTTCAAATCTATTTGTAAATGGTTTACAAATATCTCCTTTTTAAATCTATTTGTAAATGGTTTACAAATATCTCCTTTTCTATTTGTTTTACAAATATATCCCTTTTATATTTGTTTTACAAATATATCCCTTTTATATTTGTTTTACAAGTATATCCCTTTTCAATTCTTCTTTGATTTTATAATTTTCTTTTATAAAATTCTTTTCCTTTTATACATAAAACCCACTGGTTTTATATAAATATTTCATTTTCAAAATACATTTTGAAAATCCCCTTTTCTACATCACAGTATTTCTTATGGTATTTAAAATACCAAATAACAATGATTAATATCATTCAAACACACATAATCAACACAGATTATATATCCCATCATATATTACAATATATGAAAAACAATATTATAAATATTGAGGAATCCAGTTGGATCCCTCCAAACTGTTTCCCTGCATCCACAGATGTTACACAATATAATTTACAACAATTTCATTTCGATATGAAATATTCTGATAAACAAAATCAATATTTGATTAACGATTTATATATATATCGTTATCTATAATTTCAAACAATCAATCAACAATTCAATCAAACAATCAACACACAGATATCAGCCATCATTTATCAGTTCTAAAAATACGTTATAAAAATATGAACTGGTAGAGTTGGTGAGTTTTACTCACATTGGACGATCATCATTAATAACGATAACCATCGCTTGATTTAGACGGACAATTAATTTTGCTATAAATTGTAACAAGCTCAGATTCGTTCCCAGTCAGTTCCATTGTGGAGCCATCGTCCATACGATCCCAACGGATCTGACCGTTCGTGATTCTGACAACGTATGACGAAGTTATGACTTATACAAGTTATACAATGATTTAAATAAAATAACATAATTAAATTAAATTCAATGGGCTTTACCTATATATACTCTAGGCTCATATAACCAATTTCCCCAACTCGCTAATGACCTTCTTCCTGAATGAAATACACAACCAGCTCCTCCTTCAAATCAAATGGCCATTCACGCATCTTTTACCTCCTTCGTTCACCTCCGTTCTTCCGTAGAAAACCAAACTGAAATCCCCGTCGACTTCTCTTCCTTCCCTCTTTCTAACCATATCAAAACTGACGAGCTCGCACCCCATTTCCACCATCGCCCTCCGACAATTTCTGCTCCATTTTCCAATACTCAGAACCTTCTTTTACCTTCGACTCTTCACGAATTTCAAGTTTTCAAACACCATTAAACTCTCTTTGAAAATCTCTATCCGTTCAACCCATTCACCACGAGTTTGAACTCCACCTACGAACCGCGGCTTCCAGCATACTCGTGCCATGTACAAAAACTGATCGACACTTTTATCCTTCGAATCCACCCAAATTTCACCCGCAACCTCCATTCGATCTCCTCAATCGAACTACGGTACCTAAATTGCAAATTAACACTTAAATCTCATAAGAACCACAACCCTAGTTAACGCTAGCTACAGAACAACTACACTATCGTCATCAGACCAGAAAAGATGCCCGCCAGAATGTAGAGACTCCCTCCAGGATCTCTAATATGTTGGATTTGGGATTTACATATTTTTATCACAATTCCTAGGAATTTAAGAACTCACGAAATGATTTCCTGGAACCCAAATTTGTGGTGGCTACTCCACTTTGACCAGAGAAAAAAAAAGTGATTAGGTTTAGGAAATTTGGAAGTATATTTATAGGTAAATTTAAATATTTAAATATTCAATTAAATATTCAAATTTAATGAACCGCTGATTCTATTTATCCTTTAAAATTCCTATGGTCACACAAAATATCCAAAAATTAGGAAAATGGGCATGCAGGTACATTTCGACATTACAGACCCAACGAAACTGGTTTCGTCGAATTCCGACTCCGTTAGCTCACACAGCGTATTTTTAACCGTTAAAATACTGAATGTTTTTCACATTAAAAATCCGTACGGCCACACACTGACTCTAAAAATTTCGGAAATTGAAATCTATCAATAATTTAATATTGCGGATCCAACAAAATTAGTTTCGTCGAAAACGGAGGTCGTTTGCAAAATTGGCTATTTTTAAAGCTCTAAATAACCCATTTAAATATATAAATATGTTTTAAAAATAATTAAATTAATTATCAAAAATATATATTATCGTATATATTCACAACAGAATATCATACAACTCCAATTGGATTTATAACTCGATATTTCAAAATTCCCAGTTATATTGATATTCGTTTTATATTTAAAATCCATTTAAAATATAAATAAATCGATATAAATTATAAAGGAATTCCATAGCGACTATTTTAAAATTTGATTTAGACATAAATCCAAATCTACACAATGAAATCCCGATTTTTCTCTTCCATTAGAAATATATACACCAGCTCTGACCGTTTCTTGTTTCACAGAAATCCGATTTAAAACGGATTCTGTATATTCAATTGAAGTTCGAATCGCCAAATAGCGAACGGTCGTGCCATTTCGAGCTCAATTATAATTATATTATAATTATACGTTCAAACTTCATTTAAATAATAAATTCGTTATTATAATTCACTCTAAACTGAGTTATATATTTTGAATTGTTCAGTTCACACCATATTGCCATTTAAGCTAATTCTGATTATTTCAGAATTTAATATATTATTTAATTATTATATTAATTAAATATTCACTATTATTTAATTCTACGACCATTTAAAACCCTAAATCACCATTTGAATAATTAAATAAATTAATTATTATACCATAAAAATATGGGACATTACACAATTAATATCATAAGTGCCAAATATAGCAACACGAGCTTTTCAAACTTTGAGTGTAGGGTTATTGAAATTTCTGGAACAAGGAGTGAGGGTATGTTGAAGGAGGTTGACAGTTCTTTCTTTTGGGCGGAAAAAGCGATTTTTAAATTCCAATTTTTCATCGCTTTCAAAGATGTGATGAAAAGTTTCCAAATTCGTTTCATCAATTTCAAATTTTGAAAGATCTAAGCCCGTACTCTTAGAGTTTAAAACGGTACCCAAAATTTCACAATCCAAAATGATTTGAGTGCCTTTTACGCTACTCCAAACTTGATTTTCATTTTCTTCGTAAAAGCCACGGTTCAAATTCACATAAAACATGTTGTGTGACGATCCCAAAACCCCGTGACACAGTGTTAAGGATAATCATTGGAGTATAACACATTAATCATCATTAGCAGATCACAGATAATAGCATAAACAGAAAATAGAATAATTTACACACATATGACAGCGGAATCATATAGATATCATCACATCAGAGAAGCACAGTACAGGATACAACTTAGTGCATAATGATACATAATCAGTCTCCATCGCCAGAGGCGGAATCATACATAAAGAGTACTCAAAATAAATATCAGTCTACATCGCCAATGGCGGAATCATAATATAGATACAATAATGGCGGAGAAAATCCAAGTCAGCACGGTGTAGTCAAGCCTCGCCATGAGCCAAAAGATGCGTCAGAAACCTGTAACTAGGCTGCCCGTGTGAAAATGAGGGCACCCGAGTTTGCAAGGTGAAACAAACTACGAGTCATTCATGGGACTGGTATGAGAAATCTATTCAACTTATTAACAACAATAATAAGGCAAATCAAAGGACCACGCCACTTTCGCGGAACGGGTTTACTCCAATGAGTGCTAGTGCATGAAATAAAGTAAATGATTAAATCATCGCAATGCTTTTTATAAAATGAAGCCATTATAAGACTCAGGTCCCATCACACAATGCAACGCAAGCCGGAGGATAGAGTTTTCCCTTATAATGGCCAAAGATGCTTCATACGAATAAAACAAAAGTGTTTGATATTATTACTAGTGCATATATGTTTCAAAAGCAAATTCAATCATAAATATCAATCCTAGACGGCATGGGTACCATATATCATGTCGCCATACTAGTAATACAATCACATCCGCATATACCGTATTGGAAATTGGATTCCTTCATGAGTCGAGGCAAGGGGCAAGCTCCTCTCTGTTCGAGACACTCTAGCAAATGCCTCGGGACCGCACACAGCAATCCCCTGGATCCTCCAAGGCCGGTCCTCTCTTACTTTTGAGGATTGGCAATTCCTGAACACACGTTTCCCGGTCCTTACAGACCTATAATCGAGGCGCCTCGCATTCCAACAACCACACAGGTGAAAAGTAGATATAAATGTCAGGGCTGGGAGGTCACTGACACCACCATAGCTAGAAAGAAACGTCATGCACTCCTTGGGTCCTTCTCCCGTTTTTGACTCATACCGAGGTGTGAGGCTCGCGAATTCACGTTATACACAAAGCTACGTCACACAGACCATGCTTTGATCATCAACCACAAGACTTTGCTTTGCAACAGAAGCCTTGATCATATGCCACTTAGGCGTGCCACACAGGAAATCCAGTCCATGCGACTGATTTCTGTCAATATATAACCTCTGAGCTCGTACGTCTCAGAGAAGGGCGTTAAGCAAGAGAATAAATTCTCCGCCGCCAAACAGATATATATTTAACAGAGATCAATCAACACAGAACAAAATCCAATGTCAGACACACAGTCCATTTACAAGTCCGTTCTGGGTCTGAACGAAACCGGAGGCACCAATTCCTTGCATATCCGTACAATCAACAGTATGTGTGGACGGCTACTACTTCAATTCCTTCATGGTAGCTACTCCAATCACGAGCATCAGTAGCGCCCATCCATCCAATGTGGAGATCGTCGGTCTTCAGTCGTCTTCGACTCTTCGACTTCTCAACGTCGATCGATTATTTGAAATGAGTTAAAATCGGCCTTTTCAAATAACCCACGTATATTTAGATTTTCAAATCAATCAATCACATGGTCGGACTATTCAACAATCACATTTCAGTTATTTAGTTATAATTTTCATGTTAAATACATTCAACCATCACATATCAAGCAAACACAACAAAATTGGTTTATTTTCACTCTATATCGTCTATAGTACTTTATAACGATATATCGCCATTTTTATTTAATTTAAAACGGCCATATTTAATTAAACGACGTTTCAGGTCGTCTCGATGCACTGGCGCTGCTTTTCATTAATTTTGTTTTACACATATATGAAAATCTAACCGTTGGATCTTCACAAATTTTACATCATTAGGAAGGTCATTTCAAAACGAATCCAACGGTTTCAGTTTTGGGAAAATCCGACGGTCGGATCTTCCACACTAACCATTTGAAGTTACGATTTCAATTTACGAACTGCAGCGTCGTTATTCGATTTAATTTAATTATATTTATATATATATAAATATAATCATTTCTGGCGCTGTTTTTCTTTAGTTTTGAATTAAACATTCCAGACAATCCAACCGTCGGATCTTCACAAAGTTGGTGCCGTTGGAAAGATATTTCCAAGGCGAACCCAACGGTTGAGGTTTCGGGAAAATCCAATGGTCGGATTTCCCGCACTAGTCGTTTGAAATCACGGTTTCAAAACATGAACTGCACGGCCACGTTTCATTTTAATTCTATTTATATTTATATATTTATATAAATATAGTTCATTCAAAAATTCCTATATCGTTTCCACTTCAATTATTTCACTAACGCCTTTAAATTTTGGAAAATTTCGCCATAACCTCCTTTGTACGGGAGGGTCTGGGAAAATTCCCAAATAGCCACACGGGTGTCTCATATCAAAAAGAAAAAGAAAAAGCCAAGCGGCTAGCCATCAGGCTCATAAAATCATCACCCAAACAAAGCGGTAAATGTGTACCTCTTTGTCGGGCACAAAATTTTATTTCTCTTCTCTAGCCCCTTTTGCTTTAACCTATTCAATAGATATGCATGTACATATATACAATTTCTAACATTTATCATTTTCCATTCAATTTCATATTTGATTTGCTTTGGTTTAAAAACACCATTCATTCTAATGTTGCATGCATAGGCTAAAATCATATCATTAGCTAGTTAATGTATATTTCAACTCATGCACGTTTATTTGAACAAGTGGCTATTTTTAACACTTCACATTTCAAAGATGATAATTTTGGCGAACTAAAATAGATTTCAACACATGACTATTTTATTTAGTTCCTATGCATGTTAAAAATAATATTTCTATCACAAATATTTATTTCAACGTCCGCATATCTTTAGCATATCACACATATGATAAAAATGATATTTTTATCATTTAAAATATTTATTCGACAAATAGATGTTTCAACACTTCATAGTTTCAATAAAAATGTAATTTTTATTGTTCGATCTTTTTATTCAACACATGAACTTTTCCACTACACACACTTTTCAACAAATGAGTATTTCCACACATGGACATTTTATTTATGTTGTTCATATTAGAAAGATGGAATTTTTTTATTGTTGAAATTATTTATATAAGGCGAATATTTTTCATACTTCATATATATATATATATATAAAAATGTGATTTTTATTGTTAGAACACTTCATTCATTCACAAATGAATTTAATTTTCACACAACACCTTTTAACACACAAACATTTCCACACATGGATATAGTTTCAACATATGGCTTTAATTTCAACGCATGAAAATAATTTCAACATATGAAAATAATTCTAACACACAAAGATTATTCAAAATTTCGGCAGCATAACGGCAGGGTAGTTAAAACCGGCACCGTCCCTAGTACGGCTCCTCGCTCTACCTTAAAACCTCGCGGTTTTTGACAATGGGGATTCATGCATCTAATTCGCAGGCGGCATGTTTATTTTTATTTCCACAAATATTTCCAATTCATTTCAATCACCAATGGGTATTTTTCAACCACAACCAAACAATATCAACCACAAACAATTATTCAACCATTCGTATTTTTCATCCAATGTTTCACACCAATTCACCACAATAAATATCGTCCATGGTTTGTGGACGAGGGGAGTATGTATGTATATATATATATATATATATATATAATATTGCTATATTTCACTTGCATTTCAACACATATATCAATTATTCTATGCATGTAAAATTCATACTTCGCTTATATAGCTTACACTACGCATGTACATGAGGTATACAATACATATGTAATTTATATTTCGCTAATATAAATTATACACGACATTTTCCATTGAATTTCACGTTAATTTAGATTTCTCACCTTGGTTTTCTGAGCGCTAAAAATCGATACGATGTCAGAAAAATCCGCGGCTTCTTCTATTGGGTAGAGAGCTTCCTTGCGGTCTCGATGTTTCCTGTTTCATCGAATTTCGTCAACACACCAAAAAGATATGATTTTTCAAAGTGTAAAGATCAAAGAAAAACTCACTTTCACGAAGCTTCAAAACTAGGTTTACAGTTTTCGCGAAATCAGTGGCACGTGGGGACGATCGGGGAGTTGGACGTGGAAGAGGGAAGAGAGGGCTTTAAATCGGTGGTGGTTTGGTGGCGTTCGGTGGTCGGTGGCGTTCAGGGCGGCGGCGGGAAGTGTTCGACTTCCTGGCGTCGATACGGGCGGAGGAGGCGACGAGGCTGGCGGCGGTGGGGTCGGATTTGAAGAGGAGGAGGAGGCGCGTCGAGGTAGGGGGTGGCGCAGGCTGGAATCGCCTGAGGCGGCGGCGATGGAGGAGAGAAGGTAGGGAGCTTGGGTCGCCGTTGAAGGGGGGGTTTTTCTTTTTCTTTTTTTTTTTAAATTATGAATGGAAATTTTTGATTGGCCCATCATTTCAATAAATTTTTAAATAGTGTTTTCTCAAACGAACTCCCTTTTAAACCCAACGACTATCGCCCCTAGCTAAATACCCCCATTCCGGACACAATGAGATATGTTTCGTAGGCCAATTCGATTGTTACAGTCAGTTATTTTTCAAATTAAAGTATAAAACATATAATTTTTAACTCTGAACGCACATTTCAATTTGCCAGGGCCACAAACTGATTCGAAAAAATTCCAGAAAAATAAATCTAGCTATGTTTTGACGCCACAGTCCCAACAAAACTAGTTTCGTCGAATTCTGAGGTCGTTTGAAAAATGGCCATTTTCTGGTCGATCCATTTTAACAGAAATCGACCAAACACATTTTCTTTTGCCACGCTCACATACTAGCTTCAAAACTTATGAAATTTGAAACCTAGCAATAGTTTGACATCCCGGACCCAACAAAAGTGGTTTCGTCGAATTCCGAGGTCGTATGCAAAATATCAATTTTCCAGGCCTATATATTCTATATACCGACTCTTCTGAAAATTCATTCGGCCATAACTTTTGATTCCCGTTATGAAACTTCGATTTTTCAGATTCGTTAGAAAGGTATTGACTAACAGATTTAAATATTTTTGGTTTCGCTAAAATCCGTTATATTTTCCAACCTGCATAGTCGGTCAAAGTTTGAATTCAAATTTTCAAACTGACTCACTATTCCTAATTCACTATTTTATTGAAATATTCTATTTCAATTGTTCAAATTCCTTTGAAATAATCAATTTAAAAATTTTAAATTGGCTCGTATTTTCCGGGTTATTACAATCTCCCCTACTTAAAACTTTTCGTCCTCGAAAAGGAAACAACAGTAAAGTAGGAAATAAAATGTAAATGCAAAGTATTGTAAAGGTACCTTGCACCGGAGTTAGTCAGAGATATCCACTCTGCATTTGGGGTAAGCTTGCTTAATGCTTTCCTCAGTTTCCCAAGTACAGTCTCTAGGATCACTGCTCCACTGCACTTTAACTAAATGAACCTTTTTGCTTCTGAGTTCTCTAGTTTCTTTGCCAACAATCTTTAATGGCTCTCTTCTGAGTGATAATTCTGGGGTTATGTCCACATCCTGTTGCGTTGCTTCTTCTACAACAAAATCCGGATCATGCACATGTCTTCTAAGTTGAGATATGTGAAATATATTGTGCACTCCAGGAAACCAATCTGGCAATTGAACCCTATAAGCAAGAGTTCCAATTCGTTCAAGTATAGGAAAGGGACCAATAAATCTCGGTGCCAACTTCCCAGTCTTGCCAAATCTGATTACTCCTCTCATCGGGGAAACCTTCAAATAAACATGATCACCAACAGCAAATGTCAAATCTCTCCTTCTAGAGTCTGCATAACTTTTCTGTCGGCTTTGGGCAATTTTCAATCGCTTCCTGATGAAGTCCACTTTATCAGATGCTTCCCTAATCATATCGGGTCCTAGTACAAGTCTGTTGCCAGGTTCTACCCAACATGCTGGAGATCTGCAGGGTCTGCCATATAATGCTTCAAATGGTGACATTCTCAAACTTGCTTGATAGATATTGTTATATGAGAATTCGGCCAAATGCAAATGATCTTCCCATGACCCACCAAAATCGATTATACAAGCCCGCAATAAATCTTCTAGAATTCTATTCACCCGCTCAGTTTGGCCATCTGTTTGTGGGTGATAAGCGATGCTCATATTAAGTTTTGTTCCCAATTCTGTCTGGAAAGCCTCCCAGAACTTGCTAGTAAATAGGGGATCTCTATCACTGACAATGCTGATGGGAATTCCATGCAGCTTAACAATTTCTTTGAAGTATATCTGCGCTAGACTTTGAGCGGTTCTATTGGATCTGACAGGTATAAAATGGGCAGTCTTCGTGAAGCGATCTACGATTACCCAAATGCTGTCATTACCTTTCTTGGTTCGCGGCAAACCATCTACGAAATCCATGGAAATCTGCTCCCATTTCCAACCTGGGACTTCCAACGGTTGCAGCAGTCCAGCTAGCTTCTGTTGGTCACTCTTGACCAGTTGACAAGTAGGGCATCTGCTAACATACAAAGAAATATCTCTTTTCATTGCCTTCCACCAGAAAGTGCGTTTGATATCGTTGTACATTTTACTCACACCTGGATGAATGCAAAATTTGGATTTATGGCATTCATCCAGCACTTCTCTTTTGAGCTCAGGAAGGTTGGGAACACAAATTCTCCCATTCAGCCTCAGAACTTCTTCTTTATCTATTTGAAAGCTTGAGGGCTCTCCCTTATGGATTCTTTCTTTGATCTTTTGAATGAAATAATCATTCTTCTGGAGAGCACATATCTTATCGATCAAGCTAGGTGTAATTATAAGATGGGCAACGATTGCGGTCTTTCTACTAAGCGCATCCGCTACAACGTTAGCCTTCCCCGGCGTATACAGGATATCAAGATCATACGCTGCAAGAAATTCTAGCCAACGCAGCTGTCTTAGATTCAGATCTTTCTGGGTATATAAATACTTCAATGATTGATGATCTGTGTACAGTATAAATTTCTCGCCCAATAAATAATGCCTCCAGATTTTCAAGGCAAAAACGATGGCTAGCAACTCAAGATCATGAGTCACATAATTTTTCTCATGCGGTTTCAGTTGGCGGCTTGCATAAGCGACTACTTGGCCTCTCTGCATTAACACTGCACCAAGACCTCTAATAGAAGCATCTGTCCAAACCGTTAAATCCTGATTGCCATCAATAATGGTTAACACTGGAGCAGTGGTCAGTTTCGATTTCAATTCCTGGAAAGCTTCTTCACAGTCGGGAGTCCACTTAAACTTCTCATGTTTCTTTGTGAGCTTCGTTAACGGACCGGATATCTTCGAAAAATCCTTAACGAACTTTCGATAATAACTAGCCAACCCCATAAAACTTCTAACTTCTGTGGGAGTAGTGGGTTGTTTCCAGTCTTGAATCGCTGTTATTTTGCTTGGATCAACAGAAATTCCTTTCTCTGACACGACATGGCCAAGAAATTTGACTTCTTCTTGCCAGAAGACACATTTAGAGAATTTGGCTTTGAAGACGTTCTTCCTTAGAATCTCCAATACTTGTTCTAAGTGTTTTTCATGCTCGGGTTTTGATTTGGAGTAGATTAAAATATCATCGATGAAGACGAGGACAAATTTATTCAGAACTCCCCTGAACACTCTATTCATTAGATCGACAAAGTATGCTGGAGCGTTGCATAGGCCAAACGGCATTACTAACCATTCATAAAATATGTCTGGACCTCTGAAAGCTGTCAAAGGAACACACTCTTCTGCTATTCTCAATTGATGAAACCCTGTAGCTAGGTCCATTCGGGAAAATACTTTCGCCCCATTCAATTGGTCTAGCAAATCATCGATGCGGGGTAATGGATATTTATTTTTAAGCGTCTGTTTGTTGAGGTCTCGGTAATCAACACATAATCTAAGAGTACCGTCTGACTTTGGGACAAACACAACGGCTGCACCCCAATTAGAAAAACTAGGTCTGATTAGACCCTTCCACAACAGTTGATGAGTTTGATCGCCTAATTCTTCTTTTTCTTTCGGAGTCATTCTACGAATTGGATGCACCACTGGTCTGGCATTGGGAATTAGATCGATTCGGAATTCTATTTCTCTTTGCGGAGGTAAGTTCTCAACTTCTTCAAACACATCCGCAAAGTTTCTAACAATCGGAATCTTTTCCATGGAAGTGGGGATAAGTTCCAATGCTGACCAAAATTCTTCTCTATTCGGATTCGAACCATGGCAGGGAATCGTAATATATCCAAGCTTCGTTCGGATTTTAACGATTCTTTCCGCACACTTTACCTCAGCTTCGTATTTCGTTAACCAATCTAGCCCGAGAATAATATCGAATTCGGGAAAATCCATAACGATTAAATCAAAAGGAAACTAGTAAAAAGAATAAGAGATTGGCACTCTACAATATGAACCGAGAGTAACAGGATCCCCTATCGGGTTATGAACTTCAACCGATTCTTTGAGCTTTCGCTGTTTTAACTTTAATTTGTGCACTGTGTTTTTAGCAATAAAACTACGCGACGCACCTGTGTCAAACAATACAGAAACAGGAATATTTTTAATTGTAAGGGTACCTCCCAAAACATCGGGTTTACCTGCTCCATCGGAAGCAGCTGGCGGGCTAGACCCGTCATAGACGTGAGCTACTGTAGCTTTCTTCACCAAAGGACAGTCTTTGACCAGATGGTCGGTCTTGCGACAATTGAAGCACGAGCGAGGGTTCTGAGAGCCTTGGCTCGAGCCTTGAGAATTTGTTTTCTGCCTCTTCGGAGCTGTGCAGACGTTTGAGTAGTGCCCCGGCTTACCACAGTTAAAGCAATTTCCTCTTGGCGGCTTGCCAGTCTGAGGCTTTGAAGATGCTGCTTGGCTTGACTCGCCCTGATTTACAGTAGGCTTGCGCTTGTTTCCGGCTTGGCTTCTAGCGCGATCCTGATCCAGATGCCTTTGATCAGGGTCTTCATAGTTGCATGTCATTTCCACTAGCTCGTTGAATTCCAGCTTGACATGGGCCATGGCTCTATCATGATATTGTCGTCTTAGTCCTAGGATAAACCTCTTATTTTTGGATTTTGCGGTGGCAACGAGCTTTGGAGCATAGGGAGACAACATTGTAAATTTGTTCAGATAATCTTGCACGGAAAGATCCCCTTGCTGGAGATTGGCGAAGTCATCGTGCATTCTTTCTAGAGCTTGTTCTGGGACATATTTCTCCTTGAAGAGTTCTTTAAATCCATCCCATGTTCTTCCAGCTTCTCTATTCCCGGCGGTAAGAGATTCCCACCATAATTTAGCTTGTTCCTGCATAAGCCAGGCGCCCATAATAGCTTTGTCTTCGTCTCCTAGCCTTAGGCCTTCAAGAATTTTCTCGCATGTTTTGAGCCATGCAAGGGCCTCTATTATGGTGCCAGTTCCCGAGAAGGTCTTGCCTCCTAAGTTCTTATATCTCTTAGCTACACGGTCAAGCTCGAAGTATTGAGCTGCCGGAGGTTGTATCAAAGGTCCTTCTTGAGTTGGGATTTCTCCCCTTCCTCGGCCTCGGCTGGCACGGCCTCCTCTAACGGCGGCTGCTCTGGTAGCCATTTGTCAAATTCTGTATAAGCAACGAAAAAAGTCAGCTAACAGAAATGATAGTCTATTGCACAATTAAGCAGAAAATCTACGGAAAGATAACGATAGACTGATCAATTGTTTTTTTTCTATTCTGCTCGGCTCATTCTAGGACTTTGCTAGTCCTATCTCTAATGAGCGACTCGCCTTAGAATACTACTGATTCTATTTTGACGAAGTGTTTAATGTGTTAGATTCCAGAACTAAGGTTAACCAAAGCTCTGATACCAGCTGTGACGATCCCAAAACCCCGTGACACGGTGTTAAGGATAATCATTGGAATATAACACATTAATCATCATTAGCAGATCACAGATAATAGCATAAACAGAAAATAGAATAATTTACACACATATGACAGCGGAATCATATAGATATCATCACATCAGAGAAGCACAGTACAGGATACAACTTAGTGCATAATGATACATAATCAGTCTCCATCGCCAGAGGCGGAATCATACATAAAGAGTACTCAAAATAAATATCAGTCTACATCGCCAATGGCGGAATCATAATATAGATACAATAATGGCGGAGAAAATCCAAGTCAGCACGGTGTAGTCAAGCCTCGCCATGAGCCAAAAGATGCGTCAGAAACCTGTAACTAGGCTGCCCGTGTGAAAATGAGGGCACCCGAGTTTGCAAGGTGAAACAAACTACGAGTCAGTCATGGGACTGGTATGAGAAATCTATTCAACTTATTAACAACAATAATAAGGCAAATCAAAGGACCACGCCACTTTCGCGGAACGGGTTTACTCCAATGAGTGCTAGTGCATGAAATAAAGTAAATGATTAAATCATCGCAATGCTTTTTATAAAATGAAGCCATTATAAGACTCAGGTCCCATCACACAATGCAACGCAAGCCGGAGGATAGAGTTTTCCCTTATAATGGCCAAAGATGCTTCATACGAATAAAACAAAAGTGTTTGATATTATTACTAGTGCATATATGTTTCAAAAGCAAATTCAATCATAAATATCAATCCTAGACGGCATGGGTACCATATATCATGTCGCCATACTAGTAATACAATCACATCCGCATATATCGTATTGGAAATTGGATTCCTTCATGAGTCGAGGCAAGGGGCAAGCTCCTCTCCGTTCGAGACACTCTAGCAAATGCCTCGGGACCGCACACAGCAATCCCCTGGATCCTCCAAGGCCGGTCCTCTCTTACTTTTGAGGATTGGCAATTCCTGAACACACGTTTCCCGGTCCTTACAGACCTATAATCGAGGCGCCTCGCATTCCAACAACCACACAGGTGAAAAGTAGATATAAATGTCAGGGCTGGGAGGTCACTGACACCACCATAGCTAGAAAGAAACGTCATGCACTCCTTGGGTCCTTCTCCCGTTTTTGACTCATACCGGGGTGTGAGGCTCGCGAATTCACGTTATACACAAAGTTACGTCACACAGACCATGCTTTGATCATCAACCACAAGACTTTGCTTTGCAACAGAAGCCTTGATCATATGCCACTTAGGCGTGCCACACAGGAAATCCACTCCGTGCGACTGATTTCTGTCAATAAATAACCTCTGAGCTCGTACGTCTCAGAGAAGGGCGTTAAGCAAGAGAATAAATTCTTCGCCGCCAAACAGATATATATTTAACAGAGATCAATCAACACAGAACAAAATCCAATGTCAGACACACAGTCCATTTACAAGTCCGTTCTGGGTCTGAACGAAACCGGAGGCACCAATTCCTTGCATATCCGTACAATCAACAGTATGTGTGGACGGCTACTACTTCAATTCCTTCATGGTAGCTACTCCAATCACGAGCATCAGTAGCGCCCATCCATCCAATGTGGAGATCGTCGGTCTTCAGTCGTCTTCGACTCTTCGACTTCTCAACGTCGATCGATTATTTGAAATGAGTTAAACTCGGCCTTTTCAAATAACCCACGTATATTTAGATTTTCAAATCAATCAATCACATGGTCGGACTATTCAACAATCACATTTCAGTTATTTAGTTATAATTTTCATGTTAAATACATTCAACCATCACATATCAAGCAAACACAACAAAATTGGTTTATTTTCACTCTATATCGTCTATAGTATTTTATAACGATATATCGCCATTTTTATTTAATTTAAAACGGCCATATTTAATTAAACGACGTTTCAGGTCGTCTCGATGCACTGGCGCTGCTTTTCATTAATTTTGTTTTACACATATATGAAAATCTAACCGTTGGATCTTCACAAATTTTACATCATTAGGAAGGTTATTTCAAAACGAATCCAACGGTTTCAGTTTTGGGAAAATCCGACGGTCGGATCTTCCACACTAACCATTTGAAGTTACGATTTCAATTTACGAACTGCAGCGTCGTTATTCGATTTAATTTAATTATATTTATATATATATATATATATAATCATTTCTGGCGCTGTTTTTCTTCAGTTTTGAATTAAACATTCCAGACAATCCAACCGTCGGATCTTCACAAAGTTGGTGCCGTTGGAAAGATATTTCCAAGGCGAACCCAACGGTTGAGGTTTCGGGAAAATCCAATGGTCGGATTTCCCGCACTAGTCGTTTGAAATCACGGTTTCAAAACATGAACTGCACGGCCACGTTTCGTTTTAATTCTATTTATATATTTATATAAATATAGTTCATTCAAAAATTCCTATATCGTTTCCACTTCAATTATTTCACTAACGCCTTTAAATTTGGAAAATTTCGCCATAACCTCCTTTGTACGGGAGGGTCTGGGAAAATTCCCAAATAGCCACACGGGCGTCTCATATCAAAAAGAAAAAGAAAAAGAAAAAGCCAAGCGGCTAGCCATCAGGCTCATAAAATCATCACCCAAACAAAGCGGTAAATGTGTACCTCTTTGTCGGGCACAAAATTTTATTTCTCTTCTCTAGCCCCTTTTGCTTTAACCTGTTCAATAGATATGCATGTACATATATACAATTTCTAACATTTATCATTTTCCATTCATTTTCATATTTGATTTGCTTCGGTTTAAAAACACCATTCATTCTAATGTTGCATGCATAGGCTAAAATCATATCATTAGCTAGTTAATGTATATTTCAACTCATGCACGTTTATTTGAACAAGTGGCTATTTTTAACACTTCACATTTCAAAGATGATAATTTTGGCGAACTAAAATAGATTTCAACACATGACTATTTTATTTAGTTCCTATGCATGTTAAAAATAATATTTCTATCACAAATATTTATTTCAACGTCCGCATATCTTTAGCATATCACACATATGATAAAAATGATATTTTTATCATTTAAAATATTTATTCGACAAATAGATGTTTCAACACTTCATATTTTCAATAAAAATGTAATTTTTATTGTTCGATCTTTTTATTCAACACATGAACTTTTCCACTACACACACTTCTCAACAAATGAGTATTTCCACACATGGACATTTTATTTATGTTGTTCATATTAGAAAGATGGAATTTTTTTATTGTTGAAATTATTTATATAAGGCGAATATTTTTCATACTTCATATATATATAAAAATGTGATTTTTATTGTTAGAACACTTCATTCATTCACAAATGAATTTAATTTTCTTACAACACCTTTCAACACACAAACATTTCCACACATGGATATAGTTTCAACATATGGCTTTAATTTCAACGCATGAAAATAATTTCAACATATGAAAATAATTCTAACACACAAAGATTATTCAAAATTTCGGCAGCATAACGGCAGGGTAGTTAAAACCGGCACCGTCCCTAGTACGGCTCCTCGCTCTACCTTAAAACCTCGCGGTTTTTGACAATGGGGATTCATGCATCTAATTCGCACGCAGGCGGCATGTTTATTTTTATTTCCACAAATATTTCCAATTCATTTCAATCACCAATGGGTATTTTTCAACCACAACCAAACAATATCAACCACAAACAATTATTCAACCATTCGTATTTTTCATCCAATGTTTCACACCAATTCACCATAATAAATATCGTCCATGGTTTGTGGACGACGGGAGTGTATATATATATATATAATTGCTATATTTCACTTGCATTTCAACACATATATCAATTATTCTATGCATGTAAAATTCATACTTCGCTTATATAGCTTACACTACGCATGTACATGAGGTATACAATACATATGTAATTTATATTTCGCTAATATAAATTATACACGACATTTTCCATTCAATTTCACGTTAATTTAGATTTCTCACCTTGGTTTTCTGAGCGCTAAAAATCGATATGATGTCAGAAAAATCCGCGGCTTCTTCTATTGGGTAGAGAGCTTCCTTGCGGTCTCGATGTTTCCTGTTTCATCGAATTTCGTCAACACACCAAAAAGATATGATTTTTCAAAGTGTAAAGATCAAAGAAAAACTCACTTTCACGAAGCTTCAAAACTAGGTTTACAGTTTTCGCGAAATCAGTGGCACGTGGGGACGATCGGGGAGTTGGACGTGGAAGAGGGAAGAGAGGGCTTTAAATCGGTGGTGGTTTGGTGGCGTTCGGTGGTCAGTGGCGTTCAGGGCGGCGGCGGGAAGTGTTCGACTTCCTGGCGTCGATACGGGCGGAGGAGGCGACGAGGCTGGCGGCGGTGGGGTCGGATTTGAAGAGGAGGAGGAGGCGCGTCGAGGTAGGGGGTGGCGCAGGCTGGAATCGCCTGAGGCGGCCGCGATGGAGGAGAGAAGGTAGGGAGCTCGGGTCGCCGTTGAATGGGGGGGGGTTCTTTTTTTTTATTTTTAAAATTATGAATGGAAATTTTTGATTGGCCCATAATTTCAATAAATTTTTAAATAGTGTTTTCTCAAACGAACTCCTTTTTAAACCCAACGACTGTCGCCCCTAGCTAAATACCCCCATTCCGGACACAATGGGATATGTTTCGTTGGCCAATTCGACTGTTACAGTCAGTTATTTTTCAAATTAAAATATAAAACATATAATTTTTAACTCTGAACGCACATTTCAATTTGCCAGGGCCACAAACTGATTCGAAAAAATTCCAGAAAAATAAATCTAGCTATGTTTTGACGCCACGGTCCCAACAAAACTAGTTTCGTCAAATTCTGAGGTCGTTTGAAAAATGGCCATTTTCTGGTCGATCCATTTTAACAGAAATCGACCAAACACATTTTCTTTTGCCACGCTCACATACTAGCTTCAAAAATTATGAAATTTGAAACCTAGCAATAGTTTGACATCCCGGACCCAACAAAAGTGGTTTCGTCGAATTCCGAGGTCGTATGCAAAATATCAATTTTCCAGGCCTATATATTCTATATACCGACTCTTCTGAAAATTCATTCGGCCATAACTTTTGATTCCCGTTATGAAACTTCGATTTTTCAGATTCGTTAGAAAGGTATTGACTAACAGATTTAAATATTTTTGGTTTCGCTAAAGTCCGTTATATTTTCCAACCTGCATAGTCGGTCAAAGTTTGAATTCAAATTTTCAAACTGACTCACTATTCCTAATTCACTATTTTATTGAAATATTCTATTTCAATTGTTCAAATTCCTTTGAAATAATCAATTTAAAAATTTTAAATTGGCTCGTATTTTCCGGGTTATTACATGTTGACTAGATTTGGGTAACATACTTCATCGTTATCCCGAGAGTCAATTAAACTTAGAACTTCATTTCGATGAAAAAGAGAATGAAGATCATAAGAAGGGAAATCTTCAAAGATAGCGAAGGCTCCTATATTAACTTTTCCATTTGCCATATAGTCAATATAGGCTTGAATAGCTTTCGGATCATTGTAGAGATGACATTTGAGTGTTTTTGTCAATCTCATTGTTTTTGGTGTATGAGGAAGCTATAGGAGATAAGTTTTGAAGAGAATAGAATGAATAAAGTTGTTTTAAATTTTGAATGAGAGGTAGAGAGAATAGAATTGAATAGATAAATAAATAGTGAGTGAATGGACAACTTTTTTGGAAATAAGGACACCTTTTAAGACCATGGGAGATGGTGAAAAGATGGAGGGAAGTTTGAAAGTTCAAACTCTTGAAATTCAAAATTTGAATTTCAATTACTGGCACATATGTCAACATGTCAATTCTGGTATGTCGACATATATATATATATATATATATATATGTTTTCAAAAGACATGTTGCGTTTTAACTTTGTTTTATTATTTTAACATTTTATATTTTCAGGTTTTTTATCTCAAGAAATAATATTAATCCTATAAAACAACTAAAATTAATTTTTATTATTTGATTATTATTATTTTGAATTTCAAATTTCAGTTTTGAATTTTTAAAGTTCAAGTTTGAATTTTTAAATTTAAATTCACATAAGTTAAGCAATCAAAAACATCCATTCAACCAATTCAATCAATATTAATTAAGGCATACTTGGTTTTTAGATCCATTTCTTTAGTATTTTCTGAATTCTGAATCGCTGTGAAGCACATATTCAAATTTCATTTTTTTTGGCTCTTCATCGCTTGATGATGAGTTTGAATCATCTAAAGTTGCTGCATATGCCATTATCATCTTCTTTAACGAATTATTATTACCTCTTTGTTGATTTAATTTATCTAGATATGGACGCATTCTCTTTATATGGCATGGTCTGTTGCAGTTGTAACATCTGTCATCATTTCCTCCCGAGCTTCCTTGATTATTTCTTTGAATATTATTTCTCCTTTTATATCTCAGAAATTTTCTGAAATTCCTTTTCATTAGGGCAATTTCTTCGTCATCCTCACTACTCGACTCAGAACCGTTAGTTGTTGCTTTGAATGTTATAGATTTCTTTTATGTCGACTTATTCTCCTTTCTTTTCTGTAATTGAACTTCGAACGACATCAAATTTCGTATTAACTCCTCAATCTCCATTTCACTAACATTATTTGCCTCTTCTATTGCTAGTGTTTTATGATCACATTCGGGAGTAAGTGAATTGAGAATTTTTCTGACTTGATTATAACGTCCCATATTTTTGGTAGCCAAATATTTAATTTAATTTATTGTCTTAAATATTATATTTGGAATATTAATGGATTTTAATATTGAACTCGTTATTAAAATGAAGTTTGAACGTTATATATTTATATAATTATAAATCGAGCTCGAAATGGCATGGCAGTTCGTAATATGGAGTTTTGAACTTTAATTGGATATACATTATCCGATATAAGTCGGAATTCAGTAAAACAAGAAATGTTTGGATCGTGTTAATGATAGTTTTCTAATGAAAGAGAAAAATTCAGATTTCGTATTATAAATTGCTAGTTATGGCCAAATCAAATTTTAAAATAATTGTTATGGAAATTGTTAATAAACAATAACGTTTATTAAATAAAATATTAATGGTTTTTATAATTTTTCGGATATTGTTTAAACCGAATTTCTGAATATCAATTTGGAATCCACTTTAGTCTTAAAGTTATAGGGTATTTCATTTGAGTGTATTCAGTAATATCGGCCTATTTTATCTAATTCAACTGTTTCAGAATTTTACTCATATTATACCCATGTTTTATAAGATTTAAAGGTAGTCAACATAAAGCTTGTGTACCATATACCTTTAATTTTTCACTTGGTTTGCAAATCAAAAGAAACCCAGATTACATATATTCATCATACTTGTCCAAAAAAAAAAATATTTGCCACATGAACATCAAACTGGAATATACAATATAAAACTGGAAATGTTCATTACAAAGAAAAACCAACATATTCATATATTCTTGTCTATACTAATACAAAACTGAATGGAAAAAACAGTTCATTTTAAATTGCAATGTCAGCATGCCTTGTTCTTTCAGTAAGAAATAATATAATAAACAAATAGAGGAAACAGCTAGACAACTAAAGTAAATCACCTAATGAACAGCTGAATAAATTCATACATCAAATCTTAATAGATCTTGAACAGCTAAAGAACAGACTATGAACAGCTAAACAAAACAATACAATGAACAGCTAGAAAAAACAAATATGTATATTTATACATTAGATCGACAGATAAAGCTAAATTTATTCATATGTACAGTAGACTCCATAAACATATCTATAAAAAAACTGTCGTGCTAGCCATCTAAATCAAATACAGAATTGACCAAACACAATTTCAAATATCCAAAATGGATAAACAATTAAAATAGCCTTAGCTAAACACCACCTACTCAATGAACAAGTCATCATAGACAATAGCACGTGGAATCCAATACAAAATCTTCAAAATTTTCTGCATATCTACATGCAGCCACACAATTTCTAACATCAGTACAATACAGTTCATCTTGTACCCAAAAATAGTTGTAAAGGGGGAAATCATTGGCCTAAGAAAATAGGAGCTAAACCTACATAGGATGTGCCACTAATAGACGTTCATTCTATTTGAAATTCTTCACATCTATAAATACGTATGCGAACAACAACCAGGAGTAAATCAGTGAACAAAAATGGTGTTCAACCTTTATCAAATGAAATAAAATTCAATACTCACATATAAATCACCAAACAAGAGAAATACCTCACATTTCAAAACCTAAATTCAGTAAAGACTGCTGCTTTAAATTCTTGAGGCAGCAATCTCCACTCTGGCACCAAAATTGCACAACTCGATCATTTGTTCTACATCACCGTGACTAGGGTTATGGTTTCTGGCCATAAGGGCGTCGATAGGAGGGGTTGTCTGAAGGAAGTAGGTAGAGGAGGAGGTGGCATGGCTATGGGAGATGAACCGATGTCCTGAAATCATCCACGACGACTAGATTTTGGGTCGAAGTTAGAGCAGCTTTCGTGCGTTTCTGGCCAGAGGGGGACTCCTTGGGGGTTGGCATCGCTGGCTAGGGTGTGCTCCGATAGGGGAAGGAGGGAGTGTGGTTGGCTTGGGGTACGGTGGACTGATATGATAGGGATGAAGATATTGAGAAGGGGAACGATGAAAGCAGCCATATTTTTCTTTATTTCGAAGTGAAGGAACATTTTAGTAAGGGGAAAACTGAATTGAGAAAAGGGGATCAGCCTCATTTTATTTAACTGAGGTGGCGGCTAAGCATATGTTTGGGCCAGTGGGCCTTATATTATATAAAAAAATATGTTGAGGTGAGTGAATACAATGGCATGGGCCATGGGAGGGCAGAAAATGATCATGCTGAAAGTCTCCAATCAAAGGCTTGAGTCGACTTCTGGAAATCAAAAATGAGACCATGGCGCAGAATAATATGTGGGTAAGGGAAATTGGGTAAGGTCATTATTTATATATAATTTAATTTAAGTTAAATTAAAATTAAAGAGTATAGCAATTTACTAATATAATATCTTGACCGTCAGTTGACAAAGTCGAATGTGGATGGTCATGGTGGGACCGTATGGTTGTAAGCGACATTGTAGAGCTGGTTTGGTCAGCAGTGAAAGCGCCTGGGATTTTTAATAAAATTAAACGACTGTTTAATTTTATTAAAAACAAAGCGTTATAATACAGAATAAATTCAAGGTGAGTTAAACTCACTCAGTTCTTCCCATTCATATTTCATATAAATTGGGTTTTTATTTTGTGTGCGCTGGGTGCTAATTGTTGGCGGTTTGCTAGTAATATATATATTTGTTGATTTAAATAATGAAATTAAACCGTCGTTTAATTTCTGTGAAATACCGAATCGTTATTTTAATGATTGGTTCCAATAAAGGTAACTTACCTTATTGGTCACGTTTATTTATAAACGTGTTGAATTGTTTGAATTGTTTTGACTAATTGGTTGAGGTTAAATGGTCGTTATTTACTGTTATAAAAATTATCAGTTAAATGGAATTGATTGATCTGTTTGAGATAACTAATTTGAACACAGGGAAGAACAAGTTAGAGGATCTAGCGGGATTTCTCAAATATATTAGATGTTATTATTTTCATATATTATTATTATATGAATTGTTTTGATTGGATGATTGATTTGGTCGATGGCCGTTGAGCTGAAATTCAACATTTGATTTGTTTAAACCAATGGGCAATATAGGTTGAGAAATTGGCATCATATGCCTATAGAATAAATTGTTTTGTTATTATTGATTTACCGCAAGGTAAATCGATAGAAATGATGTTATAAAATTTATTTTATAACTAGATATAAATTTTTAATATATTATTTTGAATAAAAGTTTATTAAAAGGAGATAAATATTTATTATTTATTATTTAAATTTATAATTAATTATTAATTGATTTTATATGAAAATTTCTGATGTTAATTAGATTTATAAACAAGTGATTAGAAATTAACCTAATGGTTAAATTTGGATAATTGTTTTGTTAAGAAACAATTAAATTGAATTATTTAAATTAATTATATTACTAATTAATTTAAAGGGATAATGAATTGGTGTCATTTAACGAGATAATCGTGTTTTGAATTGACTAAATTGACCACTCTAATTGGGATTGATTATTAAATTAGTGTGTTTTGAATTAAATAGTTTAACCAATATTGTTTAATTTTAATAAATTTTAAAAAGGAAATTACTATTTATTTTAGTTAATAAAGAAATTAACTACTGAAGTAGTTAATGATCGAAGTAAATTATTATTCTTATTAATAATAATTTAGAAAATTACTTTTTAATTAAAATTCATTTAAAAAGTAATCAAAGGTGAAATGAAATCTAATGGAATGGTGAAAGAGTTTATAAGCAAATTTTATCTTAAAACTGAGTTTTTATAATAAAGTTATAAAAGAAGTTTTAAGCAGATACTATAGCTTAAATTGAATGTTACTTAAATATTTGAATTAAGTGAAAGCAAATTAAGATAAAAAAGGGTTTAAGATAAACAAGGATTATATAAAAGAAGTTTGAGATGTTATATCGTTGATTTTAAATTAACGTTACTTAATAATGGGATTAAGTAAGAAGAGGAATTAAAATAAGATTTCCAAAGCAGGAATAGTTGAATGGATTTGAAAAAGAATTGGTGAAAGTGAATTTGGTAAAAAGAAGTGGGTTAGAAGGATGTATAACTAAATCCGAATTATAAATTGGATTTATTTTAAAGAGGCAGAGGTTAAAATGGTAGTGTTTTATAAGAAATTACTAAAATTTTAGATTAAGAAAGAATGGGTATATTTGAAAAAGAGATTTTCAAAAAGTAAGAAGGTTTTATGAAACCGTATTTTAATAAAATAATTAAATGGAATTTGTGTTAATATTAGAATGAAATATTAGTTTACAACTCGTATCTATCTTAAGATATGAACGTTGTTGATCAAGGTCTGAGTGGTAAAACTTGAATGACATCAGGATTATCTGAGGATGATATCAGTTGGTAATGGTAAAAGAGGTTAGAAATAATAATGCAACGTTTGGTGAAAACTTGGAGATTATATAATGAAGAATCCAAAGTAAAAATGATATAAAAAGGGGTTGCGCGAAAATACAATGATATTTTCGAGTTAGAAAGGAAACACAAAGTTGAGTTCTATTCTATAAGAATAAGCATGGATTATTATTTTCAAGTATTGAATAAAAGTTATTTCGTAACGCTGTTTTACGTGTAAAAGTTGAGCCGATTTCCCAATATTAGGTAATAATGTGGCTAATGTTTTGAAAGTGAAAATAGAGAACTAGATATGATATAGGATTTTCCTAAGCATTAAATGAATTTATTTAAAGAAAAATCTTACGTTAAATAAGGAGCGAAAAGTCATATTCGTAATATTGAAATATTTAAGAGTTTTCAATTTACATTTGTTTCAATTAAAAGACCAAGTGATGATGAATATTGAACCAGTGAACTCCTTGGATTTTCGTGATTGAATCACTATTTATTTTGATAATTAAATAATCGACTATAAAATATGTCCAAAACGATTGTTGGTACGAAAAGACCGGGATTAAATTTATGTTCGTAAACCCTTCCGACCAACAAATATGTGAAGATATCAGAAGATGATCGAGATGGAGCATTGAAGACCGTGGATCTTCCTTAAATGAAAGGACCGCTAATAATCTCTAGGATTGCAACCAGAGATAAACTGTGGTTTTGTCGTGGTTGGAATCTACGGATTTCAAGGACTACTTGCTACTAATCTATAGGGTGATTCCTTGGATGTGGTAGGAGGTTGCCTTCGGTTCATCCTGTTCCTGGATGACTTGTATGGACGGATGTCTGACAGAGTATTTCCAAAGGGACCGCGTACGTTGATTTCTTCAAATGTGCCATAGTTGGGTAGCTTCCAACTAGAGTATTTTTGTGGACATCAATTAGTGATATCTGGTGGATCTGACGATGTGGCATTCAAAGTGAATGGTGACCAGATGTTTCAGAAGATAATTTAAACCTCAAGCCTCATCAACCAGGAAATGACAAAGATCGAGCAGGCAACATGGCCTATGTGTGTCTCTCCCATTAGGGTGTATAATCACTTATCTAGAGAAAATCCATTTCCTTCTTTAATATATTTCGATGATGTCCCTTTCGGGAAATGGTGGTTTGAGCCCAACCATTGGTGATATACATTCGATACACTCAAGCGAAATGAGTGGTCGGTCATATGTGGGCCGGGTTGCAAGACGTTCTTGTTGAACCCAGTGTATTCCCCTCTAACGATGCACTATCGGCAGGTGGTTCCATACCTTGTCATAGTTGGAATCCATTCTCCAATAAGCGCCCGCGATTTTGATTATATACCATATATGTGGAGCGTGAGATGCAAGCCTTCCGCTAGATTGATATTTACTTATATTTAGCCACTATTATAATATCAGAAAAGATATTGATTTCAAAAATGTTTTGGGTTATAGTAAGGTAAAAACCGTCTGTATTTATGTGTGGATTTGGTCTTACGATTATCCTTTTCTTTCGAAAAGGTTTTGAACTTTAAAAGCAAGTTGGATGATTACCCTTAAACCTAGTGTGTTTTTCTTACTCTGGTTCACCAGACTGACCCGGTGTTTTGTAAATGCTCGGGTTAGACCGGGTCGTACAGGTCTAGGTTATCGAATGTTGCGAAGTCTAGAGACGAGCTGGAGAAGTTCAGGTGGATTATATATATGATATGCATTCCGATGTGTGTTGTGTGTGGGGCAGATTATTATAACTGTCCATAGGTGTTGATGTACTCTGGTATTGTAAGTATTTTATAAGCTTTCTTTAAAGATTTATTCTATATTATATTTTGTTCTGCTGCGATGTGAGACTCTGTGTTATGTTGGTTCTTCTTCTTCTTCGATTCTAATATTTCTTTCTTTCTTATCTCACCCTCTAATATTCTTTCTAATAACGTTCCTGTGTTTTCGGTTCTTGGAAGGTCGGCATGAGATACGAAATTGTATTTGTGTCAATTTTCGGGGCCGAAAATCCTTGGATCGTTACAGTGGTATCAGAGCTATTGGTTTAGTAATAACCTTTGCTCTGTGGCGTAACTCGATAGAGACTGGGTTAGAAATACCATAGAATGAGTTTTAGTGTATAGATATGAGAGCGTATTTGTAAATTTTATATACAAATGTTTTGTATTGTGTTTTTGATCGGTTCAAGTGTTGAGAAGCATTGAATTGTCAATGGATACAATATTGTTTTAATAAGAGGGCAAATGAAATAATTTTACCCATATTATATTTTTGTATAGAAAAGAAACAATTTTTTCAAATTATCGAGATATTAGTGTGTTTGATTGGTTTGAATAGAATTCAAATTGGATTGAAAACTTGAATTGAAACTTAACTCAGTTAAGTAGGATTAAGTTAAGAATGATATCAAACTTAAATAAAAAAAGATTTGGGAATTGGAAAATGTAACAACCTGTATTTTTAATAACATGTTATAATGTAAATCAAGGCAGAATTAAATTCTAAAATCTGAATCAAGGGAAACGGGCTGTGCCATTGCGTTCGTCTCGGAAAAATACGCGAAATAGAGTCTGAGTTTTCGAAAAACGGAGTCCGTATGACCAAGTTATGGCCCAATGAAGTTTTCAGAAAATTCTAAGCCCGAAAACAGTTCAAATTCGAATTCAGAATCGAATTTTAGCCAAAACAGACTGGGCGGGAATTTTCCCGCCCAGGCAGGGTCGACATAGGTGTCGACCCCCCCAATGGGTCGACACCCATGTCGACCCAGGGGTCGACACCCATGTCGACCCAGGGGTCGACCCCCCCCCCCCCGGTCGGACCAATTTTTCTAGTGCACCATTTTGGCATGTTGGGTCCTCTTTTGTTGGTTTCTGACGGGAGTTAATGGTTCAGATTCGTTTTAGGGTTAATCCTATGGTCTAAACTACCCCTAATCTCTATAAAAAGACCCCTAGACCTAGCCTAAACCTTCATTAATCATTCCTACAACTAAATGCTACCCAAATGTTCACTAATCATGGCCTCCACCTTCTTCATGAGAGCATGAGTGTCTCAAATCAATCTATGTCATAAAGGAGCCATCTTTCTTAAGTAAAAGAGCCATCTTTCTTTGTCTTTGGGGTTATTCCTTCTTGTTCTCAAGTCTTGAAGTGGAGTTTATCGTCTTTGGTTGCGGATTTGCTAGTGTGGCTTCGTCTCAATCTTATTTTATATTTATTCTAGTCTTCATAGCATTGTAAGCCCTATTCTACTCTTAGATTTTAACTATTAAGTTAAATATGACATATTGCAAGTTTGAGTTTGGGCCTAAGTTTGATTTGTGCTTTGAACCTATCATGTTATGCATAGATTTATTCTATGTATGTTTGTAAAGCTATCACCTTGACTTTGTGGATTGAAAGCTATGACCTTTGTTTATGAATGTTTCATAAAAGCAACATAGAAACTCGCATAACCTTTATGTTAACTTGCATATTATGTTATATGCGAATCACTAGTCATCATTCTATGACATCTATGACCATGTATCACCTATTTGCCAAGTTTGAATGTTATGCATGTTTTGAAGCTTATAATCCCTTATACTAGTCTCATGTTTGTGGCCAAATCACCTTATGCTAGTCTCATGTTTATGACCAAATCACCTTTATTCTAGTGTCATGGTTGAGGCCAAGTCACCCTAATTTGTTAAGTTTGATATCCTAAATATTTTGGGGCCAATATGCAAGTTATGTAGTAAACCCTTACCTAAATGTCACCATGTTTAACTTGTGACTAAACATGCCACTTTGCACCCACTTTGTCGTGTTGATATATCCCCTTCTTTTTGGATCTATTTGTGTTGATGCGAATATACGTGCGATGGGGAATACGTTATGGGTAGTTAGGCCAACTTAAAAGACATAAAACATAACTTGGTTGTGATTATGCTTGAAAAACATAATTATGGACATGACACTTAGAAAACATGAAATGGCCAACTCGAGGTTGGGTTGAGTTTGCAACGTAAAACTACCCGGAACCGCCCGGCTTAACTAGTAGTTGCAAACAATAGGACCCAATGTGAGTAGTTGGTCATGTAGCACCCAAAACCCGAGGTTAGACTCAGTTTGCGACGGAAACCTGCCCGGAACCAACCGGCCTAACCAGTGGCCGCAAACTGTCAGTCTAATGTGAGAGGTTGGGTGCATTAAGTTAATAAATGCCACATGATAGGGTTAAGTCATGGACCACTTGAATATACTTAACCACATGAACATGATGGGTTGATAGGGCTAAGTCAACATGGACACACTTAACCAACCCAATGCTTAGTTGGATAGGGTTAAGTCGTGAACCATTTTAGGAACACTTAACCAACTTGATACATGGTTTGGATGGGGTTAACCACACTTAACCCACTAGAAAACCCTAGTTACGCGGTCCTTCTCAGCAGTAACCCACTAGGGAGTATCGGATACCCTAGGGACTAGGCTAGGGTGGGGCACGATTACTGGGCTGGAGTGTAAGCGACAAAAAAGACGGCAAAAGTAGGTGCGCCATAGTAGATTCCGACGGACCATGGTCGTGCACATTGTCCGGGGATGAAAGACAGACTTGGGCACCAATAGGTTTTGACTGTGCGTGCTTGTTTCGTGTCAGTGGTTGACACCCTAGGGCCGGATACACCTTAGGGTGGACCTAGCACAGTCGATTACATTTCATGTTTGGACCGTATGACACCGACACTTGACGAGTTAGGCTTATAGGGAGCCGATCGACTAGACCGAGTAGTTGGACCTTGATTTGGGTCACCTCATGATATTGGACCTTATTTGGCCAAGGGATCAATTCTTGTTTACACTTGACATGGATTAGAATACTAGTACTATTGGTGCAACACTTAACCTTGTTTATTCGATGCCACATACGATCTATCTTATTATCTATTCACCATGCCAGTTTAGTTACCATCCTTATGTTTCATCTCAATTTCTCATGTCCAGTTAACTTTTTTAGTTTTTATGCTAATAGTAGGTAGGACTTACCAGTCTTTATGACTGACCCGTTTTCTTTCGCTTCTTTTCTTCCGTTCCCCCCCCCCCCAGGTTCTCAGGGAGGGAACATTAGCTCTTAGCTCGGATCTTTGGATTGCTTTATCTGACAGCTCATGTATGGTTTTGAGCTATGCTTTTGGCGACACTACATTTATCTTTGGGGATTAGTACTTTATGTTTTGCACTTATGTTATTTTCAACTTATGCTTCTAGACTTGTGTATTTGGAAAATGATGACTTGGTACTTTATGTAACTTGACTATGGTTTTGAAATGAATGAAGCTGATTTTTATTCTACCGATGCTTTACTTACTCTGTTTTTACTATATATGTTCTGTCTTGTAATATCTTCATGCATGTTTACCCGGTTAAACGCCCCTCCAAAGCCAGTGTACTTGCAAGAGTGACCCTGGCGGAGGTGGGGTGTTACATTTGGTATCAGAGCATAAGGTTTACAAGATTGGGCAAAAGTTTTCAAGAAAAGTTTTAAAACCTTTTGAAAAACTATTTTCAAAACCGATTTTAAAGAAGTATTTTTCCAATAAAAAGTCTAGTTTATTTTAAAAGGCTATTCCCCAAAAGCCATTAGCACTATCCTTCGTTTCTTCGTTCTGAATCTATCCATCTTTTTCCTTCGTTTCAGTATGGCCGATAATTTTGCCATCCCGGAGGGTGTACCAGTACCTATTTGGTTTAGAAGGTACATGGAGGCAAGGGCGAATGAAGCCGGCCCCGCGGATATTCCTCCTCCTCCTCAGCATACACAAGCGGATTTCGCGGAGCTTTACAAAGACTTTAAGGCGATGGGTTGCAAGAATTTTGTCGGAACCGAGACTTCTGTGGAGGCAAGAAACTGGTTAAAGGAAACTGAAGACCTCTTTGCTATCTTTGATGTGGAAGATCGTAGGAAAGTTCTGTTGGCGGTATGGCTATTGAAAGGGGAAGCTGGTTATTGGTGGGTAGTCACCACCACTACTAGACCAACTGAGACTTGGGATGAGTTTAGGAGAAGGTTTGGACTAAGGTTTTTATCATCAGCAGAAGAGAACCTTCAGCTGGAGAGGTTCCTATCACTAAAGCAAGGGGACATGACCGTTAGGGAATATGTGGATAAGGTTAATCAACTTGCTCGGTTCAGTTTAGACTTGGTTAACATAGCTCAGAAGAAGGCCCAACACTTTGCTCTAGGATTGAACGAGCCATTGCGCAGTTTGGCCATGACTCATATACCCATGGGGGCGACCTTCGAAAATTTGGTGAATACGTCCCTACTTCAAGAGGAAGATAAGAGTGACAAGAAGAAGGTCAAGGAAAATAAGTCTCAAGGCAAGAAGATAGACTCCGGGAAAGGAGGAAAGAACGACAACACGTCAAGTAAGAAGAGGAAATGCAACTTTTGTGGGATCAAGGGGCATCTGGCCAAGGATTGCAGGAAGAAGAAGAGGAAGTTAGGCGAGTGTTTTCATTGCGGAGAGTCTGGACATTTTAGCAAGGATTGCCCGAAGAAGCAAGGACAGGGGAAAGGACAAACTCAGCAAGCAGGACCCTCTGGAGGGAAGTTGCAGGCTCTCCTCGCTCTTCCGTCTCTTGATCGAGGTAGTGTTTCTGTAGAAAGCCTTGTTTACATTTCTGATTTTCCTGTTCACACTTTATTTGATTCTAGTTCATCGCATAGTTTTATTTCTTCTGATCTTGTTGAAAGTTTTCACCTTAGTACTAGTCTAGTTGAGGATCCCGTTTGTGTTTCAAATCCAATTGGGGGTTTCGCCCATTTATCCATGATTTGTGTGGATTTTAGGATTTCTATCTTTAGCGTAGAATTCATGGGTAATGCTTATGTTCTCGGGTTCATGGGATACGGGTTGATTTTAGGCATGGATTGGTTGTCCAGTTATGGAGCCATTCTCGATTGTGGGCATAGGGTAGTGAGGCTTATGACTCGCCTTGATAATACCCTAGAGATTTCTTGTAACCCTAATGGGTCCAGTCATGTTATGTTTTCTTGAATCCCTCGACTCGTCTTTTGACAATCTTGAATCTGTGAGGGTGGTCCGAGAATATCCTGATGTCTTCGATGAGGTGAAGGGGTTACCCCATAAACGCGAGATAGACTTCCGTATTTATCTTGTTGATCATGCCAAGTCAGTTTCATTTCCAGTTAGGCACATGGCCCCTCGTGAAAGAAGAGAGCTTAGTAAGCAAGTCAAGGAGTTGCTTGAGAAAATTTTATTAGGCGAAGCATTTCTGAATGGGGTGCTCCAGTGGTATTCGCTTCGTCTGTGTGTTGATTATCGTGAGTTAAACAAGCTGACAAAGAAGAATAGGCACCCATTACCGAGGATTGATGATCTCTTTGACCAGCTTGTAGGTGCTTCTGTTTTCTCTCAACTCGATCTAGCCACCGGATTCCATCAGCTTAGAGTGGCTGAGGATAGTATTGATAAGACTGCATTTAGGACTCCAGATGGATTCTTTGAATGGCTTGTTATGCCATTCGGTTTGACTAATGCACCCGCATACTTCGTGGACTTGATGAGTAGGGTGTTTCGGGAGTTCCTTAACAAGTTTGTGGTCGTTTTCGTGGATGATATTCTGATCTTCTCAAAAGACGAGGAAGAGCATGCTGCACATCTCAAGGAAGTTAGGGATATGCTTAGAACTCACCAGTTGAAAGCCAAGTTCTCAAAATGTCATTTTTGGAGAAAGAAAGCTCGGTTACTTTGGCACATAGTTCCTAAGCAAAGTATAGTTGTGGATCCCGCGAAAGTGGTTGTAGTTCAAGACTGGAAAGCTCCTAGGAACGCAACTGAAGTAAGAAGCTTTCTCGGTCTTGCAGGGTTTTATAGGAAGTTCATCAAGGACTTCGCTAAGATTTCAGCTCCACTTACTAAGTTGACGAAAAAGGACTTAGCCTTTGAATGGGAATTGGAGTGTGAGCCTGCTTTTCAAAGGCTTAAGAGGACTCTTACCACAGCACCAGTTTTAGCTTTACCCGATGGAGGGAAGATGTTTGCCGTGAACACCAATGCACGTGACATGGGATTAGACACGGTCCTGATGTAAGAAGAAAGAGTAATATGTTATGGGGTTAGGCAACTCAAAGTTTATGGGAAGAACTACCGCACGCATGATTTGGAGTCGGCGGCGATTGTCTTTGCGCTTAAATCATGGCACCATTATCTTTTGGGCAAGAGATTCGAGTTATATACGGATCACAAGTCGCTCAAGTATCTCTTCTCGCAAAAGGATGTCTATGCTAAGTGTTGAGTTTGGAAGTAGGGATTATGTTTTTGGGCTTTGGGTTGATTCTAGGGATGAAGTGGTTATCCAGTAAGGGTACCATCCTCGGTTTTGAAAGAAGGGTAGTTAGACTCTTGACTTGCCTTGGTAATACCCTCGAAGTCTCGCGTAACCTTTAGAGTTCTGTCAGGATTAGTTACCTAGAATCTTTTGACCCATTTATTGGAAATTAATGATCTATTCGATTAGTGTTCGTGGATGGTTCATAGAAATCATGTTAATAAGTGCATTTGGCCACATGGATTGGTATTTATTTTCAAAGGAAAGTTCTTCTACGTGGAATACCTTACAGTGAATTTTGGGAAAGCTTGCATGAAGTCATGAGTATACAGTTAAGTTAAGAACCGAGTATGCTAGAAAAAAATAAGTGAAAGTGAAATGAGTTCCAACTCACATTTCTGAAGTAGGAATTAAGAAGCTACGGAATTGAATGGTTAAAAACGGTCAAAGCACAATGGAATTAAGTTCAAGGAAATGCGGCTTAGAAGGTTGAAGACTAGATACGCGCATCATATATCTTTTTAGGAGTATATCCTTGATCCCTGTTTTTCCGTGGAGCTTACTTGTATACTATCTTCTCGATCTCTTTTCCTAATTAGCATATCTTTCTTTTGCAATCCATGTTTACCTTGTTTATCTTGTTTATCTTGTTATCTCGTAATCGTGTCATGAGAACCTTAGGTAGAAACCCTTTGGATGAAACATGTATTTGAAACATGTTATGCTTGATGGTTGCAAGTGGTTGCAAGTGTTTGCAAGTGGATACTCGTGGATGCATGATACACATTAGGCACTAAGATCGGCTCACACACTTTCATGTTGCATATGCATGAGTGTTTATGCTTATTCATGGATGAAACTTGTTGTGCTATCACGTGGATGTTGCATATGAATGAATGTTATGTGCACTCATGTAGAGATTATAAATTATGTTAGGAATTTGCATACATATGGACTCATTTCACTAACATACTTTGCATTAAGGAGGTTTACTGAATCAGTAACCGCCTGATTTTTGCATTAGATAAGTACATATACACACACCTTTTGCATATGTTCATACAACATTTAGAATCTTTTTAAGGACAATGGTTACTTGTGGATGATGTTTTGAGTAGATGGATGATGGATGGTAGGATACGTTCTTCCTAACTTGGAGATTTCGGGGACGAAATCCTTTAAGGAGGGGAGAATGTAACAACCCGTATTTTTAATAACATGTTATAATGTAAATCAAGGCAGAATTAAATTCTAAAATCTGAATCAAGGGAAACGGGCTGTGCCATTGCGTTCGTCTCAGAAAAATACGTGAAATAGAGTCCGAGTTTTCGAAAAACGGAGTCCGTACGACCAAGTTATGGCCCAATGAAGTTTTCAGAAAATTCTAAGCCCGAAAACAGTTCAAATTCGAATTCAGAATCGAATTTCAGCCAAAACAGACTGGGCGGGAATTTTCCCGCCCAGGCAGGGTCGACATAGGTGTCGACACCAGTGTCGACACCAGTGTCGACCCCCCCCCCAATGGGTCGACACCCATGTCGACCCAGGGGTCGACACCCATGTCGACCCAGGGGTCGACCCCCCCGGTCGGACCAATTTTTCTGGTGCACCATTTTGGCATGTTGGGTCCTCTTTTGTTGGTTTCTGATGGGAGTTAATGGTTCAGATTCTTTTTAGGGTTAATCCTATGGTCTAAACTACCCCTAATCTCTATAAAAAGACCCCTAGACCTAGCCTAAACCTTCATTAATCATTCCTACAACTAAATGCTGCCCAAATGTTCACTAATCATGGCCTCCACCTTCTTCATGAGAGCATGAGTGTCTCAAATCAATCTATGTCATAAAGGAGCCATCTTTCTTTGTCTTGGGGTTATTCCTTCTTGTTCTCAAATCTTGAAGTGGAGTTTATCGTCTTTGGTTGCGGATTTGCTAGTGTGGCTTCGTCTCAATCTTATTTTATATTTATTTTAGTCTTCATAGCATTGTAAGCCCTATTCTACTCTTAGATTTTAACTATTAAGTTAAATATGACATGTTGCAAGTTTGAGTTTGGGCCTAAGTTTGATTTGTGCTTTGAACCTATCATGTTATGCATAGATTTATTCTATGTATGTTTGTAAAGCTATCACCTTGACTTTGTGGATTGAAAGCTATGACCTTTGTTTATGAATGTTTCATAAAAGCAACATAGAAACTCGCATAACCTTTATGTTAACTTGCATATTATGTTATATGCGAATCACTAGTCATCATTCTATGACATCTATGACCATGTATCACCTATTTGCCAAGTTTGAATGTTATGCATGTTTTGAAGCTTATAATCCCTTATACTAGTCTCATGTTTGTGGCCAAATCACCTTATGCTAGTCTCATGTTTATGACCAAATCACCTTTATTCTAGTGTCATGGTTGAGGCCAAGTCACCCTAATTTGTTAAGTTTGATATCCTAAATATTTTGGGGCCAATATGCAAGTTATGTAGTAAACCCTTACCTAAATGTCACCATGTTTAACTTGTGACTAAACATGCCACTTTGCACCCACTTTGTCGTGTTGATATATCCCCTTCTTTTTGGATCTATTTGTGTTGATGCGAATATACGTGCGATGGGGAATACGTTATGGGTAGTTAGGCCAACTTAAAAGACATAAAACATAACTTGGTTGTGATTATGCTTGAAAAACATAATTATGGACATGACACTTAGAAAACATGAAATGGCCAACTCGAGGTTGGGTTGAGTTTGCAACGTAAAACTACCCGGAACCGCTCGGCTTAACTAGTAGTTGCAAACAATAGGACCCAATGTGAGTAGTTGGTCATGTAGCACCCAAAACCCGAGGTTAGACTCAGTGTGCGGCGGAAACCTGCCCGGAACCAACCGGCCTAACCAGTGGCCGCAAACTGTCAGTCTAATGTGAGAGGTTGGGTGCATTAAGTTAATAAATGCCACATGATAGGGTTAAGTCATGGACCACTTGAATATACTTAACCACATGAACATGATGGGTTGATAGAGTTAAGTCAACATGGACACACTTAACCAACCCAATGCTTAGTTGGATAGGATTAAGTCGTGAACCATTTTAGGAACACTTAACCAACTTGATACATGGTTTGGATGGGGTTAACCACACTTAACCCACTAGAAAACCCTAGTTACGCGGTCCTTCTCAGCAGTAACCCACTAGGGAGTATCGGATACCCTAGGGACTAGGCTAGGGTGGGGCACGATTACTGGGCTGGAGTGTAAGCGACCAAAAAGACGGCAAAAGTAGGTGCACCATAGTAGATTCCGACGGACCATGGTCGTGCACATTGTCCGGGGATGAAAGACAGACTTGGGCACCAGTAGGTTTTGACTGTGCGTGCTTGTTTCGTGTCAGTGGTTGACACCCTAGGGCCGGATACACCCTAGGGTGGACCTAGCACAGTCTACTACATTTCATGTTTGGACCGTATGACACTGACACTTGACGAGTTAGGCTTATAGGGAGTCGATCGACTAGACCGAGTAGTTGGACCTTGATTTGGGTCACCTCATGATATTGGACCTTATTGGGCCAAGGGATCAATTCTTGTTTACACTTGACATGGATTAGAATACTAGTACTATTGGTGCAACACTTAACCTTGTTTATTCGATGCCACATACTTGATCTATCTTATTATCTATTCACCATGCCAGTTTAGTTACCATCCTTATGTTTCATCTCAGTTTCTCATGTCCAGTTAACTTTTTTAGTTTTTATGCTAATAGTAGGTAGGACTTACCAGTCTTTATGACTGACCCGTTTTCTTTCGCTTCTTTTCTTCCGTTCCCCCCCCCAAGGTTCTCAGGGAGGGAACATTAGCTCTTAGCTCGGATCTTTGGATTGCTTTATCTGACAGCTCATGTATGGTTTTGAGCTATGCTTTTGGCGACACTACATTTATCTTTGGGGATTAGTACTTTATGTTTTGCACTTATGTTATTTTCAACTTATGCTTCTGGACTTGTGTATTTGGAAAATGATGACTTGGTACTTTATGTAACTTGACTATGGTTTTGAAATGAATGAAGCTGGTTTTTATTCTACCGCTGCTTTACTTACTCTGTTTTTACTATATATGTTCTGTCTTGTAATATCTTCATGCATGTTTACCCGGTTAAACGCCCCTCCAAAGCCAGTGTACTTGCAAGAGTGACCCTGGCGGAGGTGGGGTGTTACAGAAAATTTGATGAATAAATAATAATCAAATAGAAATTAATCGGATATTAATCGATTGAGGTTCAAATATGTGAAACTAAAGTAAAATATTAATATTGAATGTAAATTCAATTAATTTGGTTGATTTGGTTGTGTATTGGTTGTTGATTGTGAATTGTTTATTATTGGATGATGGTTTGTTTGAATGGAATAATCAACAATTTAATGAAGCTAAATGAATTATAACTAAAGAATAATTTCTGGTATGATTAAACTGGAATGAAACTGCATATGAATTGGAATTTATGATTTAACCCTATAATTGATAACGAATTGATACTATCTGTTTGATTTTGGAATTGGTGTAGTTATATTTGTTGATTAGTGAAATATTACTTAAGAATTTCATGTATTTATTACTTATATGTGAATTGAGTTAAATACAGGTGTTAAAGGGCTAGGCGAATTGATATTGGTTGAGTAAATCGCATATACATTGAGCAATTATGCTCAACAGCGCTCATAAAAGGTACGCCTACGCGAAAATATAAAACTTTGGGTATTGATTTTTGTTTTCCGACTGTGCGGGTCGATGTGTATATATTATTTGTTCCTGCGATATCGTAGATGTCACTCCATATAGGGGAGACTCTGCCAAATTTTTCCGGGAATTTAAAGTGTTAGAAAATTTTCGATATTTTTGAAAATATTCATATACGGTATTGAATTAGTTTTTGATTTAAATTAAACTGGATTTTGAACTTAATGGGATTTTTAGCATTTTCTCATCTTAGTAATTTCGGGGACGAAATTTTTTAAGGGGGCAAGAATGTACCGTCCCGTATTCTTGGTAGCCAAATATTTAATTTATTATTTTAAATATTATATTTTGAATACTAATGGATTTTAAAACTAAATTCATTATTAAAACGAAGTTTGAACGTTATATATTTATATAATTATAAATCGAGCTCGAAATGCCGGGCAGTTCGTAATGTAGAGTTTTGAAATTTAACTGGATATACAGGATCCGGTATAAGTCGGAATTCTGTGAAATAAGAAACGTTTGGATCGTGTTAATGATAATTTTCTAATGAAAGAGAAAAATTCATATTTCGTATTATAAAATATTAGTTATGGCCAAATCAAATTTTAAAATAATCGCTATGGAAATTGTCAATAAACGATAACATTTATTAAATAAAATATTAACGGTTTTTATAATTTTTCAGATATTGTTCAAACCGAATTTCTAAATGTCAAGTTTGGAATCCACTTTAGTCTTAAAGTTATAGGGTATTTCATTTGAGTATATTCGGTAATATCGGTCTATTTTTATCTAGTTCAACAGTTTTAGAATTTTACTCATATTATACCCATGTTTAATAAGATCTAAAGGTAGTCAACATAAAGCTTGTGTATCATATACCATCAGTTTTTCACTTGGTTCGCAAATCAAATGAAACCCAGATTACATATATTCATCATACTTGCCCGACAAATAAAAAGTTTGCTACATGAACATGAAACTAGAATATACAATATAAAACTGGAAATGTTCATTACAAAGAAAAACCAACATATTCATGTATTTTTGTCCGTACTAATACAAAACCGAATGGACAAAATAGTTCATTTTAAATTGCAATGTCAGCATGCCTTATTCTTTCAGTACGCCTTGTTCTTTCAGTAAGAAACAGTAAAACAAACAAATAGAGGAAACATCTTGACAACTAAAGTGTAATAACCCGGAAATCCGAGCCAATTTAAAATTTTTGTTTTGGCAATTTTAATGAATTTTGAATATTTAAAATGAATTATTTTAAATAATAACGACGAGAAATTTAATTTGAATAGAATAGAATGTATATATTTATATAGATCGTCGTTAGAATATAAATATTTTATTTTAATTATAAAAGGAATTGAAAATGGCGCGGTAGTTCGAAAATTCGATTTCAAAATTAAATTGAATGTATAAGATTCAAAATAAACCGGATTTTAGTGAAACCAAAAATATTTGAATCTAATTGAGAATATCTTTCCAACGAATCCGGGAAATCAAAATTTCATAGCGGGAATCAAAAGTTGTGCCCAGATGAAATTTCAGAATAGTCGCTATGGAATTCAGGCCCTTGAAAAAATAACCATTTTGCAAACGACCTCGGTTTTCGACGAAACCACTTTTGTTGGATCCGTGATGTCAAATTATTGCTAGGTTTCAAAATTCGTAATTTTTCGAATCAATATGTGAGCGTGGAAAAGGAAAACGCGTTTGACCAGTTTCAGTTGAATCTAATTGACTGGAAATTGGCCATTTTTCAAATGGTCTCAGAATTCGATGAAATTAGTTTTGTTAGGACCGTATCGTCAATACGAAGCTAGAAAATATTTTTCTGGAATTTATAGAGTTAGTATGTGGCTCCGGTAAATTGAAATGTGCGTTCAAATTCAATATATAGAGTTATATTTTGATTTTGATGGAAACTGATCGAAACAGTCGAATCAGCCTATGTTACATATCCCGTTCTGTTCGGAATGGGGGTAATTAGCTAGGCGTGACAGTCGGTGGGTTCGATTTCGAGATAAAAAGTTGCTTTTTGAAAATTAATTAAAAAAAATATATATAATTATATAATAACCTCACCCCTCTCTCTTACTTTCCCTTCTCAGCAACCCCCCCTCCCGTTCAAAAAAAAACCTAACCCCCCCTCCCCCCGTCGATGGCAGTTTCACGATCCGCCCCCCCAGGTGGTGCCGTCGCTGGCCAAAACCCCCCTCCAACCTCGTCACACAACCCCCCCTTCCCCAATCGATCGAGAACCCCCCCCCCCAGAACCGAAGCCGCACCCTCCACCTCGTGCCACCAACCGACGCCGTTAGATGCCTGCCACCCCTCCAGTCTCAATTCCGACCAGGAACCCCCTTCCTCCCCCACTTAGAAAAGTAAGTTTTCATTTACTTATTTAATATTATTTTCAGTTTTTAATTAAGATTTAGCGTAAGTAAAATCTGATTTCTTTTATAAAAAAAAGGGGTTTTGATTTTAATTTTGGTTTTCAAAATATTTAAAACGAAGAAAAATCACATTTTTAATGTATAAAAGATAATATCTTTAACATAGAAAGCTTTGATTTTATTGATGAAAGCTATGATTTTTAACATAGGAAAGATTAGATTTTTATCATTAAAAAGATTCGATTTTTAATCGTGAAAAGGTGGGATTTTTAATCGTATGAAGTAGCGAAGAAAAATATAATTTTTCCATGTATGTAGCAAAGTAAAAATATAATTTTTACATAGTAGAGACAATAAAAATATGATTTTTATATGATAGGAAGATTAAAAATATGATTTTTATATTATAGAAATATTAAAAATTCGATCTTTATTATGTAGAGGGAGCAAAGATGTGATTTTTATATGAGTGGCGATATAAAAATATAATCTTTATTATATGAGCACCGTTATAAAAATAGGATTTTTATCTATATAGTAGTGGTATAAAACTAGAAATTTTATTCATATAGCGTAGTTATAAAAATATGATTTCTATATAATAGAGAATATAAAAATGTGATTTTTATATATGTAGTGGCCACGGACAATGAAAGTGACAAAAAGCGAACGACGAAGATTTCTACATAAGAAGAGCCGTGGCGGTTGGTTTAGCTATTCGGTGAGAACTCTTCACCTTTAATTTAATTTTCTAGTTAAAAATATATACTAGGATGCAGACGGTGTTTAGTAGCACCCGACACCCGTCGTCCACAGACCATGAACGGCTTGTATGCTTGTTTGTTTGATTTTGATGTGTAGTTGATTGTGTGATGTGAAATGAAATAAAATATTTATATAGTTAAAAATATTTTATAGTTGAAAATAGAATTTTTAACGTGTATTTAAAATGAAATAAATATAAACAAATCGGACGATTTGTTTATATACACACATTTGACTGATATTGATTAGGACGATAAATTTTACACATCGCCCAACTGCACAAATAAAATCTGTGTTTGATTGTTTGAAACCCCACACGGGTATTGGGATGATATATGACATACACTAATCCCAATAATTAGTTGTATGTCGATCGATTAATTGACAAGCTGTTATAAACGTTGAATATTTATATTTGATGCTTATACAGTGTAGAACGCACTTTGGATGATGGTTGGGTGTTTATCGTCATTGTTGTATATATGAATTTGATGAAATCCATATAACTGAAATTATATGGTAATTGACTATGTCTGATTCCAGTTCAGAATTATCGAATAATTTAAAAATAATATTCTTTGAATATTGAAATGTGAAGCCGTGTTAAGTAGTTACATGCCATTTTAACCCAAACGGGAATTTTGTCGAATTTATAATGAATATTAAAAGTGATTTCAAAATCGAATATTTTGAAATGAATTCGAATTGAAATTGAATAGAAATGAATTCGAATTGAAATTGAATAGAAATGAATTCGAATTGAAATTGAATAGAAATGAATTCGAATTGAAATTGAATTAATTTGAAATTCAAATTGAATTGAAAACGAACTGAAATTGAATTAAAAATCGATTTGAATTGAAATCAATTTGAAAGGAATTTAAAACGAATTTATAAGGAAAAATTCAATTTTGATTTGAATTTGAAAAGGAAGATGAAATCGTTTTGAAAACGAATTTAAAACGATTTATATAATACGTTTTAAAAAGGAAATCGACGAAGTATATATTATATATATATAATATAATGGTCTGAATAAAACGCGCCGCGCCGCGGCAGTTCGTGAATTTCGACCATTTACTTCGAATGGATATTGCGGGAGATCTGACCGTCGGATTCTCCTAAAACCGGAACCGTTGGGTTCGTATCGAAAAGAGCTTTCTAACGAATATTAGAGATTTGAAATCTAACGGTTGAATTTGGAATTATGTCCAAATCAAATTTGGAAAAGATCGTTGTAACTGCAGTTCGATAGCCGTTGATGGAAATCGACTGTACGAGCCTTGATAAAATTATTAAAAATAGTAATAATTTGTGTAAAATCATAACAAAATGATTTTGGAAGAATTGGGATGAAAAACTCCATATTTGAAAAGATAAAAATAGATTTCTATCGAAATGAACTAGTTTTGAACTAGAATTATAATTGTATTTATTTTTAAAATAAATAAAGTGGATTTGAAAGGGTTTTGAAAATAACCAGAATTTCCAATACGTGAATTGGAATGGATTTGAATCGAAATTGTCTTCGGAATATTTCGATGTTGGGTTTCGTGATTATACAAATATTGTTACGGAAATTTGAAAGATATATTAATATCGTTATTTCCAATACGATATTTGTTGGTCGTAGAATTTGATATTGAATATAAGCCGATATATTTTCTATTCAGAGCCTTGTATTTAATATCAAATGTGATTTGGGTTTGTCGTGAATGGTGTCTTCATTAACACTGTTCTTAAACCCAATTGAGAAAGAGATTAAATCCTTTTATTTAGATTTAATGAAGTGTACCAATTAAATGGTATTTAATTGGAATTGAATTTGAATTGATTTTTGGGTTTATCGTGAACGGTGTTTTAAATGACACTTGTTCTTTAACCCGATAATTAATGGAATGAGATTTTGAGTTGTCGTGAATGGTATCTTCAATAATACTGTTCTTAGACCCAGCTGAGTTAAGAAAATCAGAAATTAACTGGAGATTAGTTAAGTTGAATGGTTTCTTGGGTATTGATCTGATGTTGGTTTCGGCCTTCGGGGTTAATACTTAGGGAATTGCTCACTTGCTATTTTATGGTTAAAGGCTGATAGAATGGAATGTGATTTTGGGTTTATCGCGAATCGAGTTTTAAATGGCATTGATTCTTTAACCCAGTTAAGGATTAAAACTAAGTGGAGTTTTACTGAATCTTTAATTAGATTGAAATGATCGAGAATGGAGTATCACCAGTTTTGCTCCAGGCGACAGTTAAATCTTTAATTAGATTTGAACGTGAAATGGTAATTGAATTTACCGATAACATCGTGGTGTTAGATATTAAGTATTACCAGTTTTACTTCATGGGATGAATAGGTTGGGATTGGGAAATAAAATAAATGATCACTTCGGTGTGGTTCGCTAATCCCGACTAGTTTGAATTGATATTCAAAGGAAGATTAAAGAATAAATTTAAAAGAATTCATCTTTGATAAAATTAATGGGAACCTTTCCCAAAGAAAGTGAAATTTAGAAACTAACTGTAGGTTAGCTAAGAAAAATGGTTTCCTGGGTATTGATTTGATGTTGGTTTCGGCCTTCGGGGTTAATGTTTGGGGAATTATTCTCTTGCTAATTTACGGTTAGTGACTGATGAATTGGAATGAGGCCTATGTTGTGTTTGTGTAACACTTGTTTATTATATACGCGAGTTATTCAGAAAGACCGGGTTTATCCCATTCTAAATAACTGATTCGACGATGAGTCGAAGATGAAGATGGTGGTTGAAGACCGGAGGTCTTCACGTCGTTTGGGTGATTACTGATGATCTTGATTGGGATGTACACCCAAGAGGAGGGAATCAGTTGGTGATCGTCCAGACGTACTTGGAGATCGATGGATATGCGAGGAATAAGGTTCCTCCGGTTTCGTTCAGACCCAGAACGAACTTGTAAATGGATGTGTGTCTGACATCGGATTTCATTCTGTGTGATTGATATCGGTTGCATAGCGTGAATTGCCTGTGTGACATGCTAAGATGCAAATGATCAAGGCTTCTGTTGAAAAGCAGAGTCTTGTGGTTGATGATCAAAGCACAGCCCGTGTGGCATAGCTTTGTGTAGCGTTGATTCGCGAGCCTCACACCCTGGTAGTGAACCAAAAACGGGAGAAGGACCTCAGGGAGGACATGCGTTTCTTTCTAGTTAGAAGTGGCGTCAGTGGTTTTACACGCCCTGATGAGTTTGACTTATGTGGTTGTTGCTGTTACGTGGCGCCTCGGATATATAAGTGACTATGTGAAGCCGATGGAGTCATTCGTTGGCTCATTTACGCCCCAAAGGGCGGGAAAACGTAGTGTTCAGGCATTTTAGTTCACATCGGTGGACCGGCCCTGAAGATCCAAGGGCCCACCTGAGTCTGGGTCCTGAGGCTCGGGCTAGACAGTCCCGAATTGGTAGAGGACTATCTTTTGCCTTGGTTCACAGACGAAAATCCAATTTCCAAATACGTGACTTTGCGATTTTATTTGTAGAGCCTAGTATGGCGACATAGTAGCATGGGATACTATGCCGTCTATGATTGATACATTTATATGTGAAGTTGTTTTCATACACTCTACACTATAATAGTATCAAATGATTTTTTTTAGTATATCAAGCATTCTTTGGCTATTATAAGGTAAAAACCCTATCCTCCGGCTTGCGTTGCATTATGTGATGGGACCTGGGTCTTATAATAGCTTCATTGTTCTTTATTTAGCATTGCGCTGTTTGTTTTATGCACTGGTATTCTTGGGAGGAAACCCGTTCCGTGTTATACGGCGTGGTCTCTTGATTTACCTCACTTTAAAATAAAGATAAATAACTGTTTTAGTTCTCACACCAGTCACATGACTGACCTGGAGTTTATTGTTTTAACCTAAACTCTAGGTGCCCTTATTTTGACACGGGCAGCTAGTAGTTTTGGTTTTGCAGATTTATATTCCCAGGATCCTGATTTACAGCTGGAACGATACTCGGAAAGCTCTGTATCCGTGTATTACTTCTAGTTGTGTTTTGTATTATTTTTCCGCTGCAATGTATTTAAATGTAATTTAAATCTCTGATATTTTCTGTGTAATATTTATTCATACTCTATATATTCTTATATTCTGATGGAATTGTTGTAATATACAATGAAATGTTCTTCTGTCTACGTTCTTTTGTGTGTTGTTCTCGAAGTATCCGCTCTTTCCTTCACGGGGAAGTTACGGGTCTTGACATAAAGTAAATCACCTAATGAACAACTCAATAAATTCATATATCAAATCTCAATAGATCTTGAACAGCTGAATAAATTCATACATCAAATCTCAATAGATCTTGAACAGCTAAAGAACATATTATGAACAGCTAAACAAAACAGCACAATGAACAGCTATAGAAAAACAAATATGTATATTTATACGTCAGATCTACAAATAAAGCTAAATTTATTCATATGTGCAGTAGACCGCATATACAAATCTATATAAAAAAAAAACTATCGTGCCAGCCATCTAAATCAAATGTATAATTGACAAACACAATTTCAAATCTCCAAAATGGATAAACAATTCAAATAGCCTTAGCTAAACACCAGCTACTCAATGTACAAGTCATAGCAGACAATAGGACATGGAATCCAATACCAAATCTTCAAAATTTTCTGCATATCTACACGCAGCCGCCCAATTTCTAGCATCAGTACAATACAGTTCTATCTTGTACCCAAAAATAGCTGTAAAGGGGGAAATCACTGGTCTAAGAAAATAGGAGCTAAACCTACATAGGATGTGCCACTGATAGACCTTGATTCTATCTGAAATTCTTCACGTCTATAAATATGTACGTGAACAACAACCAGGAGTAAATCAGTGAACAAAAATGGTGTTCAACCTTAATGAAATAAAATCCAATACTCACGTATAAATCACCAAACAAGACAAATACTCACATTTCAAAACCTAAATTCAGTCAAGACCGTTGCTTTAAATTCCTGAGGCAGCAATCTCCACTCTAGCACCAAAATTGCACAACTCGATCATTTGTTCCGCATCACCATGACTAGGGTTACGGTTTGCTGGCTATAAGGGCGTCGATAGGAGGGGTTGTTTGAAGGAAGTAGGTGGAGGAGGAGGTGGCGCGGCTATAGGAGATGATCTGATGTCCTGAAATCACACACGACAACTAGATTTTGGGTCAAAGTTAGAGCAGCTTTCATGCATTTCTGGCCAGAGGGGGACTCCAGGGGAGTTGGCGTCGCTGGCGTAGGGTGTGCTCCGATAGGGGAAGGAGGGAGTGTGGTTAGCTCGGGGTACGGTGGACTGAAATGATAGGGATGACGATATTGAGAAGGGGAATGATGAAAGCAACCATATTTTTCTTTATTTCGAAGTGGAGGAACGTTTTAGTAAGGGGAAAAGTGAATTGAGAAAAAGGGATCGGCCTCATTTTATTTAACTGAAGTGATGGCCTATAAACATACGTTTGGGCCAGTAGGCCATATATTATATAAAAAAAATGTTGAGGTGAGTGAATACAATGGCATGGGAAGTGGGAGGCAGAAAATGATCATGCTGAAAGTCTCCAATCAAAGGTTTAAGTCGACTTCTAGAAATAAAAAATCAGACCATGGTGCAGAATAATATGTGGGTCAGGGAAATTGGGTAAGGCAATTATTTATATATAATTAAATTTAAGTTAAATTAAAATTAAAGAGTATAGTAATTTACTAATATAATATCTTGACCGTCAGTTGGCAAAGTCGAATGTGGATGGTCACGGTGGGACCGTATGGTTGTAAGCGACATTGTAGAGCTAGTTTGGTCGGCAGTGAAAGCACCAGGGATTGTTAATAAAATTAAACGTCTGTTTAATTTTATTAAAAATGAAGCTTTTTAATACAGAAAAAATTCAAGGTGAGTTAAACTCACTTAGTTCTTCCCATTTATATTTTATATAAATTGTGTTTTTATTTTGTGTGCTCTGGGTGCTAATGGTTGACTGTTTGCTAGTTAATTTTTTTGTTAATTTAACTAATGAAATTAAACCGTCGTTTAATTTCAGTGAAATACCAAATCGTTATTTTAAAGATTGGATCCAATAAAGGTAACTTACCTTATTGATCACGTTTGTTTATAAACGTGTTGCATTATTTGAATTGTTTTGGCTGTTTGGTTGATGATAAATGGTCGTTATTTATTGTTATAGAAATTATCAGTTAAATGGAATTGAATGATCTGTTTGAGATAACCAATTTGAATACAGGGAAGAACAGGTTGGAGGGATCCATCAGGATTCCTCAAGTATATTAGATGTTATTATTTTCATATATTATCATTATATGAACTGTTTTGAATGGATGATTGATTTGGTCGATGACCGTTGAACTGAAATTCAACATTTGATTTGTTTAAACCAATGGGCAATATTAGTTGAAAAATTGGCAGCATATGGCCTATAAAATAAATTGTTTTGTTATTATTGGTTTACCGCAAGGTAAATAGATAGAAATGAAATTATAAAAATTATTTTATAACTGGATATAAATTTTTTATATATTATTTTGAATAAAAGTTTATTAAAAGGAGATAAATATTCATTATTCATTATTTAAATTTACAATTAATTATTAATTGATTTTATATGGAAATTTCTGATGTTAATCAGATTTATAAACAAGTGACTAGAATTTAACCTAACGGCTAAATTTGGATAATTGTTTTGTTAAGAAACAATTAAATGAAATTATTTAAATTAATTATATTACTAATTAATTTAAAGGGATAACGAATTGGAGTCAGTTAACGAGATAACCGTGTTTTGAATTGACTAAATTGATCGTTCTAATTGGGATTGATTATTAAATTAGTGTGTTTTGAATTAAATAGTTTAACAAATATTGTTTAATTTTAATAACTTTTAAAAAGGGAAGTACTATTTACTTTAGTTTATAAAGAAATTAACTACAGAAGTAGTTAATGATCGAAATAAATTATTATTCTGATTAATAATAATTTAGAAAATTACCTTTTAATTAAAATTCGTTTAAAAAGTAATCGAAGGTGAAATGAAATCTAATGGAATGGTGAAAGGAGTTTATAAGAAAATTTTATCTTGAAACTGAGTTTTTATAACAAAGTTATAAAAGAAGTTTTAAGCAGATACTATAGCTTAAATTGAATGTTACTTAAATATTTGAATTAAGTGAAAGCAAATTAAAATAAAAAGGGTTTAAGATAAACCAGGATTATATAAAAGAGGTTTGAGATGTTATATCGTTAATTTTAAATTAACGTTACTTAATAATGTGATTAAGTAAGAAGGGGGAACTAAAATAATAAGATTTCCAAAGCAGGAATGGTTGAATGGATTTAAAAAAGAATTGGTGAAAGTGAATTTGGTAAAAGAAGTGGGTCAGAAGGTTGTATAACCAAATCCGAATTATAAATTGAATTTGTTTTAAAGAGGTAGAAGCTTAAAAGGTGGGATTTTATAAGAAATTACCAAAATTTCAAACTAAGAAAGAATGGGTATATCCGAAAAAGTGATTTTCAAAAAGCAAGAAGGTTTTATGGAACTGTATCTTAATAAAATAATTAAATGGAATTTGTGTTGATATTAGAATGAAATATTAGTTTACAACTCGTATCTATCTTAAGATATGAACATTGTTGATCAAGGTCTGAGAGGTAATTAAAATACCCCAACTTGAACGACATCAGGATTATCTGAGAATGATATTAGTTGGTAATGGTAAAAGAGGTTAGAAATAATAATGCAACCTTTAGTGAAAACTTGGAGATTATATAATGAGGAATCCAAAATAAAAAGGAAATAAAAAGTGGTTGCGTGAAAATATAATGATATTTTCGAGTTAGAAAAGAAACGCAAAGTTGAGTTCTATTCTATAAGCATAAGCATGGATTATTGTTTTCAAGTATTGAATAAAAATTATTTCGTTACGTTGTTATACGTGTAAAAGTTAAGTCGATTTCCCAATATTAGATAATAATGTGGCTAATGTTTTGAAAGTGAAAATAGAGAATTAGATATGATATAGGATTTTCTAAGCAATAAAATGAATTTATTTAAAGAAAAATCTTATGTTAAATAAGAAGCAAAAAGTCATATTCGTAATATCGAAATATTTAAGAGTTTTCAATTCACATTTGTTTCAATTAAAAGGCCAAGTGATGCTGAATATTGAACCAGTGAACTCCTTGGATTTTCATGATTGAATCACTGTTTATTTTGATAGTTAAATAACCGACTATCAAATCAGTCCAATACGATTTTTGGTAGGGAAAGACCGGGATCGAATTTGTATTCGAAAACCATTCCGACCAACAAATACGTGAAGATATCTGAAGATGATCGAGATGGAGCATTGAAGACCGTAGATCTTCCTTAAATGGAAGGACCCCTAATAATCTCTGGGATTGCAACCAGAGATAAATTGTGGTTCTGTTGTGGTTGGAATCTACGGATTTCAAGGACTACTCGCTACTAATCTATAGGGTGATTCCTTGGATGTGGTAGGAGGGTGCCTCCGGTTCATCCTGTTTCTGGATGTCTTATATGGACGGATGTCTGACATAGTATTTCCAAAAGGGATTGCGTACGTTGATTTCTTCAAACGTGCCATAGTAGGGTAGCTCCCAACTAGAGTATTTTTTTGGACGTCAATTAGTGATATCTGGCGGATCTGACGATGTGGAATTCAAAATGAATGGTGACTAGATGTTCCAGAAAATAATTTAAACCTCAAGCCTTATCAACCGGGAAATGACAAAAATCGGGCAGGCAGCATGGATATATGGGTCGCTCCCATTAGGGTGTATAATCACCTATCTAGAGAAAATCCATTTCCTTCTTTAATCTATTTCGATGCTGTCCCTTTCGGGAAACGGTGGTTTGAGCCCAACCGTTGGTGATATACATTTGATACACTCAAGCGAAATGAGTGGTCAGTCATGTGTCGGCCGAGTTGCAAGACGTTCTTGTTGAACCCAGTGTATTCGCCCTTAGAGATACACTATCGGTAGGTGGTTCCATACCTTGTCATAATCGGAATCCAATCTCCAATAAGCGCCCGCGTTTTTGATATTTACTTGTATTTAGACACTATTATAATATCAGAAAAGATATTGATTTCAAAAATGTTTTAGGTTATCATAAGGTAAAAACCGTCCATATTTATATGTGGACTTGGTCTTACGATTATCCTTTTCTTTCAAAAAGGTTTTGAACTTTAAAAGCAAGTTGGATGATTACCCTTAAACTTAGTGTGTTTTTCTCACTCTGGTTCACCAGACTGACCCGGTATATTGTAAATGCTCGGGTTAGACTGGGTTGTACAGGTCTAGGTTATCAAATGCTGTGAAGTCCAGAGACGAGCTGGAGAAGTTCAGATGGATTATATATATGATGTGTATTCCGTTGTGTGTTTTGTATGGGGCAAATTATTATAACTATCCAGAGGTGTTGATGTACTCTGATATTGTAAGTATTTTAAAAGCTCTCAGTAAAGATTTATTCTAAATTATATTTTGTTCCGCTGCGATGTGAGACTCTGTGTTATGTTGGTTCTTCTTCTTCTATTCTAATATTTCTTTCTTTCTTATCTCACCCTCTAATATTCTTTCTAATAACGTTCCTGTGTTTTCGGTGCTTGGAAGGTCGACATGAGATACAGAATTATATTTGTGTCGATTTTCGGGGCTGAAAATCCTTGGGTCGTTACATTGATCCTCTTCAGAATAAGTTTTTCCCAAAGCCATTAATGAATGCACAGTTTTCTGAAACCTACAATACAAATCAGAGACAGGTTCATTTTGATTCATTTTAAATAACTCAAATTGATTAGTTAACATAGATATCTTGGTCTGTTTAACTTTAATTGTTCCTTCATGAGTATCTTTCAATGTTCTCCATATTTCGTAAGCAGATTTACAAACTGACATTCTGTTAAATGCATTTCTATCTAATGAAAAAAATAACATATTAATAGCCCTAGAATCACTCTGTGCAGCAGCCTTTTGTTTATTAGTCCATTGTGCAAAATTAGTAGTGGGTTCAACATATGAAGTTTGTGTACTATTCCAAGTGTCTAATCCTACGGATTGCAAATCATCCTACATGCCCGAGATGAATAATTACTACCGTTAAATAATGGTGGTCTAATGGTGGACCGACCCTCTACAAATGAACCATTGTTATTAACAATTCCCGTGTCGGTTGCCATTTAATATTTCCAAAATTCAGATGATGAACTTTTGAAAACCTATGCTCTAATACCAATTGTTAAGGATGCAGATTCAGGATCTTAAGGCTTAATTAACACTAGAGGGAGGGGGTAAATAGTGTTTATAAGAAATTTATAGAAATCTTTAACTAACTTGAATTACTATATGAATCACGTAATGATTATCACACCAGAAATGATCATAACACAAAATCAATCACAGACACAGATATAAGTAAATATAAAATGCAGAAAAGGAAAGAACACACTGGATTTTATATTGGTTCGGATTACTCCTACGTCCAGTCTTATACAACGCTGGATTGCGTAGAGTTTTATTAATACTAGTATCGTTCTTAAAACACCCTTGATTTCATGGCTACAAGGTTAAAAACGATTCCACCACCCTTGATTTCACGGCTACAAGGTTCACACCGCTCCCTTTCCTTGATTTCCGGGCTACAAGGAATACACCCTTTCCCAAACAATTCACAAATGATTCTGACAGCCCTAGAACTCTTAAATAGCACTTCCAATTAGGGAGTATTTGATAGAGATTGAGCAAATAAGAAGATTGATATATTTTTAGTAGAAATCGACAGAGTATAAGTGTAGAAATCAAGGAACTAATGTATGTTAATGGTGGTCAGAGATAGGATGAAGATGGAGAAAAAGAAGCGATAAAAAATTCGAATTTAACCCCTATTTATAGTGTTTGAAAGGTTGCAATGTTTCTGAAGCGTTTCAAAATATGAAATGACACTTCCTTTGAAATTTTTAGAAAATGACAGTTATATGTCGACATACCCAATTGCGCATATCGACATATACATGTAATTTTAATTTTTAAAATCATTTTTCAAGTGTTAAAACCAATATATATTTTCTAGAAATTCTTAAATCAAAATTAGTGTTTTAAATGAATTTTCTAAAGTGTAAAAACATATAAAAACATAGTGATATATAATATAAACATATTTATAAAATTATATAATATAAAACTATAAAACATATATATTTTAAAACTTTATAACCTATAAACATACATATATATATATATATTGAAATCATAAATAAAATATAAATAATTTGAAATTATTTTAGAAATGTAGTTTGAAATAATTTTAAAATTAATTCGAACAGGAATTTGAAAACAGAATTTGAAAGTGCTAACCGGAGTTTTACATATAAACTAGACTCTATTACTTTGATAATCTTGAGCTCTTGATATCTTAATACTCATGAGTCTTAAATTTCTTGATAACTTGAATCTCTAATATTGTATAGTCTTCAATATTTATATCCTACACACACACACATATATCCTGTATATATATATATATATATATATATATATATATATATATATATATTGGACAAAGATGTTAGTATAAATTTTATAATTAATAAGGTTATCAACTGAAACAATGTTGGTGTAATCAAAATTTTATTCTCCAACACTAAAGCACCACTGTTTATTTATTTTGTCTTGGTTTCTTTGAAATTTTATGGCTTAGAAGCCGCTAGATTTTGAGTATTAAGAAAGACGTGCAGAGGAAGAAGGAAAAATGAATTGCATAAGGGAAAATGAATGAATAAAAAGATCTTTATTTTCAATGAAGCAACTGAAACTTCTCTAATTTCTTCCATAAAACTTTTCTCATTGATTCTTCACTGAATCTCAATTAAATAGAATCAAATCACCCTTTTAACATGCATGTAAAGATGGAGGCTGTTTGAACTCTTACATTTCTCAGAAATACTTAGTAATAAATTAATTTAAATCAAATTTAAATGTTTATAGATATCTTATATCAACACATACATATATAACTTTTATATACATGTTTCATTAAATAATAACAACACTCAACAAAATCAAATAAAATTTAACAATCAATACTTCATAAATATTTTGTGAAATTTAATTACAATGGTTGTAAAGTAACTAAATTGGATTGTTTTTCGAAGTATACATCATTACAGTTATGCGACTTAAAAATGCAGATTCAGTCCACAATTAATATCAAACAATTATAGTATTTACATTCACTCATCGCCATAGCTGATGGCATAACAATTTTGCTAAATTTAACGCTTACACGTTTGTTTGGAAAATTCAAAATTTACTATTATACGCGGCACGTGTAATGATAATAATTTACGTCAATTCTCATCGTCTACTCTATATCACTTAAGACTTATAGAAGTTGACTTTGGTCAAATTTCCAACATTGTCTACATTCAACTTGATAAGTCCAAACATATATTCTTTGATTAACACCATTTACTATTAATTGTACTATTTTGGCCAATGACATTGACTTTGAATTGTCTATAGTGTGTAACGTAGAGTCGAATAATTATCCATTAAAAGGTGTTTCTTTTCTAGTACTTCAACTCAAACTCAACTGTAACCTTTCGACGGACGTAATACCATGATATATTATAATGGAATAGTGTGTCCACATTTAAGTTTAATAGTATTATCAAGTCGAGAGAACCAGGTGACATAGTCACATCAAGATTTTATTTCTGATGTAAATTATATTAACCGATATAAAACTTTCGAGTGATTCATTTTATATTAATCAAATAAATGTAAACACATAATAGCTAGATATATCAAGCAACCCCAAGTAATATTGTGCCCAACATTTAGAAAGTGTTTTGTATCATGATATCAGCGGATGAATTGATATTCTTTTCCGAGTCATCTTGAATAAGAACATTTAAAAAAATATGTTGCTTAATATACTTTTCTTGGGTATTATTGTAATTATTATCATTTAATGATTTTTTTTTAAATTGGGTATTTAGATGGTAGTACCACTATTTCAAATTTCGGAAATATCGCTCGAGATCTTCTCCGAGATCTCGTTTTGAGCTTTTCCCGAAACGAAACAGCAAATATCACTGTAAATTTTGTTTTCAATATATCGTCCAAGATATTGCAATATCGAACGATATATCGACCGATACGAGATATTGAAATATCGACCGAGTTCTTAGTTTTTTAGTTAAAATTTAAACCCGTACCTATACGAAAGTAATAAAAAAACTCAAATCTAGCCACGATAATCTCATACTATTTTATATTTTGCATGTTAAAAGACCATATTGTATATTTATGTATATTCTACAATACTTATGATTTTCATGTTCATCATTTTTAAACTAGTATGTTACCTGTGAAAAAAATATATTTTATGTTCTACTTATGTTGCGCTCTTTAATGTTTTAGATCTTTTTTATTCTATTTGTGTGACGATAATTCATGTTCATAAATCATAAGTTGTAAGCAATAATCTATTTGTATTATATTTTTCAAGCATAATGTGATTTATGGACATGAATGTTGTTTTGTAAATTAAGAACAATGAAGTGATTTTGTAACTCAAGTCCAAGTTACTATTTTTATAATAGCATCCATGAAAATTATAGTGCAAGAATATCAGTTTTTATCGTATCCTATATCCCGAGATTATTCCGATGTGAACTTTCAGAGCCGAGATGAAAATGTGAGACAAACTCCCGAGTTGGACTCATCTCATCTAAGATCTCTACCGACACGAGTTCAAGTTTCTGAAATCCCACAAAGTAAATGCGAGACATATTACTTGACAAGTAGGTTCAAATCCCACAAAGTGAGATTTCTACTTCTGACATCTTGCATCATGTCTAAGTGCCTTAGCCATCCAGATAATCGTGATTGTGATGATTTCCTGTTTAATATACGTTAAATTAACTATTTCATATAATAACGCGCATATAATTAAATTAAGAGAAAATACCTTCAACTTTGAATAAGGTTGCTTGTCAAGTTAGATGTTTGTAACAAGTCATATAATTGCTCATATGACATATCCCTAACTTTATCACATAATACCGCTTAATCTAACAAATGCGATTTACAACTTTTATGAGAGTTAATAAAACTTTCACTGTGGTATACAAATACACATGCTCCTACATTTTTGTGTGCTTAAACATGTATACGGTTGATTATTAAAATACAAAATAATGTTAAAAACCAGAAATATTGATCGTTAAACTTCTATTGTTTTTACACGAAAGGTGAAAATCAAGGAATATCTAATGGTTAAAGATTACTTATGTTAAATTTAGTATCATTATTTTGTCTTCAATTTACACATACTCGACGATGTGCCCAATTCTTCTGTCCCCATTCCCACTGTCCCCCGTGTCCCTCCAATCAGATCCTCTGATTTTCTCTGTTTTGCATTTAAGTCCCCCAACAATTCAGGGGTTTAAGTGCAAAAGGTGGAAATCAGGAGATTCTGATTGGCTGGGACATGGGAAAGACACTGAATTTAAGGACAGAACAATTGGTGCGTCTAACGTCGAACATGCTTTTACGTTTTCACAACACAATTTGGTTTTCCTCTTATTGCATTGACTCTCTATCTTGCTTACTATTTAAATATGCTACGAAATAGAGATACCATGTAAATCTCCTCCTATGATTTATGAATGGAGACATAATGAATTCAGTGTAACGTATGCACTGCCACGGAACGTCGAGTGAAACGTATGCACTGCCACGGAACTAAGTTGAGGTAAACACATGTCAACAACTGTTGCCGTCGTTGCAACTGTCTGACACGGTAAAAGTGTCGGCGTAGCCTCAAAGAAGATTCGAATTGACTACCACTAAACTAAATATCAAGCGGATAAACCTGCAAACTATAACACATGTCAGCCTACGCTGCGCCTACATCTACCGCGTGTCCATTCACACATTTAACAATACCACACCGTAGGCCATAAAAAGATCTCCCCTTCACTTCATACAAGCAGCATCAAAATGGGATCTGCAGTACAACAACATAAAGCGCTATCCAGTCTATCCTTCTTCGTCCCTAGCCCCAAAACCTCCACCGGCATCAAGCCCGCAACCGCTTTCTTCGTACCCGACCCGAGACCCTGGACCCGGTTGGCTGCCTCGACGAACGACAGCGTCCGACCCGAAACCCGCAAAGAACGAGTAGGCGAGGAGCTGGAAGAGGTAGGAGAAGCCGAGAAGCTGGAATGTTTGGAAGAGGAAGCCATTGCAGGGAATGATGATGGCAGAGAGCCCTTGGATTATGATCGGAGGGCTCAGATATTTTTCGCAAGCTCTCGCGTTTTCCAAAGGCTGAAGGATAAGGAGAGGGAGTGTGATGTTGTTGGCGACGGCGAAGGCCAAAATGAATGTAAAGAGTAGGTTTGGGTTTTGTTTGTATGAATAATACGTATGTATCTCCGTAATCATGTGTAGCCTTTTATTTGCATTGTATATACGTTGGTACTTGGTTTAGTATAGAAATGTAAAATAAAATAAAAATATTTTAGAAATATGCAATACAGAACAGCTGACTTACATTTAAGTACTGAAAATGTCTTTGTCTATTTAACATGGTGTAATTTATAAATGGGACTATTTTGCACTTGGAAGAGTGGGTGTGAGTTGTTATGCTAGTTGTTTATAAATGGGACTATTTTGCAACCTGCTGGTTTGTAACAGTTGTTAAGTTACTATTGTTGTAAACTTACATGTGTGTAAGCATGTAATTTTTTGCCTTCCTAGATTTCCTGTGCTTATCTGATTAATCATCATGTGTGGTGATTTAAATCGGGTTGTATTAGTTCGTAGCTAGGACTTAGTAAAATGTCTATAGCAGGTAGGCAAGGTGCCTACCTCTTGTACTCGTGATTTGTTGTAATAAGAAAAAATTTACGGGTCATTTTAAAAATCGGTTAACCTTGCCCAAAAAAAAACAAGTCTGATGGCTCGATAACAAATTTGATTTGAATTGAAATTTATATATGCGATAACTAAATTTTATAATTTAAATGTGAACATTCCGTTAGCTATTCAAAGATCATTTTGATAACAAATAAAAGCAGGATTTTCATTTCAATTTGAGAATATTTAATTAGTGTTCTCAATTGCTTCGTTGATCTTAGTTCTGATTTGATACTAAATATTGTAGACGATATACGTAATGGTCCGAAAACTTATCTCTTCGGTTTGGGAGTGCTTAATTAAGATCAAAATAAAGACTTTTTAATTAAAATAGAGCTCTTTTAATCTATAACTAGTGATAGAAAATATATTTTAAGATTTGGTTTATCAAAATATTTAGTTTGAATAAAAATTGAAAACGTGACTAAAAAGCTTTTTCAAAAATACTAATGTGTGATCGTATAAACGTTGTATGAATGTTGTGAATCCGTGTTTAGGTTTAAAAGAGTAAATGTCAAGCTTAGGTCCTTAAAATTAAACTTAATACACAAAAACTCCTTTCTTAAAAAAGATTGTAATTAGTTCCTTAGAATTTAATTACTGAATAATTGCACAAGATTTTGTGATTTTTCAGCGAATAATTGCATATATTTAGGCAGTTATATAAAAAAATTGCTATAAATGTCTGTAATTTTTTTACGAAAAATTACGTATATTTTTGCAATTTTTGGTGAATAATTGCTGAAATTTCTTTAATCCTTTTTAAAACTTACAGAAAATTCCAAATCACGGTCTAGACTTCCCCGATCCCTAAAGAGACGGAGGAGCCCAGATTGAGTTGATAACACGACGCATCAGAACATAAACATGAGAATATTTCATTGTTATTACAACAATTTACATCAGAGTACAAGAATATATCAGAGATCGAATAAATATTACACGACGGAAAAATAATATCAGAGATTAAAATACAAAGCAATGGAAATTTAAAAGGTATAAATACAATAATACACAGCGGAAATACATCAACTAACACAACTAAATGAAATACACGGATACAAAGCTTTCCGAATATAGCTCCAGCTGTAAACTAGGATCCTGCTAAATAGAAATCTGCAAAACCAAAACTACTATATGCCCGTGTGAAAAATATGGGCACCCAGAGTTTAGGTAGAAACAATAAACTTCAGGTCAATCATGAGACTGGTGTGAGAACTTAAAACAGTTATTCAACTTTACTTTAAAAGTTGAAAAATCATGGGACCACACCGTATGACATAAAGTGGGTTTACTCCGCATGAATACTAGTTTAATACAAAAAACAACGCAACGCTTTTTGAAAAATGAAGCTATTATTTAAGACTCAGGTTCAATCATACAATGCAAACACAAACCAGAGGACAAAGTTTTATCTTATAATAGCCAAACATGCTTGACACGCTTTAAAACAAATCATTTTGATATTACTATAAGTGCATAGTGTCAAAACAACTTCAAATATAAATGTATCAATCATAGACGATATAGTACCCCATCCTACTATGTCGCCATATAGGTTTACAACTAAAACCGACAATCGTGCATTAGAAATTGGATTCATGGATGGCAGCGTCCAACCCGAAACTCGAAAAGGACAAGTAGGCGAGGAGCTGGAAGAGGTAGAAGAAACCGAGAAGCTGGAATGTTTGGAAGAGGAAGCCATTGCAGGGAAGGATGATGGAAGAGGAAGCCATTGCAGGGAAGGATGATTAGGATCAACAGGTCATCAACAGACAATGACATATCCAATATGTGTGTGTTTTAAGTACGCACATTTATTTGATTCATTTATCGTGAATCTATTTGATAACATAGTGTTATCAAACTTCTCGTGCCACTATTAGCTTGCTTAAGGCCATAAAGTGATTTTACTAGTTTGCAAACTTTATTCCCATTTTCTGAGTTTAGAAATCCTTCATGTTATTTCATATAGATTTCTTCCTCTAGTTTACCATTTAAGAATGCAGTTTCAACATCCATTTGATGTATTTCTAAGTCAACATGAAATTGCAATAGGCATTCTAATTGACGTTATGCTCGTTACAAGCGAATATGTATCAAAATAGTCCAGGTCTTCCTTTTGTCTAAATCCTTGGACTACTAGATGAGCTTTGTACTTGTCCATTGAACCATCGGGTTTCAATTTCTTTTTAAATATCCATTATTACCAAAGGTCTTACATCCTTAAGGTAAATCAACTAATTTCCATGTATGATTGGGCATAATGGATTCAATCTCCTTGTTAATTGCCTCTTTCCAGTAGGGGGCATCGCTGGAAGACATAGCTTTTTTGTATGTCAATGGATCATCTTCTAATATAAAGGTATAGAAGTCCGGTCAAAAGGTTTTTAAAGTCATTGACCATTTACTTTTTCTTGGTTCCTCCACTTGCTACTCAGTACTACTTTGCTGAGTGTTATTTTGTTCAGCATCCTCAAGAGAATATGGAACTTCATATTTCCTTGGTCTCTTAGGTGTATGGTTTTCAATACCTGTTTCAAGGGGAATATATGTTCGAAAAATCTAGCATTTCTCGACTTAAGGTATTTTCATGAATATCACCAAATTCAGATTTGTGTACCAAAAATCGATATGCAACACTGTTTTGTGCATAACCAATGAATACACAATTAATGGTTTGGGTCCAGTTTCGACCTTCATTGGTTTTGATTCCTCTACTTTGGCAAGTCACCCCCACACTTTTATGTACTTGTAGGATGGTGGTCTATTTTTTCCAAAGTTCACGAGGAGACTTAGATATTTTCTTTTAGCATATTTTATTTAAAATATAATTTGCCGAAAGAATAGCTTCTCCCCAAATGTTATATGGAAAGCCAGAGCTAATTAGTAAGTCATTCGTCATTTCTTTAAGAGTTATGTTTTTCCGTTCTGCTATACCGTTGGATTGAGGTGAATATGGGGTTGTAGTTTGATGTATAATTCCATGCTCAACACAAAATTCCTCAAATGGAGACTCGTATTCTCCTCCTTTATCACTTCTTAAAGATTTTATTTTCTTGTTAAGTTGATTCTCAACTTCTGCCTTATACTCGTTGAACATTACGAATGTTTCGTCCTTGCTTCTAAGGAGATATACATGACAATATCTGGTGTAATCATCAATGAATGTAATAAAGTACCTTTTTCCACCTCTAGTCTGACACATTTTCAAATTGCATACATCAGTATGTATTAAGGCTAGTGGTTCGGTCTCTTGTTCAACATGATGAAACAAGGTTCTTGTCAATTTTGCTTCTGCACAAACTTGACATTTATAGTTGGAATCTATATTGCATTTTAGTATAATTTCTAGATTAATCAATTTTCGCAATGTATCAAAGTTTACATGCCCTAATCTAAAAATGCCATATGGTAGAAGATTCAATAATATAAGCAGAAGATTCACTTTAATTCTTATTAGTGTGTGACACAATAGTGGTTATATTTTCTTTAAACAAACCATCACACACATATCCTCTTCCAACATACACTCCATTCTTGGATAGTACAAATTTATTAGCTTTAAAATTCAGTTTGAAGCCATGCTTGCTCAGTAACGATCCTGAAATCAGGTACTTACAAATTTCTAAAGCACGGAGAACATCATTTAAAGTCAGTTTCTTTCCAGAAGTTAGTTTCAGCCCAACTTTGCCTTCGAACTTTGAAGTAGATGAAGTGCCCATAAAAAATTGTTCATCACCAGTTGCAGTTTTATAGGTTGTATACATCAACTTGTTAGCACATATGTGTCGAGTGGCTCCAGTGTCTACAAACCATTCCTTCGAGTTACCAGCAAGGTTGCATTCTGGTATTATTGCATATAAATCAAGATCAGAAATGCCTTTCGAAACATCATCCATATCTGCTTCTGACTTCTTCTTTTTAAGTGCATGACATTCGGCAGCTTTGTACCCCTTCTTTCCACAGTTGTGCCAAGAACCTAGAAATTTCTTTGACTTCTTAGGAGCATTTTTGACTTCTTAGGAGCATTCTCCCATTTTCTCTTGTTAATCTTATCTGACTCAACTACATTTGCTTTGGCAGCAATATTCTAAGAAATCTTTTTCTCAAAATTTCTGTTATCTTCCTCAATGCATAGCTGAACTATGAGCTCTACCATTGTCATTTACTTACGCTTGTGTTTAAGGTAATTCTTGAAGTCCTTCCTAGAAGGAGGCAATTTCTCAATAACGGCAACTTGAAAAGTCTCGCTAAGAGTCATCCTTTCATCTTCTAGTTGAGGGATGATAAGTTACAGTTCTTTATTTTGACTGATCACCGTCTTTGAGTCAACCATTTTGAAGTCAAGAAATTATCTAGCAATGAGTTTCTTCATGCCTGCGTCTTCAGTTTTGTACTTCTTTTCCAGAGACAACTAGACTTATTTGGACGTTGCAATAGTATAATAAGCATCGTAGAGGCTATCATCCAGACCATTCAAAATATAGTTTTTACACATGAAATCTGAGTTTTTCCAGATAGTAAGAGCCTCTACTTTGGTAGTATAAGGTTCGAGTTCGGCTACCACAGGAGCATCTTCAGTCAGAAACTTGGCGAGGCTCAATGTTGTTAAGTGAAACAAAATTTTCTGTTGCCAACGCTTGAAGTTAATTGTCTTGAACTTCTCTAGCCTTCCGCCATGGGATAGAGCCATTATTGGAAGCACAGGCACTGGCTGAGCGTTTGTCAGCGTCTGAATCGGTGTAGAATTACTGTTGCTGTTTTGCGACATCTGTAACAAATATTGTTTCAAGATTGTTAGATCTTTTGTCAATACACAATTTTATTACAAATAGACAGTAGCAACAATCAATGTTACTCAATTATGCCACAATTGTCATGTCAAACTGTGTTTACAACAAATACAGAAAGCATGACCGATTATGCACTAGATTGAAGCGGTACAGAAAATATTTTGTTTCAGTAATATCCGAGTCTAGAAAATATTCTATTTCCTTGAAACAATATTGTCGTCGTATGCACTGATTGACGTAATAGCAATTTGTTTCCCAGGGTAAAACAGACCAGCCCCGTAGCATTATGCCTGCAAATGGAGCTCTGACGAACTGAAGTAGATTACAAAAACTAGATCAGAGGATTACTTTGAAAAAGAAGAAGTAATGCGAGCAGATTAAAAAATAAATTCTGTCTCGTTTTGGACAATGTATTTATAGGCTGGAGTAGGTGCCTATCTAGGCATAAATAATCGTTGGAACTGGAAAGGTTGCAACCCTTTAACAGCGCCGTCATTAATGTGCGTGCGCTCAAAATTCAAATGGTTGTACCCATTCTGCTGAACAGATATGCCTTTAAAATTCTGAGAAAAAAATTCTCATTTTAGCACATTGGCTCAAGCAGCAACCGTTGGCTCTATTCAATCAAGAGATCCATGGCCCAAGGCCCAATCTTTGACACTTTAATATATTATTATGTCAAGGCCTAACCCCCACATTCCTCTACAAGACCTCTTCATTTTTAATTTATACAAGCCTATAGGCTTGTAATATATAAGAGAGGGTTCTATTTATATTTTGATGATGTGGGACTATAGGTTGCTATCTCTTCTTCTTCCCAAATTCCTCTTCCTCTTGCTCATTCATTTCCAATAGGACATACGTATGGGACAGTAAATTATGATATGTTATATATTGATGAATAAACTATGAGTTGATTTATATGTCTATGTTATGTGAAAATTTCTATTACGAAATGAATGTCGTAACAGAAAATTGGTAACTAAATCTGGTGCCATTATGACTTGCTGAGCTTGTTTTCAAATGGATAAATAAACGAGTTTTAAATAAGTTAAAATGGTTAATATTATTAACAATGCTTATCAGAATTCATCAACGATTACTGTAAATTTGAACAAATGGGATTTGAAATGAATTAACATTTGATTTTAATAAATTTTAAGTTAATTGTTATTTAATTAATAACGAGTGTAAAAAAAAGTTATATTTGATTAGCAAATTGTTTTCAAGATAATAAATCAATCAAATGAAGGTGTTCAAAATCCATGAGTATATTTGCAAGTACTACTCAAGTTAACTTGGTTACGTAAGAATATGCTTTAACTTTATAACATTGATTATGGAAAGGATTTAAGCAAATTGGTTTTATAATAGCATTTTACTTAACCAAAGAATTAAGTAAAAGATGATAAGTTTTGGAAAGAGATTTTGAAACTTAAGAGAATGACTTATATAATGTTGTTAAATGAATTTAATATAAATGAGTAAATAACACTTATTTAAAAATAACTTTCGACGATAGTTATAATAAATCGGACTTTGTGGCATAAATTTATATAGGAGGCTCCGATTTTCTCTGAGACTCTTGTGGTCGACCCACGTCTACAAATAGCGGTTGTCTTGGAAAAAAAATGATCATTTGGCTTATTGTTTACTTTATATTTACGTTGGATCCCTATTGATCCGAGACTTTGTGATCACAAAATCAGCAATAACGTAACAAACTCCTCAAAGTGGACGTAGGCCATACAATGTTGAACCACTTTAAATCTATATGTTTGCTTTTTTTACCATTTTATTGTTGATTTAATCCGCTTTTTCCATTTACTTTTCATTCTAGTTTTCTTTATAACTCTTGTGTAACACCTCGAAATTTGGCATTAGCTAGTCATTTAATTAGGTTCCGAAAATGGAATTTGTGAAAACGGTGAAATTTGACCATGATATTTACGTCGTTGCATTCATGATGAAATTTTAATCAATATTCATGTTTGGAGTTTCATGAACATAGTCCGCATAGAGAAGTAACATACGAAAAACGAAATTGGATGGAAAAGCGAGGTTGACCAAAACAATCAACTGGGTGATCAATCGATGGGTTAACTTGTATAGTCGATCTTCTTGTGAGGGCTAAGTTTTTATGGTGTTTAAACTTTATTTTAAACAAATAGATTTTAAGGGTTTTATATATAACGTTTAGATTCTTTCTTACGCTAATAAATAAAGGCCTAGACCCCCATCTTTTCTTATATTTTCTGGAGGTAGCAACAAATCTCTTCCCTTTTATTCTTCTATTTCGTTCAAAATTCTCAAACTAAATAGATTTCAATTCTATTTCCGCAAAATGGAGAAACAAAATTCGGATTTAAAGGAAAAGATGGTTTTTTCACATAGGTAATTTCTTTTGGTTTCCATTTTAATTTTATTTCACTATTCCAAATTTTTTAGATCTGTAATTTTATTTATGTATCTCCCATTTTTATACATAATATATGGATCTGGAAGGATTTTGAATGATAACCTAAAGCTGTAGTTCAGATCTAAGATTTGTGAAAAAAATTCAAGGTCAGTGGGAGACTAATGTTTGGTTTTTAATATCTAATATTTTTCATTGGTGTAGTTTTGATTTCTTTGCCTAAATTCAATTAACTGAAATTGTAGGCTTTGCGCTAGGATATTATAAAACGTGCCTATATATTCATTTATAAGATATGAATGTGTTTACACCTAGATCTGCAAATCAATCCCAAAATATATATATTAAATTTAATTATTTGTAGTTTTGTTCCAGATCTGTCAAGTAGGTATAAAAGTAAGATTATTGATATTTACCCATTTTTATTTATACAAGTTCAAATTTAAATTTTATTGTAAATAAATTACGGTTTTAATACAAAGAGAAGATTTGTTAAGTAAAATAGGTGGTGTAAATAGTAGAAATCTAATATAGCTCAAAATAATCCAATTCGAACCATTGTCCGCTTTGCATAATTCGACCTATTCTTCATTTTGGAATTCAAATTTTCTTCCATTAGATTTCACAAGTTTTATCATTAACCTTTCATTGTTAAATCAAATTAATTTATTTCAAGACTTAATTTGTGTACTTTCAATTTTAACCTTTATTTATAACTTAAAATATCTGTGTTTTTATTGGTACAAGGAAATCTATTTAATTTCTGCAAATTAGCTTATTTTCTTCTCTGTGAAAAAAATCAACGTTTGGAATTAAAAGGTATCCACACAAATAGAAAGGAATGGATGGGTAAATTAATCATTTATTTACGTAGCTTACATTTGTCTATTCCAAATTGGTTACCTATTCCTTGTAATTTTTATTTTGTCAATATTTCTTCTTGATGTGTGAATAATTTAAAGAAATTATAACAGAAGGCCTTTATATGAGTTTTGACTTCAGGAAATCAAAACACAGAAAGATTCGTTCGAGTTGACAATGATGACTATAGCATATATTGCTAAGATTAGGAAACTTAATATTGCACTTATAAATATTTATCCATCCAATTATATGTATTTTACATTAGTTATTTTTTACTTTGGTTTAAATGTAGGTTAGGTTTGTAGTTGAAATGTTTTAAATTTAATACGAGTAATAATTAGTTGTTTCTTGCAATAAATGAAGAACTAATAATTGTAACTTAGGGTTTATGAGTATTTAATATGGAAATAAACTTATAGAGCTCAAAAAGGTTATGATCAGAAGAAAATGATAATTAAATGTTGTAACTCAAATTTGTAGGAATTTAAGGTTATAATAAATATGGAGATAATTAAAGAGGTACAACTAATAAGAATTAACGAAATATAGGGACTGATATAAATGACATTAATAGTAATGCAAAATGTCTTAGGAAATGATGGCTATGGTTATTAATGATATGTGACAGTTATGGTAATAATTTAAATGGGGATTTTAGGTAAGAAAATTATTACCATAATTGTATTAAGTCCAATAAATTATCTTAGAACTATTAATCTCATATTAGGGATAATTTAAATATTGGAACAATATTTTGTCTAAATTAGGGAATTGGATTTAGTAGGTAGGTGATGCAAGGTTACTTGGGTCTTTCGACAGAAATCTGCACTTTTCACTAGTCGGATGTGTCAGTGCAAGGATGTTTTGATGATAACAACAACATGTATGATACATATGACAGGTATTGGTATAAAATTTATTTATACTTATTTAAGATTTTATTAACAGTTATTGCTAATGATTATATATAGTATATAGTACATGCTTTATAACAGGTGTTGGTATTCAAGCCTGTACATTAACAAGATCGTCTGTAATGCTGATCAAGACTAATGATGTAAATCAAGACTCATGAGTTATTAAGAGTTGAAGAGTTCCGGAATATTAAAGGCATATATTAGAGTCTTAGTTATATATGTTAAAACTCGATTACACTCATTTGATATTTTTTCAAATGATTTTCAAATCAGTTTTCACATATTTTCCAATACAAAGTTTTCAAAGTATTTTCAAAGTATATGTTTTATAATTATTTTTAAGTTTCAAATCTATTTCAATTATAATTTATATTTGATATTATATTTTTTATATTTGATATTTCTTATATTTACTATTTTAATTTTGATTATATTTAATATTTATTCTAAGACTTAAGTTTTATACTTTATTTCAATTTTCAAATCTATTTTCAATTTCAATTATATTTGATATTATATATTTACTATTCTAATTATATGATATTATACCTTGATTTTTTGATTACATATACTTTATGTTTGGTACACCTTATTATTTGAATTATTACTATTTAAATCCTTATTGTTTTAAGTATTTAGTTTTGAATTTATATTTACTTTATATATAGATTTTAATTATATAATGTAAGATTTAAGTTTAAATTGTTTTAAGTTATCTTGATAAAATTTCTTAAGCATTTTCATGTTTAAAAATAGTCATGTATTATGTATAATAGTTTTTAATAATTATATAATTTTATATTTCAGATTAATTTGAAAAATAAAGTTTTTAAAATATTACATATGACCATGTCGATATATCGTGTTTAGGGTTTCTGACATAGTGCCCGCTAAATTTCAAAATTCAATTTTCGAGAAAAAGCGTTTGTTCGTCATATCCGTTCGCGAACGGACATGACCATTATTCCTATATGAATACAGCAGTTTTCCAATGATTTTTCATTTATATTTTCATCTTCTTCTTCACTCTTCTCTTCTCCATTAATTCCCTATCATCCTCTCCATACCCTCTAAGGATCAAAGTGCAAATTAGGGCTGTTGTAATCAAGATCTCAAGATCTAGTCTGTGTTCCATTGAAAAATCCTATCAAGTATACTTTAAAGGGTGTGAATTGCTGTTGTAAATCAAGTTTGGTCTAAATGTAGCGGTAAATCAATTGGATATGTCTTGTTGGCCCAGAAATACCGGACTATTATGCCTAGAGGCAGAAAATTTTGAGGTTGTCCCCTTGTAGCCTTGAAATCAAGGAGTGTAAAAGATGCTAAAGATAATAAAAAGTTGAAATTATGAAGATCACTATTTCCAAACTTAATTCAATGCGGCTCCCTCCCTAAGTTTATATGTAAAGCAGGTCCCTATTTACTATAGCAATGTGTTTTTCAGTTTTTTCGTGCTGCTGCATAAAAAAATTCAAAAATTCTAAATATTCAAGGAAGGACTCTACGAAAATAAAAATATAATCTGAAAAATCGGCACTTTTGTGAAAAAATGCTGACATTTCAGCAATTATCCACATAGTGTATTGTTGGTAATAAAAATGGAAAAAAGTTTCAGCAATGTCTGCAATTATTCTGAAAAATTGTTGATATGTATGCAATTATCTTACAATGTATTATTGTATATGTGTGTTACTATGTGAAAAACTTTTTGAAATGTCAACAATATTGCAAATAATGGCGTCTTTTTACTGCAATTTTCCTGAAAATGAAACACTTTCCATTTGTATGAAAAAAAAAATCATTCTTCTGATGATTTTTATGCTATACTTTGATGTTTAAATAAGTGTAACCTTTGAATTTAAAGTTTTGTAGCAAATCAACAAAATTTGCATGAAAAACTGCAACTTAGAAATAGTTGCTACGATGTCTGCAATTTTACGATTGAAATTCACTGGAACATGAATATTTTTGATTTTTTTTTATTTTTTCTAGTTTGAGCTTGAATACGAGGATGATTATGTGTTGAATTAAATTTTAAAGTTTGGAAATTTTTATGTTGGTTTTTTGGTCATTTTCGAAAAGTAGGGACCTAATTTATAAAGTTTTAAGATAGGGAGTTTTTCTGTATTTTGAAACCTAAACTGGACCTGAGCCAAACTATCCCACAGGCCTAGATGTAGATAACTATGAACCAATATAAATTCCAGTGTGCTCTTTCCTTTATTACTTTGTATTTCTTTTGACTCTGTTCTATTTTCTGTAATTTCTGCGATAAATCTGTGATTGTTTGCATCTATACAAGTATAATTAAAGTAATTCAAAAGATGTTGTGAAAATTGAGCATATGCGGAAGCACAATAAATAGGATCTAGATTTGCCAATTGAACATCAATCTAATCTGATAGCAATTATTCTATTACATCAACAAAATAGTAAATAACTATAGCAGAGAAATAAAGAGACACAATATTTATACTGGTTCCACTATCCTCGAGATAGTGTACGTCCAGTCCAAGAGAGAGAGAGAGATTTTATTTCACTTGAGAGAATTACAAGAGATTACAAAATAAGAGTTTACATATCCAAACCTCAATCAGGTTTAATAAGAAGAGACACCATTGGGGATCACTGGCTCCAGGCCAGGATGGGTTTACACTAAAGTCTACCCCTCAATATATAGCCAGTGCAAATCTATGTGAGTCATCAATTAAATTACCAACATATGGTAATAATATAATGGAGGCAAATTACCATAACAACAAATGTGCAAACATAGAAAGTAAATCAATTTGTTTCTTTAGCATAGATGGAAGAAATTAATCCCTTCATTTATTTCTCTGCCATCTCATCAAATGCAATCAATGCATTCCCATTATAAAAAAAAATTACTTTCCATTCTTTGCAAATTTGCTCCAATCAATTTGTGATTTTGTATCACCAAATTTAACAAAAGATTCATATAAATTCCACAAACACTATTCATCCCCTTCTAGTGTTAGGTTTTCCTTAAGGTCCACTTTCATTGCACCTACAATTGTTACCAGTGCATAAGATTCCATTATCTGATTTCTGAAAGTAGTAGTAATGGCAACCAACATTGGTAATGGCAAATCGCTAGTTCGTTTTTTGAGCGTCAATCCACTACTAGACCACCACTTTTTAATGGCAGTAATTACGCTTATTGGGCATGTAGGATGAAAATTTATTTACAATCTATAGGATTAGATATATGGAATGCTATACAAACTAAGTACACAAAAACCGAGATTAATTATGCATAATGAACCGCTGATCAAAAGGAAGTTACACAAATTAACTCTAAAGCCATAAATATAGTATTTTGTGCATTAGATAGGAATGAATTTAATAGGATATTGGTTTGTAAGTCTATATATGATATTAAGGGAACATTTCAAGTTACGCACGAAGGCACTAGTAAAGTTAAACAAACCAAGATTTTCATGTTGACTAATCAGTTTCAGTTATTCAAAATGAATCCAGATTAGTCAGTATTTGATATACATAGTATATTTCAAGATATAGTTCATTCACTTATTGTTCTAGGTAAAAGATTTTTTGAGGAAGATCAAGTAAGAAAAATATTAAATTCACTTACATCTTATTGGGAATAAAAGACACTCATTATTGAAGAGGATAACGATATTAGTACTCTGAAATAGAAGAATTAATTGGCAACTTAATATCGTTTAAAGATCAAACGCAGGGTAGAAAAGAAAGCAAGGAAGTCAAGAAGAAATCAATCGCTTTCAACGCCATGTTGGAAATATTAGAGTGAGAAAACGATGATGAGGAGAATGCACTAATGACTAGAAACTTTCGAAAGTTCCTGAAATAAAGAAAGATGAATAATTCCAAAAGGAACGATAATAAAGATCAAGGAAGCGAAAAGGATGATTAAACGAATGTTAGGTGCTATAACTGCAACAAACCAGGGCATATGAAATGATTATATCCATATCCAGATAAACAAAAGGTCTCTCTTAACAACGATGCATCTAGAAAAAGAATGAGAGCATATATGGCAACACTGGATGATTCAGACTCATAAACATCGTCAAGTGATAATAATTCGGACACTGAAGTGGTAAACATATGTTACACGACAATATTATAAAAGTCTAATAGGATTTAAATAAGGTACGCGTTTACATTAAAAATAATAATTGCATATGGTTTCTTTGGTTGCTTTGATTGATCATTTTATTTGGATGTTTTTAAGATAAATAAATTTTTTAATTTTGAACTTCAAAAATAATAAGATAATATTATTTTAAACTTTAAAATTTTGAATCTAATATATATATATATATATTAATTTATGTAGAATCTTGTAATAATAAGATAAACATATATGTAATCAAGTAGGTAAGAAGATAGACAAAAGTTATAATGTAATGTCCCATCGTTTAAATAGGTATGTCGACATACATACTTCCATTTTGTCAACATACTAACAGAATAAATGAATTCAAATTTCAAAAAAAAAATTCACCATCTTTTCACTAACTCCTATGTCATTAATAAACACCTTTTGACTTGAAAATTCTTTTTATTCGATCTCTATATAATTACTTCATATCTATTCTTTCAATTCATTTCAAATTTCAAAACTCTCTTTAGGCACTCTTGTCTCTTCAAAACTATCATCAGTGGCTTCTGTAACACTCGATAAAATATACTCAGTTTAGACATATGTTAATGTAATTTAAAATAAATAGTAATATATAATAATTTATTAGTAAGCTGAAAAATAGAATTTTGGACAATTGGGGGAATTTGACCATGAAAGTATTGTAATAGCGTTCATGGAGAGATTCTGATCTGATTTCATATTTTATTTGCTGAAAATAGAGTCCGTATGCAAAAGTTATTAATTAAGTTGTATGTATATATATTAACGTACAAGAATTTGAATTTTAAATATATATATATATATATATATATCATTTTCGATATATATATACACACACACACTACAACAAAAACACCATATTACAACTTTAATTTTACAACGGTGGTATAAGCACGGTTCTAATAAATTATTTTTACAACTGTCAATTCCCTAAAGTTATAATAAACGTATTTTTAACAAGTTTTTATTTTGTTAGTTGTATTAGATGTCTATTACAAACTTCATGTTTATAATATCTATATTTAATAACTAATTATATTAATATTTAGTAATAATTAATAATAAACTTAGGAATCAATAATATTTATTAATTATTATTAAATAATCAATATTTAATAATAGTAATTTATTTTTAATAGTTAATGTATGTTAACTACTTATTAATCAACAATTAGTAACCTACATTATAAGCTTTTAATAATTATTAATCTATTATAACTAAGTAGAAATATGTAAAAGTTAAATAATAACTATTATTAATAAGTAATATTTGATTTGGTAGTAACTATTTCAGAAATTTTAATAAATATAATTTTGGCAACTAATAACAATTTTGGCTACTAAATAATAATAATTAACTTGAAATATTAAATAATTAACTATAAGTATAATTATTAATGAATAGTAAATAGCTTTTAATTATTACTATTAAATATTTAATGATTGATAATTGGTAATATATACATAACAATTAACAAATAATTAGACTTCGTACATTGGATAAAGTATGTAAATAGGTCATGCCCCTTTTCAAATAATCCCACTCCTCGTCATTTAGTTGTCAGAATTTTTGGACTAACCTTCGAATCTGGACTATCAAGCCTTGATGATCATTGTTGGCCACTGCGCTGCAGCACAGGTTCGGGGGCATTGCCCCCGAATTTTTTTTCTAAGGCCTTTTTTAAAATTTAGATCGTGCCCGATTTTTTTTTAATATACATTTTGGCTTCGAATGTCGAGAGTGTTTAACCGATCAGAAAACAATGAAATATTATGTAGGTTAGAAAACAATGAAATGTTACAACTTTTTTCTGTTAGTGATTAAAGATGCTTTTGACTCCAAAACAAAATTTCTAGCACCAAACGTAAATTTTCAGTGCCAAACCCAAACATTAACATATGTTTACCACTTATCTCCTTGGTCAAAATTAACTTTCCCCAAATTCACGTTTCTTCATATTCCTTCTTCTTCCTCATCGAAAATTCTCGATCAAGCCAGCCCCATCACCTGAAAATCGGAGCTCCACCTTCGGATTAAGCCTCCGACTGGCTTCTCCCTCCGCCATCGAACACGCTCCTCTCAGCCCTACGTTGCGTCTGCCATTGCTCCTCCTGTTGCCTTGTTCCTCCTCATAACAGATCTGCACCAGAAAGCAAGCTGCCTTCGCTCCCTAGCTTCCCCTCGCCTAAATCGACCACACATCTGAAACCTACGCCTGAGCCACTAACTAACTGGGCAGCCTCGTCAGAGTTGGATTTAATTTGCTTCCCTTTGTTTCGATACTGCACCCACTCGTCAATTTGGGAACTTCTGAGTGCGTGATTGCCATAGCTGGTTCTTATGGATACATTGCTCTAGGTAATTTCTTTTAATACATTATTAATAGACAAAGAATATCCCTCTGTAAATTCATATTCTGTATCTTGAAACTAGATGCTTCATTTTATTTGGTTTCTCAATTCTTTGGCCAAAATAAGAATCGAATGACCAATGAGTGAGACACTAGATGCAGTTTTGACATGAAAGAGTGTGTTTTCCATAGTTGTTTATGTGTAATGTTACATCTACAAGTTGATACTGGGATAATTTTAAAAGCATGTCAACTACTTATAATTAGTTAAAATTGCTTACAAGCAATTTTTTTAAAGTGAGTTATAATTGTTAACTTATTCAATGTTCTTAGTCATTAGGGTAAGTTGAGCGAATACAATTACAGAAGTGGTATCTTGTAGACTACTTTTTTGCTACTTATAAGATGCATTATAGATGGAAACATATTGGAATTTATTTGTAACCCCTAGTCTTTACTCGGAAATAGTTGTGGCACCAAAATATAATGAAAGGATACTGGAAATTCTGTGTGGAAAATCTAAAAATCTGATGATTCTCGAGGCGCAAAAGAGCGAGAAAGGAACAGTTTCATTAAGACAAGTTACAGGTGGTTGTTTAATACAAAACTCTGATGATATAAGACTCTTAAAGATATAAAATTTGAAGTGAAATACGAGACCATTCTAAATGAAAATGCAACTCATTATGCTGAGTTTGCTTGGCTTTGTGTCAAACATGTCAAGAGTAATACTATAGTCATTGCTAAGGTTCCTTTTTCTTTGATGTTAGTGTATCACTATGAAGATAGTTCAGTAATCTCGTTTCATGTTTCAAATCCTATGGCATTAAACAACAATCAAAACTTCAATTCGAAATAGCTCTCATATGAAATAAAAGTAAAATGGCAACCTTTTTTCGTAGCATACATACATGAGGAAGATCAAATGGCACCCTTCTTTCGTAGTATACTACTGTCCATCACAAACTTTTGTTTAAATATTAGTTGTTTGCCTCTTTTCCATATTTCCCTATTATTCTTACCGTACCAACTGAAGTAAGTGATCATAGCATCGAGGGCCATGTAGGAGATAGTCTTTTTGCTCACTCCACTGATTTGTTTGATAGTTTTCAAGGTAAATATTGGATACTAACACGATCATTTATGTTGTGTGATGGAAACTTGATTTGCTGGTCTAGTCACAATTATTGGTGGTGGTATTTTCGTTATTACCACATATAATTTGAATGGTTGGGAGCTATGTTAAGCCATGTTCTTTTCTATGTTATGCCAAAAGAATACACACACTTATGCATCCATTTTGATATTTAGAAGGGTAGATGTTTCAAATTTTGTTGCATCTCATGTATCCACAAATCTTTATCTCAACAATTCATTGTTTCCAATTTTGTTGCATCTCATGTATCCATAAATCTCTTTTTTCAGTTGAAAGAAGATTTATGCCATTTAAAATAAGATTTCATTTTTACTTTTTATACTAGGATATTTATTTGTATGTATAATTCGACATTGTAGGTTTTGGAGGCAAATGAGCTTTGTAGATTTTAGAGGCAATTCCTGATGTGAATAGAAGATATGAGGATAGTATTAGGTGGACCAATTACATTTCAAAGACAAGTGAGCTTTGTTCATTTCAAAGGCAAATGAACTTTGTAATTGGGTTAAAGGTTTTCAAAGGCAAATGAGGAGGACTATTGTAATTTTATACATTTTTTTGTGGTATATGATTTGTATTTTGGATATAAAGTTGTGATTTTTATCAATTAGTGGATCATGATGCCTTTAAACTTATATCTATTTCTTATGTTATTTCTTTATTTTTTGTTGCAATTATATAATATATAAATTTTTATGCATATAATTTGAAGATATATTACAACTGTAAAATAAAAGTTGTAATAAAATATATCACAACGGTTATAAATAGTTGTAAAAATTACAACAACAACGGTGCATAACTATTGTAATAAAGTTTATTACAACGGTGGAAAAAAGTTGTAAAATATACATATTACAATGGTGTTGCAACTATGCAAAAAAGTTGTAAAAGATTTTAGTCTATTACAACTTCTTAATACACGACGGTTAGCCCACCATTGTAAAATGTATATTACAACGGTTTTCCATTGTTGTAATAGGGTCATTTTATTGTAGTAATATATATGCAAGCTGGGAATATATTAAGTATGATAAGCATGAAAAGAATATTCCATATTATTTCAAACTTATGTGAATATATTCACACACAGTAGGGGACAAGAGTAAATCAACCAAGGAAAGAAATAAAGAGAATTAATCAAGGAATGATAAAAAAAAGTAACGTACTGGAGGAATTTCCTCCTGGGCTCAACCCCAGAAGGGGTCAATCGCCCCTCTAAGAGGGGTGTTGACTACCCTCCTAGGGGGCGTCGATCGTCCTCATGATGGAAAGCCCAGTGAGGGTTGTTTTACATAGGAACTTATCTATAATATATATCAAATGGACTGTTTAGATTTAATCAAATCTAATGGTTCATAAACAAGATAGCAACTATAAATACCCCCCCAATCCTCATCCTAAACCCTATAGCCATTTCTCTCAGCGCCTCCATTCTGCCTTTCTTCTGTCTCAAATTCCAAAAAGCTTAAAAGATTTAGGTTTCTTATATTTCACTAAATCTATTATATCTACTCTATCTCATTCTAACATTAGATTTTAGATTTATCTAGAATTTGGATTCATACGTATATATAAGATTCAAATGGTGATTTTATATATATATATACATATACATATATATATATACATATACATATATATATATGCATATATATATAGAGAGAGAGAGAGAGAAAGAAAGAGAGAGATTTGAAAGGATTGGAGCATACGTTCGTTCTTGAAAGCCAAATCCAATTTCTGATTTATTCAATCTTGTTAATACTCTTCCTAATAGCTCTATGAGTGGAATCCATTTAAATTACTATTTTTTTGTAATTTGATAGTTACTATTTTTTTGTAATTTGATAGTTATGGATTTGGATTGTTGTTCCTTAGAGGATTTGGGATATATGAAAAAACAAGATTAAACCCCTCAAATCCTCCATTTATTTCATTGTATGTACAAATGTTCAATCATGTTATATTTAGGTTTTGGGTTGTTGTAATAATAAAAGAAGAACATGATTCTTTTTGTATGATTTTCTATATTGTTCGGATTCGCTATTTGGTCTATTTTTATGTAAATTCATACGTTTGATTTTTGGGTAAAAGGTTAAGATTTAGATAACTTTGTAGAATTAATAGGTTTAAATCCCTATTCTTCAAAATAGAGTATTTGAAAGTATACTTTACATTATGTTTAAATATTAAAGTTTTGCATATAAACAAACATAAGAAAAGTAATCTATTCAAAATAAGAATTATAAACATATATATATATTTGATGATATGTTTATCTTTTATTGTTATAATAATTAAGTCAAAACCTAGGTTTGCAAGTTTATATGTTGTTGTGATTGTTTTTCCAATTTTATTGTCATATGCACACCTATGTTATGGTTGAGGAAAAGATGGAGCTTGTACACCTTAAGAATTTAATAAGATTGACATTTCAAAAATGTGGTAAGGACGCTAATCTCATTCGCTTAGTTTTAACTCCTCATTATTAGCAAAATGGTTGTGGAAGTTTAGAAACCCTGAATTATCGTCACTTGCAAGCAAATTGTTTCTAAGTTTTATTATGATAGAGACAATATTATTTTTGATTCTAGTTATAGTTGGAATAATAGATTATCATCATTTTGGAATTCCATATTGAAATGTTTTGATTTTTTTAATCTAGGGTGTAAGTTGATTGTTCATTCTGGGGATATTACTTTTTTTGGCATGACTCTTGGATTACTCGTTTGCCTCTGAAAATAGAATTTAAAGAACTTTTTGAAAATTGCTGCTTTAAGAATGCTCTGATTAAGGATGTTTTTAGAGGTAGCTTAGAACCCCGATGGGAGTTCACATTTGAGAATATATTAGAAGGCTCAGTTTTTAGGCAATTTGCTTTATTACGAGCTAATCTTTCTACGTATCATTTTGATAATAATAGGGATATCATTTATTGGGGTCTCGATAAAAAAATCAAAGTTCACTTCAAAATCTATGTATAAGTTTCTTAATTTTTTTGTTGTTTTGTCTCTAAAATTTAATTATATTTGGAAGACTAACGCTCCGCCAAAGGCCAAATTACATATGTTGCTTATTATTCATAAGAAATTAAACACGGTAGAGCATTTAAGGACATTACAACAAATTATGATATTGATAATGCTATTCAATAACGCGATGTTCTAAAGTGTTATTCTTTACACTTAATTATTTGCTTCTCCGATGATTTTGTCTTGACCATATCATGTAATGTTTCCCTCAAAAAATTTCACCGTTCTCACGTGAATTTCACGCTTCCTTCAAAAAAAAATTCACGATCTCCCTCCAACTTCACAAATTATTTTGTTTCTCCCTCCAAAACCATTTCCCCTCCCTCCAAAACCATTTTGTTTCGTTTCGCTCCAATCTCCTCACCAGATCAAAGAAAGCTAACTCCTTTCATCTCTAATCTCCTCAACCAATCTGTCAAAGCTTGGGCATGTGACACCCCACGTCTGTTAATGTCACTCACTAAGGGAATGCATTAAGTTCCGTGAAGCGTTATAGGTAATCAGACATAGAATAATTACCAGACAAATATAAATAAGATAGCAGCGAAAATTTAAATTTTTATTTCAATAAAAATACCGTGGTCCATAATTCCATAAGTCACAAAAACCATTACAACAAAATAACTTCTGTCTTGCATCATCAGAGTACATAAGTAAATAAAAAGCATAATTCCTCGAATGAAAGAGTTAAGCCATAGTAAAGACAAAAACTTGATCCATACTTCAGCAATACCTCCTAGCAAGATGATATTTGAATCCCGACTAAGCCCGGGTGTTTCCTCCCTGTGAACCTGGGGAGGGGGGGGGAATGGAAGAAAGAAGGGGAAACAAAAAGGGTCAGACAATAAGTCTAGCGAGTCTAGTTACTTTTATCCAGTAGATAAATAAAAGTAACATGATAGGCATATAAAGCGGATAAGGGAGATCACTACATAAATGGAAGGTGTGACAAGGTAAGCAAGATAAAGTACACATGCCTCACTAATGATTTCTCTGCACTGTTACTTGTATATCCAGAAAGAGATGACCCCTCCAACTATAAGGTGGTAGATTTAGGTATATGTCCAAATGTATCCTAACTACTACCCTGATCGATCGGCTCCCTAACCCTCGTAGATACCTAGTGCTGGCCCTACAGTAGGAGGTATCACTTCCTAAAGTGGCAACATGTCATCGTAACAATGTGCACAACTATATCTATAGGTGTCACGGTCGTCTTATCCCCCTCTGCCCGGCTCATGCACGCACATGGCCCGGTCGGTTTGCGCCGCCCACACCGTCCTCCGCGTTTGGATCTCTTACAATCAGTCAGTAAGCGTGTCCCTTCTCCACCTAGTACGGAATACTTTGTTTGATACCAACTACAGGTTACTGACTGAAATGGGTCCCACACAATATGATACAAGCTCTCTCCTTTGTCTTGTATCCCCCACTAGGTTTTCACTGACTATATATGCCATTAGGTGTCTTTAATTACATAGCCTTTATTTACTTCTACCGGTTATGCTTACCTACAGGTGTCTTTAATACATAACCCTTAATCTTCCAACCGGTTATGCTTACCTATAGGTGTCTTTAATTACATAATCTTAACGGGTTAAGCTTGTGGGCCTATTACCCATCCCCTCTTCGGATTTACTTAACCCACCCCTCAACCATGTTTACTTAACCCCCAACTTAAATTTAAGTTCATACAATCCCTATGGATTAACTTTAGGTTAAGTAGTTCAATTCTTTACCATGTCCATTTATGGTTTCATAATGGGCCAGACCTCCCACATTAGGCCTACAACATGTGGATGCAAGATAGGTCGGTCGGGTCCAGGCAGACTTATTCCACAGTTGGGCCTAACCTCATGTCATAGCCTGATTCGTATTTACGCACTTAGACCTCTCACATTAGGTTTACCATTAGTGGCTGCTAGATATGCCGGCCGGGTCTGGGCAGACTTCCACCACTAATGCAACCTAACCTCGTGTCATAAGTACAATTACAATTCCTAATTGTAATTACTAGACATTCCATTTTTAATTAATTAATCAATTAATTAACCCTTTTCCTTTTATAGGTGCCAATGCCTATTTTGCCTAATAATTTGAATTACATGTCCATAAATGTTCATATTCAAATTATGCCATTTTTGATTAATTTACTAATTAATTAATCCTTTCCTTTTATAGGTGTAAATACCTATTTTGCCCAATAATTTGAATTACAAGTCTCTAAATGTTCATATTCAAATTATGCCATTTTATCCCTTTCCCCCGTTCTTTAACTAGCGCCCTCACAAAATTGGCAACATGCCTAGGCTAGACAATAGCCTAGTCATAAACGATAATAGGGAAAATAACGGGAATATACTAAAATAACCATCTTGGCATAAACATAAACTTGTATGATAAAAGGTGAACATACATACTAGCATGGACATGAAACTTTCATCATAACAAGGTGGACATAAAACTGATGAACTATGATGTCACAATATTTAAATTAGCCATTTTAGATGTCCAACGATTTAAATCCAACATGATAACATAGGGTGACAATTTAGATCACATAAAATAGATCTAACATGAATCATAAAGTGACAAATTTAGATCACATCGGATAAATCTAACATGAATCATATGGTGACAATTTTAGATCACATAGGATAGATCTAACATGAATCATAAGGTGACAATTTTAGATCACATAGGATTGATCTAACATGAATCATAAGGTGACAATTTTAGATCACATAGGATAGATCTAACATAATAATTTTAGATCACATAGGATAGATCTAATATGAATCATAAGGTGACAATTTTAGGTTACATAGGATAGATCTAACACAATAATTTTTTTAGATCATATAGGATAAATCTAACATAATTATTTTAGATCACATATGATAGGTCTAACATGAATCATAAGGTGACAATTTTTGGTCAAATAGGATAGATCTAACTTAATAATTTTAGATCACATAGAATAGATCTACATACATCCGCATCATAACATATCATAAAAATTACAACCCAAGATCCATAATGATAACATAGTAGAACAATTGAATTGGATCCAAAGAAATAGATCTATCATAATATAGCATGAGATCTACCAATAACATAGGTTTAAAGTCTACAATTGTATCCACATCACAGTCTTTCATAATTTCACTATTATTTGTCTAAACCTAAATGCAACTAGAACTCACTGTGATTGGATTGCTAAAATGATAGAAAAGGTGCTGAGTCTATGTTTGAATCTCAGAATTTGATATGCTTTAGAAGAAGATGAGAGATCCTAATTCAGTCCAGAATCCAGCAGAGCCCGGCCACCATTGCTTTTCTTTGAAGAAAACAAAGGATATGGGGTATATTTATAGCTGTTGGGTTACAGAATTTGGATGCCACCTCAGCCCTAATGAAATTGGGTCAGGTCACGGGTCATCACTCACTCGAAAAAGGCCCGAACACCCAGAAACTATTCTGGGCGCACTTAGCAGGTGCGCCAGTGCAAAATACATTGGCGCACTTGTCAAGTGCGCCAGTGCATTCTGCTTTCATTGTAAAACTTTAACCGTCCATAACTTATTCATATGTTATCCGTTTTACGCAAACTCAGACTCTATCTCAAGAAGAATTTCGAGATGAACGCAATGGCGTTACCCATTTCACTTAGTTCTGAATATTAAATTAATTATTCTTCAATTTATCCTCTTTAATGTCGTTCAAAATTCGGGGTGTTACATTCTCCCCTACTCAAAGGATTTCGTCCCCGAAATCTTTAAATTGAGAAGAATGCATATCCTACCATCCATCATCCATCTACTCAACCATCAATCACCGGCATCCATTGTCCTTAAGGATTTCTAATGCTTTCATGAAAATATGCAAAAGTATGTGTATATGTCCCAACACTAATGCGAAAATCAGGCGGTCTACTGATTCAGTTGACCTCCTTAATGCAATGTATGTTAGTGTCATGAATCCAATATGTATGCAAATAAGCCTATTATAACATATAAGCTTTACATGTGTGCGTACTCATTCATCCAAATGCAACATCCTTATGCTAGTTCATCCATTTCCATCCATAAAAGAAAAGAAAATGCACACACATCCATATGCAGTATGAGAGTGATTGAGCCGATCTTAGTGCCTAATGTGTGTGTATATGCGTCCACAGGCAACCACTAGCAAACACTTGCATCCACTTGCATCCATCAAACATAACATGTTTCAAACACATGTTTACATCCATAGGATTCCTATTTAAAGGTCGAAAATACTATGGATAGGATGTACTCAAATGATAGAAACAAGTACTGATAAAGCTTTTGGAAAAAGGAGTTAAGAACATACCCTCGAAGAGAAAAGGGTACGAAGCACGAATCTTGTCTTCGGTCCCCTAAGTAGCATCCTTTGAGTTATCTCCCCATTGAACCTATAGCAACTTGATGTCTTTATTGCGTAGCTTCTTAACTTCTGATCCCAGAATACAGGAAGGAACTCGCCTGACTGTCGCCTCCCGTTCCACTTCTATCTCTTCCAATATACTCGGCTCAACATCTTCCGCGGTGTCATGCAAGCACTTCCGCAGATGAGAAACATGGAAAACATCATGAACACCAGATAGGTTTTTAGGAAGCTTTACTCTATAGGCCATTTGGCCAATCCTCTTGGTTATGGGAAATGGTCCCACAAACCTAGGTGCCAATTTCCCTACCGATCCGAAGCGAACCATATTCCTCATAGGTGACACTTTGATAAAAACCAAGTCTCCTACTTCAAATTCGAGGTCATTCCTTCTCTTGTCTGCATAGTATTTGTGCCTATCTTGAGTTGTCTTCATCCGACGTCGAATAAGGTCAATCTTTTCGGACGTTTCTCTAACCATATCTGGTCCAAGTAATAATCTTTCTGTAGATTCCCACCAACAAGTTGGTGATCGACAGGGTCGTCCATACAATGCTTCGAAGGGTTCCATGCCGATGCTGGCCTGATAGCTGTTGTTATAGGAAAACTCTACTAAAGGAAGATGCTCTTCCCAAATCCCTCCGAAGCCTAGGATACACAGCCTTAAAAGATCTTCTAAGATTCTGTTCACCCTCTCTGTTTGCCCATCGGTCTGAGGATGATAAGCGGTGCTCAAATGAAACTGTGTACCCAATGCTTCTTGCATGCTCTTCCAAAATTCGCTGGTAAAGATGGGGTCATAATCGCTCACGATGCTGGAAGGAACTCCATGAAGAAGTACTATCTCTCAGACATAAATTGCTACTAACCATGATGTCGTCCTCTTATTCTTATCTGGAATAAAGTGAGCGCTCTTAGTGAGTCTATCTACCACAACCCAGATACTGGTGTTGCCTTTCTTCGATCTAGGCAAACCATCTATGAAATCCATAGAGACGCTCTCCCATTTCCACTAAGGAACCTCCAACGAATGAAGTAAACCACTAGGCTTCTTTTGCTCAGCTTTGACTTGCTGGCAAAATAAACATTGAGAAAAAATTCGGCCACATCTTTCTTCATCCCAGCCCAAAAGCAAACCCTCTTCATGTCCCTGTACATCTTATCACCACTTGGATGAATGGTCATCTTAGAATGGTGGGATTCTTCTAGGACTGCCTTTATCAAGCATCCAGTTTGAGGAACACAAAGCCTTCCATCTCGTCGCAACCACCCCTTTTCATCTATGGCATATCTGCTGAGGTGACTAGAAGTCTCCCCTCTTCTGAGCTTATCCATAATGTCTAGAATCTGTGGATCACCTTGTTGTGAAGCTCCTATCTGGTCCATAAGAGTCGGTCGTATCTCCAAGGATGCAAACAAATCAGGCAAATTCTTGATGGAGGGTCTAAAATCGAAAGTTGATATGAACTCCAAGTTCTTTCTTTCCACAAACAGAGGACTCAGGGCCACCTTCTGCCTACTTAGTGTGTCTGCCACCACATTACCCTTGCCAGGGGTATAAGAAATCTCAAAATCATAAGAAGCTAGAAACTCCATCCACCGTTGTTGCCTTAAATTGAGTTCCTTCTGTGAGAATAGATACTTGAGAGATTTATGATCGGTGTATAACTCGAACTTCTATCCAAGTAAATAATGACGACATGTATTTAATGCAAACACTATGGCAGCTAGCTCAAGATCATGGATGGGGTAGTTCTTTTCATGAACTCTCAGCTATCTACCCCCATAACACACTACTTTCCCTTCTTGCATTAAGACCGCACCAAGCCCTGTACCGCATGCATCAGTGTAAACGGTAAACACTTTATTTCCATCAGGTAAGGTCAAAACTGGGGCTGTTGTTAGAGTCCTCTTCAGTCGTTGGAAAGCAATGTTACAATCTATATCCCATGAGAATGCCAAATTCTTCTTCGTCAGCCTGGTGAGTGGGGCTGATATCTTTGCAAAGTCCTTAATGAACTTCCTATAGTAACCTGCCAACCCAAGAAAGCTTCTTACCACGGTTGCACTTTTAGGAACCTGCCAATCTTGCACTGCAACCTTTCGCGGGATCTATAGATATTCCTTCTTTGGAGACCACATGCCCTAAGAATCTCACCTCTTTTCTCCAAAAATGGAATTTGGAGAACTTTGCTTTAAGCTAATGGTCACAGAGAGTTTTTAAAACTTCTCTCAAATGCTGGGCATGCTCTTCTTTGCTTTTGGAGAAGTCCAAAATATCATTAACAAAGACTACCACGAACTTATTTAGGAACTCCCGAAACACCCTACTCATCAGATCGACAAAATAGGCGGGTGCATTCGTCAGCCCAAAAGGCATAACTAGCCATTCAAAGAAACCGTCCGGGGTCCTAAAGGAAGTCTTATCTATGCTATCTTCAACCACCCTCAACTCATGGAACCCCGTGGCCAAGTCTAACTGGGAAAATACCGAGGCACCAACAAGCTGATCAAATAAATCATCAATCTTCAGAAGCGGGTGCCTGTTCTTCTTAGTGAGCTTATTCAGCTCCCTATAATCAACACACAAAGGAAGCGAACCATCCGCTTTAGTTGCGAATACCACTGGAGCACCCCATTCAGATATGCTTCATCTGATAAACCCTTTCTCCAGTAGCTCCCCTGCTTGCTTACTCAGCTCCCTCCTTTCCCTTGGAGCCATGTGGCGCACTGGTAACGCAACTGGCTTTGCATTGTCCACCAGATATATGCGAAAGTCGATCTCGCGCCTTGGAGATAAAACCCGAACCTCATCAAAAACATCGGAAAAATCTCGGATTACTGGAATAGATTGCAGATCATCGATATATGCATCAAGAGACTCTAGGAAACTAAGCATAACCGACCCTTGCGGGTCACACGAAATCTCGAGGGTTCTCCCATAATAAGTCAGAAGCCTAACAACCCTCTTCTTACAATCCAGAATGACACCATAAGCGGTAAGCCAATCCATTCCTAGAATCAACCCATAGCCCATAAACCCGAGCACATACACATCGCATTCAAATTCGACGCCTAACAAAGATGTTTTCAAACCCCAACAAATCATCGATAAATGAGCCGAACCACCAATGGGGTTTGAAACAACTACGGGATCTACTACCATACTAGTAATTAAGTGCAGAGATTCAACTACAGAACTTGATATAAATGAGCGTGAGGCACCAAAATCAAAAAAGTGTTCTAACAGGATGGTTTGAAAGAGAAATTAAACCTTCCAAAGAAATTTTTCTACCTCTATTGGGAGTACTGGTCGCGAGAGCATGCACCTGCCCTCCAGAATTTCCTGCCCTTTGACCTTGTCCCTGTGATCCCCGTTTCTTCGGGCACTCTTTAGCAAAGTGTCCGGCCTCTCCACAGTGGAAGCAAGAATTCTTCCTTTGCTTACAGTCTTTAACCAGATGACCTTCCTTCCCACAATGGTGACATTTTCTCTCATCCTTGCCTTTATCATTTTTCCCTCCTTTCTTCTACTGTTGTTGTTGTTGATGTTGCTGCTGCCCCTTCTTGGGCCATACCCTCTTATTCTGTGATGTCCCCTCAGTTTTCGTCTCCTTCTTTTCTCCCTTGTCCTCCTCATGCATTAGGGCCATATCGACAAGTTTTTCAAAGGTGGCTCCCATTGGAATATGGGACATAGCTAAACCATGCAGAGGCTCATTCATCCCTTTAGTGAACCGCAAAGCCTTTTTGTGCGGCGTATCCACCAACTCTAACCCGAACCTTGCTAGCTGGTTGAATTTGTTCACATATTCTTTCATCGTCAAGTTTCCTTATCTGAGTGCTAAGAATCTCTCCATCTGCATGTTGTTTTCAGCTTGGGAAATAAATTTCATTTCGAACCTTTGTCTAAAATCTTCCCAAGTTTCCACCGGGCGTTCGGCTTGGGTGACTTCCCACCAAAAGGAGGCTTCGTCCTTCAATAGCCAAGCAGCTAACTGAATCTTTCTTCGGCCCTCCACTTCAAAGATCACAAATAAGTCCTCAATCTCATTAAGCCAATTCCGAGCTTCCATGAATGTCTCGTTCCCATGGAATGGCTTCTCTCCTATAGCACGGAAATCTTTGCAGATCTTGGCGAAGTTATTTGCTCTTGGAGGGGGAGGAGGAAGAATGATAGGTGCAACTGGGGGAGGAACGTCTCTTTGGCCCTCGGCCGGCGCCGTGGCCTCCAAATACCTACGGAACCATCCGGGTATAGTGATGCCCTCTGGGATATAAAGGATGTTTTGTTACCCAGACATGTAGAAAAAAGGAAAAGGAAGAAATTTAGATAAGGGACCAAAGGATACTACATATGGCTTTTTGGGGAATGTTTTTCAAAATAGACTCTCCTTTTTGAAAATGCTTTCTTTTAAAACCTTTTTGAAAATAAATTTCAAATTTTTTTATCTAATATGGTAACCTTCAGCTCTGATAACAAGTGTGACACCCCATGTCCGTTAATGTCACTCACTAAGGGAATGCATTAAGTTCCATGAAGCGTTATAGGTAATCAGACACAGAACAATTACAAGACAGATATAAATAACATAGCAACGAAAATTTAAATTTTTAGTTCAATAAAAATACCGTGGTCCATAATTTCATAAGTCACAAAATCCATTACAACAAAATAACTTCTGTCTTGCATCATCAGAGTACATAAGTAAATAAAAAGCATAATTCCCCAAATGAAAGAGTTAAGCCATAGTAGAGACAAGAACTTGAGCCATACTTCAGCAATAGCTCCTAACAAGATGATATCTGAATCCTGACTAAGCCTAGTTGTTTCCTTCCTGTGAACGTGGGGGGGGGGGGGGGGGGGGGGACGGAAAAAAGAAGGAGAAACAAAAAGGGTCAGACAATAAATCTGGCGAGTCTAGTTACTTTTAGCCAGTAGATAAATAAAAGTAACATGATAGGCATATAAAGTGGATTAGTAGATCACTACATAAATGGCAGGTGTGACAAGGTAAGCAAGATAAAGTGTACATGCCTTACTAATGATTTCTCTGCACTGTTACTAGTATATCCAGAAAGAGATGACCCCTCCAACTATAAGGTGGTAGATTTAGGTATACGTCCAAATGTATCCTAACTACTACCTTGATCGATCAGCTCCCTAACCCTCGTAGATACCTTGTGCTGGCCCCACAGTAGGAGGTATCACTTCCTAAAGTGGCAACCCGTCACCGTAACAATGTGCACAACCATACCTACAGGTTTCACGGTCGTCTTATCCCCCTTTGCCCGGCTCATGCATGCACACGGCCCGGTCGGTTTGCGCCACCCACACCGCCCTCCACGTTTGGATCTCTTATAATCAGTCAGTAAGCATGCCCCTTCTCCGCCTAGTACGGAATACTTTGTTTGATACCTACTCCGGGTTACGGACTGAAATGGGTCCCACATAATATGATACAATCTCTCCCCTTTGTCTTGTATCCCCCACTAGTTGTCACTGACTATGTATACCACTAGGTGTCTTTAATTACATAGCCTTATTTACTTCTACCGGTTATGCTTACCTACAGGTGTCTTTAATACATAACCCCTAATCTTCCAACCAGTTATGCTTACCTATAGGTGTCTTTAATTACATAATCTTGGGTTAAGTTTGTGGGCCTATTACCCATCCCCTCTTCAGATTTACTTAACCCACCCCTCAACCATGTTTACTTAACCCCCAACTTAAATTTAAGTTCATACAATCCCTATGGATTAACTTTAGGTTATGTAGTTCAATTCTTTACCATGTCCATTTATGGTTTCATAATGGGCCAGACCTCCCACATTAGGCCTACAACATATGGATGCTGGATATGCCGATCGGGTTTAGGCAGACTTATTCCACAGTTGGGCCTAACCTCGTGTCATAGCCCGATTCGTATTTACGTACTTAGACCTCTCACATTAGGTTTACCATTAGTGGCTGCTGGATATGCCGATCGTGTCCGGGCAGACTTCCACCACTAATGCAACCTAACCTTATGTCATAAGTACAATTACAATTCCTAATTGTAATTACTAGACATTCCATTTTTAATTTATTAATCAATTATACACCCTTTCCTTTTATAGGTGCCAATACCTATTTTGCCCAATAATTTGAATGTCCATGAATGTTCATATTCAAATTATGCCATTTTTAATTAATTTACTAATTAATTAATCCTTTCCTTTTATAGGTGTCAATACCTATTTTGCCCAATAATTTGAATTACATGTCCATATTCAAATTATGCCATTTTTATCCCTTTCCCCCGTTCTTTAACTAGCGCCCTCACAAAATTGGCAACGTACCTAGGCTAGACAATAGCCTAGTCATAAATGATAATTGGGAAAATAACGAGAATATACTAAAATGACCATCTTGGCATAAACATAAACTTGTATGATAAAAGGTGAACATATATACTAGCATGGACATGAAATTTTCATCATAACAAGGTGGACATAAAACTGATGAACTATGATGTCACAACATCTTAATTAGCCATTTTAGATGTCCAATCGATTTAAATCTAACATGATAACATAGGGTGACAATTTAGATCACATAAAATATATCTAACATGAATCATAAAGTGACAAATTTAGATCACATCGAATAGATCTAACATGAATCATAAGGTGACAATTTTAGATCACATAGGATAGATCTAAGGTGACAATTTTAGATCACATAGGATAGATCTAACATGAATCATAAGGTGACAATTTTAGGTCACATAGGATAGATCTGACATAATAATTTTAGATCACATAGGATAGATCTAACATGAATCATAAGGTGACAATTTTAGGTCACATTGGATAGGTCTAACATAATAATTTTAGATCACATAGGATAGATCTAACATGAATCATAAGGTGACAATTTTAGATCACATAGGATAGATCTAACATAATAATTTTAGATCACATAGGATAGATCTAGCATGAATCATAAGGTGAGAATTTAAGATCACATAGGATAGATCTAACATAATAATTTTAGATCACATAGAATAGATCTACATACATCCCCATCATAGCATATCATAATAGTTACAACCCCAGATCCATAATGATAACATAGTAGAACAATTGAATTGGATCCAAAGAAATAGATCTATCATAACATAGCATGAGATCTACCAATAACATAGGTTTAAAGGCTACAATCGAATCCATATCATAGTCTTTCATAGTTTCACTATTATTTATCTAAACCTAAAAGCAACTAGAACCCACTGTGATTGGATTGCTAAAATGATAGAAAAGATGCTGAGTCTATGTTTGAATCTCAGAATTTGATATGCTTTAGAAGAAGATGAGAGATCCTAGTTTAGTCTAGAATCCAGCAGAGTCCGGCCACCATTGCTTTTCTTTGAAGAAAACAAAGGATATGGGATATATTTATAGCTGCTGGGTTACAGAATTCGGATGCCACCTCAGCCCTAATGAAATTGGGTCAGGTCACGGGTCGTCACTCACTAGAAAAAGGCCCGAACACCCAGAAACTATTCTGGGCGCACTTGGCAGGTGCGCCAGTGCAAAAATACGTTGGTGCACTTGTCAAGTGCGCCAGTGCATTCTACTTTCATCGTAAAACTTTAACCGTCCATAACTTCTTCATACGTTATCCGTTTTATGCAAACTCGGAATCTATCCCAAGCAGAATTCCGAGACGAACGCAATGGCGTAACCTATTTCACTTAATTATTAATATTAAATTAATTATTCTTTAATTTATCCTCTTTAATGTTGTTAAAAATTTAGGGTGTTACAGGGTAGGTTTACGCGTCTTAGATCTAATCTTCGATTTGGATTCTGGTAAGTGAACCCGATTCTCATGTAAGTTTGTTAGTGATTTAAAACATTGTAGATTTGAATTAATTGCTGAAAAGTCATAAATAAGTTGATGGTTAACCGCAGTAATTGATGGAAACTGCGATAGTGAGAGGGATTGGTAGCTAGAGTATTAGAGAATTGTGGTTCTCAGAGGGCAATTCTGGGTTTGCTGGTTTTTGTAGGTGTAGATTGAAATGGCAGTGTACAGGAAGAGTGCATGTGTGTTGTTTTCTGCTGACAGAGAATGGGATAGTGAGGCTGTAGTTTTTGCTGTAGTTTTTTTGTGTGAAGGTGATGTAGTAGATGGTATTATAGGAGGTTGGTTGCATGAAAGAGGAAGGTTGGCAGTGACTGAGCATTGCAGTTCGATGGTGAGTGGTGAGTATTTGTTTATTGCTATGTATAGTTTGTGATTATGGTTCAAAGGTGTTAGGTTAAAAGAAGGGGAGATAGTGTTGTTGTATGGTAAGTGAGATTATAATTACTTGTTTGCTGGTTGGTTTAAGGTTGTGATTCAGGTGGCGGGGGTGTGAAGTTGGCTAATGGTTTTGCATGGAGTTGGATGGTGAGTGGGTGAAGATAGCGTGGGTAGTGAATGCAAGTAGAAGCTTATTTATTTTAATTATGTGGTATAAAGGATTGGTATAGAAATGACCCTCTGGTAGTTTATCATGGACTTAGGTGGATGGTTTGGTACGACGTTTTGTTTTGTGGAAATAAGATTAGATACTATAAACGACTGTCTGCTTCAATTCAAACTCTCTGTTAGTTTCTTCATGAACTGCATTTGTGGAAAAAAAAAACAGATTTTGTTTTAAAATGATCTCAAAAAATGTTTTCTATTTCCATTTCTTAGTGTTTCATAAGCGGTTAAGCACCTAATGCCTATTTAGTAAATATATCAATTGTTATTACCTTTACCTCCTTATATGTCAAACTGTTAGGCAATTTATGCATTGGATGCTTTGATTTGATTGAAATAATGACTATATATTGTTCTAAATTATTAATTTATTGACGTCAACTTTTCTATTTGCAGCTTGCTAAATATACTACTTTCGTAGTTATGTCCTACAGTCCTGAAGTGTAGAAGAGTGTATACTAAATGTGTGCATCTTTGTTCGATCCACTTGTGGTACTGTTTAAATTCAACTAATGTATCCTACTGAAAAATGCTTGCATTGTTCTATCTTGATCAGCAATGAAATAATTGAGATGATTATATCCAATATGAATATAGATACTATGCTTTAATGAGTTTTGAAAAAATAAAAAAATCTCATATATGTGGTATTGAAACTTGCAAGCTTCCCTTTTTGGGATGATGAAAAGGGGGGTTATGAGGATGATCTGATGGAGAGTTTGAAGATGAAGCTCTAAAAGCAAAGGAAGAGAAGGTGATCTAGTAATTTCAACTATCAATAAATTACTTTATTATTTGCATTGGATATTTTCAAAACCTGGTAACCTACTGTGCTTTTAGAATATATTTGCTTATCATTTTTTCTCTTTCAGTATATTTCATTTTCCTTGCCTATTCATGCATACTTTACCAAGTTAATTGTTAAGATGAACTTATAGAAAGCTGTAGCAAAGCAATCTGTGGCAAAAGCCGAAAAGAAACAGGTATATTATACTAGTACAAACAGGTACACTGTAGTAGTATCTTTTAGTAACTTTATATATCTGAATCATTAACCACCTTCATCATGGCATGTTCGTTCTTTTTTGGTTCAGACTCCTGATAAAAATCCTGATTCTACAACTTTGTTCATTGGAAACTCGTCATTTGATGTTACCGAAGAAAATATGTATGTGACATCTAATACTTACCATTGACTTGTATTCATTAGTTACAAAATTTTATGATAACATTCCTATTGTAGAAACTTTGTTTGTTGGAAACTTCGATAGTGATACATCTACAATTGAGTCAATTGCAAACTGAGTTTGCAAACTCAGATTCTTTTTTTTTTTTTGGTATTCAAAGTCAAAAAAACTAAACAAAATATCATCAATACCATTCTCTTAATTTGTGCAAGTAACTTCTTCTCAATTTTCACAGTAGAAAACACATTAGGGTGCATTCTGCACACAGGTGCCGTCCACTATAAGGTTTTCCTAGATGGAAAATTTCCTGTGTAATTGTAGTTTATGCAACAGGAACTATACTACAGGGTGAATGATATATGCTTGATTGTTGAGTCATGGAAACTCTTATCATTGTTTTATTTAGTTTTTTTCTTAAAAAAGCATATAAGTTTATTGCAAGTAAACTTAATATGTCGTTCTGGTTAAGCTAACTACCATTCTAAAAAAATTAAGAGAAAATCTACCTTTGTATCATCACCGACCATTTATTCTTTCTCTTAATATATATCCTTTTGCTTGTCTGTATGTTAAGATAGAGTTTATTATAACTTTAATGAATAATTTTGCTTGTTATCCAATTGTAACCGATTTCTTAGGAGACTACAGTACTTGATCTCTTATCTTAATCTATGTTGCATGTCAAGTTGCAAGAGTGACCACTTTCGGAGTTAGAAATATAAACTAAATATATATGTCTAATTTATGTTTTACCATGTACGTTGTACCTTTGGTCTTTGAATTTATTTCAAACTCACATATGAGGAAATAAATCCCCATTTTTGTGTGCTTTATATCATAACTACTGTGAACCCGTGCTACGCACACGGATTACAGACAATTCTGTATATACAATTTTTATCACATAAATAAGTAATTAGTATCCATAGTTTATCCTAGGCTTTGTTAGCACAGGCAGATGTGAACGAATTAAGATATGAAGTGCCAAAGAAAAAGGTATAGTAACAAGCTATGACAATTAAAGTCATTTAGAGAACTTCGACTACGACCGTGAAATATGAGTAGGGCGTGAGTTGATGCATTACTCTAAGGGAAACCTATAAAAATGTATGTCAGAATACGTGTACCAAATAACAGGTATCGAAAAGGAAAAATGTCAGTTATAGATATGCCTTTAGACAATTGTTGCAGCTATTCGCGTTGCATAATAAGGTACATTTTCATTAAAATGTGTTGTTCTACCAAACAAAAGGCAAGTAATAACAATTCAATATAGAAGCAACAGGATGCATAGGAAATCACACCATTGTACCATAAAGTTGAACGATGATACAAAACATTGATCTCGTTGTTCAAATTAAGTTGTCTTGTTCAATAATGCACAAGAAGAAAAAGAAAGTACATTGAATTGAGAAATAATGATACACCGTGCATAGTTTGTGAATAGAAAAAAATGCATAACTAAACAACTAAAATGGGAACGCAACGCCTGATCAACATCGTATCAAGATGTTGAAGCATGAATGAACTTTGTTGCACCTCTGGCTTTACACTTCTCAGTGTTACCTGAAACACTGACATGCAACATTGCGTTATTGGACAAAAAGGGGTTAAGAATTTATGCAATTATTTAATTAATGGTTGAAAGATGTATGCAAAGTAAAATGAAATGTAGCCAATGAATAGTAACGTGTGTATGAGGCCAAAGTAGAAGTAAACTCTGAAAACGGACATAACACAATGTTCTAAAACAGTTGAGTAGTTGAGTGGCCATTTAAGTAAAGAGAAGGCTTAATGTCTAATTTATGATTCAATCAAATTGAAAATTACGTACGTATGTATGTTATGTCTTTTTGTATGTCCTTTCGTGTAGGAAAAAAAGGCATCACAAATCATAGTTTTTTAACCTTTAAAATTTGTGATCGGTAAACTAAATGTAATGGGGAATTGTTGCCTCTTTCCTACAATGGTTCAAAAATCTATAACTCTAGATGTAACAACCCGGAATATCTGAACCAATTTAAAAAAATTATTTTAAATAATTTGGTTGAAAAATGTGCCAGAAATTAAAATTTTCATTTTAAAATAATATTAAAGCCATTGAAAATAGCCAATTTTCAAACGACCTCTGTTTTTGACGAAACCACTTTTGTTGGAACCAGAATGTCAAATTATTGCTAGGTTTCAATTTTCAAAATTTTCTGAATTAATATGCGAGCGTGGCAAAAGAAAACGTGTTTTGTTCATTTGAGTCAATCGACTGGAAAATAGCCATTTTTCAAACGGTCTCGGAATTCGACGAAATTAGTTTTGTTGGGACCGTATTGTCAAAACAAAGCTAGATATATTTTTTCTGAAATTTTTAGAATCGGTAGGTGGCCCCGGTAAATTAAAATGTCTATCTAAATTAAATATATATTGATATATATTTAATTTAAAGAAAAACCTATCGAAACAGTTGATTTGGCTGATGGGACATATCCCATTGTGTCCGGGATGGGGGTATTTGGCTAGGGGCGACACTCGTTGAGTTTGAATTGGAGTTCGTATGAGCAAAAGGGTGTTTTTGGATTTAACATGAATTAAATAAATAAATAAAAATCTAAATACCCTTATAAATACGCTACCGTATACCCTAGAATACGTATTCTTCCCCAGCTGCCATCCATCGTCCTCAATGGTCAAAATTGTTCCACCATTCCCCACTAAATTCTCTCTCTTCTCCATGAATTAAACTCCAATCTTTACACCATATCGAAGAGATTTTCCTCCTCTACAATTCCATACAACTTGATCATTCTCTGGTGCCACGATCTCCGAGAACAGAGCACCCAAACCCGCACCTAAGACCTCTGTCGGCCTCCCCCTAGTCCCAACCGAGCTTCACCATAGCGGGCCCCCTTGGTGCGCCTTTCCGTGCTCCACATCGTAGCGAAGTCTGATCTTGCCAACTCCTTCCGGTTCGATCGCAATTGGTTGACCTAGATTTGAACAATAAGGAAATACCACGGCCGAATACAGTAGGAGGAAGAAGAGGTTTAACACCTAAATCACTTTGTTAGTTTAATTTTAAAATAATTTCCAATCTTAATTAAACCATATCTTGCTCGTACGGACTCGGATTCGAACGATTTCAGGTGCGCCGCGATCATGAGACTGAGATCTTCGCGATGAAACTGACTAGACCTGATTCCGAGCAAGTCTAATATTTGGCCAAATTCAAAGCGGATCAATTTTTAGGTGAGATTTCTTACTTTTAAATAATTTAATAATTTAATTATTTTTCGCGATTGTTGAATCATCGTATGTACATAAATCATATAGATCTGCGATGTGGTAATTTAGGATTTATTTATTGTTGTGTGATATTCTGATGTGTGGATCTAATGACTGAAAATTGTGATTGTAGAAAATATGACATAGAATAGTATATTCCTTTTATTTATAATTTAGTTATAAATAAAATTGTGATTGTAGAAAACATGACATAGAAAAGTATATTCCTTTTATTTATAATTTAGTTATAAATAAAATCATGATTATAGAAAACATGAAATAGAAAAGTATATTCCTTTCATTTATAATTTAGTTATAAATAAAATCGTGATTATAGAAAACATGACATAGAGAAAGTATATTCCTTTTTATTTACAACTTAGTGGTAAATAAAAATTTTGATTGTAGAGAGATGATGTTTTATTTACATTCCCTTTGTATATAAAAAGAACAAGATATGAGATAATACTTTATTTACATTTTCCTTTGTAAATAAAAGAACTAATTTAGCGATGAAACTTTATTTACATTTTTCTATGTAAATAAAAGAATAAATTTAGCGATGAAACTTTATTTACATTTCTCTATGTAAATAAAAGAACAAATTTAGCGATGAAACTTTATTTACATTTTTCTATGTAAATAAAAGAACAAATTTAGAGATGAAACTTTATTTACATTTTCCTTTGTAAATAAATGAACAAATTTAGCGATGAAACTTTATTTACATTTTTCTATGTAAATAAAAGAACAAATTTAGCGATGAAACTTTATTTACATTTTCCTTTGTAAATAAAAGAACAAATTTAGCGATGAAACTTTATTTACATTTTCCTTTGTAAATAAAAGAACAAATTTAGCGATGAAACTTTATTTACATTTTTCTATGTAAATAAAAGAACAAATTTAGCGATGAAACTTTATTTACATTTTCCTTTGTAAATAAAAGAAATAATTTAGCGATGAAACTTTATTTACATTTTCCTTTGTAAATAAAAGAACAAATTTAGCGATGAAAGTTTATTTACATTTTTCTATGTAAATAAAAGAACAAATTTAGCGATGAAACTTTATTTACATTTTCCTTTGTAAATAAAAGAACAAATTTAGCAATGAAACTTTATTTACATTTTCCTTTGTAAATAAAAGAAAAAATTTAGCTATGAAACATTATTTACATTTTTCTATGTAAATAAAAGAACAAATTTAGCGATGAAACTTTATTTACATTTTTCTTTGTAAATAAAAGAACTAATTTTGCGATGACATTTTACTTACATTTTCTATATAAATAAAAGGACACATTTATTTATGTTTACTATGTAAATAGAATATGTATAAGAAAAAGAGGACATTTATTTACATGTAGGATAAATAAATATGTATAAGAAAAAGTAAACATTTATTTACATTTAGGTAAATGAATGAGAAAAAGAAAAAAAGTAAACATTTATCTACATTTAGGTAAATAAACAAGAAAAAGAAAGAAGGAAACTTTATTTACATTTAGTGTAAATAAATTTGTATAGAAAAAGATCACATTCATTTACATTTCGTGTAAATAAATATAAAAAGGAAAAAGATCGTATTGATTTACATTTAGATGTAAATAAAACATCGTAAGGAATTACACTTTTTATTTGCAAATTAGTTGCAAACAAAAGACGTGAATATGTAAAGTATATTTTAATTCATATTTTAGATGTGAATAAAAATATGAAAATAAAAAGTACATTTTTATTTGCATTTCATATGTAAATAGAAACACCGTTTTAAAAAGTACATTTTTATTTGCAAACTAGTTGCAAATAAAAACATGAATTTAAGAATGTACACTTCGGTTTGAGATAGTTATGAATGAAAAATATTACATTGGAAAATATATTCTTATTCACATTTTAGATGTAAATAAAAACATGAATTTTAAAAGGTGCATTTTATTTATAATTTGGATATAAATTAAGAATAGTGATATTTTTATCGTCATTTTAGATGCGATAAAAAGAGTGAATTTAAAAGTGATATTTTTATCGTCATTTTAGGTGCGATAAAAAGGATAGATTATAATAGTTGAAATCGCCAAATGTTTTATATTTACATATATATAAATATAAAATTAAACGAAACGTGCGCGGCAGTTCACGTATCAGCAATCATAACTTTAAACGATCATACAGAAAGATCCGACCATTGGATTTTCCCAAAACCGGAACCGTTAAGACCACTTTGGGAAAATCTTTCCAACGACATAAATTTTGTCAGAATCCGACGGTTAGATTTCCACATACGTGTAAATCAAAATTTGGTAAAAACAGTGCCAATGCCACCCTTTGACCTGAAGCGTCGTTCTATTATATTGGGCTATTTTTAAATAAATAAAAATTGCGATAAATCATTATAAATAAATATTAGCGATATGAAATGATTTAAATGATAATTATGCGAGGATTATTTGAAAAGACCGAGTTCAACTCATTTCAAATAATTACATGACGATTAAATAAAAGATGTAGAAGACGGTGGTTGAAGACCGACGATCTTCACATCGAATGGACAACGACTACTGATGCCTTGGACTGACTTGCTCCCAGGAAGGGGTTGAAGCAGTAGTTGTCTGGACGTATGTGTTGATTGTCTGGATAGGCGAGAACCTCCCAGGTGTCTCCGGTTTTGTTCAGACCCAGAACGGACTTGTAAATGGATGCGTGTCTGACGTTGGAATTCATTCATGTAATTAAATCGATTTGTATTAATATATGCCTGTTTGGTGGTGGGGAATTTATTCTCTGCTTAACACCCTGGTATATAGTAATAGTTATCGATCATATGGCGTGAATTGTCAATGTGGCACATCAAGATGCAGATGATCAAGGCTTTGGTTGAAAAGCAGGGCCTTGTGGTTGATGATCAAAGCATAGCCTGTTTAGGCGTAGCTTTGAGTATAGAGTGACTTCGCGAGCCTCACACCCCGGTATGAGTCAAAAATGGGATATGGATCGTAGGAAGTGCACACGTTTCTTTCTAGCTAGGAGTAGTGTCAATGCTTAAACTGGCTGGCATTCTACTTATGTGGATGATGGATTGAGGTACCTCAGATTTATAGGTTGTTAGTGGCCATATGGAGGTTCAAAGGAACCGGGAAACGTGTGTTCAAGAATTGCCAATCCACTACCGTTAGGTGGGGACCGGCCCTACCGCTCCAACGGTTGCCCATAGGTGTGATCCTGAGGCATTTGCTAGAGTGTCTCAAATCGGAGAGGACGATCCCTAGCCTCGATTTCATGATGGAAAACCAATTCCAAATACGACACTAAGATTTGATTGTAAACTATATATGGCGACATAGTATATGGTAGCTATGCCGTCTAGGATTGATACATTTACTTTGAAGTATTTTAATACTTCTTAGACACTAATAATAATATTAAATACTATTTTATACGTATTAAGCATGTTTGATCATTATAAGGTAAAACTCCATATGTGCTCCACATAGATTCGAACAATAAGGAAATATCACGGCCGAATACAGTAGGAGGAAGAAGATGTTTAAAATAATTTCCAATCTTAATTAAACCATATCTTGCTCGTACGGACTCGGATTCGAACGATTTCAGGTGCGCCGCGATCGTGAGACCGAGATCTTCGCGATGAAACTAACTAGACCTGATTCTGAGCAAGTCTAATGTAACACCCCACGTCCATTAATGTCACTCACAAGGGGAATGCATCAATGTCCATGAAGTGTTATTGTTGTATAGAATAGATAAATTACAAGAATAAATAAATAAAACAACACAACGAAAGATAAAATTATTTTATTTCATCATAACTCAAAACGAGTTTACATAAGTAGTTTCCCACACCATTACAACAGGATGAGTAGTCTTTCCAAAAACTTCAAGGTACATAAAGAAGAAAATACTTAAATAACATAAATCCCCACTGAGCATAAGCAAATCCATAAAGATGAGAGAGAGTCCCAAGCGATACATCTACTATCTTCAAGCAACTAAAAGAAATCGGCACTAAGCTGTAGTATTCCCTCCTTGCAAACCTGAGAGGGGGGGGGGGGGGGAGGAAGAAAAGAGGTGGAAAGAAAAGGGGGTCAGACATAAAGTCTGGCGAGTGCGATAACTTTAACAAAATAATTATCAAAGTAACTAGATTAAGGCATAAGCTGGAAAATAAGGAAATGACTGTGAACAATTGGGTATGACAGAACAAAACGAGGAAATAAGATGAACCAAGATAACGTTAAAGGCGCCCCTAATCATTATAAGATAATTACTACACTGCACCACCACTAGTCACCCTAAAGATTGATCCCGCCTATAAAACTTAATAATGATAGTTTAGTGTACCCCTAGCTACCTTCATAGGTGTCGTCTGCCCCTATCTACACTAGGTGTACCCACTACCCTCATTCGACCGGCTCCCTAACTCGTAGATACCCGTGCTGGCCCCATAATGGGGTGTATCACTCCCCTAAGTGGCAACCCGATACAACCAAAAATGCACGGCTTATATCTACACGATGCAACAACGTCTTACCTACCAGCTCGGGCCCACACATGCATATGAACCCGTTGGACTTGCGTTGCCACCGCTGACCCGTTTTTACCTCTTACAATCAAATCTAGTACGCGTGTCCCGTCCTCGACTTGGGTCGAGCCCACAAAGATACTTAATGGGTTACTGGTTTGAAAAGGGCCCCCATGCACGACACAAGCTTTCCACCTATGCTTGGTCCCCTCTAAGGTTTTTTCCCACTTAACACCATTCTTATCCATGTCTTCTTACATGTTTCAATCTTGGTTAAGTGCATCTAATCGTATTTCAAATGCCACCCAAGGCACCCACTTAATTCCACATGCCACCAAAGGCACCCACTTAACCTCCTCATGTCCCACTACATGTATATCTGGTTAAGTGTTTCTTAATTCATTAAGACCGTAACCTTGTAAAGACCTCCCATATTAGACTGGCATTTGTGGCAGCTGGATTTGCCGGGCGGGTCCGGGCAGTCTTACACCACAAACGAGCCTAACATCGTGTCTTTACAACTTTTACGCATTTAATTTATGCCTAAGACCTCCCACATTAGACTGGCATTTGTGGCAGCTGGATTTGTCGGGCGAGTCCGAGAAGTCTTACACCACAAACGAGTCTAACCTCATGTCTTAGGCGATTAATTACACCTAATTAATCATCCCCAATTCGAATTAATTTCCCTATTCAAATTGCCAATCAATTACAAATTTAACTATGTCCATAATTGACTCAATTATGTCCATGTATTTATGGTATATAAAATTATAACAATTAACATCACATTTAAGGCATTTATGCCAATTCTCAATATTAAATCTTTTAAGTTATCCCCTTGCCCCACGTTGTACGTTCGTTCGTTTAACGTGAAATATACGTTAGACTCGAATAGTCTAACTTATGGAATAAAGAGAAAACATCACAACATGCATAGAATAAAAACTAGATCTAAACATAAGGGGTGAACTTGTATGTGTGAATAAGGTTTTTCATCTAAAACTTGCATAGGCCAAAGTTACAAACTTGCATAAACTATGGATGTCATAGATCTAATCGTAAGGTTTAAACTTGCATAGGCAATAGTTACAAACTTTACATTGCATGATTCATACTCCAACATATATACTTGCATATGTGATTTATACAACATAGACTATGATGTAAACTTGCATCTAACTCACACATGTCACATCCTAACTTTAGATCCAATTTACACATAAAGTAGATGTCATGAAACATGTAAGGTTGTATATGATTCTCACTAATTTGCATATGGTTCATATCTAAATTAACATCTAAACTTGCATACATACATATGATTTAACATATGAATCAGTTCTAACAACATAACCAAACTAGCATATGAAACATCATTATGAATTGATTGTACATAAGCCAACAATTAACATAGATTTAAAACATAGATGATAAAATCACAACTTTACAACATAGATAATAACATCATTGATTTACAACATAGATAACAACATAACGGTCAATGATTCACAACATAACCATATAATCCAAATCATAACTCAGCCCAATTAAATTGTTAATTATCTTATTAAAGAAATCGAACTCACAAAAAGAAGGTCTTGCGTTCTGAAATCTGAGTTCTGAAATTGATTTAGCTTGCCTTTGTAGTAGATTCGTTATTGTTTAGATTAGAATTGAATAGAAATGAATTGATTAGCTTTGATTTCCCTCTAGTTGGTGGCGGCTGCTCTAGGTTACAAGATGACAACATGACGACCATGATTCAGATTTTTATTTGATTTTAGGGTTTGAGTCTACCCATGTTTATATAGAATTTTAATTTAATTATAGCCGTCGGATGACCTTAGGGTTAATCAAAACCACTCAGTCAGGATAGGGTGACACCACAGCCCTAATGACTTAGCAAGGAGTCATAAAGGACTCAGCAATGAGTCACAGTATGGATCAGATTGCACCAGAAAGCTGTGCAGGCTTTCTCCTCGGCCTAGGCGCACTTGGCAGGTGCGCCAGTGCCATTTTTGTACTGGCGCACTTCCCAAGTGCGCCAGCGCAAATATATATATATATATATATATATATATATATATATATATATTCTAATTCTTTCGCCTAACTTCGTTCGTCCATATCTCCTTCATCCGGTATCCGTTTCCCACAAACTCGGACTCTATCTCAACTAGAATTCCGAGACGAACACAATGGCACAACCCGTTTCCCTTAGTTCTCATGTCTGAGATTATTTATTATTTAATTTAGTTAATTCGATTATTCAAAAATCCAGGGTGTTACATTCTCCCCTACTTAAAGGATTTCGTCCTAGAAATCTCTAAGTCAAGAAGAACGTATCCTACCATCCAATCATCCATCTACTCAACCATCAACCACTAGCAACCATGGTCATTAAAAGATTTCTAATGCTTTTCATGTACATATGCATAATGTGTGTATATGTCCGTATACTAATGCTAAATCAGGAGGTCCACTGATTCAGTCGACCTCCTTAATACGTACCATGATAGTGCCATGCGTCCATTATGTATGCAAAAGATTCCTAACGATACATATTATTTCTACATGCGTGCACAACCATTCATCCGAATGCAGCATCCATATGATACTACACACATTCAATGTACATTCATTTTACTAAATACATCCATTTATATGCAATATGCAATATGAAAGTGACTGAGTCGATCTAGTGCCTAAAGTGTGTGTATATGCATCCACGAGCAACCACTAGCAAACACTTGCATCCACATGCATCCATCATACATAACATGTCTCAAACACATGTTTCAACCATAGGACTACCCTATCTAAAGGTCAAAGATACTAGCGAGAGGACACACTAAGGATAAAACAAGTACAAGCTAAGCGACAAAGGAGAAATTAAAAGACATACCCTCGAAAAAAAGGGTACAATGAGCGCATCTTCTCTTCGGTCTCCCAAGTAGCGTTGCCCTCATCATCTCCCCATTGCACTTTGACTAGCTTGACCTCTCGATTCCTCAACTTCTTAATCTCCGACCCAAGAATGCATGTAGGAGCTCGTCGAATCGTCGCGTCACGCTCTATCTCCACCTCTCTAAGAAAGCTCAGCTCTACCACTTCCGCGGTCTCGTGCAAGATTTTCTCAAATGGGATACATGAAATACGTCGTGTACACCACTAAGTCTCTCGGGCAACTCCACTCTATACGCCATCTGTCCAATCCTTTTCTTAATAGGAAACGGGCCTACGAACCTTGGTGCTAACTTCCCAACGGACCCAAAGCGAACAACATTCCATAATGGAGACACCTTGATAAAGACCATGTCCCCAATATCAAACTCAAGATCTGTCCTCCTCTTGTCCGCATAAGATTTCTGCCTATCTTGCGTCGTCTTCATCCTCCTTCGAATCAAATCGATCTTTTCTGAAGTCTCTCTAATCATATCGGGCCCAAGTAAGATCTTATCCGTAGATTCCCACCAACATGTAGGTGAACGACACGACCGTCCATAAAGAGCCTCGAAAGGTGCCATGCCAATGCTAGACTGAAAGCTATTATTATATGCGAACTCTACCAAAGGAAGATGCTCCTCCCATGTACCTCCGAAGTCTAAAACACATAGCCTCAAAAGGTCCTCTAGAATACGATTCACCCTCTCGGTCTGGCCATCCGTCTGAGGATGATATGCAGTGCTCAAACATAACTGAGTCCCTACCGCCTCTTGCAAGCTCTTCCAAAACTCGCTAGTAAAGATAGGATCACGATAGCTCACTATGCAAGAAGGAACACCGTGCAAACGAACTATCTCTCGAATGTATACAGAGGCTAACCATGGAGCAGTCCTCTTACTCTTCACGGGAATGAAATGGGCGCTCTTAGTAAGTCTGTCTACCACGACCCAAATCCCCGTATTACCCTTCCTTGATCTCGGTAACCCATCAACAAAGTCCATCGAGACACTCTCCCACTTCCATTGTGGGATCTCCAATGGGTGAAGTAACCCACCGGGTTTCTTTTGCTCTGCTTTTACTTGTTGGCACACAAAGCATCTAGCGACAAACTCGGCCACATCCTTCTTCATACCGCCCCAAAAGTAAACTCGTCTCATGTCCATGTACATCTTGTCCCCGCCGGGATGAATGGTCATCTTCGAACAATGAGCATCATCAAGAATGGTCTTCCTCAAGTCCTCGTCTTGTGGTACACAAAGTCTACCGTCTCTACGTAACCAACCCTTATCATCTAGGGTATACCTACTGAGATGGCTCAATGACTCCCTCCTTATGAGCTTCTCTACTAACTCAACCAACTGTGGGTCATCTCGCTGTGCCTCACCAATCCGTCCCAAAAGTGTAGGTCTGACCTCTAAGGATGCTAGCAAACCAGGTACAAAGTCAATGGAAGGTCTAAAGTCAAACATAGAGATGAACTCTAAGCTTTGCCACTCAACAAACAACGGACTCAAGGACAACCTTTTCCTACTTAAGGCGTCTGCCACCACGTTACCCTTGCCAGGGGTATATGCTATCTCGAAATCGTAGGACGCTAAGAATTCCATCCACCTCTGCTGCCTTAAGTTCAAGTCCTTTTGAGAGAACAAATATTTTAGCGATTTGTGGTCAGTGAACAATTCAAATTTCTCGCTAAGAAGATAATGGTGCCAAGACTTAAGCGCGAAAACAATAGCGGCCAACTCTAGGTCATGCGTAGGGTAATTTCTCTCATGTACTCTCAACTGCCTTCCTCCATAGGCTATTACCCTTCCCTCTTGCATTAAGACTGCGCCTAGTCCTGTCCCACAAGCATCGATATAAACGGTAAATGGCTTACTCCCATCTGGCAACACTAAGACTGGGGCTGTGGTCAAAGCTCTCTTTAAACGTTGGAACGCATCATCACAATCTACGTCCCACGTAAAAACTAGGTTCTTCTTCGTCAAGTGCGTTAATGGGGCTGATATTTTTGTGAAGTCCTTGATAAACTTCCTATAGTAGCCAGCCAACCCCAAGAAACTTCTCCCCTCGGTAGAATTTTTAGGTACCTTCCAATCTTGGATGGCCACCACCTTCGCGGGATCCACAGCTATCCCTTCTTTGGAAACCACGTGCCCTAAGAATCGCACTACCTTCCTCCAAAAGTGACATTTAGAAAATTTAGCTTTAAGGTTATGCGCTCGAAGGGTCTCCAACACTTCCCTAAGATGTAGTGCATGCTCTTCCTCACTCTTAGAAAAGACCAAGATGTCATCCACAAAGACCACCGCGAATTTATTAAGGTACTCCCTAAACACCCTACTCATCAATTCAACAAAGTATGCGGGAGCGTTTGTCAAACCGAAGGGCATCACAAGCCATTCATAGAAACCGTCCGGAGTCCTAAAGGCAGTCTTGTCTATGCTATCCTCAACCACTCTCAACTGATGGAAACCAGTGGCTAAGTCCAACTGCGAAAACACTGAGGCGCCAACTAACTGATCGAAGAGATCATCAATCCTCGGCAGTGGGTGCATATTCTTCTTAGTAAGTTTATTAAGTTCTCTATAGTACACACAAAGTCTAAGGGAACCATCTTCCTTCATGGCAAATACTACTGGAGCACCCCACTCCGATATACTACATCTTATGAACCACTTCTCAAGCAACTCCCCTACTTGTTTATTGAGCTCCCTCCTCTCACGAGGAGCCATGTGGCGTACTGGCAGAGATACTGGTTTTGCATTGTCTACAAAATTAATACGAAAGTCTATCTCACATTTTGGGGGTAGACCCTCACCTCATCGAAGACATCAACATATTCATGGACTATACAAACAGAATGTAAATCATCATTGGATGTGTCAAATGACTCAAGATAACTAAGCATCACCGGTCCTCTAGGGCCACAAGAAATGTCAAGGGTCTTTCCACTACGAGTCAACAATTTTACTACCCTTCGTTCACAATCTAGGATGGCGCCATATTGGGCTAGCCAATCCATCCCTAGAATCAACCCATAGCCCATGAAACCAAGCACAAAAGCATTACATTCAAAACCAATGCCTAAGATAGACAATCTCAAATCCCTACAAACCATGGATAAATGAGCTGACCCATCAATAGGATTTGAGACTACAATGGGATCCCCCACAAGACTAGTATCTAAGTGCAGTGTTTCAACTAATGATGTAGAGATAAACGAATGTGATGCGCCAGAATCGAATAGAGTACGAATAGGATGATCAAACAGAAAAACTAAACTCTCAACGGAAATGTTTCTACCTCGTTCTTGCAGTGGTGGGACCGCGAGAGCCTGGACCTGCTCCCTTGCCTGCCCTGGTGCCACGAGAGCCTGAAGTTGCCCTCCAGAAGTTCTTTGCCCTTGTCCCTGTTTCCTTGGGCAGTCCTTAACTAGATGACCTGCCTCTCCATAATGGAAACAACCAGTCTTCTTCTTTTTCCTACAGTCTTTACTCAGATGGCCTGGTGTCCCACAATTAAAGCACTTCTTCTTTCCTTTGCCATTATTGTTCTTCCCGCCTTTCTTGTTTTGTTGTTATTGCTGTTTCTTTTGATCCCCTTTCTTCTCAAGTGTCTTATTAGCATTGGCGCCTTTCTCCTCTTCATGCATAAGCGCCATATCAACTAGCTTCTCAAAGGTGGCCCCTAAAGGGATGTGGGTCATAGCTAACCCATGTAGTGGCTCGTTCAAACCCTTAACAAATCTCAGGGCCTTCTTTTCGGGTGCATTCACCAAGTCCAAGCCAAATCTCGCCAACTGATTGAACTTGTTGACGTATTCTTTTACTGACAGATTCCCTTGCTTTAATGCCATAAACCTTTCCATGTATAGATTCTCTTCAGCCCATAAGAGAAACTTTGCCTCAAACCTACGCCTGAAATCTGGTCATGTATCAACTAGACGCTCTCCATTAGTGACCTCCCACCAAAATGAAGCTTCGTCCTTCATCAACCAAGCAGCCAATTGGACCTTCTTACGATCGTCCAAATAGAAGATGCCAAACAGATCCTCCACTTCTTTCAACCAATTTCTAGCTTCAATGAACGTTTCAGTCCCACTAAAAGATTTTCCACCCATCGAACGAAAGTCTTTACATATCTTAGAGAAAGTATCTCCACGCGGAGGAATAACTGGAGCTGGGGGGGGGGGGGGAGGAGGAGGAACGTTGGCTGGTCCCGCGACAGCGGCCCTAGCCTCGAGATATTGACGAAACCAACCGGGTACATGAACACCCTCTGGTATCTCAGATGCTCCAGACATGCTGAAAAGAAAAAGAAAGAGTTTTAAAACAAGGGAAGCGAAAGAGAGATGTATGGCTTGCGGGGATTATGCTCTTTTAAGTAAACTTTCCTTGAAAATAGCTTCTTTAAAACAAGTTTTTGAAAATACTTTCTAGGAAAATAATACTTTTGAAAACACTTTTCAAAACTTTTTATCTGTTCTTATAACCATAGCTCTGATACCACGTGTAACACCCCACGCCCATTAATGTCACTCACAAAGGGAATGCATCAATGTCCATGAAGCGTTATTGTTGTGTAGAACAGATAAATTACAAGAACAAATAAATAAAACAACACAACGGAAGATAAAACTTATTTTATTTCATCATAACTCAAAACGAGTTTACATAAGTAGTTTCCAAATCCATTACAACAGGATCAGTAGTCTTTCCAAAAACTTCAAGGTACATAAAGAAGCAAATACTTAAATAACATAATAGCATAAATCCCCACTGAGCATAAGAAAAGCCATAAAGATGAGAGAGAGTCCAAAGCGATACATCTACTATCTTCAAGAAACTGAAAGAAATCGGCACTAAGCTGTAGTATTCCCTCCTTGCAAACCTGGGGGGGAAGGAAGAAAAGAGGTTGAAAGAAAAGGGGGTCAGACATAAAGTCTGGCGAGTGCGATAACTTTAACAATATAATTATCAATAACCAGACTAAGGCATAAGCCGGAAAAAAAGGAAATGACTGTGAACAATTGGGTATGACAGAACAAAACGAGGAAATAAGATGAACCAAGATAACGTTAAAGGCGCCCCTAATCATTATAAGATAATTACTACACTGCACCACCACTAGTCACCCTAAAGGTTGATCCCGCCTATAAAACTTAATAATGATAATGGTAGTTTAGTGTACCCCTAGCTACCTTCATAGGTGCCGTCTGCCCCTATCTCCACTAGGTGTACCTACTACCCCCATTCGATCGGCTCCCTAACTCGTAGATACCCATGCTGGCCCCATAGTGGGGGTGTATCACACCCCAAAGTGGCAACCTGATACAACCAAAAATGCACGGCTTATATCTACACGATGCAACAACGTCTTACCTACCAGCCCGGGCCCACACACGCATATGAACCCGTTGGACTTGCGTTGCCACCGCCGATCCGTTTTGACCTCTTACAATCAAATCCAGTACGCGTGTCCCGTCCTCGACTTGGGTCGAGCCCACAAAAATACTTGATGGGTTACTGGTTTGAAAATGACCCCCATGCACGACACAAGCTTTCCACCTATGCTTGGTCCCCTCTAAGGTTTTTCCCCACTTAACACCATTCTTATCCATGTCTTCTTACATGTTTCAATCTTGGTTAAGTGCATCTAATCGTATTTCAAATGTCACCCAAGGCACCCACTTAATTCCACATGCCACCCAAGGCACCCACTTAACCCCCTCATGTCCCACTACATGTTTATTTGGTTAAGTGTTTCTTAATTCATTAAGACCATAACCTTGTAAAGACCTCCCACATTAGACTGGCATTTTTGGCAGCTGAATTTGCCGGGCGGGTCCGGGCAGTCTTACACCACAAACGAGCCTAACCTCATGTCTTTACAACTTTTACGCATTTAATTTATGCCTAAGACCTCCCACATTAGACTGGCATTTGTGGCAGCTGGATTTGCCGGGCGGGTCCGGGAAGTCTTACACCACAAACTAGTCTAACCTCGTGTCTTAGGCGATTAATTACACCTAATTAATCATCCCCAATTTGAATTAATTTCCCTATTCAAATTGCCAATCAATTACTAATTTAACTATGTCCTTAATTGACTCAATTATGTCCATCTTTTTATGGTATATAAAATTATACCAATTAACATCACATTTAAGGCATTTATGCCAATTCTCAATATTAAATCTTTTAATGTTATCCCCTTGCCCCACATTGTACGTTCGTTCGTTTAACGTGAAATATACGTTAGACTCGATAGTCTAACTTATGTAATAAAGAGAAAACATCACAACATGCATAGAATAAAAACTAGATCTAAACATAAGGGGTGAACTTGCATGTGTGAATAAGGTTTTTCATCTAAAACTTGCATAGGCCAAAGTTACAAATCTGCATAAACTATGAATGTCATAGATCTAATCATAAGGTGTAAACTTGCATAGGCAATAGTTACAAACTTTACATTACATGATTCATAATCCAACATATATACTTGCATATGTGATTTATACAACATAGACTATGATGTAAACTTGCATCTAACTCACACATGTCACATCCTAACCTTAGATCCAATTTACACATAAAATAGATGTCATGAAACATGTAAGGTTGTATATGATTCTTACTAACTTGCATATGGTTCATATCTAAATTAACATCTAAACTTGCATACATACATATGATTTAACATATGAATCAGTTCTAACAACATAACCAAACTACATATGAAACATCATTATGAATTGATTGTACATAAGCCAACAATTAACATAGATTTACAACATAGATGATAACATCACAGCTTTACAACATAGATAATAACATCATAGATTTACAACATAGATAACAACATAACGGTCAATGATTCACAACATAACCATATAATCCAAATCATAACTCAGCCCAATTAAATTGTTAATTATCTTATTAAAGAAATCGAACTCACAAAAAGAAGGTCTTGCGTTCTGAAATCTGAGTTCTGAAATTGATTTAGCTTGCCTTTGTAGTAGATTCGTTATTGTTTAGATTAGAATTGAATAGAACTGAATTGATTAGCTTTGATTTCCCTCTAGTTGGTGGCGTCTACTCTAAGTTACGAGATGACAACATGACGACCATGATTCAGATTTTTATTTGATTTTAGGGTTTGAGTCTACCCATGTTTATATAGAATTTTAATTTAATTATAGCCGTCGGATGACCTTAGGGTTAATCAAAACCACTCAGTCAGGATAGGGTGACACCTCAGCCCTAATGACTCAGCAAGGAGTCAGAAAGGACTCAGCAATGAGTCACAGTATGGATCAGATTGCACCAGAAAGCTGTGCAGGCTTTCTCCTCGGCCTGGGCGCACTTGGCATGTGCGCCAGTGCCATTTTTGTACTGGCGCACTTCCCAAGTGCGCCAGTGCAAATATATATATATATATATATATATATATATATATATATATATATATATATATTCTAATTCTTCCGCCTAACTTCGTTCGTCCATATCTCCTTCATCCGGTATCCGTTTCCCGCAAACTCGGACTCTATCTCAACTAGAATTCCGAGACGAACACAATGGAGCAACCCGTTTCCCTTAATTCTCACGTCTGAGATTATTTATTCTTTAATTTAGTTAATTCGATTATTCAAAAATCCGGGGTGTTACATCTAATTTTTGGCCAAATTCAAAGCGGATCAATTTTTAGGTGATATTTCTTACTTTTAAATAATTAATTATTTTTCGCGATTGTTGAATCATTGTATGTACGTAAATCGTATAGATCTGCGATGTGGTAATTTAGGATTTATTTATTGTTGTGTGTTATTCTGATGTGTGGATCTAATGATTGAAAATTGTGATTGTTGAAAACATGACATAGAAAAGTATATTCCTTTTATTTATAATTTAGTTATAAATAAAATTGTGATTGTAGAAAACATGACATAGAAAAGTATATTCCTTTTATTTATAATTTAGTTATAAATAAAATCGCGATTATAGAAAATATGACATAGAAAAGTATATTCCTTTTATTTATAATTTAGTTATAAATAAAATCATGATTATAGAAAACATGACATAGAGAGTATATTCCTTTTTATTTACAACTTAGTGGTAAATAAAAAAATTGATTGCAGAGAGATGATGTTTTATTTACATTCCCTTTGTATATAAAAAGAACAAGATATGAGATAATACTTTATTTACATATTCCTTTGTAAATAAAAGAACAAATTTAGCGATGAAACTTTATTTACATTTTTCTATGTAAATAAAATAAAAAATTTAGCGATGAAACTTTATTTACATTTCTCTATGTAAATAAAAGAACAAATTTAGCAAGTAAATAAAAGAACAAATTTAGCGATGAAATTTTATTTACATTTTTCTATGTAAATAAAAGAACAAATTTAGCGATGAAACTTTATTTACATTTTCCTTTGTAAATAAAAGAACAAATTTAGCGATGAAACTTTATTTACATTTTTCTATGTAAATAAAAGAACAAATTTAGCGAAGAAACTTTATTTACATTTTCTTTGAAAATAAAAGAACAAATTTAGCGATGAAACTTCATTTACATTTTCCTTTGTAAATAAAAGAACAAATTTAGCGATGAAACTTTATTTACATTTTTCTATGTAAATAAAAGAACAAATTTAGCGATGAAACTTTATTTACATTTTCCTTTGTAAATAAAAGAACAAATTTAGCGATGAAACTTTATTTACATTTTCCTTTGTAAATAAAAGAACAAATTTAGCTTTGAAACTTTATTTACATTTTCCTTTGTAAATAAAAGAACAAATTTAGCGATGAAACTTTATTTACATTTTTCTATGTTAATAAAAGAACAAATTTAGCGATGAAACTTTATTTACATTTTCCTTTGTAAATAAAAGAACAAATTTAGCGATTAAACTTTATTTACATTTTTCTTTGTAAATAAAAGAGCAAATTTAGCGATGAAACTTTATTTACATTTTTCTATGTAAATAAAAGAACAAATTTAGCGATGAAACTTTATTTACATTTTTCTTTGTAAACAAAAGGACAAATTTTGCGATGACATTTTACTTACATTTTCTATATAAATAAAAGGACACATTTATTTATATTTACTATGTAAATAGAATATGTATAAGAAAAAGAGGACATTTATTTACATGTAGGATAAATAAATATGTATAAGTAAAATGTAAACATTTATTTACATTTAGGTAAATGAATGAGAAAAAGAAAAAAGTAAACATTTGTCTACATTTAGGTAAATATACAAGAAAAAGAAAGAAGGAAACATTATTTACATTTAGTGTAAATAAATTTGTATAGAAAAAGATCACATTTATTTACATTTCGTGTAAATAAATATAAAAAGGAAAAAGATCGTATTGATTTACATTTAGATGCAAATAAAACATCGTAAGGAATTACACTTTTTATTTGCAAATTAGTTGCAAACAAAAGACGTGAATATGTAAAGTATATTTTTATTTGCATTTCATATGTAAATAGAAACACCGTTTTAAAAAGTACATTTTTATTTGCAAACTAGTTGCAAATAAAAACATAAATTTAAGAATGTACACTTCGATTTGTGATTTAGTTACGAATGAAAAATATTACATTGGAAAATATATTCTTATTCACATTTTAGATGTAAATAAAATATGAATTTTAAAAGGTGCATTTTATTTATAATTTGGATATAAATTAAGAATAATGATATTTTTATCGTCATTTTAGATGCGATAAAAATAGTGAATTTAAAAGTGATATTTTTATCGTCATTTTAGGTGCGATAAAAAGGATAAATTATAATAGTTGAAATTGTCAAATGTTTTATAATTATATATATATATATAATTAAACGAAACGCGCGCGGCAGTTCGCGTATCTACAATCGTAACTTTAAACGATCATACAGAAAGATCCGACTGTTGGATTTTCCCAAAACCGGAACCGTTAGGACCGCTTTGGGAAATCTTTCCAATGATATAAATTTTGTTAGAATCCGACGGTTAGATTTCCAGATACGTGTAAATCAAAATTTGGTAAAAACAACGCCAGGGCCACCCTTTGACCTGAAGCGTCGTTCTATTATATTAGGCTATTTTTAAATAGATAAAAATAGCAATAAATCATTATAAATAAATATTAGCGATATGAAATGATTTAAATGATAATTATGCGAGGATTATTGAAAAGACCGAGTTCAACTCATTTCAAATAATTACACGACGATTAAATAAAAGATGTAGAAGACGGTGGTTGAAGACCGGTGATCTTCACATCAAATGGACGACGACTACTGATGCCTTGGACTGACTTGCTCCCAGGAAGGGGCTGAAGCAGTAGTTATCCGGATGTATATATTGATTGTCCGGATAGGCGAGAACATCGCAGGTGTCTCCGGTTTCGTTCAGACCCAGAACGGACTTGTAAATGGATGCGTGTCTGGCATTGGAATTCATTTCATGTAATTAAATCGATTTGTATTAATATATGCCTGTTTGGTGGTAGGAAATTTATTCTCTGCTTAACACCCTGGTATATAGTAATAGTTATCGATCGCATGGTGTGAATTGTCAATGTGGCACGCCAAGATGCAGATGATCAAGGCTTTGGTTGAAAAGCAGGGCCTTGTGGTTGATGATCAAAGCGTAGCCTGTTTAGGCGTAGCTTTGAGTATAGAGTGACTTCGCGAGCCTCACACCCTGGTATGAGTCAAAAATGGGATATGGACCGTAGGGAGTGCACACGTTTCTTTCTAGCTAGGAGTAGTGTCAATGCTTAAACTGGCTAGCATTCTACTTATGTGGATGATGGATTGAGGTACCTCGGATTTATAGGTTGTTAGTAGCCATATGGAGGTTCAAAGGAACCGGGAAACGTGTGTTCAGTAATTGCCAATCCACTACCATTAGGTGGGGACCGGCCCTACCGCTCCAAGGGTTGCCCACAGGTGTGATCCTGAGGCATTTGCTAGAGTGTCTCGAATCGGAGAGGACGATCCCTAGCCTCGATTTCATGATGGAAAACCAATTCCCAATACGACACTACGATTTGATTGTAAACTATATATGGCGACACAGTATATGGTAGCTATGCCGTCGAGGATTGATACATTTACTTTGAAGTATTTTAATACTGCTTAGACACTAATAATAATATTAAATACTATTTTATACGTATTAAGCATGTTTGATCATTATAAGGTAAAACTCTATCCTCCGGTTTGCATTGCATTGTGTGATGGGACTTGAGTCTTATAATGATTTCATTTTTCAAAAGACATTACGTTATTTTGTAACAAAATTTATTTAATTATGCACTGGCAATCCAATGGAATAAACCCATTCCGCGTTAGCGGCGTGGTCCTGTGATTCGCCATATTGTTAGCTAGTATAGAAAGATTTCTCATACCAGTCCCATGACTGACTCGATGTTTGTTTCACTTTGCAAACTCGGGTGCCCTCTCTTTACACGGGCTGCCAAGTAACAGGTTTTTAGGGAGACATTTTCTGGATTGAAGACTGCTTGGAAGAAGAAGACGAAGAACTCCTTTTATCTTTATTTTCTGCTTTAGAGACTTTATTCCATCTTGTATCTTGATGTACGTTTGGAGTTGGAACTCATTTCCTTTGATTCATACTTTTATTTTGCTAAGTTGTATCCTGTAAACTGCGTACTCTGTGGTTCAGTTGATCTGATGTTTATGATTTATCTTTCCGCTGCAATAATTATGTGTTATGATATTATCTAAGGTTTGTTATTGTTATAAATATGTTGTATTCCAAAATGATTATCCTTACTTTCGCACCATGGAAGTTTGGGGTCATCACACTAGATCAAAATATTGAGCTGATATACAGAAAAGGTACGTAAGAAAAGGGAAGAAATGTATTTTACAAACTAGGTACGAGTTGGATCGTTCATCAAAATTAGGACAAAGTGTAAACAGTTGACATGAAATCAAACATACCTGAATACCTTAATTGTCAACAATTTAAAGGTACAATTATGAACAAATGAATCAGAAGGCAGTAAAATACGGTACCGTTATAGCTTGTGAAGGGAAGGCAGAAATTTGGGCATTGGAAGGGATACTAAGTTGTTGAGACAGGAAAAAACGGATACAGGGAATAAGAAATGGGTCTGGAGGTTAAATCTCAAGCAGCGGAAGAAAAAAAAAACTCTTGAGTTTACAACATAGTTAGGAAAGCTTCTACGCTTTTAATATCCACCTCGGTAATAATATAATAGTATATAGAAGGTTTCATGCTACTATGAAGTTAATTGGTCTATATATTTGGAAAGCATGCATATAAAAGCATTGCATGAATTTATTATTTTATTTTTCTAAAAGGAGTTCCATTGAATTTGAGGTAAAAATATGCATAAATTAAATTAGGTAGAGCAAATGAGCTTTGTAGTTGCCAAATTTCAACTAATAGAATATTAGGCAACATTCACATCATCATTTTTGCATGCAGCGATCAATATATCTTGCCTTGTAAAATTGGAATGAAATCTTAACTAATATGCTTAATAAAGATGTAAATCACATTATACCTCTCTGTCATAACATTTATCAAAAATCATGAAATATAAATATAAATATTCGATGATATATAGCAACATGGTTATATATATATATATATATATATATATATATATATATATCTTATGAGGATGTGATTCAATTTAAAAGACAGATACTAACCAGGATAAATTACTTGCTAATTCCAAAGAAATGATGCAACTAGCAATGGATGATTCCTTTCTTTTAGAACTCACATTGAACTGCATATATGTATAACTCATCTATTTTTATTACCCATTGACATCTATTAAAAATCAAAATCCACTGCCTACATAAATACATGTAGCTTGTATCAAAATTTAGTACTGAAAATCACTAAATCATTGCAAATATAGATTGAATTCAGAAGTTTGGTTTGCATATACGTCTTGTGTTTAGGATATATTTTCACTTTTTTTTTGTTTATGTCAGTTTTATTTTTATATGGCTTACATTTCAGTAGCTATATTTGCCTTTTAAAGCATTTTATAAGGAATATAAATCATAGGTTTCATATGGTGGATTGACAATAGTCATTGGTGGGGTAGAATCGTCAAAGAGACAGTTTTCATTCGATGATGCTCTTAAAAGATGACACATTTTGAATGTGACAATGAACCATACATGGAATACATGGAGAATTCTACAGTGAAAATTTGAAGATATAATTGCCAAAAATGAGCATATGTAGTTTATTAGTTTTGTGCACATTTTAGGGACAATGAGAACACATATAATGGTTAAATGAAAAGCTAAAAAAAGGATAATACTGATTATTGAAAGTTAAAAGAAAGATACTTGTTAAAAACCTACAATGTTTGTTGTTGTCTTTAATAACTACACTACTAATGCCATCTCAATCGTTCTGAAAATGGATTTCCTTCAGCTTTAACATTAATGTTAACCTCAATAGTCAACACATACATATTCATGTATACATAAACACATACACACACATAAAAAAACAATCTTCTGGCAATTATTCCTCTTAAATGTTAACCCCAATGGCTAAACATATTACACTATACTTTTTGAAATATTCCTTTATATCTTATTTTCAAATCTTCGATTAATGAAAGAGAACCTCTAATTTAGTTCTTAGCAATCCGTTGTTGCATCTATCATAACTTATTAAAAATCAAATCATTTTTTAAAATCAGAATGGTCATCCATTTAACATAAGGTGCAACTATGCAATATTATTTTGGGACTGACTATATTTTATGTTCACTATCTATCAATACGGCAAAAGGGTTGTTACTTCTGTACAAATGGCCGAACAAATTGATAGATCAAACCCATCGTCTTTTAGAACATGTCATATAATTCGTCACATATTGGATTAAAGTTATACTTGACCTTTACAAAAGCATGTGCAATCGTTACTGATGCATACTATACTGGATATAATTTATAAAGAAAAAAAATTCAAGAAAGAATGCAAAAATAGGGATCAAATAAGCATGGCGTATGGAGTATGTGAAAGTCTTTTTCAAGTGTATTTAGGCTAGGTGTCAATAGAAAATCTCAGTCTAATTATTTCTTCAATAATATGTCAAAGAATTTGATTTTTTTTGGGTAGAATCAGTATATCAACATCTACCATTCCTAAGTTTTGCACCAAATCTGTAACGACCCAGAAATTTTACAACCAGTTTAATATATATTTCTCTTAAGAAATAGTAGTTTCTTAAGGAAGTGGTAGCTATCGAACTCAGAATTCGACGAAATCAGTTTCATTAGACCCGGAATGATAAAATTAGGTAGCTAACCAAGTTTTGTCAAAAAGGGCAATCATTAGATGTGTTAAATTTGCAAAAGATTCAAAATTTGTACTAAAAAACGGATGATTTTGAGGATATCTTGAGAACGAAATACCACTAGATCGTGAAACCACCTCCGTTGGATCCGGAATGGTGAATTTTAGTACTCAGGGAAGTTTCGCGCAAAACGACATCCGTATGTGGAAAAGAAAAAAAATAAAAGGCCAAAATTTGAAATAAATTTGACGGTAATTGAAATTTGATTATCCTAATAGAAAAAATGGAACCTGAGACCTGTCCAGAAAATTTTAGAACATAGGATATTATCTATGTATGAAGTCTGGAAAAATCCCATAACGAATATAGTAAAGTTATTATGAAAACAAACCTAAAATAAATTATTTGAAAATACAAATGAACTCAGATTTTGGATCTGAATAAATAGGATTGAAGTACGTTAGAACCCGGATGATACGGTGAAAGAATTTCTGAAAACTGTTATCATTTGATACTCCGATGTGAGGCCAGAAGGTGCTTGAGAAAACACACTTTACTATTTGAATGGAAAAGGATGAGTTGTATCCATTCATTTCCCATCCTTATCCATACAGACATGTGTCATGCATCCATGAAATTGAACTTCCTTATAAATACCCTCCACCCTTACCTTCTTTACCATTTCATTCCCTTTCTTCTCTTGAAAATCATCTTCTTCCTCCCTTCTCCATGAATTTCCCACGTTTTCCCCTTAAAATAAATTAAAAAAAGATTTTTCAAGAAAATAAAGAAGAAAGAAAGGAGAAAAGCTAGGAGAAGGATCTATACATCCTAGGCGAAGTTCTGGAAGCATTTCGGTGAGAAAACGAAACCTTTAAAGGGTTTTGTTGTTTTATTATATGATTGCATATAAGGTGTTTGTTGAAATGTTTCTTAGAGTTTTTGTGGTGAATTCATGGATGATTTGATGGTATATGATTGCTAAGAATTCCTAAATAGGTTCACGAAGGAAAAATGGAAATTTGTTTGGAGCTTGGAGTGAAAACCTTTATGTTAGGTTCACAAAGTTGCACCTTTATGGAATATCATAAACATACATGCCTTGATTTAATTTTGGTAATATGTTTGGGTTAGTAGTAAATGATTTTATGTAGTATATGATGATAAAATCCTAAAGGTTCATTCTTTATGGATTAATTCACATAAAGATGTGATTTTGGGTTATGAATTCACCATTATATAAAGGAAACCATGACCTTTTATTTAAATTCATGAAGTTGAACCTCATGTGATAAATACTTGGGTTGATAGCTAGGGTAATGAACATCAGAAACTTATAACATGGTTTTTAGCACCATGACATGCTTATGTTGAGTTTTTAATCTCTAGCTAATGAATATTATTCTTGTTTGGAAGTTGTTGGATGAGGTTGATTTGATTTAGACGTTTTTGATTGATCAATGGTTATGAATACCATTTGGTTGTTAATTAATAAAGTGGAACCCAATTTTGACACCGAAATCTGATCTTAAATAACTAACGAGTTTAGTTACAACTCGTTAGACACATGTCGTCTTGTTTATGTTTATTGGATGTTTGTAAACACCCAAATTCTCGGGTTATACGGGAGTTGAATGAGTCTCATTCCAGAAATTGGATTTTAAATGATTATTTTTATAATAAAATAGTCAGGAAAAATGAAAGTATTTTGGATGAATGAATAATGGTTTAAATAATAAACACCTATTTTGGTTGAATACGTGGAAACCACGAGTAAGTCTGTCCCGATTGTGAGATCCAGAAAGATAAACGGGGTGTTTAACAAGGTAAGGGTGCTGCAACCAGTGCGCTGAACTTACCTGGCCAACGTTTATTGATCTGGGCGAGGATCCGAATGGATCGAAAGGAAAGCCCGGATGTTCATTTAACAATTTATTAAACGTTAAATGTAAGGAAGATATTCATTTTTGTATAATGAATCCAAAATAAGGATAAGTGAACACTGGAGTTTTCCAATTAGTTAAATTAAATTGGAATCAAATGGAAACCTTTTTGGTTAAGGTTGAGATAAGTCTCCATAGATGAAGACTTAGACTATTTGAGGAATTTGAAAGGCGCTAGCCAATATTCCGCTTATAGTGTTGGTTGGATATGGAGATTAATATCAATTGTAAGCAGATATGATTTCCGTGAAGATTCAATTTTAAATGGAAGATGATTTTGGGTTTATCGTGAATTGTATTTTAGTGACATTGGGTCTTTAACCCAGTTAAAGACGTAATTAATTTCCTAAGATTGAATAATCATTAGATAGTGCTTTTTTATATTGAAACTATGTGGAGTTTTAGTGAATCTTTAGTTAGATTAAAATTGAATGAGGTTCATGAAATCCTGTATAGCTATTGATTTTAAAGATGCACTGGTTATTTGGAAAGACCGGGTTTTTACCCATTCCGAATAATTTTATGACGTGATGCTGATGTCAAGTTATCGAAGACGATGGTGGAAGACCCAGATTTCTTCACATCGGATCGATGGCATGTTGATGCCTTGGGCGGCCACCTAGGTTAAAGTAGCGACCAACCTGACTGTACTTGAAGCGATTTCGTTTGCAAGGACTTGCACTCCTAGGCGGGGACATGGAATCAAGTGCCTTCGGTTTCAATCCTAATCCCGGATTGGACTTGATGATGTATTTTGTGTCTGACACTGTATTTTATAAAATACATACTGACATTTACTAAACATACTTCTATTTGGGGGCGTAGAATTTATTCTCTTTCTTAACACCTTTCTTTAAGACGTACGAGCTCAAAGGTTGTATATTGGTGTTAGACCAAAAAATGGCACTAACACCCAATTGTCTAGGATTTGTATAGAATAATCGAGAAGAATAATATAAAAGCATAAAAAATCAATCAACACACAAGATTTATGGTGGTTCGGCATTGATGAGCCTACATCCACTTCATGATTCCTCAATTCATTCAGAAATTACAATTACAATGAATATAGACATTCAATCACTCGAATACAATGAATAATTCTCTCTGAATTCATTGATTTTTATTGAAGAGGAAGGTGGTTCTCCACTATTGGCAGCCATGGCCAAAATACATAGGGTTTCCATAGGGCCCAAATTCCCTTAATTTTCTGTATTATGATGTATTTATAGGCTGGAATTGGTGAGCGGTTAGGGGTACACGTGGCAGCATCTGGAAGGCTTCGAAGTTGGTTATAAGAGAGTGGAGAACGTGGGGAGAAGGGGAGATGGTAGCTCCTCTTTTGCAGGCTAGAAAATAGGCCACGCTATGGAGCAGCAGGCAATGGGCGGATCAGATAGGGGGGCACTCCGATCCGATCCGAATAGAGGATCTGATCCGATCCAAATGGGGGGACCCGATCCGATCCAAAAGGGGGGCTCCGATCCGGCAACATCTGCATGTATAATTCAAATTTTCAGACCTTCTATCACTCCATCCAAGTGATCTCCAATCAATGTAAGTTCATACTCAAGTCCTTGGCTTTGGGTAGCCTATTCACGAAGCAGGCTAACGTTTTGCCCCCCAAAGTACATCTTATCGCAGATGAGATGTGCTTTGAATAAGTCGAGCTGAATATTTTTGGAACGTCATCCACCCTTGAGGAGGCTTTATCATATTTTTGTGTACTATTGAGTAGTTCCGTCATATGGATTTTTTTCCTGTATAAATGGCTTATCATATATCGCACTACTTCCATTGGTGCTTATCAGGCCAAATTCCATGGCTTGACTGGTCAAGATGATTAAGTAATCGTTTAGACCTCTTCGAATCAAGAGGTTGAATTTTTTCATCATAAGTCATGTAGGATTGTTGGCTCCCGTGTAAGATTGTACATGCACAAGTTAATGCCAAACGATGTCGTCTTCTTACACACTTCAAGTGCATGGTCAAGTCTAATTTTCTTTTATGGTCGAGTCAATGTATGGAGTAGTCATCCAAGTCATAGAGTAGTATCAGAATCTTCGGGCCTTGAGCTAGCATCTGGCTTTTTTTGATATAGTGCTTTAGAATTGGCATATGTATCTGTCATTTGCGTTTGGATTTAGACTATCTCGATATCAGGATATTAATCTAGGGCTCCCCAATTACATCGAATCATAACAATAATGCATCTGAAAGCCATGACACTCCAGATTGTTTTGTAATTCTGTGATCACATATGAGTCATCACGAGATGTTGAAAATATGCAAGTCAGCAGTTGGTAGGATTATCACAATCGTAATGTAGTAGAGGAGTTTATCACATTCTCCATTTGATGCGGTTGCGGATCAAGTCTTTGGATTCATGCTTGATCCATTAGTTGGCTCACTTGGATGGTCGAGATGAATCACGTCGTATTCTAAAGATATAATGTATACGTTTGGAATCATGCAATGAGTCAGGATCATGTTCAAAGTTAATCTGTCGGTTGAAGGTGATGCTCCCAGCATCAGTGGAGGACGAGCAAAGTTAGTGCTTGTGCTCCCAACAACGGTGGGGGTTATGCTAGGTTAATCTGACATCCAGCCTTTTAGCCTTTATACCTTTTTCGCCGCATCGGGTTAGACATGCAGGTTCAGCAATTTTAGTCACCATGTGTCGTTCTGTGCATTTTCCCAAGTCATCAAGGGTTGGAGTTATATATGCAAATGATCGAATTACATTCGCGTCGAGGTCATCCCATTTGTTTAGTCAGAAAGCAGTGATCGCCTTATTGAGTATCAACGAACTTAGATACTCTCCTCGCATCAGCCATAGAGTTGAGTAAGCTCGTCAATCTTGCAAGCGAGTGAACGTCGTTAGTGAGTTATTTGAGCTCCTTCGTTCATGCTTTGGCATAATCCGAAATAGCCATCATAGTCTGGTTGAGTCTATCTCTCATGCTTGGTTCCATTAAGCTTGACAATCAAGATCGCAGGCCCGATTAATGACATTGGTCTTTTCCGGAATTGTAATTTCCTGTCAGTCTTTCCTGGGGCTTTTGTTTTGGCTTTATTATTTCAAGAGTCAGATGGTTCTCCATTTTGTCGTGAAGACATTGAGATCATCCATTTCAACATTAGCACCCTCTTGTTGCATGAATCTGTCTGTCTCAGGATAGGATTTTCCAACGTTTCTAGGAAAATATCATGGTAGAGAGATACCGAGGTTTGTTCTAAAGGTGAATTTTCCAAGGCCTTTTTGGGGGTCTTGTTGCGGAGAGACTTTGAAGTCTGAGTTATCCAGAATACCGGATACTGCTGCTATCAACACCATAGATGGTTCAGTCGATCTACTGGTGCCACTGCGGCGTTGAATCTTTTGAGGAACTAATGCAGGGTCTCGCCGAACCTTTGTCTTACTGAAGTGAGTGACCAACGCGTTCCAGCGGTTGATCAATTCAGATGTATGCCACCAAAAATTCTATAACAACAGTGTAAGTCAAGATCCAGAAATGGTAGCTTTAAGTGCAAGGAATTGCTGATATACCTAATGTCTCGTGTGAAAGAGTTTTGATTGACGTTGTTCATGCCGCCTTTGAGGTATGTAACCTCTGGCAAAGCATTAATTAACGTTGGAATTCTAGCCTTTGTTTTTGAGAAGTTGTCGCCAATGTTCCAATTTAGGGTTGGCGTCTCCAGCATGAAGTCTTGAAGTGGGTGGAAGCCAGTTTCTAGCTTCTTGGTTCTGCATGTTTAATAGCCGTCAATCAGGCTTTTGTCCTTTAATTTTGGATAGTGATCCACTGCTCCGATGTATGCGGTTTAGTTTTGGGAAGTCATTCTTTTATTTACAATCCAGGATCTTCTAGAACTCCAGTGATGGTATATATACATAAAGTCGGCGGATATTCAAATTACGTTACTCAAAATTTGTATCCCATGCCCTCCATCTACGGGTTTTTTTTCTATTCCATGAGCATCAAATCCATTTCTTCTCTAAATTCATACTTCCTCATCAAGTCATAAGATAGAGATTGATTCAAAATAATTTGATCATGTCCAGCTCATGTTAGCCTTTGGTCTCCCATCTAAGCTCTGAGGATTGGAGATGGGCGGCGATAAGGTCAAATTGTAGTCACTTTGAATGCTTCTACATACCGTTTGCACTAAGGAATGGGGAACTTTATGTTGAAGTTGAGTTGGATTTGAAGAATTAATCTGAATTAGAGCACAGGTTGGTCGGACCCCATTTAAGTTTCCAGTGGCTTTTGCATTGTCGTCGTTTGCATCTAAAATGTTACGGGCAGAAGTTGCATGCTGCAGATATCTAGGAGATGGTTGATTGCATCTTTTTTTATTCAAGACGACATTGCCAACTTGTTCTCAGGTCTCATGCGATCTGAACCACGGGACAAGGAGCGTTTGAGTCAAGTTCATTGCTTCTTGAATTCCCACGGTACTCGCTCCAGCAAGAAAGTTCCTGACTTCCCTCATTCCTAGTGCCTTATGCGCCAACAACTTTAGCATGAAAGAAAGTTCTATCTTCCTTCTTATTAACCATTGAGTCGGAGTATCAAGCAATCTGCTTCCTTGTAAGTTAGAATCAAAGTAATAGTATTCCCCTGTCCAGGGCCTTTTAATCGGGAAGTCGGTCAGGATTAGTAAATGGACATTCATTTTACATCCATTTCGTGGTCCTTAAGCAGCCTTAAGTTGTGTGACACGTTATTGAACAGTTCACTCTTAAGGCCTCCTTTCGATCGTCGCCTTGAGTCGCATGAGAAGTTTAGCATTAGGCATCAGCGTCAGCCTTCTTGGCGTGGCCCTTTATTTATTTTCCACTAGCCTGCTGCGGTTATCGCGAGTGCGGCCCTCGCATTCTTGTCATGCTATCTTGTACAAGCCTGCATTCTGTAAACAAAGCGACTCTCTTAGTAATAGGCAATAAAGCATATCACGATCAAATAAGGGTTTCAATTTAGAATCCCTGTAATCAAATAGTATCTAACAAATCATATAGGATTTATCTAAAGGGGATGATGTGTGTGTGTGTGCCCCCAATCAATCTTGAATAAAATGCCTAGTCAGGGCTTGATCGACATTGTGTTGCCCCCAATCCTTCCGTGGGGGTTGTCGGCTCAGCTTTCAATCTTATCCCCAATCCTTCAGTGGGGTAGGAGCCTGTTCGTGGCATTTAATCGCAATGTCTTTATACTCTTCTGTCATATGCATAGGATAGAGTTCGAACTCAGCTTTCAGTCTACTCCCCGATCCTTCAGCAGGGTAGGAGTTCTTGTGGCACCAGTCCCTGGCGCCTTTATACTCTCTCGTCGAATGCCAAGGGTAGAGTATAATCAAGGCGGTCTTTAATCGTGGTGCACCATCACGCCTTGGGGACGTCGTTTTCCCGCCCTTTATACTCTCTCTCGAGTCATGAGAGTTAGAGTTAATCAGGCGAACGATCATGTCATTCGCCCCGGCTTTCCTTCTGCGATCTAATCCCAAGAGCGGGATTCTGCCGGCTCGAGTGTCGTTCTCGAACTCGATTTTTAGTCCATACTCCATGCTTCACTCTGGCAGTTGGAGCTTTTCGGGCAAGTGGTCGGGTCACACTTGCTGAGGTGCTACCTCCTAATCTACGATTCATAGGTAGGGGTGGTCATTCACAATAATCAAGTTTCTTCGTCCCATCGGCTCATGGGATGGAGTTTGGTCGGACGCTGCAATATCGTCCTTTAAATGCTCTCTCAAATCATGAGAGCTAGAGTCACGGATTTGAGTGGTCTTTAATCATGGCGCGCCCATCACACTCGTCCTAAGTTTGTACTTCTATCCAATCTTTGAGGATTAGAGTTAATCAGGAAACCAGTCAGAAAATGTTTGCAGAAGCTTTGCGTTCCTCCGATCAATCTATGGGAGGAGTGATTGACACCGAACTTCGGGTACCTGCATCATTCATATCGCTTGAGTTAGTCATGTCAATAACTCAGGAAGCATGTAAAGGTAAATTGCATGATTGAAAAGTAAGCATACCAAGGGCAGTGCTGCCTCCTTTATTCGGATTCGTTCAATCTGGTGGCGTCGAGCGTAGGATCGAGCCATGTAGACGGTTGAAACGGTCCATCTAGAGTCAGACTTTGACTTTGTAATGCAAATATTAAACTACAATTGTCTTATGGTCTGCCACGTGAGAGCCAAGGAGTGGATGCACCACAAGAAAAAGCTGATTTTGCAGCGGTAAAATCCGCTTCCAATCCGTCGCTATTTTGGTTTTACCGGCGGATTTCCTGTATAACACTGTTGTCGGTAAAAACCATGACGGTAATTATGTCAAATTTAGCGACGGAATTTAGCATGAGTTTTCTGACAGTTTTCCGACATTATATTATTTATATAATTAAAATATAATTTTATTTATTAATTTAATTTTAATTTATTTACCAACTATTTACCGACGAATAAGTAATTTATGATAAATTATTATTTATAAAAAAATGTTGGTAAACTCTTAATAATTGCCAAGGGATTAGCGACGGAACCTTATCAACGTTTTTATTTAGCTTTCCTTTTTTGCAACTAATCCATCGCTATTCCCTCTCTGATACGGCAATAAATATTTTTACCATCCTCTCCTTTCAGCTTTACTAACTAATATTATTCAACTATAAATACTAACATAAAAACTAACCAAAAAACAATATAAATTTGCCATTCACATACTAATAACACTATATCATAAGCAACAACGATAATATTAATGTATCACATAAAAATCATCTACATCAAAACTATTTAGTTGGTGCTAACATTATCCCATATACAAATGCATACCATCTATAACTGTACTAAAACGACACAACGTCATATTTACACCGGAATAAGTCTTAACATACCCAACTAATCCACGATGACGCCGACGGCGATGGTGCAAGAAAACATGAAACCTAAAGCGAAGGCAAATACGAAACTTTATCATGGCCGTTAAGCAACGCCTTTGCCATTTGTGCTTCAAAGCTCTCCCCATATGCCTTTTGCTGTTGTGAGAGTCTTGATTGTTCTTTTTAGAGCTCTGGCTCTTAGCCCACTTGCTCTCTCTGTCCGCCTCAAGCCTTAATCATGCTACATATTGTTTCAAGACAAAAGTTGCTGAAAATAATACTACAGACTTGTAAGCCTATTGTTTCAGGACAAATCAAAGTTTGAATATATAAAATATCATTCAGATTACCCAATACTTCATCCAGAAGACGGTGCTATGAAGATGGATAACGGTTTTAAATCAACTGCATGATAAATGTTACTAAAAAGTTAAGCCTCGAACAACTAGTAGTGGACATTTAAACACTGTCATGCAGAAGAAAATACATAAAGAGATGATATCAATTTTTAATACCGGAGCCACATCTTCATGAAATTGTTCAAACGGGAGCCGGCCGAAATACTCAACATAAACCAAGATTTGTGCCTGTCAAGATGAATGAACTGTGATATTTAAATGCATATCAAACCCCATACAAATGACATTAAAAGCTGCACAGTGCTATTTTTTGTTGTAATATCAAAGCAACAGTACGAAAATTGTATCGACCATAACACATTAGAACTTGTTTGTATAAAAAAAGTATTATTCCACTAGATAGCACATTTCATTACCAACTCAGTGAAGCTGTACTATTGCTTTAATAATGGTCATCGTCATATGTTGGCTGACAGGTTTAAGCATATTCCCTGAAGTTCTATTGTAACTCCACTGTAATAGACATACTTAGTTATGGCATTTTTGGTAATCTTCATACTATGCATATTGACCAAGGTATGTAGTTTTTACATTCAAACATCTACTAATTATCTCTCTGCATTTTCCATAAATTATCCAATTCCTAGGGGTGGGCATAAACTGCACCATTAAACGGAAACCGCCCGACCCAAACTGATGAAACGGTGCAGAAAACCGCTCTGTACTATCTCTCTAAACCGAATATACAAAACCGACCTGAACCATTTCATTACGATCCGGTTGCAGTTTGAAAGGTGAAACCGACCGTATTAAACCGGCCGAACTATTTTGTATAAAAAATTGTTTATAGTATATTAGGATACACAGTAGATACACATTATAGGATATATATCAGTTAACAAGGCCGGCATATAACCGTTTTCTACAATCAGAAACGTTGTCTGTGTCTTTCTATTTCATTCCTCTATACTATGGTTTCTCTTTTCACTTTCCACCTTCTTTTCCCCTCATTTTCATTCACTTTGGATTCTCATTCTCATGCCGTCACTTCGATTAAATGAGAAGCAATAGATGGGAGCAGCTGAAACTCTTTGATTTGAAGAGATGTCACGAAAGATGCTGTCTCACAAGCGAATGCACCTTTACATCAAACTTAAATCTTTTGTGCCGTGTTATGGTTAGATTTGCCCGTTCACTTAAATTTATTTGGTTCATAATCTAAAACAACCACTCCTTATAAATAAACATTAATATGATTGTATAATAATACTTGGGAACAAATGATATAGCCTGTTAGGCAAACTTACTTAGGAGACTAATCCCTTAACAATTGCTTAGCAAATTCAAAGTTCATATTCCTAAGGCCACTAGCATTATCATGAATGAGCAGCTACAGTGCTACACCCCATAAACTTTCACTATAACCACACTAAACTAGGCCTCGTTGCCTAACAATCGCTAATGCCAGTAATCAAATGGTTAGAAGTTGATAATGAGCAATAGAAGGAAAGGGAAGAGAGCCTTTGAAACACTATAACACAAGCACAATAAAAAGCTGCTAATGAACATACAAACGCAGCTAAATGACTAGAAACCCCACTAAGAAAGGTCGGAAAATAGCACTCGCAACCCCAATAAAAACCTAGATAGAAACATCAAAATAAATTCCAAGACAAAACGACAGCCTTAGTATCTCAACTCAATTACCTTAAATCACCATGAAGCAGTCGAGAAAGCTTGTTCCTTTAGGCCAACCCTCTATTCTGATTTAACAAGTAATGCATTAACCATAATCTGCACAGCATGTGCCATAGCCCCGACCCCATCACCATCACATCCGGAATCCTAGTCTCCGGCAGCCGCCGCCTTAAAACCTCGGTTATGTTAGATTCGTATGGCGCCTACAGGAAATCGACCAGTATGTTAAACATGGGCAGCTCGAAATGGTAGTCGTTGTGGCAGAGGAAAAGATCAGACTGAATCTGATCCGCGAGACTATCGTCTCCATCGTCTATCAACAGATCAATCAGTGAGAGGGTGAAGAGCCTCGATTGAGAATCGCCGGCAATTGGTACATAAGAGATTGAGTAGAATGCGGGCGTCAGATTCAGAGATTGTTCTGAGGGAGTTCTTGCAGGAGAAGGGGAAGGAGGATTTGCAGAAATTGGACGCAGGAAGAAGGAGAGGAGTCGGAGGGCGAATAGAGGAAGAGGACACAGAGTTAAGGGGAGATCTAGATGAAGAGGAAGAGAGAGAGAGAGAAGAAGAGAGCGGCAGAGGAAAGGAGGAGCCAAAAAAATTTAGGTTCAGTAAAAATAGCAGTTACGAAGTAAATTTTTTAGGATGAGCCAAAAATTTTCCGGTTGGAGCCAAGAGCTTCAAATTTGGAGCCAAAAATTCATTGCGTGGAGCCAAGAGTCTCAACTTTGGAGCCAAGAGTTTCAACCTACAGTAAATAAAAAATAAAAAATAAATTATCATGTGCGATTTACTAACCATTCATAATTAATCATAATAAAACGTTAAATTTAAATTTTGCTACTAATTATAAACAATATCTGTGAATTATAAATTATTTATTTGTAATCATTTTATTATAAATTATGGATAATTAACCCTTCTAAGTTTTCAACTATAATTTATTAATTATTAATTACCTTTTATAAATTATTGAACTTTATACTTAATATTTGTTATTAACTGTAAATTATTTGTTACTATGATATTTTAAACAATAAAAAATCTATTTAAATTTTCTACCACAAACCTATGTATAAAGTAAAATTACTTCTAAATAATTTGTTGTAACTTAATATCTGGTTGGAATCAATGTTTTTTATAACCTTTTAAATAGTTGTTAAAAGGTAAATAGATAATCATTAGAAGTAAATGTTTTCAAAACTTCCTGCTTTACGGTGTCATATGAAAACGTTGTAAAAGTTTTTGTTTTACAATGTTTCTAAACAAAATGTTCTGAAAACATAAGATTTTTAAACCTTTTTGTCAAAATCGTTGTAAAATTACATATTTTACAAAGTCTTATTATCAGTCATTGTGAAAAATATATTGTAAAAAGGTGATTTTGTTGTAGCAACAATAAATTAATAGATTAAAGTTTACCAATAATGTCCATAAATGATAATGTGCCATAAAGTTTATCTCCAATATAAACAGTTAAATCAGAACTTATATTTGTGTAAAAAAAAACTGTACATTAATTGGGGACTCTACGAATAGCAATTTACAATTGAAAAATATGTTTGGTTTATCAGTTCAACCAATTTAGAAAATCAAAACATAACTTGTAACCATTTTTTATTATACAAAATATCAACTAATGATATAGTATTGTCTATATCAATCTTTATATATGTGAATGGGATATAGGTTACTAAATCGATGTACCTTTGTTCCAGGAGTGCTTGTTAAATTGTTTAAGAACGCCGTCTATTTAAGACCTATTACAATAGGTATTATTTGATACGATATTGTTCAAGAGTGCCAAACATGAATTTAATATATATTATTTGATACGATAAATTTTGACCATTATCGTTGTAAAATTAACACCCATTACAATAGGTATTATAACCATTGTAAAATTGGGATCTTTTATAATCGTCATTTTATGATCGTTATGACTTGGCGTTTTTCTTAATTTCTGTAATTAGGATGGTAATCTTTAACCTTGTAGACTATGTTTTCGGTTTGTTTATTAACATGGTAGAAGATCTTTTTATCTTGTATGACCAAGTAAAGAATTCTGAAAATTCATTAAAAAAACACGCATATATACATATATATAATGTATGTATGTATATATATATTATGTATGTGTGTATATATACATACATTATATATATAACTTTGAATTGTATTAACTGAGGATGTGTTGTCTTATATTATATTAGAGATAATTGCAATACATATTGAATTTAGGAAACATGTATACTGAAATCACATTATACACCAGTATAAAAGAACATGATATTATATATGTATATATACTCTTACAGTTTAAATTCTGATCTTTATAAACTGAAAATGTGTTGCCTCGCAATATATTAGAGATAAGTGCACTACTTAAATCTTATGCTCAGCTGTAATTAATCACTAATTAAATATTTATTATTAATTATAGATTACTAACGACTAATTACTAATAGTAGATATTTATTTATAATAACTATTATATACTTATATTAATTATATCAATTATATCAATTATTAATTATTTAATAATACATTAATATGCATGAAACTAATAACTTGTATGGTAATGTTTGAATTTTTTGAATTTCGAAATTCTTTAATATTTATTTAACTTCTTATTTTTAAACTTAGACCATTTTGTTTTTCTTAATTACTAATTATTTATCAAATAATACGTACCAATCAATTTCTTAAAAGCAAATATGTATTAATAATTTCTTGATATTAATTTAATTAATCGTATTAAAGACTATTAAATAATCACTGATTATCAAAATAAATTTAATAAACATCGAACAACAATGTATTTCATTAATTACTATTACCTCTTATTTATATTATATAGTAATAATTAATCAGTATTAATTTTCAAAAAATAATAATCAACATTAACTATTGAATTTCAATTACTTCTAATAGTTATTATTTATTATTAATTACTAATGCATTATTAACAATAATTATTTAAAATTTAAATTTACCAATTAATTACTAAGTAATAACACAAATTTAAAACATTTTATAAATAATAAATATAAAAGTTAATTTCAAATCTCCTGGAAAACTTCAGGAAAATAGCTTTAAAATTATGTCGACGGTAATCCGACTCTATTAGCAACGGAATTTAGCGTTAAATATTATATGACGGTAAAGAGCTGCAATTTCCATTGATTTAGCGACAGAATTAGTATTCGACTGTAATAATTTATAATAAGATGACATATAAAATCCAAAATATTTTCTCTTACAAAGCCCACGGAAATCCGCCGCTAATTAGCGACGGAATTTTCCGTTGCTAAAAATCTATCGCTAATCTCAGTTTTTCTTGTAGTGATGGTCATCTCGGATCCACCTTGATACATAAAACTTTCTTTTGATGGAGGGCGTGGCTTTGTAGATGAGCAATGCAGTCGAACTCGCTATGGTTTTGTCCCATAATTCTATATGTGGATGTTACAAGTCTGATCGGTAGCAAATCCTGGATACCTACAATCCATATATTAATTCACCTGAGTTAATTACATCAATACTCGTAAAACATGGAAATATAAGAGTCATGGTTAAAGAGTAATCCTGTTAAAGGAATGAATATCATTCTGGGCGGAATGGCATTGCATGCTCTTTGCAGGTCCATTTTGCCTTGACAATCTCTGTTTGAGATGGCTTCCAAAATCTTTAGCTGGTGATGAACGTCTTTTCAAACCGTCGTGGGATGGCGGTCCCAAGAATGAACAGACTTTGATTGGCGTCTTGGAGCGACAAAGGCAGTTAGGTAAATACTGTAAACGAATGACGAGGTGCATCTCCTTTAAATCGCCTTCTTGTCGCATGCCAAGGGCATGGATTGAGTGTCAAGGAGTCATGTCTGCACTGATAATGGTACCACATCTTCACATTGGTGCTAGGATGGTAATTGGCATGAAAACAACGGATCCATGCTCGACCCTTGCGCTTTCCATGCTAGGAAATAGGATATGGCTGCCAGGGAGATAATCATTTCTCATCGATCTATAGATATGCCTTTGATCCCACGTTAGGAATAAGATGAGCTGATGTACAGACAATCGGTTAGCATATAGGCTTAAGTATTCTAAACCTTTAACTCGCCAATCTTCGGGCAAGACTAATGCAGTCGGTCATTCAACCTGATGATGTGTCAGCTTTGAATCAGATGATGTAACCACGAGCAATCCATGCTCGAATCTCCAGTTGCCCCCAGCGCCTGAGGCATGAGTTACTTGACAGATAATTAATGAACGGAGTAGAACTATGAATATTCATTTTCTAACTCCAAAACGATATTTGTCAAAAAATTCAGGACAGTGAATCAGCAGAGACTCGTTGATATCTATCTCGGACAGCCTCCCAAGGGAAATAAGCAATGTCGCCTTGCATTCCACATCTTAAGGCATAGAGAACCATGACACACCTTTCACTTCCCTTTGACAGAAGGATTCTGTGCTGTGGGAAGTTCTTTATGGGGGTTTTCTGTGACTCTCTCCTGGGTTCGGTCTCCAATATTGGATCAACTTCTATTCGGTCAATGCTCAGAGTTTCTAGTGTCTCGATTAGGATCATTTCACATTAACCCCCTTAACAAGTACAAGTTTCGATATCCAGTCGGGATATGTAGCATATCTGATGAATCCATTATCTTTCAGCTTCTCTACTTCTTCTTTCATGACAGTCTACCTCTTCGAGCCTAGCATACGCCTCTTTTGCTTGGCAAGGGAATACTTCGGGTTTATGTTCAGTGCATGAATCATTATCGACGACGAGATCCTATGCATGTCAGCATGGGTCCATACAAATGCATCCAGATCGGATCATAGAAGATATATCTGTTCACTGCTCTAGAGGTGGTCCAAATGAGATCTGGTTTTCAAGACCTTTGTCAGGTCATTGTTATCAATCGGAATATCTGCAATCACTCCATTAGATGTCACCCTTTTGCATCCCATATCTTCATCCTCTGTAGGATCCATTTCTTTGGGCAGATAATCCGATGACTCCTTTTTCGATGCCCCTTTGTTTGCTATGCTGACACCTCCCTTAGAGAGGGGAAATACTTTTGGGTTCCATGCCATCTCCATTGCATAACATTTCCCAATTAGCTAAATAACAGGCTCTTCCAGTAACATGGTCGCCATGGAGCATTCCTATTCCAGCTTTCATTAGGAACTTTAACAGCAAACGTCAGGGTCCTATGTAAGCTTTAAACGTCGCTAGAGCTGGTTAGTCTGGACCTTAGTCAGATAAACTTAACTATGATAACATGGCTTGCAAGGCTTGAAGTAATGTTCACGTTTTCTGTCACAACTGATGTATGAGGTGGAGGGCTAACGATCGATTCATATTTGTTTTGATCTCAAACTCTCATCTCTTGACCAAGGTCATATGGTAACTGGTGAGCAGTCGAGCTGCTATCATCCGAGCAAAGATTCATGTGTATGATTATGGCCTGTGATGGTTCAACTGGTACCTATCTCTGGGCACCAAAGTATGTTGATTTAACCCTTATCTAGCGGAAATCAATCGTCATCGATGCAGTCGATAGTACATGGGTATTGCAAAGGTTTGCTAAGTTCTTCAGGGAGTGAACTGCAGGACATTTGTCTTTCATCACATCACACAAGTGCAATGTAGCTTTGTAGTGTTAGGATCCTTAGTAGCTTACTGGTATCCCGTCATTGAAAACCATTTTTGCTGAGATCATTCGAGTCATCTTTGGAATAGTGCCTGGACTGCTCCATATCAATGTCATTTGAGATTCTGCCAGTTGAACAAGTTTAATTCATGTCAACCAGGTGGTCACTACTCGTTTAAGAACAACATCAGTTGCATTGGTGAGGTTTATACATCATTGAAACCCTGAGATGGGAGGTTAGCAGGAAACAATTTTTCTCCCTTACACTACCATAGTTAGCATACCGAATTTGTACAATAACTCCCACATTGAATAACATCGGTAAATAGAGGTCATGGCTTCTGGAGGAATCCCAATCGTTGCCCTTTTGCTGTGATATTCTCTAATTATCCATCTAATCTTCACTGACAAGTTTTGATGACTACTGTTGGTCAAAATATATGTCAAGCCGAAGGCGAGTCCGTCAACGGGTTCGGGCGCAGCGCCGGTGGGGGTCCGGGGCCCTACAGTCCCGATTCCGATCGATCTAGCTGGTTAGGTCGAAAATGTGGGCACTGCGCAATTTTTTCGAATTTGGAAGATGGAGCCTTTTCTGAAATGATCTGAAAAATGTATTTTTTCCCAAAAACAGCCAAACCGGGTCGGATCGGAATATACCTTCAAGTTACGGTTTGGAGATGTCTTCAAGTTAGGGTCGGATCGAGTCATGTGTCCGGGTCGGATCGGGTAAGGCCACCATTAGTTGGACCGATTTGGATCGTGGTTGGATTGTGCAAGTCGTTTTAGGTCGGGTCGGCTCTATTTCATTCGAGCGGATCAATGCTATGCCCGAACCAATGTCCATTCGATCTGAGCTTTTGCTTGATCCGATCCGCGAAATGAATGCAATTTCTTCAATCCGAAATGACTGCTGCTTCTTCAATCCGATCTGCAAGGTGATCCAATCCCATGGGATAAAGATGTTGTTGGTTCAATACGTCCGCAATTTCTTCAATCCTCGAAACTTCAAACTGGATAGAGGCTATGTAGATCTGAGCCGTGAAGGCCTATGCATCTGAATATCAAGCGAATATTTCAGAATTGAATACGGATCTCCCCTCAACGAACTATGACATCCATTAGTAGAAAAAGAGATCTATGGTTGAGAATCAGTCCATTCTTAGTGAAAGCACTAAAACGTTAGACCAAAAAATGGCACTAACACCCAATTGTCTAGGATTTGTATAGAATAATCGAGAAGAATAATATAAAAGCATAGAAAATCAATCAAAACACAAGATTTACAGTGGTTCAGCGTTAATGAGCCTACATCCACTTCATGATTCCTCAATTCATTCAGAAATTACAATTACAATGATTATAGACATTCAATCACTCAAATACGATGAATAATTCTCTCTGAATTCATTGATTTTTATTGAAGAGGAAGGTGGTTCTCCACTGTTGGCAGCCATGGCCGAAATACATTGGGTTTTCATAGGGCCCAAGTCCCCTTAATTTGCTATATTATGATGTATTTATAAGCTGGAATTGGTGAGCGGTTAGGGGTACACGTGGCAGCATCTGGAAGGCATCGGGGTTGGTTATAAGAGAGCGGAGAACGTAGGGAGAAGGGGATATGGTAGCTCCTCTTTTGCAGGATAGAAAATAGGCCACGCTATGGAGCAGCAAGCAATGGGCGGATCGGATAGGGGGAACTCCGATTCGATCCGAATGGGGGATCTGATCCAATCCAAATGGGGAGATCCGATCCGATCCAAAGGAGGGATCCGATCCGGCGACATCTGCATGTATAATTCAAGTTTTTCAACCTTCTATCACTCCATCCAAGTGATATTCAATCAATGTAAGTTCATACTCAAGTCCTTGGCTTTGGGTAGCCTGTTCACAAAGCAGGCTAACAATTGGTAAATAGCAGTTTGTGTTTTAAAGAATGATAGTGTGGCATGATAAGGTGGAATGATCAAGGCTGTCTTTGGAAAGCAGGGCCTGGTGCTTGAAGACTAAAGCATGGCTTAAATGCGTAGCTCTGTGTGTGACATGACTTCGCGAGCCTCACAACTCGGAATAAGCTGAAACAAGATTATAGACCACAAGGGTAGGGACCTAACGTTCCATCTTGCAAAAGGTAACGCCATGGTATGGAGCCCAGGCATTTACTTATGTGGTTTCTTGGATGAGGCGCCTCAGAAAAGGTCAATATACCTAGATGATGGTCTACACACAGACTGAGGGACGTTATATTCAGGCTGTTTACTTTAATCCACGAAGTAAGGTGGACCGACCCTGCCACTTGTGTAACAACCCAGAAAATCAGAACCAATTTAAATTTTTTATTTTGGCAATCTTAATTCATTTTGAATATTCAAAATGATCTATTTTAAATAATAACAACTAGAAATTTATTTTGAATAAATTAGAGCATATAAATTTATTTTAATCGAAGTTAGAACAAATAAATTTATTTTAATTATATAATGATCTTGAAATGGCGCGACAGTTTGAAAATTCGATTTCAAATTTCAAATGAATATACATGATTCAAAATAAACCGGATTTCAGTAAAACCAGAAATATTTGAATCTGTTTGAAAATATCTTTCCAACGAATGTGAAAAATCCAGATTTCATAATAGGAATAAAAAGTTATGTCCAATCGAAAATTCAGAATAGTCGCTATGGAATTTAATATAAATTATAGCCCTTAAAAATAGCCAGTTTGCAAACGACCTCTGTTTTCGACGAGACCACTTTTGTTAGATCCGGAATGTCAAATTATTGCTAGAGTCCAATTTTCATAATTTTTGGAATTATTATGTGAGCGTGGCAAAAGAAAACGTGTTTGGCAATTTCAGTTTAAATTTAATCGACTAAAAAATGACCGTTCTTCAAACGGTCTCCAAATTCGACGAAATTAGTTTTGTTAGGACCTTGGCATCAAAACATAGCCAGATTTATTTTTTCTGGAATTTCTGGTGTTCGTATGTGGCCTCGATAAATTAAAATGTACGTTTAAATTAAATATATATTGATTTATATTTTAATTTTGATGAAAACTCATCAAAACAGTCAAATTGGATTAGGAGACATATCTCATTATGTCCGAAATGGGGATATTGCACTAGGGTCGACAGTCGTTGGGTCCGACTTAGTGTTCGAATCAAAAAGTGATTTTTTGGAATAAATTAAATTAATTAAATATATTTATAATTTGTCCCCTCCCCCTTTTCTATTTAGTCAGTCAACACCATTTGGAAAAAAAGAAAGAAAAACCCTGTAACCCCCGTCGCCCTTCCACCCGAGCTCGCCGCCGCATCGGAGCACTCCGCCCAGCCGGAGTCCTTCTTGCACCGCCGCGTCACCCCCCCTCGAACTCCTCTCCCCTCCTCCAGCGCTTAACGCGAACGCCAACTCCAGCCACCGCAAGTCCCACTGCGTCGCACCCTCCACCGTGGGCCGTGCCACCGCCTGCGCTGCCCCAGCACCCCCGCCTCCGACCAGTGAACCCCCAAACCCCCTGAAACCCGACGCCCTCCTCCCTCTTCGTTCAGAAATCAGTGAGTATTTTATTTCTGGTTTTATTTATTTATGTATATATAAATATGGTTTTAATTATAAAAAGATAAGATTTTAATTATGAAAAGTTGAGATTTTTAATTATATAAAGCGGAGATTTTTATTTGTATAAAAATATAATTTTTATAATGAAAACATCGATATATAAATATGATTTTTATATACGTATTAGCGTTATAAAAAATATGATTTTTATTATTTGGATAACGATATAAAAATATGATTTTTATAGAAATGATTTTAGAATAAAAATATGGTTTTATAAAAATGGCTTTGGATTAAAAACGTGATTTTTAAATATAAATATCATTGATTAAAAATGTGATTTTTAAATATATAAACATCAAATTAAAAATGTGATTTTTACTATGAGCAGCGTGGAAAAGATTGCATTAGAATTTCGGGCAAATCCAAACTGTTCAGAATTCAAAAATAAAACTGGCAGAGTGGATCCAAAAGGTGAAAACTACTCACTCTAATTTTATTTTCTAGTTAAATATATATACTAGGATGCAGACGGTGCTTAGTAGTGCCCAATACCTTTTATTGAAACCATGGATGTTTGGTTATTTGTTTGATTGGTTTATTTGCTTGAATTTGATTTAGGAAGTGAAATGGATTGATTAAAATTGGTATGTGTATGGCGCGAGCTAGTATTAGGCGAGGGATAAGTCTAGACCTTATTCCGGTTCTAGTATCGTGCCATTATGCTATTGAAATTTTCCAAAATATGTTAGAACAATAAAAATATCATTTTTATTGCATAAATGAATTGTATAAAATATTCATGTATGGAAATAAATATTTCATCGTTAAAAATATATTTTTTAACGTGTATATGAATAAAATAAATATTCATTTACAAATCGGACGATTTGTTTATATACACTCATTTGACCGATATTGATTGAGACAATAATTTTACACATTGCCCAACTGCACAAATAATATTCAATATTTGTTGGTTGAAACCCCACATGGGTATTGGGATGATATTTGACATACACTATTTCCAATTGTTTAGTTGTATGTCAATCGATTGGTTGACAAACTATTGTAAGCATTAATTATTTATATTTAATGCTTACGCAGTTGTGTAATGCACTATGGATGATGGTTGACTGTGTTTGATTATTGTAGTGTACACGTGTGTATGAAATCCATATAAATAAAATTATATGGTAATTGACTGTGTCTGATTCCAATTCGGAAATAACGAATATTTTAAATTAACGAATATTTTAAAATGACGAATAATGAATATTTAAAATAACAAATGTTTTAAAATAATATTCAGTAATGGATCGAAATATGATTTTGATGTCCGATTTGGGATGGACACGAAAATATTGAAATATATGAAGCCGTGTTGATTAGATTAACGTCATTTCGACGTGAACAATATTTATATCGATTTTATTCATTTTTATAATGAATATCGAAAAGGAAATAATTTCAAAATCTGATATTTTGAAAATATTATCACTTATATATTATAATGATAAAGAAAATTTAATTTTGATTTAAAATTGAAAATGAAGTTAGAATCGTTTTAAAATGAATTTATGAAATATGTTTTAAATGGAAATCAATGAAACATATATAATATATATATTATATATATTTAATGGCCTGAATAGAACGCGCCGCGCTGCGGCCGTTCGTGAATTTCGGCCGTTGACTTCGAATTGAGGTTACAGGAGATCCGACCAACGGATTCTCCTAAAACCGGAACCGTTGGGTTCGTACCGAAAAGAGATTTCCAACGAATACAAGAAATTTGAAATCTAACGGATGGATTTGGAATTATGTCCAAATCAAATTTTGAAAAGGTCGATGTAAGTGCAGTTCGATGACCGTTTATGGAAATCGACTGAAAGGTCCTTAATAAAATTATTAAAAATATTGATAATTTGCGTAAAATCATAATAAATTATTTGAAAGGAATTAAATATATTTTTATCAGAATGAACTAGTTATGAACTAGAATTATAATCCAATAATTTTAAATAAATAAATTGGATTTGGAATGGTTTTACAAATAACCAGAATTTCCAATATAGGAATTGGAATGGATTTGAATCGAAATTACCTTCAGAATATTTCGATATTGGATTCTTTGACTATACGGATATTGTGGAGGAATTTGGAAGATATATATATCGTTATTTCTAATACGATATTAGTTGATTTCAGAATTTGATATTGAATATAAGCCGATATAATTTCTATTCAGAGCCTTGTATTTAATATTGAATTAGATTTTGGGTTTCTCGTGAATGGTGTCTTCAATAACACTGTTCTTAAAACCAGTTGAGAAAAGAATAAATATTTAACTAAGATTTAGTGAAGTTTCTCTAATTAATTAATATTTAATTGGAACTAAATAAAAGAATTGGATTTTGGGTTTGTTGTGAATGGTGTTTTAAATAACACTATTCTTAAACCTCGTGTGAAAAGGATAAGTCTTTTAATTAAGATTATTAGAGTTTCAGGTTAATCAACATTTAATTGGAATAAATTGGAATGTGAATTGGGTTTATCATGAACTGTGTTTTAACAACATTCGTTGTTTAACTCGATTTGCAGTGAAATGTGCTTTGGAATTTATAAATCTTTTTATTAAGATTTAACGAGAATTTTCCAAAGTAAAGTTTTCCAATTTAATATATTAAATTGGAATTGAATGGAATTCGATTTAATAATAATCGAAGTGAGCTTCTGTGGAGGAAGACTGTTAATATATGTGGAATTTAAAAGGCTTTGTCGTTATTCCATTTATATTAGTCAGATACGGAAATTGATATCAATTATATATTGATCTGTTTTCCGTGCAGATTCCATAATTAATAGAATGTGATTTGGGTTTATCGTGAACTGTGTTTTAATTTACATTAGTTCTTTAACCCAGTTAAAGACAGGATTACATGTCTAACATTGTATTTCGAACTGTATGGTTGATCTCTGCTAAATATGTATCTGTTTGGTGGTAGAGAATTTATTCACTTGCTTAACACCCTTCTCTAAGACATACGAGCTTAGAGGTTATATATAGGCAATAATCAATAGTACGGTGTAGATTGTCGATGCAACATGTTTGATTTTCCAAAGTTAAATAATCATCAATATTGATTTTTGGGAAGATTAAAACCAAGTGGAGTTTTAATGAATCTTTAATTAGATTGAAAAGAGAATGTGATAATTTAAATTATCAAATTCGGGAAATGACCGAGAATGGAGTAGCACCAGTTTTACTCCAAGCGATAGTTAAATCTTTAATTAGTTTTGAATGTAAAATGGTAATTAAATTTACCGATAACACCGTGGTGTTAGATATGGAGTATTACTAGTTTTTCTCCATGAGATGAATAGGTTGGGATTAGGAAATAAACAAATGATCACTTCGGTAAGGTGCGCTAATCCCGACTAGTTTGGATAAACCTTAATTTGGTTTGAATTGATATCCAAAGGAAGATTAAAGTATAAATTTAAAGAATTTATCTTTGATAAAATTAATGGGAAACTTTCCCAAAGGATATGAATATTTAAATAAAAGAATATTCAGAATTGGAATGAGGCATATGTTGTGTTTTTATAGCACTTGTTTATTATATTCACGAGTTATTCAGAAAGGCCGGGTTTATACCCATTCTGAATAACAGATTCGGCGATAAGTCAATGATGAAGACGGTGGTTGAAGACCGGAGGTCTTCATGTCGTTTGGATGATTACTGATGTCTTGATTGGGAGGTACACCCAAGACAAGGTAATAAGTGGTGATCGTCCCAGACGTACTTGGAGATCGACCGAATATGCAAGGACCTCTCTCCTATATTGGACATATGGGACGAGGAATAGGGTGCCTCCGGTTTCGTTCAGACCCAGAACGGACACGTAAATGGATGTGTGTCTAACGTTGGATTTCATTTTATGTTGGTTGATCGCTATTAAATATATATCTGTTTGGTGGTGGAGAATTTATTCTCTTGCTTAACACCCTTCTCTAAGATGTACGAGCTTAGTGGATATATATTGATAGACATCAGTCGCATGGCATGGAATGTCAATGTGGCATGCTGAGATGCAAAGGATCAAGGCTTCTGTTGAAAAGCAGAGCCTTGTGGTTGATGATCAAAGCACGGCCTTAAAGGGCATAGCTTTGTGTATAGCGTTATTTCGCGAGCCTCACACCTCGGTATGAGTCAAAAACGGGATTAGGGACCCAAGGAGGACATGACATTTCTTTCTAGCTATGGGTGGTGTCACGGTATGGAGCCCAAACATTGATTGTATTTTTACCTATGTGGATGATGGATAGCGAGGCGCCTCGGATATATCGGTTACTACGGAGCCGATGGATTGGTCCAATAGGATCGGGAAACATGTGTTCAGGAATAACCAATCCTCAAACGTAAGGGAGGACCGACCTTGGAGGATCCAGGGGTTTCCCAGAGTGTGCAGTCCTAAGGCATTTGCTATAGTGTCTCGAAGCGGTTAGGAGTACATCCCTTGCCTAGACTCATGACGGAAATCCAATTTCCAATACGTGACATTTCGGTTTTAATTGCAGAACTAGTATGGCGACATAGTAGGATGGGGTACTATGCCGTCTATGATTGATACATTTATATTTGAAGTTGTTTTCATACACTTTACACTATAATAGTATCAAAATGATTTGTTTTAAACGTACCAAGCATGTTTGGCTATTATAAGGTAAAACTCTATCCTCCGGCTTACGTTGCATTGTGTGATGGAACCTGAGTCTTATAATAGCTTCATTTTTCCAAAAAGCATTGCGTTGTTTATTCTATGCACTGGTGTTCTTGGAAGGAAACCCGTTTCGTGTTATACGGTGTGGTTCTTTGATTTACTCTATTTCTAAAGTAAAAGATTGAATAACTATTTTTAGTTCTTACACCAGTAACATGACTGACCTGGAGCTTATTGTTTTAACCTAAGCTCTGGGTGCCCCTATTTTCCACATGGGCAGCCAGTAGTTTTGGTTTTGTAGATATTATATTCACAGGATCCTGGTTTACAGCTGGAGCTATATTCGGAATGCTCTGTATCCTTGTATTTCTTTTAGTTGTGTTTTGTATTATTTTCCGCTGCTTTGTAATTTAATCTCTGATATTTTCTGATGTATATTATTTATTCATACTCTGTTAGATTCTTGTACTCTGATGTATATTGTTGTAATAGCACCAAAATGTTCTTCTGTTTGTGTCTTGATTTGCCGTGTTCTCAACTCAATCCGGGCTTTCCCGAAAGGGCGAGTTTGGATCGTTTCAAAAGGAGCCAGACGGGATCCTAGAACCTAGCTGGAGGTTCCTAATCAGATTGGGAAGATTCTTAGCCCAGGCCCATTGATGGAAATCCAACTTCCAATAAGAAACCGTTTACGATTTTCGATTGTATACATATGTAGCCAACATAGTGGGATGGGGCACCATGCGAGCTAAGATTCATAAATTTATTTTCAAAAGGATTTATCACACCCAAGTCATTATAATAATATCAAATGTTTTTGTTTTGAACTATATCAAGCATATTTTGCAATTATAAGGAAAACCCCTATCCTCTGGTGTGCGCTTGCATTGTGTGATGAGACCTGAGGCTTATAATCGTTCATTTTTCTAAAAGTCATGTTTTCAAGATCTGGCTCATGGTTGCTATGTTTAGTTATGGTTTCCATGGATATGCATATCCTTGGGAGAAAACCTGTTCCGCAACATGTGGCGTGGTCCCGAGATACCTTATTCAAAATAAGGCTAACTATAAGATTAGTAAATAAAGTTTTCTTACACCAGTCCCATGACTGACCCGATGTTGTTTTTCCCTTGCAACCTTGGGTGCCCACCCTTTCCACACGGGCAGGTTGATTAGCAGGTTATCTAGTTATCTTTTTGGGTTAGCTGCTAGTGCTTTTGGTTTGGAGTTAGAGCTGGATTTGGATTGCTCTGGATCTACTCTAGAAGACTCCGGTAGTTAGGCCTACCCCTATCCTTTATCCTTAATCTTTATCAGCCATGTACATTACGTTTTTTATTTCGCTGTGTTGTGATGTAATATATGGATCCTTGGGATATGTAACTCTGATGTAATATATATTATGTTTTTTTTTATGCTGTTATTATTATGCGTTATATTTTGAAAGCGTCTCTCGCCCTTGAGTGGTTGTGGGTCGTTACAGTAGATATTAGAGCTGAGGTATAACCTTAGTTCTGGGGCATAACGTATAATTACTCATCAGAGATGGAATCAGTAGTATTCTAGGATGAGTAACTCATTAGAGATAGGATTAGTAATATCATAGAATGAGCACAGTATTCCATTGATAATCATCTTTTTACACGTTTCAGCTTTTATTTGTTCATTCCTACTTCTTATAATATTACATCTGCAGCCTAACTCTTTTCCTTACTATGCAGATATAGTAAGAAACTGAGTGCTAGAAGAGTAGAATGACCCGTAAGAGGCAGGGAAAGGGGTAATGATGTTGCCCAAGATCAGAACCAAATTGAGAATCAAGCAGCGGCAATAAATCCACCCCAGCCCGAGAAAGATCTAGATGTTATCACTAAGAAGTATAAAAATTTGGGTGGGAAGCCATTTATCGGGAAAGAGACCTTACTTGAAGCCTAAGCATGGCTTAGAGACTGCAATAAGATATTCAGAGGCTTGAATCTATGCAATGAAAGGAAGCGTTATTTAGCTTCACGGTTATTGAAGGAAGAAGCAATGGTGTGGTAGGATACCTTGACCATGAATGAGAATGAAGATAACTTCTCTTGGGAGAGGTTTCAGAGGGTGTTTGAGGATAGGTTCATACCTACTGAAGGAATCACCCGACTTTACCAAGAATTCTCCAATTTACATCAGGGTGAGAAGTCCATAGAAGAGTACTTTAACAGATTTAATGAAGTTTCTCGATTCGCCCGCGAGTTTGTTCAAAATCCAAAAAGAAAGAATGAAAGATTTATTCTAGGTTTACATCCAAGATATCGAAACTAAATGGCGAGTCATATTATGCTCCCATTCGTTGAGATAGTGGACTTTGCGTATAGATATGAATACAATGATCAACTAAGTGTTGCTGCAAGCAAAGGTCAATCAAAGAAGAATTCAGGCCAAAAGAGAAATCGAGATGAGGAGAAGTCTAAAATTAGTGGTGAGCTAAGAAGAAAAAGAAGAAAAAGGGAGCTTGTTTTTAACTGTAGGAAGTTTGGGCATCGTAAACAGGAGTGTAAGGCTCTGAAGAAAGCTGAGCAAGGTTAGGAAGGTAGGAAGAATGAAAGCAAGTCAAAGACTAACAAATTGAAGAATGTCAAGTGTTACAACTGTGGTCAGGCATGACATTATTCAACACAGTGTACAGCTCCCAAGAATCAGAAGAAGGATAGGCCTGGGAATTTCTATTAGTGCCATCAGCCAGGCCATTTGGCTAAAGATTGTCCACTGAAGAGGAAGACTGCAGTAGCTAATGTGTACAACTTGGAGGCAGCTCCAGTCTTAGTACCGGAGAAGCAAGGAGGAGATGTTCTTGAAGGTACACTTAATATTAAGAACATTCCAATAAAAGTTTTATTTGACATTGGCACTTCTCGTAGTTTCTTATCACACCAAATAATGGAAAGATTAAAGTTAAAACATAAAACCATTGAAAATCTTGCATTAGAAATCCAGTAGGCGGTTCAGTTAAAATTTCTATGCTTTGCAAAGTACACATCTCCTATTCTTGCTATCAGTTTTCCCTAGTAATGGTTGTTTTTGATTTTATGGAATTCTATGTCATTCTCGGGTTAGATTGGTTGACTAAATATGAAGCGACTCTTGATTGTAAGAAAAGGATAGTTAGAGTAAAAACTAAACTCATTCTTCATAGAAATACCATGCAAAGGCTAAACCTAACATAAAGATGAGTTTTGGTATTCTCTGGATGTTTCCTTCACCCCTGTTGAGGACATTCCAGAAGTCAATAAGTATGCTGATGTGTTTGGAGAAGTAGTTAAACTTCCTCCACTAAAGGAAATAGATTTTTGAATTGAATTAGTTCTGAACGCAAAACCAGTAGTGCACCCTATTCGTAGGATGGCACCAAAGGAAGAGAGGAGTTGGAAAATCAAACTAAGCAGTTGTTATGGAAGGGTTTGATTAGGCTTAGCTTTTTGTGATGGGGAGCAGTAATAGTTTTTATTCCAAAGTCTGATGGTACACTCAGGTTGTGTATGGATTATCGCGATCTGAACAAATAATCTCTGAAGAATAAATATCCACTCCCCCGTATCGATGATCTTCTTAATAAATTAATGGAGCTTATGTGTTTTCTAAGATGGACCTAGCTATGGGATTCCATCAGTTAAGAGTTGCAGAAGAATGCATCCCTCTTACGGCTTTCAGAGGGCTAAATCTATTTTACGAATGGCTAGTTATGCCATTCGGACTATGCAACGCTCCAACATATTTTGTGGAATTGATGAATAGAGTTTTCCGGGAGGTAAAAAATAAGTTTGTGTTAATTTTTATTGATGACATCCTTATTTACTCCAAGTCAGAGGAAGGACATGTGAAGCATTTGGAAGCCGTTCTGGAGATTCTGAGAAAGAAAGAGATGAAGGCCAAATTTGCCAAGTGCCATTTTTAGAGAAGTGAAGTGATGTTTCTTGGGCATGTAGTGACGAAAGAAGGAATCTTGGTGGATCCAAGAAAAATCTCTGTGATTCAAGAATGGAAGCAGCCCAAGACACCGACGGAGGTTAGAAGCTTTCTCAGATTGGCTAGCTACTATCGGAAATTCATCAAAGATTTCTCAAAGATAGCTTTCCCTCTAACAAAGCTGACCAAGAAGGATACTAGATTTATTTGGACTCCCAAGTGTGAAGAGTCATTCGAAGAGTTAAGGAAGAGATTGACCACTACTCCTATTTTGACAATTATTGACGGTAATCAAGATCTAGTTGTTTATATTATGCTTCAAGAGATGGGTTGGGAGCAGTATTGATGCAAAGATGGAAAGTGGTAGCCAATGCAAGCAGGCAATTGAAATCGCATGAGAAGAACTATGCAACTCATGATCTAGAGTTATTAGCAGTTGTGTTTGCACTGAAGATTTGGAGGCATTACCTTTGAGGCGAAAGGTTCGAGCTTTATTCAGATCACAAGTCGTTGAAATATTTATTCACCCAAAAGGATCTAAACTTAAGACAGCATAAGTGGTTGGAGTTTTAGCAGCCTATGACCTAGATATTCTATATACTCTGGGTAAATCCAACGCGGCGGCAGATGCCCTTAGCAGGAAGCACGCCATAGTTGCTAATCTGATCATCACTCCCTCTTTAATTCAGAAGATTTCTAACCAGTAGAAGGATGACGAGTTCGTTCAGAAGACGTACAAGAGAATCAAAGAGGGTGAAATTACGGAATTTGAAGTAGATGAAAACGAAGTTCTGAGACTGAAAGGACGGATTTGTGTTCCAAAACAATCTAGAGCTTAAAAGAGAGCTTTTGGATGAATGCCATAAGTCAAAGATAAGCATCCATCCTGGGGTCCACAAGATGTACAAAGATCTTAAATGAACGTTCTGGTGGAAGGCTATGAAAAGGGATATTTCCATATATGTTAGCAGGTGCCAAACTTGCTGACAGTTGAAAAGTGATCAACAGAAGGTGGCAGGATTATTACATCCCTTAGAGGTTCCCGAATGGAAATGGGATCGGGTTTCCACGGACTTTATAGACGAGTTGCCTCAAACCCGCAAGGGAAATGAGGCTATATGGTTGATAGTAATCGATTGACCAAATGTGCACATTTTATTCCGATCAGAGAAAACCAGACAACAGACAACTTGGCTCAATTGTATGTTTAGGAAACAGTCAGATTTCATGGTGTGCCTAGCAGCATTGTAAGCGACAACGATCTAATTTTCACAACTAAATTCTGGGAGGTGTTTCAAACCGCGTTGGGAACAAAGTTAAATCTCAGCACAGCATACCATCCACAGACGGATGGGCAGACAGAAAGGGTGAATATAATTCTTGAAGATTTGCTTCGAGCATGTATTCTGGACTATGGAGGCTCTTGGGAAGACAAACTGTATCTAGTGGAGTTTTCTTATAATAATAGTTACTAGGCTAGTATTGGTATGTCCCCGTTTGAGGCATTGTATGGTAGACCATGCAGATCTTCTGCATGTTTGATTGAATCTAGGGTAGTTCTAGGTCCGGATATGATTAGGGAAGCATCAGATATAGTAGATTTTATGAAGAAGAAGATGAAAGCGGCCCAGAGCAGACAAAAGAGTTATGCATACTCAAAGAAAAGACCTCTAGAATTTGAAATTGGTGATATGTCTTATTTGAAGGTATCCCCACTCAGAGGAGTTCTTCAGTTTGGGGAGACAGGGAAGCTATCACTAAGATATATTGGCCCATTTCAAGTGGTGGCACGAATTGGTCTTGTGGCTTATAAACTTGAGCTACCTAAATGGTTATCAGAGATTCACAATGTATTGCATGTGTCTCAACTTCGGAAAGCTATAACGGATGAAGATAAAGGTTTAATTATTGAAGCGGCATCACAAAAGATTTGGAAGTTGCACCAAATCCATCTATTCGAAGAGAGCCGCAGGCTATTATTAGCAAGGAAGTCCGTGAATTGAGGAACAAAAAGATCAACTTTGTCAAGGTTAGATGGAGGGAAGATCCTAGAGATTGCACTTGGGATTCGGAGGATAGTTTCAAAAAGGCTTATCCCAAGTGTAAAGTGGAAATCCCGGGGTAATTCATGAGTAAGGTAATTTATCTCTTTCTTTGTTCTATTTAGCTTTTACTTGCATCTAAATTTCGGGGACGAAATTTCTTAAGAGAGAGGGGGGGGGAATGAATTTAACGACCCAGAAATTTCACAACTAGTTTAATATATATTCCTCTTAAGAAATAGTAGTTTCTTAAGGAAGTGGTAGCTATCGAACTCAGTATTCGATGAAATCAGTTTCATTAGATCCGGAATGATAAAATTAGGTAGTCAACTACGTTTCATCAAAAAGGGCAATCGCTAGATATGTTAAATTTGCAAAAGATTCAAAATTTTAACTAAAAATGGACGATTTTGAAGATATCTTGAGAATGAAATACCGTTAGATCGTGAGACCACCTCTGTTGTATCCGGAATAGTGAATTTTAGTACTCAGGGAAGTTTCGCCCAAAATGGCATCCGTATGTGGAAAAGAAAAAAATAAAAGGCCAAAATTTGAACTAAAATTGACGGTAATTGGAATTTGATTATCCTAACGGCAAAACTGGAACCTAAGACCTGAAAAATTTAGAACATAGGATATTATCTATGTATGAAGTCTGGGAAAATCCCATAACGAATATAGAAAGTTATTAAGAAAACAAACCTAAAATAAATTAATTGAAAATGCAAACGAATCAGATTTTAGATCTGAACACATAGGATTGAAGTACGTTAGAAACTGGACGATATGGTGAAAGAATTTCTGAAAACCATTATCATTCGATACTCTGACGCAAGGCCGGAAGGTGCTTGAGAAAACGCACTTTACTATTTGAATGGATAAGGATGAATTATATCCATTCATTTTCCATCCTTATCCATAAGGACACGTGTCATGCATCCATGAAATTGGACTTCCTTATAAATACCCTCCACCCTTACCTTCTTTACCATTTCATTCCCTTTCTTCTTTTGAAAATCATCTTATTCTTCCCCTCTCCATGAATTTCCCATGGTTTTCCCTTAAAATAAATTAAAAAAAAAAAAAATTCAAGAAAATAAAGAAGAAAGAAAGGATAAAAGCTAGGAGAAGGATCCATACCTCCTAGGCGGAGTTCTAAAAGCATTTAGGTGAGAAAAACTAAACCTTTAAAGGGTTTTGTTGCTTTATTGTATGATTGCATATAAGGTATTTGTTGAAATGTTTCTTAGAGTTTTGGTGGTGAATTCATGGATGATTTGATGGTATATGATTGCTAAAAATTCCTAAATAGGTTCATGAAGGAAAAATGGCAATTTGTTTGGAGTTTGGAGTGAAAATCTTTATTTTAGGTTCACAAAGTTGCACCTTTATGGAATATCATAAACATACATGCCTTAATTTAATTTTGGTAATATATTTGGGTTAGTAGTAAATGATTTTATGTAGTATATGATGATAAGCTCCTAAAGGTTCATTCTTTATGGATTAATTCACATAAAGATGTGATTTTGGGTTATGAATTCATCATTATATAAAGGAAACCATGACCTTTTATTTAAATTCATGAAGTTGAACCTCATGTGATAAATACTTGGGTTGATAGCTAGGGTAATAAACATCAGAAACTTATAACATGGTTTTGAGCACCATGACATGCTTATATTGAGTTGTTAATCTTTAGCTAATGAATATTATTCATGTTTGGAAGTTGTTGGATGAGGTTGATTTGATTTAGATGTTTTTGATTGATCAATGGTTATGAATACCATTTGGTTGTTAATTAATAAAGTGGAACCCAATTTTAACACCGACATCTTATCTTAAATAACTAATGAGTTTAGTTACAACTCGTTAAACACATGTCGTCTTGTTTATGTTTATTGGATGTTTGTAAACACCCAAATTTTCGGGTTATACGGGAGTTGAATGAGTTTTATTCTAGAAATTGGATTTTAAATGATTAATTTAATAATAAAATAATTAGGAAATTTGAAAGTATTTTGGATGAAAGAATAATTGTTTAAATAATAAACACCTATTTTGGTTTAATATGCGGAAACCACGAGTAAGTCTGTCCCTATTGTGAGATCCGGAAAGATAAACGGGGTGTTTAACAAGGTAAGGGATGCTGCAACCAATGCGTAGAACTTACCTGGCCAACGTTTATTGATCTGAGCGAGGATCGGAATGGATCGAAAGGAAAGCCCGGATGTTCATTTAAAATTTATTAAACGTTAATTGTAAGGAAGATATTCATTTTTGTATAATGAATCTGAAATAAAGATAAGTGAACACTGGACTTTTCCAATTAGTTAAATTAAATTGGAATCAAATGGAAACCGTTTTGGTTAACGGCTGAGATAAGTCTCCATAGATGAAGACTTAGACTATTTGAGGAATTTGAAAGGTGCTAGCCAATATTCCGCTTATAGCGTTGGTTGGATACGGAGATTAATTTCAATTGTAAGCAGATATGATTTCTGTGAAAATTTCATTTTAAATGAAAGATGATTTTGGGTTTATCGTAAACTGTGTTTTAGTGACATTGGTTCTTTAACCCAGTTAAAGACGTAATTAATTTCCTAAGATTGAATAATCATTAAGCAGGGATTTTTTTAGATTGAAACTAAATGGAGTTTTAGTGAATCTTTAATTAGATTGAAATGGAATGATGTTAATGAAGTCCTGTGTACCTATTGATTTTAAAGATGCACTGGTTATTTCGAAAGACTGGGTTTTTACCCATTTCGAATAATTATACGACGTGATGCTGATGTCAAGTTATCGAAGACGATAGTAGAAGACCCAGATTTCTTCACATCGATTGATGGCCTGTTGATGCCTTGGGAAACCACCCCGGTTAAAGTAGCAGCCAATCTGACCGTACTTGAAGCGATTTGGTTTGCAAGGACTTGCACTCCCAGGCGGGGACGTGGAATCAAGTGCCTTCGGTTTCAATCCTAATCCTAGATTGGACTTGTTAATGGATTTTATGTCTGACACTATATTTTATAAAATACAGACTGACATTTACTAAACATACTTCTGTTTGGTGGCGGAGAATTTATTCTCTTGCTTAACACCCTTCTATGAGACGTACGAGCTCAAAGGTTGTATTTTTTTAGGTTATCTAGTTTCCACACGGGCAGGTTGATTAGCAGGTTATCTAGTTATCTTTTTAGGTTAGCTGCTAGTGCTTTTGGTTTGGAGTTAGAGCTGGATTTGGATTACTCTGGATCTACTCTAGAAGACTCCGGTAGTTAGGCCTACCCCTATCCTTTATCCTTAATCTTTATCAGCCATGTACATTACGTTTTTGATTCTACTGTGTTGTGCTGTGATATATGGATCCTTAAGATATGTAACTCTGATGTAATATATATATATATATATATTATGTTTTTCTTTTGATGCTGTTATTATTATGCGTTATGTTCTGAAAGCGTCTCTCGGCTTTGAGTGGGTGCGGGTCGTCACAAATTTACGAGCCAACAATCAAATATCACAATAGTGCATACGATAAATCAATAGTTTGAGAAAAACCAACCCTTATATATTGTCGAATAGTCAAAGGAATAAAGATTCTATATGTTACTATAGAAAGTACAACTTCTAAAAAGACTAAACATACAGTTATGATGTGCAATCGACCTTAGATTAATTATTAATGCCAAAAACATATAGCTTTGGACCAATTTTTATTTTATTTCCAAGATTATAATTGTTAAATTATGCTACCTACTCTAATAGTATATCTATATATTGACATGTGTTATGCTCTTCGTGCCATATTGCATGCCATGTATATTGCATAAGTTAAACCATAACCCTCTTCCATTCTTTTCCTTCCAATATTAAGTTTATTTCGCAATGAGAAAGTGATAAATTAGTCAATCTATATGTTGAGACTTGGAAAGTAAGTTTTATTCATAGATCTTTTAATATATTTTTTATGCAAAAAAATTGAATCTATCTATCAATATATGTATCTAGAAATAAAGAAGTTTTCCTTTATTCAACCAACGATCGTTTCTTCAAAACCTCTACAACAATAATTAAAATTGCGACCAAATCGAAATGGTTTTATCATTAATTCGACTATACGTAATAAATTTTCCCTAGTTCATAACTATATAAAGAAGAAGATCTTTGGAGAAAGATTGTGCTTTCATATAATATAATAGATAATAAATGAGAAATAAAAAGATCATGTAAATCTATGTTTGACAACAATTCCTTGAGTTTTTCCAATTTTTTGGATGCTTTATCTATAACACACAGCTTTGGTATAAGCCAATTAATTTAGCCAAGCACTAATCTACTCTTTCTCGATAACACATAGCTTTCGTATAAACTTGCTGGTGATGAATAGAAATTTGTACTTAGTTCTTGAATTGGGTACTACAACATATGATCCTTTATTTCTTAAAAGCCAGAACACTTAGGCAGGACTGCTTGTTTACATTACTTCTATATGCACCTATAGTGTTACAATTTGATGTATACTTTTATTTTAATTTTGTCCATCGTGCATTCAGTTTAATCATTTTATATTTTGTACTTAGGAATTTAAATATCCAGTCTCTAACATAGAAAGCTTCTTGAGGTTGGGTTCAGTAATAAGGTTTTGAAATTCTTATTGTTTGGCATAGAGGTGAGCACCCATAATTTCGTGATCCAATTTTTCCTTTTAATAGACTGCGATTTTTTAGTTGGTTGACTAGATATAGTCTTCCTATTAGAATATGCATCAGTTAATACTGGCTTTTTGCCTTTTCATTCTTGTGTTTCCTTTTTCTGAGGTGCCATTTTAAGAATATCACGTGGAGATTCTGTAACGATATTTGTTTGGGAAGGATGTAAAAATGGTTTGCAAAACTGAGTTTGCAATTCAGTTATCAAAACTGAGTCCAAACCTAGTTTGTGACTGAGATGCAAATTCAATGTTGCAACTGAGTTTGCAACTCAGTCGCAGACTAGGTTTGCAACAACTGAGTTGCAAACCGAGCTTGCAAATTTAGTTGCAAGCCGAGTTTGCAAACTCAGTTGCAAGCCGAGTTTGCAAACTCAGTTTAGTTCAAGGAACTTACTCCTTATAACCGGAAAGATAGAGCTACGACAATAAAATATCGCTTTGATTTCCCATATGGATATGGTGTTGCTGAATAGATGGAGCTTCCACACTGGATGTAACACCCCGTATTTTCTGTGAACATAAGAGTAACAAATCAGAGGATAATTAAGTTGTAATAAAATAATTAAGGGAAACAGGTTACGCCATTGCGTTTATCTCGAAATTCTACTTGGAATAGATTCCAAGTTTGCGTAAATCGGACTCCGTATGAAGAAGATATGGCCCTCAGAAGTTTCAGTAAAAATCAGCCCGGAATTCAAAATTCAAATTTTGAAATTCAAAACAGACACCCAGGCTGGGCGGGAAAATTCCCGCCCAGGACCCAGGTCGACACTAGGGTCGACCTCCCCCCCCCCCCCCCACCCGTTTTCCAGATCTGTAGACAGATCCATTTTTCTGCACCTGGACGCCTTTCTGACCGGATTCATAACCTATTTAAACACCCCCAAACCTAGCTTTCTCTCCACACAATTTCATTATGCCTATACTCTGCCTCTATTCTAATTAAAAATAAAAATGGCGTCGCTATTTTGCTAGAATCAAAACTAGAACTAGCGCATCTTCTTCCAATCTGAATAGAATTAAAAGAGAATCAAATCTAATCGATAGTCTACGCCAAAGGAGCGTTATTCAGTGTCAGAACACAGATTCCAGAATACAAGAATTGTTCCCTTTTTGTGAGTACAGTTATTTTCAGATATGAAATTTAATAATTATCTTGACATTTTTGTGAATCTGGATCTGAGGTTATGCATACTTTTAGTAGACAGAACATAAAGTTTACAAGACAGATAAAGTTGTACTTGAAAATTTTATAACTTTATTACAGCAGAAAAAGAAATAAGTTTGGTTACATCTTTCTAAATCACAATATCAGAATTCAAGTTCAAAATATCGGTCTTGTATAAAAGCCTTCAGAATGCATAGTTTTAAAGTCATAATCCCCAACGTAAACTGCCATGGAAAGATAGAGCCAAAGCCAAGCAATACTTCAAGCAGAGAGAATCTGAATCAAGCTCCTATATTCCCACCCTGAAAACCTGTGGGAGTGGGGGAGGAAAGGAAAGAAAAGAGGCGAAACAAACTAGATCATACATAAGTCTGGTGAGTCCAGTGACTTTCAGCATATAAACAGATAATAGTATCATGACATGTAAATAAAACTGGACGAGAGATAACCGTAACAGGAATAGCAGGTTAACAGAATGATATAGATTAAGCTAAGCTTTTTACTTAGTCCTCACTTCTCTGCACTAATACTAGTATAACAGGATTTGTTGTTACCCTAATGTCTAAACTGAAACAAAAACGGAAACAAAATAATCTCTACAGAAACAGAATGCCAGTAATGGGCCTTTACCACCCGAACAGACAGAAGGTACAGAAGCAGAATACTAATAATGGGCCTTTACCACCCAACTAATGGGCCTTTACCACCCCAACAGACAGAGGATACGGAAACAGAATCAGAAACGGAATCAAAAACGGAATCAGAGACGGAAATAGAATAATCCCTACGGATACAGAATGTCAGAATTAGGTATACACTAGTAATGGGCCTTTACCACCCCAACAGACGGTACCACGCAGAAACAGACAGGTGTTGCCACCCAATGGAAACAGACGGTACCAACAGAAACAGACAGAACTAAGTGTACCCTAAGTCCTACCCCCAAGCGGCTCCCTAATACATAAATACCCTATGTTGGCCCCACAGTAGGGTGTATCACTCCCTAAAGTGGCAATCTATTGGCACGAACCTATTTACATATGTCACGGTGTCTTACATCCTCAGAGCAGACCAGATCCATGCACGCACATGACCCAGTTGGAATGCACCATCAACACCCCTCGCCATTATCAAAATGAACCGCTTATAATTAGTTCAGTAAGCGTGCCCGGACCCCTACATGGCGTGGGGTCAAAATTTTAATACCAGAAAGGGTTACTGACTAATATGGGTCCCAAACAACAGATGACACAAGTATTCCCCCTCCTAACCTTGTGTCCCCAGACTAACAGATTTCAGATTAACTTGTTTACGGATTTCAGACATATTTCAGGTTACTAGTTCACAGATCAGACAATCAAGTTAACAAGTTTTCAGACTAATGGATCAGATATACAGATTAACAAGTTCTCAGAATAACGGGTCGGATATACAGATTAACAGGCTTGCAGATTGTTTTACCTAACTTTGGATTGGGCCTACAGATTTACGAAACGGGTTTATTAGATTCATCAGACCAATTGTGTTGACACACTTTTTGGTAAAAGCTGTCACACTGAATATCTGGATAACATCGCGCTCGGATATGGAGAACATCGTCAGAAGACTGGCAGCGATTTGGTCAAAGTCGCATCACGAACAAAGAAAGGCCCGAAACTCCTATCAGATGACCTTTTTTGGGCCCGAAAACAGCGATTACCGAGCTGTGCTCTGTAACACTTGTAGATCTCTGAATTAGCTTCAATTTGAGTTTTGGTTTGGCTCAATCGGACTTACGGTTTGAAAGTTATGCCCGTTTCCGTGAACTAGTGTAATCTGGCGATTTCTTGGAAGAAGTGACAAAGCATCATTGGCTCGGATCGTGGGACTGGCTCGTGGGACCCACCTTGGCTCGTGGATCACCATCTCCTCCTGGCTCGTGACGCACCTCAGCTCGCGCGCCCTCTTCGTCTCGTGAAGCACCTGCCTCAGCTCGTGATGGTGCTTGTGGTCACGACCCATTCGTGGTATATATGTGGATCACGATCCCATGACCACGAACCGACCCTATGACCACGATCCGACCCCCGAACCTGCAAATATGTGCATTGTTTTGACCTATTCTTAAGGCTACTCCTGCTCCTACTTTTCCGGATCGGATGCCACGTACCCCACCACGAACCGGTCCTCCCAAAAGCTCTCCTACAGCTATAAATATACCATTTGAAGGCATTTTCAAGGATCTTTTGGCTCTAACTCCTCACAGCTTCCACCATTGCTCTCTACAAAGCAATTTCAGCAACAAAGGAGCCAAATTCCACATTATAACACGAGGATTTCGTGTATAATCTTATGATTTCTTACCCCTTTTCATTGTAAACACGAGGATTTCGTATATAAACCGAGAGAATTGTACTTGTAACTTCTTAGGATTTAAGAAGAGATAAAGTGGACGTAGGCTTGGTTTGAGCCGAAACACAATAAAAACTTCGTGTGTCTCCTCTTTATTTACTTTGTTCTGCATTCTGTGATTTGTGATCTGCATTTAGGTACTAGGCCCAAATTTTGGTCTAACAAATTGTTTTAACCCTATCCACCCAACACGTTTTAGGTATCATATTTATCTTAGATTTGCATTAATTAATTATTAATGCACAGACCTCTCACATTAGGTCAGTAGCTTGTGGCCGCTGGATATGCCGGGCGGTTCCAGGCAGACTTCTGCCACAAGCCAGGCCTAACCTCGTGACTAAGCATATTTAAGTTATGCCTACGACCTCTCACATTAGACTGACAGTTTGCGGTCGCTGGTTAAGCCGGTTGGTTCCGGGCAGGCTTCCACCGCAAACGAAGTCTAACCTCGTGTCATAGCCAATTTATTCCAAAACAGATTATACAGATATCAGACTAATTTATGTCCATTTAACATATTAAACTTCCTTACAGGTTACAGCAAATTAATCGAATTTCCATGTTTTACTCAATCTTAGATCGAGCCTACGGATTTTCATAACCAAATTACAATTATTTAGCTTTCAACATATTAGGCAATTCAAAGGATTTAGCTGATAACAGATTTGGCAGATTTGACAATTCAACAGATTTAGCAGATAATAGATTTGGCAGACTAGGTAATTCAACAGATTTAGCAGATAACAGATTTGGCAGATTAGGCAATTCAACAGATTTAGCAGATAACAGATTTAGCAGATTAGGTTATTCAATAGATTAATCATTTCTAAAATTCTATTCACATATCTTGCCTAATCCTAAATCATGGTCATAATTCATAATACAACATATACCCCAAATTTTAATTAAACTTTGCACAGTACAGAATATTCTCTAAAAAGCCCTAAACAATATGAATTATGCCAAATTATAGCTTATAATGCCAAATATCCAAAAATCCATATTTAGGCGCATTAACATTAATAGTTAACCTATTTTAATATAGATCTTTATGCCTAAGTCACATATTTCTTTTTTTTTCTTTTCAAGTCATAGATCATGATATAAAATATGCCCCAAAATCTAGATCTTAAATTTTAATCATGTATTATGTCCTCAAAATCAGATCTTGCATTATAATATGCATTATATTCCAAATCCCAAGTCATATGCTATCATACAATATTTCTTCTTCCAAATCACAGTCTTTTATACATAGTATGCACTGATTCTAGATCTTAATTTACAACCTATGTTCTTTTCTCAAATCAGTCACAGATCAGTCATGTCCAATTATGCCTTATCCATTATTTGTCCCAAAAATTAGCGTTCGTGCGTTAATCTCTAATGAGATTTGGTGCAGGCTCGTGGTAGCCTGGCTATAAACAAAAAGGAAGAAAAGAGAGAACATATACAGAATAGTCACAGTCAAGATAAATCCATAGAAAAGTATGCATAACCTCTGATCCAAATTCACAAAAATGTCAAGATAATTATTAAATTTCATATCTGAAAATAACTGTACTCACAAAAAGGGAATGATTCTTTTATTCTGGAATCTGTGTTCTGACACTGAATAGCGCTCCTTTGGCGTAGACTATCGATTAGATTTGATTCTCTTTTAATTCTATTCAGATTGGAAGAAGATGCGCTGGTTCTAGTTTTGATTCTAGCAGAATAGCGACGCCATTTTTATTTTTAATTAGAATAGAGGCAGAGTATAGGCAGAATGAAATTGTGTGGAGAGAAAGCTAGGTTTGGTGGTGTTTAAATAGGTTAGAGCTCACGAATCCGGTCAGAAAGGAATCCAGGTGCAGAAAAATGGATCTTTCTACAGATCTGGAAAAGGGGGGAGGTCGACCTTAAGGTCGACCCTAGTACCGACCTGGGTCCTGGGCGGGAATTTTCCCGCCCAGCCCGGGTGTCTATTTTGAATTTCGAAATTTGAATTTTGAATTTTGAATTCCGGGCTGATTTTTACTGAAACTTCTTAAGGCCATATCTTATTCATACGGAGTCCGATTTACGCAAACTTGGACTCTATTACAAGAAGAATTTCGAGACGAACGCAATGGCGTAGACCGTTTCCCTTAATTATTTTATTACAATTTAAAACCAGGTCTAACCTCCCCCCAAAAAGAAGCTTCGTCCTTAAGCAACCATACTGCCAACTGCATCTTCTTCCTATCGTCCACCTTGAAGATAACGAACAAATCCTCGGTTTCTTTGAGCCAGTTCCTTGCTTCCACGAAGGATTCAGTTCCATTAAAGTTCTTCCCACCCATGGCTCGAAAGTCTCTACATGTTTACAGGAAAGTATTCACTCGCGGAGAAGGAGGAGGAGGAACCGCTGCAGCTGGGGGAGGAGGGACGTCTGTTGGGCCTGCATCATTAGCCCTAGCTTTTAGGTACCTCCTGAACCAACCAGGTATCGGTACGCCCTCCGGAAGGTTAAGATCCCCAGACATGCTGAAACGAAAGAAAAGGAAAGATTCAAAACAAAGGATAGAAAGAAGGCATATGGCTTTGGGGATTATGTTTTTCAAAATAAACTCTACTTTTGAAAATACTTCCTTTTTAAAACCTTTTTGAAAATAGTTTTCAAAAACTTTTATCAAATCTAGTAACCTTCAGCTCTGATACCAAGTGTAACACCCCACCTCCGTTAAGGTCACTCACAAAGGGAATGCCTTAACTTTGATGGAGCATTTTAGTAGACAGAACAGAAATTTATAAGACATATAAGGTTGTACTTGAAAAATTTATAACTTTATTACAACAGAAACTGGAATAAGTTTGGTTACATCTGTTCAAATCACAATATCAGAATTCAAGTACAAAATATCGGTCTTGTACAAAAGCCTTCAGAATGCATAGTTTTTTTTATAGTCATAATCCCCAATGTAAACAGCCGTGGAAAGATAGAGCCAAAGCCAAGCAATACTTCAAGCAGAGAGAATCTGAATAAAGCTCCTATGTTTCCACCCTGAAAACCTAGGGGGGGGGGAATGGAAAGAAAAGAGGCGAAAGAAACTAGGTCAGACATAAGTCTGGTGACTCCAGTGACTTTCAGCATATAAACAGATAACAGTATCATGACATGTAAATAAAACTGGATGAGAGATAACCGTAACAGGAATAGCAGGTTAACAGAATGATATAGACTAAGCTAAGCTTTTTACTTAGTCCTCACTTCTCTGCACTAATACTAGTATAACAGGATTAGGTGTTACCCTAATGTCTAAACTGAAACAGAAGTGGAAACAAAATAATCTCTACAGAAACAAAATGCTAGTAATGGGCCTTTACCACCGGAACAGACAAAAGGTACAGAAGCAGAATACTAATAATGGGCCTTTACCACCCAACGGCCTTTACCACCCCAACAGACAGAAGGTACGGAAACAGAATTGGAAACAGAATCAGAGACAGAAATGGAATAATCCTTACGGAAACAGAATGTTAGAATTAGGTGTACACTAGTAATGAACCAATTACAATTAGTTCCGTAAGTGTGCCCGGACCCCTACATAGCGTGATGTCAAAGTTTTGATACCAGAAAGGGTTACTGACTAATATGGGTCCCAAACAACAGATGACACAAGTATTTCCCCTCCTAACCTTGTGTCCCCAGACTAACAGATTTCAGATTTACTTGTTTACAGATTTCAGACAGAGTTTAGGTTACTAGTTCACAGATCAGACAATCAAGTTAACAAGTTTTCAGACTAACGGATCAGATATATAGATTAACAGGCTTACAGATTGTTTTACCCAACTTTGTATTGGGCCTACAGATTTACGAAGCAGGTTTATTAGATTGATCAGACCAATTGTTTTAACCCTATCCACCCAACACGTTTTAGGTGTCATATTTATCTTAGATTTGCATTAATTAATTATTAATGCACAAACCTCTCACATTAGGTCGGTAGCTTGTGGACGCTGGATATGCCGGGCGGTTTCGGGCAGACTTCTGCCACAAGCCAGACCTAACCTCGTGTCTAAGCATATTTTAGTTATGCCTACGACCTCTCACATTAGACTGACATTTTGCGGTCGCTGGTTAAGCCGGTTAGTTCCGGGCAGGCTTCTACCGCAAACGGAGTCTAACCTCGTGTCATAGCCACTTTACAGAAAATATCAGACTAATTATGTCTATTTAGCAGATTTAACTTCTTTACAAGTTACAGCGGATTATCCAAAGTTCTATTAACATGTTTTGCTCAACTTTAGATCGAGCCTCCAATTTATAATAATTTAGCTTTCAACAGATTAAGCAATTCAACAGATTTAGCAGATAACAATTTTAGCAGATTAGGCAATTCAGCAGATTTAGCATATTAGGCAATTCAACAATTTAGCAAAAAACAATTTTAGCAGATTAGGCAATTCAACGGATTTAGCTCATAACAGATTTGGCAGATTTGACAATTCAACAGATTTAGCAGATAACAGAGTTGGCAGATTTGGTAATTCAACAGATTTAGCAGATAACAGATTAGCAGATTAGGCAATTTAGCAGATTTAACAGATTAAATATTTCTTAAAGTTCTATTTACATATCTTGCCTAAATTTACATGCCTAAATCATGGTTATAATTCATAATACGACATATGCCCAAAATTTTAATTAAACTTTGCACAACACAGAATATTCTCTAAAAAGTCCCAAACAATATGAATTATGCCAAATTATAGCCTATGATGCCAAATATCCTAAAATCCATATTTAGGTGTATTCACATTAATAGTTAACCTATTTAATATAGATCTTTACGCCTAAGTCACGTATATCTTTTTTTCTCTTTTCAAGTCATAGATCATGATATAAAATATGATCCAAAATCTAGATCTTAAATTTTAATCATGTATTAAGTCCTCAAAATCCGATCTTGCATTATAATATGCATTATATTCCAAACCCCAAGTCATATGCCATCATATAATAATTCTTCTTCCAAATCACAGTCTATTATACATAGTATGCACTGATTCTAGATCTTAATTTACAACCTATGTTCTCAAATCAGTCGCAGACCAGTCATGTCCAATTATGCAATATTCATTATTTGTCCAAAAATTAGCGTTCATGCGTTAATCTCTTATGAGATTAGGCGCAGGCTCGTAGTAGCCTGGCTATAGAACAGAAAGAAATAAGAAAATTTATGTACAAGGTTTAATTTCCTTATCTGATTGTGGAGTTAAAACTCTTTCTGATTCTGGCATTTTGATTCTGTAATTGAAACTCTGCACTTTTGTAACGACCCGTATTCTACACATCATAGGATTGCAGAATATTTATTTCTTTCCCATGTGAAGTTTTATGGTCATGTAACTTTGGGAAACATCTATTAGAGTCATTTCCCATGTTCATGATTTTTGTCGATTTTTAAATGACCATTTTGCCCCTAGTTGGTACTGTTTCGGCCATATCTTTTGATTGGAAAGGAATTTTGACCTGAAACCACTTCCATTTGATTCGTTTGATGGTTTACCTTTCCCTAGAGTGGTTACATTAGCCAAACGGACTTACCGTTTGGGAGATATGGCTGAAATAAGGTTTGGAGGGTGAAAAACTGCTTAACCGGGCCAAATCGGGTGATTAGCGAGTAGGCCCATAACCCATTTCGGGATTAGGGTTATGGGAGGGCTGAAATGAGATGGAGAATCATTCCGTTTCAATTTTCTAGCCTCGACTTATCACCAAGGATCCCTAAAAAATGGCCTCCAACCTCTAAATCACCTCCAAATCATCTTTTGGTCAAGGATTTAGCTTAGCAACCCCTAATCAAGGAAGATCTTCACTAAAGCAACTTAGGAGCTGCTGTTTGGCATAAAGATTCACATCAAATCAGAGATTTATTTCAGATCTTAGTTTATTTTGTGGCTAAGGTGAGTGATTTGCATAGTTTTGCACTAATTATGGCTAATTAGGGTTGATTAGTGTTAATTAGCGAATTTAAGCGTGATAAAATTCTGGAAAAATGTTTATAAAATTCGGAATGATATTTTAGACCTCTGGTATGAATTTGGGTTGATTTGGTTAAGTTCTGCTAATCATATCATTAGTTTCACCTAAACATGCTTAAGGGGAAATATGGGATTTTGGGTATGTTTGATCCATTTTAACCTATGATATTGATGTGAATGATGTTTGTGGTTGATTATGCATGTTGCTATGACTGTATGAAATGCTTTGTGATTGATTCCAATAGTTAGAATGGTCGAAAACGTCGTCGAATGGCGTAGAAACAGTCGCAGGAAAACATGCAGGAAATGGCCCAGAATCCGGATCGGATCGGTGGAGGGGAGCGCGACTCGACCCGTTCCAGCATGGGCGTCACGATCCGTTTAAAGGAGTGAGTCACGACTCAGCTAGGTGGCACGATCCGGTGGTAGAAGCACGATCTGAACCAACAAGGATTCCCGATCCGAAACAGAAGAGGGTGGGGAGCTCACGAGTCGATGGGTACTAGGGCGAGACGACATGACCCGATCCATGTAGCACGATCCGACCCGTTGGAACGCGATCCGCAGGAAGTTCACGATCCGACCAGAAGGGGAGACCCGATCCGAAGGAGACTGAATTCACGAGACAATGGAGGAGGGCGATCCGTTCACCTGGAGGATCACGACCCGATCCGATGCAGGAGGCGCGACCCTATCCGAACGCCTAAGGCCGATCCGATGAAGAATGTGAAGGCTGATCCGATCCGATTCGATTGTGATGACCAATAACCCGAGATGCAAAGGTAGTCCAAATGGAAGTTAGAGCTCAGGATCCCGGAACCAGTTGGGAACCAATGAGTTCACTTCACGAGTTGGACTTTGCTGCGGGACGTGTGCTAAGGAGTTGTCGACGTTCATAACTTCGATTCACCACTAAGAATGAATGATGGGCTACTTATCAGTGCCGTAAGGCCATTATGACCTGAGGGGCAAAGTGATGGTAGCAAGACTACGTTATCAGTGCAGTAGGGTCATTATGACCTGAGGGGCAAAGTGATGCGTAGTAAGACTATGAGCCAGCGCAGATGGGGTGAATAACTCCATGGGGCAAGTGGACATAGTAAGGATTAGTAAGACTATGAGCCAGTGCAGTGGGGTTCTTGTGACTCCATGGGGCAAAGTGGACATAGTAAGGATTGGTAAGGCTATGAGCCAGTGCAGTGGGGTTCTTGTGACTCCATGGGGCAAAGTGGACATAACAAATGATTAGTAGCTACGTTATCAGTGCAGTGAAGCCATTTATGACTTCATGGGGTAGAGTGATCGTAGCAAGGTATGTTGGGTGATCGAAGTGGTGAATATCGTATGCTTTACGCACTGAGTGAGAGATGTGAGGATGGATGCTATGTTTGATTGTTTGCCATCATTATGACATGCACACCTCCCCCACCTCCGTATCTTTACACTGTTTGATATGGTACCTTAGAGTGTTGTACAGTATGTAGTGCTAACTCTTTAGTTGCAGGTCCAGGTTCAGGTATGTTTTAGTCTACCTGTTATTGTTCACTTTAGATGCTTATCGCTCATACCAGGCTTTATGTCTGACCCAGAGTTTTATGTCTCCTCTTATTACTCTGGGTGCTCACACGAGCAGACTAGAGACAGTTTAGCTGGTGATGCGCGAGTAGCTGATTCGGAGGCGGGCAGGAGGCTTCCACGTATGATATATATATACACATTCTCCCTGTGTCGTTGGTGGTCGCTACTTGGGCATTAGTAGTGTACCTCATTTATCTTACTTTTGCTTTGAGACAGTTTGAAAGTTGTAATAAGCTGTATTTTGGATTTCCGCTGCTATGATGTTTAGTTCTGATTTTCAGCTTATGCACTGTCTCTCCTATTTTATGTCAAGTATGTTATTATTATATTTTGTTCTATGCGCTGTGAGACATTCTACAGGTTCTTTGTATGTTCATTTCCCTCTTCCCTTTCCTTCTGACGACCCGTTCCGTGCTAACTGGACATGTGTACAGCGCACTTTTGGAGTAAATGTCGGTTGGTGCGGGGCGGGCCGTCACACTTGGTATCAGAGCTCTAGGTTGCGTAGTTAACCTAGGGAAAGACACTAGGGAGAGATAGTACGTATATGAGAGCGCGTATTTATGATTACTTTGGTTTTCAAAAGCTATGTATATATATACTATTAGTAGTATAAGGATGAAGTTGCACTGCACTAGCACCACTATGGGGTCGTTAATCGTTTCCCTTTTTCAGATTGACGATGAGCCAAGATACGAGGGGTGCTGGTAGAGGGACCAACCAAGGGAATGCCGCTGACATGAGGGCAATGTTTACTAACCTCATGAGAGATATGCTTAAAGAAGTGCAAGGGGCAGTTCCCAATCCCGGAGTTGGTGTTGGCCCAGTAGTGCAGGCGCCTAGGGTCGATTTCGCCAAGTTGTGCAAGGATTACACTAATCTTGGTGTCAAGCCATTCCACGGAACGGAGTCGGCCACAGATGTTCAAGAGTGGATGGATAGCTGTGATCGTATCTTTGATGACTTGGGTCTTGAGGATGCGATGAAGAGAAGGCTAGCGTCTCGTCAGCTGCAAGGGCGAGCGATGAATTGGTGGGATGCCATTAGAACAGCTACTCCAGAGGAACAGGTTACTTGGGTTCAGTTCAAGGCTCGCTTTAGTGAGAAGTTTATTCCAGCTGCCCAGAAGTCAGTGTTGTTTAAGAGGTTCGTGGAACTTAAGCAGAACGGAAGGGCAGTTTCTGATTATATTGCTGAGTTCGACACTTTGTCGAAGTATGGACTGTCTCTTATTGATACTCCTGAAAAGAAGAATGAGAAGTTCATTACTGGCTTGGATGGATACTTGGGGGAAAGGCTTATCAACCACATCGATGAGATTTTTGAATCGATCGTGGGGAAAGCTTTGAGATCGGAGAGCCTTTACCCTAAGTCAAAGACTGAGGCTGCATCTGCAGAAGGGCCAAAGCCGCAAGCAGGCGGTGGAGGCAAGAATAATTCTCAGAATAAGAGGAAGCAGGACCAATCAAAAGGTGGCCAGAAAAAGAGCAAGAAGGATGTTGAGTGCTTCAGCTGTGGAATGAAAGGCCATTATGCTAAAGAATGTCTGGCCAAGCCAGCGGAAAGGAAGTGCTACAACTGTGGTCAAATGGGACATCAGAAGGACAAGTGTCCGCAACCTCTTAAGGAGAAGCAGATTGTGAAAGCATATGCTCTTGATGCTGTTCCTTTTTCGTCGAATGCCCCAACTGCTGCGGAGAAAGGAAAGAATGTTGTTATTCAAGGTATGCTTTCTATTTATGATGTACCAGTTCGAGTTTTGTTTGATACTGGGGCTTCCCGTTCCTTCATATCTAGTGACCTGGTAGATAGGTTGGGACTGGAACCCAAGATAGTCGATAGACCATTGATTGTAACGAACCCGATTGGTGGTTCGACTAGCCTTAGTATGATTTGCAGGAATTTGGTCTTATCGAGTCATGGATGTATGTTTGTATGTGATTGCTTTGTTTTGCCTTTACTGGGTATGGCATTATATTGGGAGTCGATTGGCTCCAAAGATACAGGGTGGTGGTAGACTGTGAGGGCTTTTTGGTGACAGTGAGGGCGGATGATGGGCGGAGGGTAGTGTTTGGTAGTCTACCTAGTGATGGGGTTATGGCTAGTTTTGTAAATTCCCTCGACATCCCGCAGGATGAGTTGTCAGATGTGCCCGTGGTTGGCCAGTATCCAGACGTCTTCGAGGAGGTGACCGGGCTTCCACCACACCGAGAGATTGAGTTCTGTATTGATTTAGTGAAAGATGCCAGACCTATAGTGTTGCCACTTCGTCGTATGGCACCAAGGGAGCAGCGAGAGCTCGGGGTGCAAGTCAGCAATCTTTTGAAGAAGGGATTTATTAGAAGGAGTGTCTCCGAGTGGGGAGCAACAGTTGTGTTTGCCACTAAGGTAGATGGTTCCCTTCGTTTGTGTGTGGACTATCGCGAGTTGAATAAGGTAACGAGGAAGAATAAGTATCCTCTACCGCGGATAGATGATTTGTTTGATCAACTGGAAGGAGCAAGAGTGTTCTCCCAGTTGGACCTCGCGACAGGATTTCATCAGCTTCGAGTAGCGGATGAGAGTGTTCCGAAAACGACATTTAGGACACCGTCTGGATTTTATGAGTGGTTGGTCATGCCGTTTGGGTTGACCAATGCACCAGCCTATTTTGTGGATCTTATGAATCGAGTGTTCAGAGATCAGTTGAATAAGTTTATTCTTGTGTTCATGGATGATATCCTTGTTTATTCAAGGACAGAGGAGGAACACAAGGGGCACTTGAGGATAGTGATGGAGGTGTTGAGGAAACACCAATTGAAAGCGAAATTCTCTAAGTGTCATTTTTGGAGAAGGGAAGTAAGATTCTTGGGTCATGTTGTTTCTGAGAGTGGTATTGCCGTGGACCCTGCGAAGGTGGCTACGGTGCAGGATTGGCCTACGCCCAAGAATGTAACGGATGTAAGAAGTTTCTTGGGATTAGCTGGATATTATCGTAAGTTTATCCAGGACTTCTCCAAGATAGCAGCACCGTTGACTCAGTTGACTAAGAAGAATCAGTCCTTCGTCTGGGACGGAGTGTGTGAGGATGCCTTCAAGAGTCTAAAGGAGAAGTTGATGCGTGCGCCAGTGTTAGTCATTCCTAAAGGGAATGAAGAGATGACGGTATACACGGATGCTTGTGGTACCGGACTGGGTGCAGTATTGATGCAAGGAGGTAGGGTTGTAGCTTATGCTAGTCGACAGCTAAAGCCGCATGAGAAGAAGTATCCTACCCATGATTTGGAATTGGCAGCGATTGTGTTTGCGCTGAAGATGTGGAGACACTATCTCTTGGGAGAAAGATTTGAGCTGTTTACCGATCATAAGTCGTTAAAGTATCTCTTCTCTCAGAAAGATCTGAATCTCCGTCAGCAGAGATGGTTAGAGTTCTTGGCTTCGTATGATTTTGATATCGCATACACACCTGGGAAATGTAATGCGGTAGCCGATGCCTTGAGTAGGAGACATGCCAGCTTAGGGGCAATGTTTCTTGAATGGAAGCAACTGGAGTATATCGCGGGGTTTGATTTCAGACCAAAGTGCGAGTTGGATCCAGTCATGCTAGCTAGTTTGGCGATCAGACCCACTTTGATAGAGCGGATTGGTTCCAGTCAGAGGAACGATCCTAATCTATTGGAAATCATCTCCAAGTTAGAGATGGGTATTGATGAGGAGATGAATGTATATGGGCTTGATCGAGATGGATGGCTTCGGAAGGATGGAAAACTAGTTGTGCCCAACGTCAATGGATTGAGAGATGAAGTGCTTAGAGAATGTCATCACTCAAAACTGACTATACATCCCAGTGGTAATAAGATGTATCGAGACATGAGACAGACTTACTACTGGCAAGGGATGAAAAGAGACGTTGGAAAGTTTATATCCAAATGCATGAATTGCCAGCTAGTTAAAGCTGAGCAAAAGAAGCCTAGTGGGTTGTTGCAACCATTAGAAATTCCCGAATGGAAATGGGAGCAAGTCTCGATGGATTTCATCGATGGTTTACCAAGGACTAGATCGGGATACGATAGCATTTGGGTAATTGTGGATCGATTGACTAAAAGCGCAAGATTTATACCAGTCAAATTGACCAGAACGGCAGCCAAGTTGGCAGAATTGTATATGAAGTGGGTAGTGAGATTTCATGGAGTACCTAAAAGCATTGTGAGTGACCGAGACCCGTTGTTCACTAGTGGGTTTTGGAAGAGCTTAGAAGAGGCTCTAGGGTCAGGATTACATCTCAGTACCGCATATCATCCTCAGACCGACGGTCAGACGGAGAGGGTGAATCGTATATTGGAAGATCTCTTGAGAGCGTGTATATTGGATTTTGGTGGATCATGGGATGACCATTTGCATCTAGTAGAGTTTGCATATAATAATAGCTACCAATCTAGCATCGGTATGGCTCCATATGTAGCTTTGTATGGAAGACCGTGTAACTCACCATCATGTTGGATAGAGACTGGCGAGAAATTTGTGCTTGGACCAGATGTGGTGAGGGAAACTTTCGATAAGATCAAGATCATTCAGCAACGAATGAAAGCTACCTAAGATAGGCAGAAGAGTTATGTTGATAAGAGGAGAAGAGACTTGAAATTCTCCGTTGGTGACTTGGTGTTTGTCAAGATCTCTCCGTTGAAGAGCGTGATTCGATTTGGCAGGAGAGGCAAGTTGGCACCAAGATTTGTTGGCCCATTCCCTGTTCTTGAACTAGTCGGGAATTTGGCCTATAGAGTTGGCTTACCAGAGAAAATGGCGGGAGTTCACAATGTATTTCATGTTTCCCAACTAAGGAAGTTCGTTCACGACTCAGATATGACTATTTCACCTGATCAGTTAGAGGACTTCGAAGTAGAACCCGAGGCGGTTGGGAACCGCAAGCCGATTCGTATTGTGGGGCACGATACGAAGCAACTTCGAAGGAAGGCGGTGAGGCTAGTCAAGGTTCAGTGGGGCGAGGACGAGAATGATTGTACTTGGCAGACAGAGGAGAGCATTAGGAAGGCATATCCAGAACTCTTTGCCTAGTAAGATTTACTTTGCGATTTAGTTATTCCGCATGCTAGGATAGACTTGTTTTGCTTGTTTGCATGTTTGATTGTTGTTTTATGATTGATAGGCATGCGGGACCTTTGTGTGTGTTTGGATTAGGGAATTTCGGGGGAGAAATTTCTTAAGGGGGGGGGGGGGGCGAGTGTAACGACCCGTATTCTACACATCATAGGATTGCAGAATATTTATTTCTTTCCCATGTGAAGTTGTATGGTCATGTAACTTTGGGAAACATCTATAAGAGTCATTTCCCATGTTTACGATTTTTGTCGATTTTTAAATGACCATTTTGCCCCTAGTTGGTACTGTTTTGGCCATAACTTTTGATTGGAAAGGAATTTTGACCTGAAACCACTTCCATTTGATTTGTTTGATGGTTTACCTTTCCGTAGAGTGGTTACATTAGCCAAACGGACTTACCGTTTGGGAGATATGGCTGAAATAAGGTTTGGAGGGTGAAAAACTGCTTAACCGGGCCAAATCGGGTGATTAGCGAGTAGGCCCATAACCCATTTCGGGATTAGGGTTATGGGAGGGCTGAAATGAGATGGAGAATCATTCCATTTCAGTTTTCTAGCCTCCACTTAACACCAAGGATCCCTAAAAAATGGCCTCCAACCTCTAAATCACCTCCAAATCATCTTTTGGTCAAGGATTTAGCTTAGCAACCCCTAATCAAGGAAGATCTTCACTAAAGCAACTTAGGAGCTGCTGTTTGGCATAAAGATTCACATCAAATCAGAGATTTATTTCAGATCTTAGTTTATATTGTGGCTAAGGTGAGTGATTTGCATAGTTTTGCACTAATTATGGCTAATTAGGGTTGATTAGTGTTAATTAGCGAATTTAAGCGTGATAAAATTCTGGAAAAATGTTTATAAAATTCGGAATGATATTTTAGACCTCTGATATGAATTTGGGTTGATTTGGTTAAGTTTTGCTAATCATATCATTAGTTTCACCTAAACATGCTTAAGGGAAAATATGGGATTTTGGGTATGTTTGATCCATTTTAACCTATGATATTGATGTGAATGATGTTTGTGGTTGATTATGCATGTTGCTATGACTGTATGAAATGCTTTGTGATTGATTCCAATAGTTAGAATGGTCGAAAACGTCGTCGAATGGCGTAGAAACAGTCGCAGGAAAACATGCAGGAAATGGCCCAGAATCCGGATCGGATCGGTGGAGGGGAGAGCGACTCGACCCGTTCCAGCATGGGCGTCACGATCCGTTTAAAGGAGTGAGTCACGACTCAGCTAGGTGGCACGATACGGTGGTAGAAGCACGATCCGGTGGTAGAAGCACGATCCGGTGGTAGAAGCACGATCCGAACCAACAAGGATTCCCGATCCGAACCAAAAAAGGGTGGAGAGCTCACGAGTCGATGGGTACTAGGGCGAGACGACACGACCCGATCCATGTAGCACGATCCGACCCGTTGGAACGCGATCCGTAGGAAGTTCACGATCCGACCAGAAGGGGAGACCCGATCCGAAGGAGACTGAATTCACGAGACAATGGAGGAGGGAGATCCGATCACCTGGAGGATCACGACCCGATCCGATGCAGGAGGCGCGACCCGATCCGAACGCCTAAGGCCGATCCGATTCGATGAAGAATGTGAAGGCTGATCCGATCCGATTCGATTGTGATGACCAATAACCCGAGATGAAAAGGTAGTCCAAATGGAAGTTAGAGCTCAGGATCCCGGAACCAGTTGGGAACCAATGAGTTCACTTCACGAGTTGGACTTTGCTGCGGGACGTGTGCTAAGGAGTTGTCGACGTTCATAACTTCGATTCACCACTAAGAATGAATGATGGGCTACTTATCAGTGCCGTAAGGCCATTATGACCTGAGGGGCAAAGTTATGGTAGCAAGACTACGTTATCAGTGCAGTAGGGTCATTATGACCTGAGGGGCAAAGTGATGCGTAGTAAGACTATGAGCCAGCGCAGATGGGGTGAATAACTCCATGGGGCAAGTGGACATAGTAAGGATTAGTAAGACTATGAGCCAGTGCAGTGGGGTTCTTGTGACTCCATGGGGCAAAGTGGACATAGTAAGGATTGGTAAGGCTATGAGCCAGTGCAGTGGGGTTCTTGTGACTCCATGGGGCAAAGTGGACATATCAAATGATTAGTAGCTACATTATCAGTGCAGTGAAGCCATTTATGACTTCATGGGGCAGAGTGATCGTAGCAAGGTATGTTGGGTGATCGAAGTGGTGAATATCGTATGCTTTACGCACTGAGTGAGAGATGTGAGGATGGATGCTATGTTTGATTGTTTGCCATCATTATGACATGCACACCTCCCCCACCTCCGTATCTTTACACTGTTTGATATGGTACCTTAGAGTGTTGTACAGTATGTTGTGCTAACTCTTTGGTTGCAGGTCCAGGTTCAGGTATGTTTTAGTCTACCTGTTATTGTTCACTTTAGATGCTTATCGCTCATACCAGGCTTTATGTCTGACCCAGAGTTTTATGTCTCCTCTTATTACTCTGGATACTCACACAAGCAGACTAGAGACAGATTAGCTGGTGATGCGCGAGTAGCTGATTCGGAGGCGGGCAGGAGGCTTCCACGTATGATATATATATACACATTCTCCCTGTGTCGTTGGTGGTCGCTACTTGGGCATTATTAGTGTACCTCATTTATCTTACTTTTGCTTTGAGACAGTTTGAAAGTTGTAATAAGCTGTATTTTGGATTTCCGCTGCTATGATGTTTAGTTCTGATTTTCAGCTTATGCACTGTCTCTCCTGTTTTATGTCAAGTATATTATTATTATATTTTGTTCTATGCGCTGTGAGACATTCTACAGGTTCTTTGTATGTTCATTTCCATCTTCCCTTTCCTTCTGACGACCCGTTCCGTGCTAACTGGACATGTGTACAGCGCACTTTTGGAGTAAATGTCGGTTGGTGCGGGGCGGGCCGTCACAACTTTAATACTAGTCTTGTTTCTGATCCCACTGTAGACTCAAACCCATAAGGGTTACGACTCATCTGTTTGTGATAGGTTGGGGTTTGAGGATATCTGTGTTGGGCGTTAAGTTGACTGTGACGCATACATTCTGGTTTTTATGGGATATGATGGGGATTTTATCATGCTTAGTTTCCTAAGAATCATTTGATAATCTGATCTATACTAGTAGTCTGTAAGTATCTGAACATTTCTGAAAAGGATAGTTTTTTTTTACTCAAAGCGTTAAGTAGATTTCCAGTTGGACATTTGTTTAATGGGAGTGATTCTCTGAGTGTCAATCTGATGTTGATTTCGGTCTTCGGGGTTGATACTTAGGGGGTTATTCTCTTAAATCGATGTCTAATAGGATCAAAGCTTTTGTTTTAATCGTACTTGCTTCTATCACTCAGCTATATCCTATCGATCTAGTCTTCGACCTTTAGGTAGAAACTAATGGGTGTAAACATGTGTTTGAGACATGTTATTTTTGATGGTTGCTAGTGGATGCAAGTGGTTGCTCGTGGATGCATATACACACACTAGGCACTAGATCAGCTCAAAAACACTCTCATACTGCATATGGATGTGTGTGCATTTTTAAAATTTTAGTGGATGCAAAATAATTGACCCATCACATGGATGTTGCATTTGGATGAACGATTGTGCACTCATATAGAAATGATATGTATCAAATAGGAAAATTGCATACATGTTGGACTCATGGCACTAACATAAATCGCATTAAGGAGGTCAACTGAATCAGTGGACCGCCTGATCTTTGCATAAGATAAGGAATATATACACACACTTTTGCATATGTTCATACAACATTATAAGTTTTCTAAGGACAATGGATGCTTGTGGATGATGGTTCATCAGACCAATTGTTTTAACCCTATCCACCCAACACGTTTAAGGTATCATATTTATCTTAGATTTGCATTAATTAATTATTAATGCACAGACCTCTCGCATTAGGTCGGTAGCTTGTGGCCGCTGGATATGCTGGGCGGTTTCGGGCAGACTTCTGCTACAAGCCAGACCTAACCTCGTGTTTAAGCATATTTTAGTTATGCCTAAGACCCCTCACATTAGACTGACAGTTTGCGGTCGTTGGTTAAGCTGGTTTGTTCAGGGAAGGCTTCTACCGCAAACGGAGTCTATCCTCGTGTCATAGCCACTTTACAGAAAATATCAGACTAATTATGTCTGTTTAGCAGATTTAACTTCTTTACAAGTTACAGCAGATTATCCAAAGTTCTATTAACATGTTTTGCTCAATTTTAGATCGAGCCTCCAATTTATAATTATTCAGCTTTCAACAGATTAATCAATTCAACAGATTTAGCGGATAACAATTTTAGCAGATTAGGCAATTCAGCAGATTAAACAGATAATAGATTTAGCAGATTAGGCAATTCAACAGTTTAAGCAGATAACAGATTTAGCAGATTAGGCAATTTATCAGATTTAGCATATAACTGATTAGCAGATTAGGCAATTCAGCAGATTTAACAGATTAAATATTTCTTAAAGTTCTATTTACATATCTTGCCTAAATTTACATGCCTAAATCTTGGTCATAATTCATAATACGACATATGCTCCAAATTTTAATTAAACTTTGCACAGTACAGAATATTCTCTAAAAAGTCCCAAACAATATGAATTAGTCCAAATTATAGCCTATGATGCCAAATATCCTAAAATCCATATTTAGGCGCATTCACATTAATAGTTAAACTATTTGAATATAGATCTTTATGCCTAAGTCACATATATCTTTTTTCTCTTTTCAAGTCATAGATCGTGATATAATGACATGTGGTGTAGTGGTTATCACGCCTAAGCAGATGATAGGGTTAAGTTAACTAAATTTACACTTAACCAAAATATATAATGACATGTGGTGGGGTTAAGTAATACGAGAGGAAAACACTTAACCAATTATATAACATGATGTATGGGAAGGGTTAAGTTAACACGAGAACAACACTTAACCAATATAACATGATTTGAGGTAGGGTCAAGTCAACACCAGAAGGAAACACTTAACCAACATGACGTGACGGGTGGATGGGTTAAGTCAACTTGAATTGATTAATGACACTTGACCAATATAACTTGATGAGCGAATGGGGTTAAGTTTAATGGGAAATACTTAACCAATATAACATGATGAATGAATAGGGTTAAGTTAATAAATCGCACTTAACCAATCCAACATGATAAGCAAGAAAGGTTAAGTTAATAAGAACCACTTAACCAACACGACTTGACGAGTAGGAGGTTAAGTACACGTCGGGTAGGTGGGTAATATTAGTAAATATAGGCCCACAAAACTTAACCATTAAATAAACATGCTTGAATCCGTAGGAAGGTTAAGTGCACGTCGGGTTGGTGGGTAATATTAGTAAATATAGGCCCACAAAACTTAACCGTTTAGAAAACAAGCTAAAATCGGTGGGAGAGTTAAGTACATCTCGTATAGGTGGGTAATATTTGTATATATAGGCCCACAAACTTAACTAGCAGGAAACCCTAGTAACGTGGACCATTTCAGCAGTAACCCACATAGATGTATCATGGTACCCTGAAACTAGGCAGGGTGGGGCACGATTACTGGGCTGATTATAAGCGGTCAAAAGTAGTGGAAGGGGGTATGTCAGTGTAGGTTCAGACGGTTTACGGGTGTGCACGTACTCCGGAGTGGGAAAAAGCAGGCACTGGGTACCAATAGTTATACACTGTGCATCTTGAATCGCGTCAGGTCGGTATCGTAAGGCTTGATACACCTTATGGTGGGGCCAGCACAGAGTATCTACACGCAAGAGAGGGCCGACAGACACAGACACATGGAAAATTAATACAAAGTAGGTAGCATAATCCCTAGTTGGACCTAGGTCGCGTAAACCCAAAATCCGAGAAGCGTTCAATAGGTAGCATAAACCCCAGTGGCCCTGTGTAGCGTAAACTCTGGTTGAATCTAGTAAGCACTCGATAGTAAGCCCTGGATTAGATCTAGGTAATAAACGGAATCCCCATAATAGATGTACACTTGAAGGCAACCGCAAATAGGGGATTGGGATCATGTTATCATATGATCATAGATTACTAGTTTGGACACTAGTTAGGTATTGCAGAGATATAGAAATCAGTATAAAAAGAGTAGTTGCGAAGCAGAGAAGGAGTAGAAGCGCATTCAGTTTATCAGTACATTCATTTTATTGGTACATTCAGTTTATCTTACCATATCCCATGCTTATCCCATATTATCTTGTTACTATGGTTTAGTCTTATATTTAGTTTATTCATGTCATGACCCTTTTCCTCATTTAAATACTAAGAATCACTGGACTTACCAGACTTTATGTCTGACCTAGTTTTCTTTCGCCTCTTTTCTTCCATTTCCCCCCAGGTTGTCAGGGAGGGAATAACTCAGGTTTGTTTGGACCGTTACTCTTTCCAAGCTTAAATACTCTTTGACGTGTTGCCTTGGACTCTCTCTTCTACTGCTATGGCTGGCTCATGCTTTATTTGGGGAAATCATTTTATGCTTCTTTATTTTTGTAAGCAAGACAGGATACTTTGGTATTGTAAAACAATCTTTATACAAGCTGTTTATCAATGAAATAAAGTTTTATTTATTTGCCGCTGCTTTAATTGTCTGTCTTGTAATTTATCTACATCTTTTACCTATAATGCTCCACCGAACTTAAAGCATTCCCTTTTTGAGTGACCTCAACGGAGGTGGGGTGTTTCACTTGGTATCAGAGCTGAAGGTTAACGGATCAGATAAAAGATTTGAAAAATTATTTTCAAAACGGTTTTAAAAGAAGCATTTTCAAAAGAAAATTTTGTTTTAAAGGCATATTCCCCAAAGCCATATGCACTATCTTTTGACCCTCTGCTTGAATCCTTGTTTCCTTCTTTCTTGAGTCTCTGGGACTCCTGGCTTTCTGGGAGGTAACCTCATCGCGACATGGTTCCGTAGGCTTGAAGAGACTACGACACCTGTCAAAGGGAAAATAAGTGCCTAACTTCCATCTGTAGGCGTAATTTTCTTTCGAGCTTTGTAGGATTCTCCGTGCGATGGAGGCAGCTTTCGAGAGACATGTCAACAAGTTACACAAGGATGGCAAAGTTGAGAATGAGGGGGTTTGGCTAAGGAGCACAACACAAGGATGAAGAACCCATGGATATGGACTTGGCTCACAAAGGACGGGAGGAAAAAAATAGTAAAACCTAAGACAAGAGCAAGTATCTTTACTAAGGTATAACGGGTCATATAATTGAGGACAAGGGCAAGAACAAGGGACAGGATTTTCCGGAAGGCGAGCGCATGCTCTCACCACCAGCATACTTGAGAGAGAGGCAGTAAGATTTCGGTTGAAAGAGTTTTTCCTTTTTGATTATCCTGTTAGTACTCCTTCCGATTTTAGCGCTTCACATCCGTATATATATCTGTTTCCATAGTTGAGTCTCTGCACCCTAGATATTATGTATTAGAGGATCCCATTATAGTCTCAAATCCAATTACTGGTTCGACCCATTTATCTTTGACTTGTGAGGATTTGATAATGGCTATATCTATGTTTATGTTTTTGGGCTATGGGTTGATTTTAGGCATTGATTGGTTAGCTAGTAATTATGAAACAAGGGCAGTTAGACTTTCGACTTGCCTCGAGAATACCCTTGAGATTTCGTACGATCCTAAGGGATCAGTTTGTCTTAGCTACCTAGAATCACTTTACTTATCTATCGACGATTTTCGATCCGTTGGGGTAGTCCATGAGTACGCAAGATGTTTTGACTAAGGTAGGGGTTTTCCCCCTAAGAACTCGAGACAGACTTCCGCATGTATCTAGATGACACGGCAAAGCCAGTTATGCGATCAACGATAATTCTGGAGCATGATTGGCGAGGATAGCCAGAGAGTCGGTAAAGTGCTCAATTGTTTGGTTATTTTGTTAGTATCATCTCACATAGATCGTCCAAATTCGGAGGAGGTATCCCTTGGGTGCTTGTCTGATATTGGTTTAGGCCTTTGGGGCTTGTACTTGAGGGATGTCGAGTTCGACTAGGATGGTTTGCTTGAGAAATAAATGGTTGGGGTTGGCACCCTAAGTTAGACTGACATTAAGAGAGGTAATAAGCACATAGTAACCATTAGCTTTAGACCCTCAGATTTGCAGCATGATGGATAAGCTAAGTAGAGGAGAGACCCCTAATCATCTTAGGTATATACACTTGGTATCATGATTAACATATGTTTTTCTCGGGAGGATAGTTCGACTACATTTGATACCCTCTAGCATAGTAAGTAAGCGAGGTCCTATCTTTACTAATGGGTTTTGGAAATGGAGGTCAAGAAGCTTCACAATCGTGAAGTCAAATTAGTTAAGGTACAGTGGAGTGAAGCTCAAGAAGATGCGACTTAGAAGACTGAAGACTAGATACATGCATCTTACCCTTTTTGAGGGTATATCCTTGATTCCTCTTTTTCTGTAAAATCTATTTGCATGCTAGTCTTTATCTTTTAAGTATATCCTCTCGCTCCTATCCTCGATCCTTAGGTAGAAGACAATGGATATAAACATGTATTTGAAACATGTTATGATTGATGGTTGCAAGTGGTTGCTAGTGGTTGCTCGTGGATGCATATACGCACATTAGGCACTAGATCGGCTCAGTCACTTTCATATTGCATTTGCATATATGTATTTGTTTATGGATTGAACTTGATGTGTTGCATTTGAGTGAATGGTTTCGCACTCGTATATAAATGATATGTATCGTTAGGATTACATACATGATGGACTCATGGCACTGACATAATTCACATTAAGGAGTTCAACTGAATCAGTAGACCGCCTGATTTTACATTAGATAAGGACATGTACACATACTATGCATAGAATCATGAAAGCATTAGAAATCCTTTTAGGGACAATGGATGCCTGTGATTGAATGGTTGAGTAGATGGATACTAGATGTTAGGATACATTCTTCTTAATTTGAAGATTTCGGGGACGAAATCCTTTAAGGAGGGGAGAATGTAACACCCCGTATTTTCGGTAAACGTTAATGTAACAAATCAAAGTATACTAAATTTTTAACAAAAGAATCGAGGGAAACGGGTTATGCCATTGCGTTCGTCTCGGAATTCTGCTTGAGATAGAGTCCGAGTTTGTGTGAATCGGACTTCGTATGAAGATGTTATGGCCTGAAGAAGTTCAGCTCAAATTTAAAAACGGCTCGAAACTGAATTCAAAATTCAAAACAGAACCCAAAAGCGGACTGGGCGGGAAATTTCCCGCCCAGGACCCAGGTCGACCAGGGGGTCGACCTCCCCCCTATAGGTCGACTTGGGGGTCAACCTGCCCTATTTTTCCAGATCCGAGGCAGAATTCATTTTTATGTATCCGGGCTGATTTCTGGACTAAATTCATGAGTTCTTCGCTATATAAACGCCCCCAAACTTCACTCTCTCCACACAACTTCATTACGCCTATACTATGCCTCAATCCTAATTAAAATAAATCTTATTCTCCATTAAAACAAGTTATAGTTCTTCTTCAAATTGGAGATTCAAATCAAGATAAAGCTTCAAGTTGGACCATAGGCATTCCGCTTCAAGCAACGTCACTCGAATCATAGCAAATCGCCTTTTCTAAACCGATCACTATAAGTTCGGTTATTCCTTAGATTTGAAAGTGTAATTGGAATTGTGAATGTAATGAATCAAAATATAGAACTATACCAATTTGCAAGTTAATTATCTTTGATTCATGCTTATGTCAAATCTAATGTTAACTATGCCTTTGGATCTGATTCTCGATTGTGGCCTAGAACTTATTGTGGCTAATTGCCAACGACTATGATTATGGGACTTTTGCCTAAGACTATGAAACTGTTGCCCATGAAACTATCGCCTATGCCTATGATCCATGACAAAGAGACTATTACATATGACGATGATTATAAGACTGTTGCCTATGACTATGAGTATGATTCATAATTTTGAGACTATTGCATATGATTCATGACTATGAGACTATTACCAAGATTTATGACTATGAGACTATTGCCTATGACATTGATTAAGAAACTATTGTGATTAGTCGCCCATGACTATTGTGGTTAATTGCCAATAACTGTTGTAGTCAGTGACTTATGCCTATTCCCATTAACCTATTAGGTTGTACTTCAAACTGGCATTATGTTGGACCAAATCACCTACGCCTATTCTCTTAGTTATGTTGGATCCCATTTTTTTGGGGTGTAACTTGTCTAGTTTATTCCTATTCACTGTTATGTACATCAAACCCATTGGAACCATTATTTTTGTATTTGGTTCATTCTTGCATGGCTATTCTTTTATGTCAATTCTCGTGCTTATCTCCTATTCCTTGCTTTGATACTATTAGTATCATTTCATGAGTACTTAGAAACTTGTGAAATCATGTTATACGTATGATTACGACGCGGGAATTTGGGCGTAGCTTAATTAAGTTAGTTTGGCATAATAAATATGTTGGCATAATCTAAATTGGCTATAACAGTGAATGATTTACATGCATATTAGATTTGGGCATAAGTTGATAAATTCAATTGGCTGCAAAGGGTGTAATTGGCGTGTAAACCATGTTTTGGACATAAACAGTAAATTAGAATATTAAATCTAGTTTTGACATGAACCATAAATTGGAATATTAATCTAGATTGGGAATGAATTGTAAAAGGGGAATATTAAATCAAAAATTGGTATAAATTGCAAGTTGGGCTGATTTGTAGGTAAATCAAGTTTTGGGCATAGAATATAAATATGCTAATTTGCATGACAAATAAATATGATCTAGGCTAAATTGATTTACGGAAAATTTACATAAATAGTAAATATGTAAATTTAGTAAAAGCCGAATATGCCTAACTCGAGGTTAGACTGAGTTGTGGTGTAAAACTGCCCGGAACTGGCCAGCACATACAGTGACCACAAGAATACCTGTCTAATGTGGGTGGTTAGTGCATCAAGCCCAGAAAGACCCGAGATTAGACTGAGTTGTGGTGTAAACCTGCCCGGAACCGACCGGCACATCCAGTAACCACAACAATATCTGTCTAATGTGAGTGGTTGGTGCTTTAATTAATTAATTAATTAATTAAGGCTCATGAATAAATCAAGCTAGAAATGGTAAGGTTAAGTAATTAGGGAAACACTTAACCATAATAACATGTTAATTAGACAAGTGGGTGAGGTTAAGCAAATTTAGAACACTTAACCGTTGTAACATGTTAATTAAGCAGATGATAGGGTTAAGTTAACTAAATTTACACTTAACCAAAATATATAATGACATGTGGTGGGGTTAAGTAACACGAGAGGAAAACACTTAACCAATTATATAACATGATGTATGGGAAGGGTTAAGTTAACACGAGAACAACACTTAACCAATATAACATGATTTGAGGTAGGGTCAAGTCAACACCAGAAGGAAACACTTAACCAACATGACGTGAAGGGTGGATGGGTTAATTCAACTTGAATTGATTAATGACACTTGACTAATATAACTTGATGAGCGAATGGGGTTAAGTTAGATGGGAAATACTTAACCAATATAACCTGATGAATGAACAGGGTTAAGTTAATAAATCACACTTAACCAATCCAACATGGTAAGCAAGAAAGGTTAAGTTAATAAGAACCACTTAACCAACACGACTTGATGAGTAGGAGGATAAGTACACGTCGGGTAGGTGGGTAATATTAGTAAATATAGGCCCACAAATCGGAGGATAATTAAATTGTAATAAAATAATTATGAGAAACGGGTTGTGCCATTGCGCTCGCCTCGAAATTCTGCTTGGAATAGAGTCCAAGTTTGCGTAAATCGGAGTCCGTATGAAGAAGATATGGCCTTCAGAAGTTTCAGTAAAAATCAGCCCGGAATTCAAAATTCAAATTTCGAAATTCAAAACAGACACCCGGGCTGGGCGGGAAAATTCCTGCCCAGGATCCAGGTCGACACTAGGGTCGACCTGGGTAAACAGGTCGACACTAGGGTTCACCTTAGGGTCGACCTCCCCCCTTTTCCAGATCTGTAGACAGATCCATTTTTCTGCACCTGGACGCCTTTTTGACCGGAGTCATGAGCTCTAACCTGTTTAAACACCCCCAAACCTAGCTTTCTCTCCACACAATTTCATTCTGCCTATACTCTGCCTCTATTCTAATTAAAAATAAAAATAGCGTCGCTATTCTGCTGGAATCAAAACTAGAACTAGCTCATCTTCTTCCAATCTAAATAGAATTAAAAGAGAATCAAATCTAATCGATAGTCTATGCCAAAGGAGCGCTATTCAGTGTCAGAACACAGAGTCCAGAATACAAGAATCATTCCCTTTTTGTGAGTACAGTTTTTTTCAGATATGAAATTTATTAATTATCTTGACATTTTTGTGAATCTGGATCTGAGGTTATGCATACTTTTCTGTGGATTTATCTTGACTGTGACTATTATGTATCTGTTCTCTCTTTTCTTCCTTTTTGTTTATAACCAGGCTACCACGAGCCTGTGCCAAATCTCATAAGAGATTAACGCACGAATGCTAAATTTTGGGACAAATAATGGATAAGGCATAATTGAACATGACAAATTTGAGAAAAGAACATAGGTTGTAAATTAAGATATTAAATCAGTGCATACTATGTATAAAAGACTGTGATTTGGAAGAATTATTATTATATGATAGCATATGACTTGGGATTAGGAATATAATGCATATTATAATGCAAGATCTGATTTTTAGGACATAATACATTATTAAAATTTAAGATCTAGATTTTGGGGCATATTTTATATCACGATCTATGGCTTGAAAAGAAAAAAAAATATGTGACTTAGGCATAAAGATGTATATTAAAATAGGTTAACTATTAATGTGAATGCGCCTAAATATGGATTTCAGGATATTTGGCATACAATCAAGTTAACAAGTTTTCAGACTAACGAATCAGATATACAGATTAACAAGTTCTCAGACTAACGGGTCAGATATACAGATTAACAGGCTTACAGATTGTTTACCTAACTTTGTATTGGGCCTACAAATTTACGAAACGGGTTTATTAGATTCATCAGACCAATTGTTTTAACCCTATCCACCCAACACATTTTAGGTATCATATTTATCTTAGATTTGCATTGATTAATTATTAATGCACAGACCTCTCATATTAGGTCGGTAGCTTGCGGCCGCTGGACATGCCGGGCGGTTCCGGGCAGACTTCTGCCACAAGCCAGACTTAACCTCGTTTCTAAGCATATTTTAGTTATGCCTACGACCTCTCACATTAGACTGACAGTTTGCGGTCGCTGGTTAAGCCAGTTGGTTCTGGGCAGGCTTCCACCGCAAACGGAGTCTAACCTCGTGTCATAGCCAATTTATTCCAATACAGATTATATAGATATCAGACTAATTTATGTCCATTTAACAGATTAAACTTTCTGATAGGTTATAGCAGATTAATCGAATTTCCATGTTTTACTCAATCTTAGATCGAGCCTACGGATTTTCATAACCAAATTACAATTATTTAGCTTTCAACAGATTAGGCAATTCAACGGATTTAGCTGATAACAGATTTGGCAGATTTGACAATTCAACAGATTTAGCAGATAAAAGATTTGGCAGATTAGGTAATTCAACAGATTTAGCAGATAGCAGATTTGGCAGTTAGGCAATTCAACAGATATAGCAGATAACAGATTTAGAAAATTAGGTAATTCAACAGATTAATCATTTCTAAAATTATATTCACATATCTTGCCTAATCCTAAATCATGGTAATAATTCATAATACAACATATGTCCCAAATTTTAATTAAACTTTGCACAGTACATAATATTCTCTAAAAAGCCCTAAACAATATGAATTATGCCAACTTATAGCGTATGATGCCAAATATCCTAAAATCCATATTTAGGCGCATTCACATTAATAGTTAACCTATTTTAATATAGATCTTTACGCCTAAGTCACATATTTCTTTTTTTTTTTCTTTTCAAGTCATAGATCGTGATATATAATATGCCCCAAAATCTAGATCTTAAATTTTAATCATGTATTATGTCCTCAAAATCAGATCTTGCATTATAATATGCATTATATTCCAAATCCCAAGTCATATGCTATCATATAATAACTCTTCTTCCAAATCACAGTCTTTTATACATAGTATGCACTGATTCTAGATCTTAATGTACAACCTATGTTCTTTTCTCAAATCAGTCACAGATCAGTCATGTCCAATTATGCAATATCCATTATTTGTCCCAAAATTTAGCGTTCGTGCGTTAATCTCTTATGAGAATTGGCGCAGGCTCATGGTAGCCTGGCTATAAACAAAAAGGAAGAAAAGAGAGAACAGATACAGAATAGTCACAGTCAAGATAAATCCACAGAAAAGTATGCATAACCTCAGATCCAGATTCAAAAAAATGTCAAGATAATTATTAAATTTCATATCTGAAAATAACTGTACTCACAAAAAGGGAATGATTCTTGTATTCTGGAATCTGTGTTCTAATGCTGAATAGCGCTCCTTTAGCGTAGACTATCGATTAGATTTGATTCTCTTTTAATTCTATTTAGATTGGAAGAAGATGCGCTAGTTCTAGTTTTGATTCTAGCAGAATAGCGACGCCATTTTTATTTTTAATTAGAATAGAGGCAGAGTATAGGCAGCATGATATTGTGTGGAGAGAAAGCTAGGTTTGGGGGTATTTAAATAGGTCAGAGCTCACGAATCCGGTCAGAAAGGCGTCCAGGTGCAGAAAAATGGATCTGTCTACAGATCTGGAAAAATAGGGGGGGTGGGGGGAGGTCGACCCTAGTGTCGAACTGTTTACCCAGGTCGACCCCTAGGTCGACCCTAGTGTCGACTTGGGTCCTGGGCGGGAATTTCCCGCCCAGCCCGGGTGTCTGTTTTGAATTTCGAAATTTGAATTTTGAATTCCGGGCTGATTTTTACTGAAACTTCTGAAGGCCATATCTTCTTCATATGGAGTCCGATTTATGCAAACTTGGACTCTATTCCATGTAGAATTTCGAGACGAACACAATGGCACATCCCATTTCCCTTAGTTATTTTATTACAATTTAATTATCCTCTGATTTGTTACTCTTATGTTCACAAAAAATACGGGGTGTTACATTCTCCCCTCCTTAAAGGATTTCGTCCCCGAAATCTTCAAGCTAGGAAGAATGTGTCATCACCCATCTGCTCAACCATCATCCACAAGCATCCATTGTCCTTAGAAAACTTCTAATGTTGTATGAACATATGCAAAAGTGTGTGTATATGTTCCTTATCTAATGCAAAGATCAGGCGGTCCACTGATTCAGAGCGTTTTCGTAGACAGAACAGAAAATTTACAAGACAGATAAAGTAGTACTTGAAAATTTTATAACTTTATTACAGCAAAAAAAAAGTTTGGTTACATCTTTCCAAAGCACAATATCAGAATTCAAGTACAAAATATCGGTCTTGTACAAAAGCCTTCAGAATGCATAGTTTTTAAAGTCATAATCCCCAACGTAAACTGGCATGGAAAGATAGAGCCAAAGCCAAGCAATACTTCAAGAAAAGAGAATTTGAATCAATCTCCTATGTTTCCACCCTTAAAACCTAAGGGGGGGGGATGGAAAGAGGCGAAACAAACTAGGCCAGACATAAGTCTGGTGAGTCCAGTGACTTTCAGCATATAAACAGATAATAGTATCATGACATGTAAATAAAACTGGATGAGTGATAACCGTAACATGAATAGCAGGTTAACAGAATGATACAGATTAAGCTAAGCTTTTTTATTTAGTCCTCACTTCTCTGCACTATTACTAGTATAACAGGATTAGTTGTTACCCTAATGTCTAAACTGAAACAGAAACGGAAACAGAATAATCTCTATAGAAACCGAATGCTATAATGGGCCTTCACCACCGAAACAGATAGAAGGTACAGAAGCAGAATACTAATAATGGGCCTTTACCACCCAACTAATGGGCCTTTACCACCCCAACAGACAGAAGGTACGGAAACAGAATCAGAGACGGAAACAGAATAATCCCTACGGAAACAGAATGTCAGAATTAGGTGTACATTAGTAATGGGCCTTCTAAAATGGTTGACACATCCATAGGCTATAATATGTGATGGGTCAAAAAGGAAACGCCAAAGGAGCGCTACTCAGTGTCAGAACACAGATTCCTGAATACAAGAATCGTTCCCTTTTTGTGAGTACAGTTATTTTCAGATATGAAATTTAATAATTATCTTGACATTTCTGTGAATCTAGATCTGAGGTTATGCATACTTTTCTGTCGATTTATCTTGACTGTGACTATTCTGTATCTGTTCTCTCTTTTCTTCCTTTTTGTTTATAGCCAGGCTACCACGAGCCTGCGCCAAATCTCATAAGAGATTAACCACGAATGCTAAATTTTGGGACAAATAATGGATAATGCATAACTGGACATGACTGATCTGTGACTGATTTGAGAAAAGAACATAGGTTGTAAATTAAGATCTAGAATCAGTGCATACTATGTATAAAAGACTGTGATTTGGAAGAAGAATTATTATATGATAGCATATGACTTGGGATTTGGAATATAATGCATATTATAATGCAAGATCTGATTTTGAGGACATAATACATGATTAAAATTTAAGATCTAGATTTTGGGGCTTATTTTATATCATGATCTATGACTTGAAAAGAGAAAAAAAGAAATATGTGACTTAGGCATAAAGATCTATATTAAAATACGTTAACTATTAATGTGAATGCTCCAAAATATGGATTTTAGGATATTTGGCATCATAGGCTATAATTTGGCATAATTCATATTGTTTGGGGCTTTTTAGAGAATATTTTATACTGTGCGAAGTTTAATTAAAATTTGGGGCATATGTTGTATTATGAATTATGACCATGATTTAGGATTAGGCAAGATATGTGAATACAATTTTAGAAATGATTAATCTGTTGAATTACTTAGTCTGCTAAATCTGTTATCTGCTAAATCTGTAGAATTGCCTAATCTGCCAAATCTGTTATCTGCTAAATCAGTTGAATTACTTAATCTGCCAAATCTGTTATCTGCTAAATCTATTGAATTGTCAAATCTGCCAAACCTGTTATCAGCTAAATCCGTTGAATTGCCTAATATGTTGAAAGCTAAATAATTGTAATTTGGGTATGAAAATCCGTAGGCTCGATCTAAGATTGAGTATAACATGGAAATTCGATTAATCTGCTATAATCTGTAAGGAAGTTTAATCTGTTAAATGGACATAAATTAGTATGATATCTGTATAATCTGTATTGGAATAAATTGGCTATGACACGAGGTTAGACTCCGTTTGCGGTGGAAGCCTGCCCGGAACCAACCGGCTCAACCAGTGACCGCAAACTGTTAGTCTAACGTGAGAGGTCGTAGGCATAACTAAAATATGCTTAGACACGAGGTTAGGTCTGGCTTGTGGCAGAAGTCTGCCCGGAACCGCCCCACATATCCAGCGGCCACAAGCTACCGACCTAATGTGAGAGGTCTATGCATTAATAATTAATTAATGCAAATCTAAGATAAATATTAAAACTAAAACGTGTGGGGTGGATAGGGTTAAAACAATTGGTCTGATGAATCTAATAAACCTGTTTCGTAAATCTGTAGCCCCAATACAAAGTTAGGTAAAACAATCTGTAAGCCTGTTAATCTGTATATCTGACCCGTTAGTCTGAGAACTTGTTAATCTGTATATCTGATCCGTTAGTCTGAAAACGTGTTATCTTGATTGTCTGATATGTGAACTAGTAACCTGAACTCTATCTGAAATCCCTTAACAAGTTAATCTGAAATATGTTAGTCTGGGGACATAAGGTTAGGAGGGGGAATACTTGTGTCATCTGTTGTTTGGGACCCATATTAGTCAGTAACCCTTCCTGGTATCAAAACTTTGACCCCACGCTATGTAGCGGTCCGGGCACGCTTACTGAACTAATTATAAGAAGTTCATTCTGATAATGGCGAGGGGTGTTGATGGTGCGTTCCAACCGGGTCATGTGCGTGCATGGATCCGGTATGCTCTGAGGATATATGACACCGTGACATCTGTAAATAGGTCTGTGCCAATAGGTTGCCACTTTAGGGAGTGATACACCCTATTGTGGGACCGACACAGGGTATTTATGTATTAGGGAGCCGATCGCTTGGGGGTAGGACTTAGGGTACACTTAGTTCTGTCTGTTTATTTTGGTACCGTCTGTTTCCGTTGGGTGGCAACACCTGTCTGTTTCTGCGTGGTACCGTCTGTTGGGGTGGTAAAGGCCCATTACTAGTGTACACCTAATTCTGATATTCTGTTTCCTAGGTATTATTTTGTTTCCGTCTCTGATTCCGTTTCTAATTTTGTTTTCGTACCTTCTATCTGTTGGGGTGGTAAAGGCCCATTACTAGTGTACACCTAATTCTGACATTCTGTTTCGGTAAGGATTATTCTGTTTCCGTCCCTGATTCCGTTTTTGATTCGGTTTCCATACCTTCTGTCTGTTGGGGTGGTAAAGGCCCATTAGTTGGGTGGTAAAGGCCCATTATTGGTATTTTGCTTCTGTACCTTCTGTCTATTCGGGTGGTAAAGGCCCATTACTAGCATTCTGTTTCTGTAGAGATAATTCTGTTTCCGTTTCTGTTTTAGTTTAGACATTAGGGTAACACCTAATCCTGTTATACTAGTATTAGTGTAGAGAAGTGAGGACAAAGTAAAAAAGCTTAGCTTAATCTATATCATTCTGTTAACCTGCTATTCCTGTTATGGTTATCTCTCATCCATTTTATTTACATGTCATGATACTATTATCTGTTTATATGCTGAAAGTCACTAGATCCACCAGACTTATGTCTGACCTAGTTTGTTTCTCCTCTTTTCTTTCCGTCCCCCCCCCCCCCCCCAGGTTTTCAGGGTGGAAACATAGGAGCCTGATTCAGATTCTCTCTGCTTGAAGTATTGCTTGGCTTTGGCTCTATCTTTCCATGGTAGTTTACGTCGGGGATTATGACTTTAAAAACTATGCATTTTGAAGGCTTTTGTACAAGACCGTTATTTTGTACTTGAATTCTGATATTGTGATTTCGAAAGATGTAACCAAACTTATTTCTGTTTCTGTTGTAATAAAGTTATAAAATTTTCAAGTACTACTTTATCTGTCTTGTAAATTTTCCGTTCTATCTACTAAAACGCTCCATCAAAGTTAAGGCATTCCGTTTGTGAGTGACCTTAACGGAGGTGAGGTGTTACACTTGGTATCCGAGCCTGCCCGGAACCAACCGGCTCAACCAGCTACTGCAAACTGTCAGTCTAATGTGAGAGGTCAAAGGCATAACTAAAATATGCTTAGACACGAGGTTAGGTCTGGCTTGTGGCAGAAGTCTGCCCGGAACCGCCCGGCATATCCAGCAGCCACAAGCTACCGACCAAATGTGAGAGGTCTGTGCATTAATAATTAATTAATGCAAATCTAAGATAAATATGACACCTAAAACATGTTGGGTGGATAGGGTAAAAACAATTGGTCTGATGAATCTAATAAACCCGTTTCGTAAATCTGTAGGCCCAATACAAAGTTAGGTAAAACAATATGTAAGCCTGTTAATCTGTATATCTGACCCGTTAGTATGAGAACTTGTTAATCTGTATATCTGATCCATTAGTCTGAAAACTTGTTAACTTGATTGTCTGATCTGTGAACTAGTAACCTGAACTCTATCTGGGGACACAAGGTTAGGAGGGAGAATACTTGTGTCATCTGTTGTTTGGGACCCATATTAGTCAGCAACCCTTTATTGTATCAAAACTTTGACCCCACGCTATGTAGGGGTCCGGGCATGCTTACTGAACTAATTATAAGCGGTTCATTCTAATAATGGAGAGGGGTGTTGATGGTGCATTCCAACAGGGTCATGTGCGTGCATGGATCCGGTCTTCTCTGAGGATTTAATACACCGTGACATCTGAAATAGGTCTGTGCCAATAGCTTGCCACTATAGGGAGTGATACACCCTACTGTGGTGCCGACACAGGGTATTTATGTATTAGGGACCCAATCGCTTGGGGGTAGGACTTAGGGTACACTTAGTTCTGTCTGTTTCTGTTGGTACCGTCTGTTTCCGTTGGGTGGCAACACCTGTCTGTTTCTGCATGGCACCGTCTGTTGGGGTGGCAAAGGCCCATTACTAGTGTACACCTAATTCTGACATTCTGTTTCCGTAGGGATTATTCTGTTTCCGTCTCTGATTCCGTTTCTGATTCTGTTTCCGTACCTTCTGTCTGTTGGGGTGGTAAAGGCCCATTAGTTGGGTGGTAAAGGCCCATTATTAGTATTCTGCTTCTGTACCTTTTGTCTGTTCGGGTGGTAAAGTCCCATTACTAGCATTCTGCTTCTGTAGAGATTATTCTGTTTCCGTTTCTGTTTCAGTTTAGACATTAGGGTAACACCTAATCCTGTTATACTAGTATTAGTGCAGAGAAGTGAGGACTAAGTAAAAAGCTTAGCTTAATCTATATCATTCTGTTAACCTGTTATTCCTGTTATGTATATCTCTCATCCAGTTTTATTGACATGTCATGATACTATTATCTATTTATATGCTGAAAGTCACTGGACTCACCAGACTTATGTCTGACCTAGTTTGTTTCGCCTCTTTTCTTTCCGTTTCCCCCCCCCCAAGGTTTTCAGGGTGGAAACATAGGAGCTTTATTCAGATTCTCTCTGCTTGAAATACTGCTTGGCTTTGGCTCTATCTTTCCATGGCGTTTACGTTGGGGATTATGACTTTAAAAACTATGCATTCTGAAGGCTTTTGTACAAGAATGATATTTTGTACTTAAATTCTGATATTGTGATTTGGAAAGATGTAACCAAACTTATTTCTGTTTCTGTTGTAATAAAGTTATAAAATTTTCAAGTACTACTTTATCTGTTTTGTAAATTTTCTGTTCTGTCTGCTAAAACGCTCCATCAAAGTTAAGGCATTCCCTTTGTGAGTGACCATAACGGAGGTGGGGTGTTACACTTGGTATCAGAGCTGAAGGTTACCAGATTTGATAAAAAGTTTTGAAAACTATTTTCAAAAGAGGTTTTAAAAAGGAAGTATTTTCAAAAGTAGAGTTTATTTTGAAAAACATAATCCCCAAAGCCATATGCCTATATTTCTATCCTTTGTTTTGAGTCTTTCCTTTTCTTTCGTTTCAGCATGTCTGGGGATCTTAACCTTCCGGAGGGCGTACCGATACCTGGCTGGTTCAGGAGGTACCTAGAAGCTAGGGCTAATGATGCGGGCCCAACAAACGTCCCTCCTCCCCCAGCTGCAGCGGTTCCTCCTCCTCCTCCTCCGCGCGTGAATACTTTCCTGAAGATATGTAGAGAATTTCGAGCCATGGGCGGGAAGAAATTTAATGGAACTGATTCCTTCATGGAGGAAAGGAACTGTCTCAAAGAAACTGAGGATTTGTTCGTTATCTTCGAGGTGGACGATAGGCAGAAGACACAATTGGCGGTATGGTTTCTTAAGGACGAAGCTTCTTTTTGGTGGGAGGTTACAAATGGAGAACGTCCGGTAGAGAGATGGATAGATTTCAGGCATAGGTTCGAGATGAAATTTTCTCATGTGCGGAAGAGAGTCTATACGTAGAGAGGTTCTTGGCGTTGAAGCAGGGGAATTTATCAGTGAGAGAGTACATCAACAAGTTTAATCAGTTGGCGAGATTCGACTTAGATTTGGTAAATACACCGCATAAGAAGGCACTAAGATTTGCTAAAGGTTTGAATGAGCCGCTACACGGATTGGCGATGTCCCACATTCCTATGGGGACAACCTTCGAGAAATTGGTGGACATGGCGTTAATGCATGAAGAAGAAGCCGAAAGTAAAAAAGAAGGATGAAAAGCTTGAAGGACCACAGAACAAGAAGGCGGGGCCCAAAAAGGAAACGCAAAAGAAGGATGAGAGGTCTAAAGATAAGAAGGAGAAGAAGTGCTTTACTTGTGGAAGCTCGACCCATCTGAACAAGGATTGTAGAAAGAGGAAGGGCACTTGCTTCAACTGTGGAGAAATGGGGCACTTCACTTGGGACTGCCCAAAGAAACGAGGACAAAGGCAGAGGGCAGGACCAACTTCTGGAGGACAGGCGGATACGCTCGAGGCTCGTGGATAGGATAGAAATAGGAAAACTTTATGTATAAAGATTAATCTCCTTATCTGATTGTGGAGTTAAAAACTCTTTCTGATTCTGGCATTTTGATTCTGTAATTGAAACTCTGCACTTTAATACTAGTCTTGTTTCTGATTCCGCTATAGTCTCAAACCCCATGAGGTTTACGACTCATCTGTTTGTGATAAGTTAGGGTTTGAGGGTATCTGTGTTAGGCGTTAAGTTGACTATGATGCATATATTCTGGGTTTTTATCATGCTTAGTTTCCTAAGAATCATTTGGTAATCTGATCTGTATCAGTAGTCTGTAGGTATCTGAATATTTCTGAAAAGGATAGGGGTTTTTACACAAAACGTGAAGTAGATTTCCAGTAGGACAATTGTTTAGTGGGAGTGATTCTCTGAGTGTTAATCTGATGTTGATTTCGGTCTTCGGGTTTGATACTTAGTGGGTTATTCTCTTAAATCGATGTCTAATGGGAACCTAGCTTTTGTTTTAATTGTACTTGCTTCTATCACTCGACTTTATCGACCGAATCTTCGACCTTTAGGTAGAAACTAATGGGTGTAAACATGTGTTTGAGACATGTTATGTTTGATGGTTGCAAGTGGATGCAAGTGGTTGAAAGTAGTTGCTCGCGGATGCATATACACACACTAGGCACTAGATCGACTCAAAAACACTCTCATACTGCATATGGATGTGTGTGCATTTCTAAAATTTTTATTGATGCAAAATGGTTGACTCAGCACATGGATGTTGCATATGAATGAATGGTTATGCACTCATATAGAAATGATATGTATCAAATAGGAAAATTGCATACATGTTGGACTCATGGCACTGACATAATTCGCATTAAGGAGGTCAACTGAATCAGTGGACCGCCTGATCTTTGCATTAGATAAGGAACATATACACACACTGTTGCATATGTTCATACAACATTAGAAGTTTTCTAAGGACAATGGATGCTTGTGGATGATGGTTGAGTAGATGGGTGATTGGATGGTAGGACACATTCTTCATAGCTTGAAGATTTCGGGGACGAAATCCTTTAAGGAGGGGAGAATGTAACACCCCGTATTTTCTGTGAACATAAGAGTAACAAATCAGAGGATAATTAAATTGTAATAAAATAATTAAGAGAAACGGGTTGCGCCATTATGTTCATCTCAAAATTCTGCTTGGAATAGAGTCCAAGTTTGCATAAATCGGACTCCATATGAAGAAGATATGGCCTTCAGAAGTTTCAGTAAAAATCAGCCCGGAATTCAAAATTCAAATTTCGAAATTCAAAACAGACACCCGGGCTGGGCGGGAAAATTCCCGTCCAGGACCCAGGTCGACACTAGGGTCGACCTTACCGTCGACCTCCCCCCTTTTCCAGATCTGTAGACAGATCCATTTTTCTGCACCTGGACGCCTTTCTGACCGGATTCGTTAGCTATAACCTATTTAAACACCCTCAAACCTAACTTTCTCTCCACACAATTTTATTATGCCTATACTCTACCTCTATTCGAATTAAAAATAAAAATGGCATCGCTATTCTGCTAGAATCAAACCTAGAACTAGCGCATCTTCTTCCAATCTGAATAGAATTAAAAGAGAATCAAATCTAATCGATAGTGTACGCCAAAGGAGCGCTATTCAGTGTCAGAACACAGATTCCAGAATACAAGAATCGTTCCCTTTTTGTGAGTATAGTTATTTTCAGATATGAAATTTAATAATTATCTTGACATTTTTTTGAATCTGGATCTGAGGTTATGCATACTTTTCTGTTGATTTATCTTGACTGTGACTATTCTGTATCTGTTCTCTTTTTTCTTCCTTTTTGTTTATAGCCAGGCTACCATGAGCCTGCGCCAAATCTCATAAGAGATTAACGCACGAATGCAAAATTTTGGGACAAATAATGGATAATGCATAATTGGACATGACTGATCTGTGACTGATTTGAGAAAAGAACATAGGTTGTAAATTAAGATCTAGAATTAGTGCACACTATGTATAAAAGACTGTGATTTGGAAGAAGAGTTATTATATGATAGCATATGACTTGGGATTTGGAATATAATGCATATTATAATGCAAGATCTGATTTTGACGACATAATACATGATTAAAATTTAAGATCTAGATTTTGGGGCATATTTTATATCATGATCTATGACTTAAAAAAAAATATGTGACTTAGGCGTAATGATCTACATTAAAATAGGTTAACTATTAATGTGGATGCGCCTAAATATGGATTTTAGGATATTTGGCATCAAAGGCTATAATTTGGCATAATTCATATTGTTTGGGGCTTTTTAGAGAATATTCTGTACTGTGCAAAGTTTAATTAAAATTTGGGGCATATGTTGTATTATGAATTATGACCATGATTTAGGATTAGGCAAGATATGTGAATACAATTTTAGAAATGATTAATCTGTTGAATTACCTAATCTGCTAAATCTGTTATCTGCTAAATATGTTGAATTGCTTAATCTGCCAAATCTTTTATCTACTAAATCTATTGAATTACCTAATCTGCCAAATATGTTATCTGCTAAATCAATTGAATTGTCAAATCTGCCAAATCTGTTATCAGCTAAATCCGTTGAATTGCCTAATCTGTTGAAAGCTAAATAATTGTAATTTGGGTATGAAAATCCGTAGGCTCGATCTAAAATTGAGTAAAATATGGATATTCGATTAATCTGTTGTAACCTGTAAGGAAGTTTAATCTATTAAATGGACATAAATTAGTCTGATATCTGTATAATATGTATTGGATAAATTGGCTACGACACGAGGTTAGACTCCGTTTGCGGTGGAAGCCTGCCCGGAACCAACCGGCTTAACCAACAACCGCAAACTGTCAGTCTAATGTGAGAGGTAGTAGGCAAAACTACAATATGCTTAGACACGAGGTTAGGTCTGGCTTGTGGCAGAAGTCTGCCCGGAACTACCCGGCATATCCAGCGGCCACAAGCTACCGACCTAATGTGAGAGGTCTGTGCATTAATAATTAATTAATGCAAATCTAAGATAAATATGATACCTAAAACGTGTTGGGTGGATAGGGTTAAAACAGTTGGTCTGATGAATCTAATAAACCCGTTTCGTAAATCTGTAGAACCAATATAAAGTTATGTAAAACAATCTGTAAGCCTGTTAATCTGTATATCTGACCCGTTAGTCTGAGAAATTGTTAATCTGTATATCTGATCCGTTAGTCTGAAAACTTGTTAACTTGATTGTCTGATCTGTGAACTAGTAACCTGAACTCTATCTGAAATCCGTAAACAAGTTAATCTGAAATCTGTTAGTCTGGGGATATAAGGTTAGGAGGGGGAATACTTGTGTCATATGTTGTTTGGGACCCATATTAGTCAGTAACCCTTTCTGGTATCAAAACTTTGATCCCACACTATGTAGGGGTCCGGGCATGCTTACTGAACTAATTATAAGCGGTTCATTCTGATAATAGCGAGGGGTGTTGATGGTGCGTTCCAACCGGGTCATGTGTGTGCATGGATCCGGTCTGCTCTGAGGATGTAAGACATCGTGACATCTGTAAATAGGTTTGTGCCAATAGGTTGCCACTTTAGGGAGTGATACACCCTACTGTGGGGCCGACACAGGGTATTTATGTATTAGGGAGCCGATCGCTTGGGGGTAGGACTTAGGGTACACTTAGTTCTGTTTGTTTCTGCTGGTACCGTCTATTTCCGTTGGGTGGCAACACTTGTCACTTTCTGCATGGTACCGTCTGTTGTGGTGGTAAAGGCCCATTACTAGTGTACACCTAATCCTGGCATTCTGTTTCCGTAAGGATTATTCTGTTTCCGTCTCTGATTCCGTTTCTGATTCCATTTCCGTACCTTCTGTCTATTGGGGTGGTAAAGGCCCATTAGTTGGGTGGTAAAGGCCCATTATTAGTATTCTGCTTCTGTACCTTTTGTCTGTTCGGGTGGTAAAGTCCCATTACTAGCATTCTGCTTCTGTAGAGATTATTCTGTTTCCGTTTCTGTTTCAGTTTAGACATTAGGGTAACACCTAATCCTGTTATACTAGTATTAGTGCAGAGAAGTGAGGACTAAGTAAAAAGCTTAGCTTAATCTATATCATTCTGTTAACCTGTTATTCCTGTTATGTATATCTCTCATCCAGTTTTATTGACATGTCATGATACTATTATCTATTTATATGCTGAAATTCACTGGACTCACCAGACTAATGTCTGACCTAGTTTGTTTCGCCTCTTTTCTTTTCGTTTCCCCCCCCCCTCAGGTTTATGGGTGGAAACATAGGAGGTTGATTCAGATTCTCTCTGCTTGAAGTATTGCTTGGCTTTATCTTTCCATGGCAGTTTACGTTGGGGATTATGACTTTAAAAACTATGCATTCTGAAGGCTTTTGTAAAAGACCGATATTTTGTACTTGAATTCTGATATTGTGATTTGGAAAGATGTAACCAAACTTATTTCTGTTTCTGTTGTAATAAAGTTATAAAAGTTTCAAGTACTACTTTATCTGTCTTGTAAATTTTCTGTTCTATCTACTAAAACGCTCTATCAAAGTTAAGGCATTCCCTTTGTGAGTGACCATAACGATGGTGGGTGTTAAACTTGACTATAATTGTGTTGATTGGAAAGTTCGAGGAACTTTCTCCTTATGACCCCGATTGGTACTACATCAGAGTGGGTAAGTGCTTTTGACACTCTTTGGTGTATGTTAAATGTATGAAACTTATTATTGTAGCATCTGTATAGTCCCATGAGTGGAGGCTGTATAATTCCTAAACTTTTATATACCTTCCAAGTTATGCTAAAATTTTATATAAATTAGCATCAAATAATAAGCTAGGCAATAGAGAAATTTCCGGTGGAACAATAACTTAGAGCAACATTGGAACCATTGGTGGAAAATTTGGATGTCCAGTTCTTAATTTACCTGAAGTAGCAATAATTGTCGTTGGCCGAATGTAACAACTTCCTCACTTTGTTGATGATGGATATGTGTATCCTGCTACTGTTACCAATGTGAGTATTTATATATCATGATGTGCTTTGAATATTAGTTGAAACCATCCCTTTGTTTTAGTTGTAAGTCTACTTTTTAAAATTAACAAATAGACAATTCACAAGACAAACTTAACACCTTCAAAAAAATAAATATAAATCATGTGTTTAAATCCAAAATTTTCAAATTAGGTGGGATGATGGAAATTATATAATATTATGCTAATTGTATTGTTTAAAATGCAAGGTAGAAAGAAACTGCCGAAAGTCATCAAAATTAATGGACTTGAATTTGGTTTTCTATCTACATAAAAATATGTCATGTGATAAATCTGAAGAAAATACGACAGTTTGCAAGGTATGATAAAATTAGCTATTGAAACTGTACAAAGAATATCAATTATGAAATTTAATAATCCAAACCATTTATTTTTATACACCATGCATTTTTAATTGAATAATGCAATGCATTTTAGGAAAAATATATAAAGTCGAAATTTGCAAGAAGCTCCCTTTATAACCAAAGCAAGGGTAAATGAAGGTACTAAAATTGGTTTAAATGGCATAATATGAAAATAATAATAAGAAAACTGAAAGCTTAAAGTGTAACAATTTGATTAATAACAGTATGCATAACTTTCGTTTGATTAATCAAACTTTAAATTGCAATCTTTGTTGTGTCATTCTATATTTAACAATTTGGATTTTTCCTTGTTATATATGCTAATAAAAAGCTGACCAAACAAGGTATACAAATGGATATGACTACAAAAAAATTGCAAACAAAACATCAAACTAAAGCGGCCACCATACATATTACAAGCACGTACCGACATTAACCGGACCATGGCCAACAAACCCAGTAACACTGAGCAAGTTCCAAAATGCTGAAACACCTTGCTCGTTGCAAAAAAATCATCTATAAATCAATCGAAGGTACTATTCTTTATGTAATATCTTAACTGCACTGCTTCACCTGTTGGTTGTTGTATCATTTACAAAATATGCACAGTGACCAAAATCAAAAAAGAAAAAAACAAGAATCTTCCGTTGAATCTGATAATTATTGTTGCTCCGTTATTTGCAGCAAGAACTGAAAGCATATGTTTTCATGGATCAGTGGAGGCGGATCAATATCAAATGCATCTATTTCTGCCATCGATCTTGAAATATCGTCTACTGTGAATGGTATGCTGCACATACAAAACAGTTGAAAATTTAATGATTTAGATAGTGTAAATTTTATATTTCACTTACTTATCTACGTGTGTTTATGTTTAAATTTACCATGAATCATCGTTTAGCAAGAAAGAACTACTAACTGCATTGTTTGAGTCCACGGTGTGAACACATGAGTGGTGTGGTTAGCTGCTTGTACTAAGAGTGTTCCAATATTTTGTTCTTATAATTTAAGATATATATGGTTTATAAGCATCATCATGTGATTCACGTAGTTCTTATATTTTACTCCTCATCAATGATTCGTTTTTGTTGTATATAGACCAACAATGGGCGATGAGGCAAATGAAAGTAAGATGGAGGTGCTAAGTTGTTTGGGGTGTTTTGTCTGTCTAGCAGGTTTAGGGTGTTGTCTTTTGTGTACTATGTTTTGTCTTGTCTTTTGTATGTTAATCGAGCAAATATGAACTATGTTTTGTATTTTGTGTACTCAAGTTGACACCAATGGGAATTGAAAAGATATGTATTGAATTTGTTAGCTCATGGATTGAATTTTTTTTGGTTAACTGATACTTTTTATGTGTGTTCATATTTAACTTGTTATGAAGATTCATCTTGATTGCTATTATTAAAATGTATGAGCTGTGAAAGGATGCTGCGATACTATAACATGTTAATTTAATAGCATCATATAGAAGCTATCAAAGATATATGTTATAGTGGTAAAACTGTGTTATTGATAATCTCAATTTTATTGAGATTTAGATGTATAATAGCGGTAAATTTGAGTTGTCAAAGGGTTTAGTAAAACTATAACATGTTTAATTAATAGCGTCATACATCTGCTATTGAATAATTATGTTATAGCGGCAACACTATGTTATAAATATTCCCACTTTCAATAAGATTTAGATGTATTATAGCGGTGATCATGAGCTTCTATAATAAAATAATATGGTGGTCAGAATGCGCTATAAAACGATATTTTTATAGCTGCCAGTTAAGCGTTATAACTAAGTAGCAGTTTTCATAACATGTCGATATACAACAGTTATTGAACAACTATAATTATTATTCATAGCGGCTATAGGCCGTTATAAAATGCAGTCCTATTGTAGTGGGATGAAAAATATTATTTTTGATTCTAAGTGTTGTTTCTGTAATTTATTTGATGAGAATGTTGATCATTTATTTTTTCTTGTACTAAAACTTTCTTTATATTAATAATGGTTCTTAGAACTTTTGGTTTTAATCATTCTAATATTTTTAGGGATTGTGATTATTATTGGAATAGTTTTAGATTTTATTTTAATTTTAAAATCTGATATGTGCTACAGAGTTTAGTTACTATTATTAGTTGGTTTATTTGGTTTGATAGGAATCAGAGAATGTTTCATTCTAACTCTGATTTTATAGATAAATTAATTACTAAGATAGTAACTTTTAGTCTTAAATGGATGTCTAACCCTCGGTTTAAGATAAATAGGGACCCTTTATGTGATAGTTTTTTTTTGTTAAAATTAGAAATAATATGAGGTTGTTTATTAATAATAGGTATTTTAATTCCTATAGAATTTGTATTTCTTACTGATTCCTGTTTTATATGATTATAGAAGTTGTATTCTTGTTATCTTTTAGTTTTTTTTTATTTACACACATATATGGATATATGTTTATATATTGCATATATATATATATATATATATATACACTCGTATATGTGTGATGTTTTTTTTACCTTTTTTAGTTTGTTTCAGGATAGCTAATTATTTTATGGTGGAGCGCTTTTGGGAGTTAGAGTTGGAGAGCCCGTTTCTTTCATTGTTTTATTCTGTTCTTTTATGTTTCTATATTATTTTGTTCTTGGTGGGACAATTTTTTTGTATAGGAGTAGATATACTTCAATTTCGGGTGGTGGCCTTGCCGAAAATCAACTTTGAAGTATGATGGACGGTGGTTTGTCCGGAGCTCATCCATCTACCTTTCCTACACAGTTGACTATAGTCCGAGATGGTTTTATATATTATAGGTTAACCGCTAGGAATGTCAGCAGCTTTTGTAGACTTCATGTTTCTTTATATATATATATATATATATATATATATATATATATTTGTGTGTGTGTGTGCGCGTGTGTGCGCTCTCTTCTTTTTAGAAGATCACACATTTTTTGTTTCATAAAATAAATAAATGTGTATTAAGTGCGTTATAAATACAATAAAATTCGGAATAGAACTCGAATGTCCCCATAGTATTTGTGTATTTGTATGTGTGTGAGTTAATGACTCAATTAATATTAATGACACGGACATGAGATTTACCGCAATTTGTAGTAGAAGCTTGCCCGGAACCGACTAGCATATCCAGCATCTACAAGTAAATCTAGCTAATGTAAGAGGTCTAGTGCCACGGGCCACTATAATTAGTATGTTATAATGTGAGGTTAAGGCCAACTTATAGTAGAAGCCTACCCATAACCGTCCGGCAAATCTAGCATCCACAAGTGTGTAAAGATCTGAATTTCCTCGCACTTCGAACCGACCATAAGCCACACAGGTCCAATCCAAAATGACAGAAAAAGCTTTGATCCATGCATCTCAGCAGGTTATTTGAAAACCATTGAATTATTTATCTTTAAGAAACATCGTCTGATCTTGGTCGAATATCTGATGCCCTTTCGTTTCTTCCCACCCCTCGCCTAATGGAATAATTTCCAATTAGATCTCACGAGTGATACTAGACTGTACTATCAGGAATCAACGCATATTCCTTTTTGTTGCTTACCCTAGTTGTTAACTAGCTCCAGATAAAGTATCTCTTATCTTTTCAAACTTGGAATATTTCATCTAAAATCTTTTCCAGTCATCTATTATGTTTTAACGTAAATTCTCTCTATTTTTAATAATATAAAAGTAGTCCCCATTAATAATCTGCAATTACAGGCCGTTATTGGTTTTGGCGCTACTTTTATTCAAATTTGAATTGAACTTATCTAAAAATTTAACTGTTGGATTTCAATGCTCTTATTATCATTTGAAAGAATTTTCGATACAAAACCTAAAGGTTCCCATTTTATAAGAATCTGGTGGCAAAATGTTCCGATATGTCAATTCGAAGTTACGGGTTAAACTTCGCAAACTGTCGCGACATGTCCTATTCAAGCCCGAATTCGATTCATAATAAAAATTAAATCAAAATATTTCCAAAATAATTTATACATATTATAAATTATTCACAACTGCCATTTGAAATTCTATTCCAATCCTTTACCTTTCAAAATCAAATATCTCAATATTAAATCATTTTAATAACATTCATATAAATAAAATAATATTATTTTTCAAAACTCATTATTTTCAGTTCAGATTTTCTTGATAGTCGTTATAAAAATAAACAAGAAAATTTAAAAAGAAATTCCTTTTAAAACATCTTTTAAATAGTCAGATCGAACTTCACTTTAAAAAGTTACTATTCATTTCGAAATCAAAACTTCGACAGGGTGTAAGTATGTCAAAATTGATTCAAAACATTCGCTATAGCTATGGATATTTATCGATATTTATGCATCCATCCAAAATCAGACCTCAAAATCAATTTCTGGTTTTCACTTAATATTATATTATTAAAATATTCATTTTTTAATTTTGGATTGGAATGAAACTCCACCAAACACCATATAATTAAATTTACATGGGTTTCATACATCATATGTATCCAATAATAGTTGCGAACAACTATTTAACATCCAATTCACTTCCAGCACACCATATCCAATTCAAACACAAAGTGACTTATCTACACACACGAGAGACATGGAAAATTATCTTCCCAAGACCCGTGTGGGTTTACATCAATAAACAGTAATTAATAAACTATTAAATCAGTCCAAATCAACCATAAATCCATATACTGTATAAGATGTTAATCAACTTAAAATCGCTTTCAAATCATAGCACAATCAATCATCCATTCATCCATATGGTTTTCAAACAACAGGTGATGTGCGCTACCATATACCGTGTAACAATTTGTGATAATTAACTAAATTAAATTCAGGATTTTTTCATTGTTTAACTAGTTGACTACCACATTAAAAATTATCAAACAAGATTAGTATAACTTTTAAAATTTTAGATGAGTGAGAGAGTTCACACCTTGGTCATTTATCGTTAAATTACAATAAACGTCGCATGACTACATCAAATGCTTTCCTTTGCCAAAAATTTCCATGACCTTCAAATCATTCCAAATCAGTTTCTTGCTCTCATCGATACGGTTTCAATGCATCATGTTTCGCTGAATAACGTATGCAAAAGTTATGATTTTTTTACAAGTTTGTATACATGCTTCAACCAAACACTTGGCAACTTATTTATGATTTAACTAAGCAAATTAAATATTTTTAGTGAGAAATTCTTCCCCCAAGCATCCCTATGTCACGACACTTCAACGTTGAACTCCTACTAGCTTGCTATTTGCTAAAAATGTCTCCTTTTTGACTCAAACTTGCCAACAACTTCACGAACACACTTAAACACACTTGCACTTTGGTTTTAAGGTAGAAAGCTAGGATTTTAAGTGGTATTTGGGGTTTAAATGGCAAATAGGGCCCATGACCTCGCTTTCCAGCATAACATGCTGACTTGGCAGGGATGGAGGTAGTCTGCATGTGAGTGTATGGCCCACAAGGAGGAGCTATGAGGTGTTTAAACTTGGTTTTTGGTGTAAAAGAGCAATATTTTTTAAAATGGAAGAGGTTTAAGGTTTTTTTTTGGAGATGGGGAGGGCCCACGGCCTTCGCCTGACTTGGGGGTGTCGGTGGAGGCTTGTTGCCATGGGGACCAACGGTAGGGGGGATCCTAGGGCGACGGTGGGGTGCTAGAAGAGGATGGTTGCCATTAAAGAGGATGTGGAAGGAAATATTAGGAAGAAATGAAAAGAAAAGGAAAGGGAAGGGAAGAAAAATAAAGGAGGGGTTTTGTGAAAATTTCCAAAGGCCTCACATGGATTGCTGAGGTGGTGTGATCTAGTGAAGGGGAACTAAAACAACTTGGCCCATTAGATGGTCGGCGTTTCATTTCAAGCTTTTCAAACCAATGTATATAAAAGTGTGCTAGTTTTCCTCCACTTCTTTTGATCGCACGACCACTCATTAATTCCGTCGGTCATGAGATTTTGGATTCTGACAATAAACATAATTTTGGATCCAATGGGACAGGATTCATCAAATTCTGAGTTTGTTTGACCTTCTGTTTTATTTTTCAAATGCGTTTTAGTTTAATTTCAACTTATCATTTTAACATACATTTAATTCCCACATGCGCACACGTTAGCTCCAAAAATTACGAAATTTGAAATTCTACCATTATTCGATGCTACGGATTCAGTAAAACAAGTTTTGTCGAAATCCGAGGTCATCTCAATAATGTCCTTTGTAAACTGATCAAATCAGCATTAAATCATTGAATTTTAAATTCAATCATATTTTCTCACAAAATTCAACTAAAATTAATTTTTAAATTGGTTTTGAAATCCCCAGTTGTTTCAATCTCCCCCACTTAAAAAACTTTTCATTCTAATGGAGAAGCTGAATGTTGTTTACTTAACCAACTCAACCTTCGTCCTAACTCAAGTTCTTCAACTTTTTAGTTTCTAAGAGCTTCCAATTTCTCGAAATTTGGCTAACGCCTTCGAAAAATTTCGCCATAACATCTTTTGTATCGACAGGTAATTTTATTTCTATTAATCGCACATGTCATATCATAGTTCAAAATATATAAGCATCAAACATTTACATGCTTATATGGTTATTCGGTCTACAATTTATGCTCATATGGTTATTCAGTCCACGATCTATTCTCCTATGGTTGTTCAGTCCATAATATATGCTCCTATGGTTATTCAGTCCCTAACTTATCCTCATATGGTTATTCAGTCCATAATTTATGATCATAAGATTATTCAGTCCACAATTTATGCTTCTATGGTTTATCGGCTCATAAAATCACCATTCCCAATTAATACAATAAATATGTACTTTTTTGTCGGGCATGCATTTTTATTCCTCTTCTTAACCTTCATACTACAACATGTCCAACATATATACACATCCAATTCAAACAGATTTTCAACTCAGTTATACATTATATTTGATTCGGTTTTATTTATTTTTCATTCTCATATTGGATTTATTATTCCAATGTTTTTAATAGTTAAACTAATAATCACATGTTATAACCAACAATTAATTAGTTAATTAACTTTCCAAAATTATATGTTGTTAAAACATATATCTTTTATATACTTAAAAATATATTTTCAATGCCAAATCGCAAACATTAAACTCTAACTAAGTTCTTGGTTCTCACACAAGCTAGTTGGAATCATATAGACATCCCACTTTCGAAACTCGAAAATAAATACTGATGATGCAGCCGCTATCATCGGAATCATCCCCGGGCGACTAGAGTGTGATTCTATATCTATCCAGTATAATTGAGACTTCGCATATACATGGATCAGACGTGTATGCTAAATCTTATTATACTCGATAGTCCAAACTCAACACCAAATAAAATACTCAAATTCTTATAATAAAATATAATTTTTGAAAACCGAATCCCTTTTTCTATAAATAATACTCTTAACCTCATTCTAGGGTATTACTAACCCTATTTCTAACAAGTCATTCTCATAGGACGTTGCTAATCCTATCTCTGATGAATTCTCTCGTCTCATTCTAATACATTGTATTTCCGGAGCTTTGTAGACCAAAGCTCTTTTACCAAACTATAATGTCCCAAATTTCCCCGCCCTTCAAACCGATCATAAGCCACATAGGTTCGATCAAAAATGGCAGAAAAAGACTGATTGCCATGAGAACACGACGCATCAGAACATAGAACAAGAGAACTTTTCATTGTTATTACAACAATTTACATCAGAGTACAAGAATATATCAGAGAATAATAAATTACAAAATAGTGGAATTTTAAATATAGAAATACAATCAGAGGAAGACTACAAAGTAATCTAGAGTATAGCTTCATCCATAATCCAGGATCATGTTAAATAAATATCTGCAAAACCCAAACAACTAGCTTCCCACGTGGAAAATATGGGCCCCCAGTGTTTTGGTAGGAAATAATAAACTCCAGGTCAGTCATGGGAGTGGTATGAGAACCAAAACAGTTATTAAAAATTTACTTTAAAGGTTGGGAAATCATGGGACTACGCCGTATGACATGGAACGGGTTTACTCTATATTAATATCTTTAAAAAAAAGATCGATATGCTTTTTGGAAAGTGAAGCTATTATAAGACTCAAGTCCCATCTATCAACACGCAATTTTATTTCTATTAATCGCACATATCATACCATAGTTTAGAATATATAAGCATCAAACATTTACATGCTTATATGGTTATTCGGTCCACAATCTATGCTCATATGGTTATTCAGTCCACGATCTATGCTCCTATGGTTATTCAGTCCATAATTTATGCTCTTATGGTTATTCAGTCCACACCTTATCCTCATATGGTTATTTAGTCCATAATTTATGCTCATAAGGTTATTCAGTCCACAATTTATGCTTCTATGGTTTATCGGCTCATAAAATCATCATTCCCAATTAATACAATAAATATGTACCTTTTTGTCGGGTACGCATTTTTATTCCTCTTCTTAACCTTCATATTACAACATGTCCAACATATATACACATCCAATTCGAACAGATTTTCAATTTAATTCTACATTATATTTGATTTGGTTTTATTTATTTTTCATTCTCATATTGGATTTATTATTCCAATGTTTTTAATAGTTAAACTAATAATCACACGTTATAACCAACAATTAATTAGTTAATTAACTTTCCAAATTTATATGTTGTTAAAACATATATCTTTTATATACTTAAAAATATTTTTTCAATGCCAAATCACAAACATTAAACTCTAACTAAGTTCTTGGTTCTCACATAAGTCAGTTGGAATCATATAGACATCCCACTTTCGAAACTCGAAAATAAATACTGATGATGCAACCGCTATCATCGGAATCATCCCCGGGCGACTAGAGTGTGATTCTATATCTATCCAGTATATTTGAGACTTCGCATATACATGAATCAGACGTATATGCTAAATCATATTATACTCGATAGTCCAAACTAAACACCAAATAAAATACTCAAATTCTTATAATAAAATATAATTTTATAAAACCGAATCCCTTTTTCTATAAATAATAATCTTTAACCTCATTCAAGGGTATTACTAATCCTATTTCTAACAAGTCATTCTTATAGGATGTTGCTAATCCTATCTCTGATGAATTCTCTCGTCTCATTCTAATACGTCGTATTTCCGGAGCTTCATAGACCAAAGCTCTTTTACCAAACTGTAATGTCCCAAATTTCCCCGCCCTTCGAAACGATCATAAGCCACACAGGTTTGATCCAAAATGGTAGAAAAAGACGGATTTCTATGATAACACGACGCATCTAACATAGAACAAGAGAACTTTTCATTCTTATTAAAACAATTTACATCAAAGTACAAGAATACATCAGAGATTAATAAATTACAAAATAGTGTAATTTTAAATACAGAAATACAATCAGCGGAAGGCTATAAAATAATCCAGAGTACAGCTCCATCCATGATGCTGGATCATGTTGAATAAATATCTGCGAAACCCAAACTACTAGCTTCTCATGTGGGAAATATAGGAACCTAGTGTTTTGGTAGGAAACAATAAACTCCAGGTTAGTCATGGGAGTGGTATAAGAACCAAAAAAATTATTAAAAAATTACTTTAAAGGTTAGGAAATCATGGGTCTAGGCCGTATGACATGGAAATGGTTTACTCCATATGAATATCTTTTAAAAAAAGCTCGAAATGCTTTTTGGAAAGTGAAGCTATTATAAGACTGAAGTCCCATCACACAATGCAACGCAAGCCGAAGGATAGAGTTTTACCCTATAATAGACAAACATGCTTGATACACTTTAAAGCAAATAATTTTTATATTATAATAAGTGCATAGTGTAGGAAACAATTTCATATATAAACGTATCAATCTTAAGTGGCGTAATACCCCATTCTATTATATCGGCATAGGTATACAACTGAAACTGTAGAAAAGCATATTGGAAATTGGGTTTCCATCATGAGCCAAGGCAAGGGATCTCTCCTTACCGAATTCGGACCATCTCCAGCAAAATGTCCAGGGCCGCACGCAAGTGTATTTGGATCGGTGGGTCGGTCATCAGTTGTACGTTGTTGATTGGCAATTCCTAAACACTACGTTTCTCGGTCCTGTCGCACCTCTTCGTCAGTATGTCAACCATTTTAGCCTTGTATAGCTATTTCCGAGGCGCATCTCTTTCCAACATCCACATAAGTAAATTGTTTGGGATCCATACCATGGCATCACTTCTAGGTAGAAAGGAACGCATGTTCTCCCTACGGTCCCTCATTCCGTTTTTGACTCATACCGGGGTGTGAAGCTCGCAAATTAACGCCATACACAAAGCTGCTATATAAGATATGCTTTGATCATCATCTACAAAGCCTTGCTTTTCAACAGAAGCTTTGATCCCTGCATCTCAGCATGCCACATTGTCAGTCTATACCATACCATTGATTTCCACCTATATATAACATATAAGCTCATATGTCTCAAAGAAAGTGGTTAAGCTAAGGGAATAAATTCTCTGCCACCAAACAAATATATGTATATATATATAGTAGAGATCAATTAATATAGCACAAAATATAATGTCCAACTCATAATCCATTTGCAAGTCCGTTTCGAATCTAGACGAAACCCGAGGCACCTTATTCCTTGTCCCATATGTCCAATACAACAGAGAGGCCCTCGCATATCCAGTCGATCTCCAAGTACGTCTAGATGACCACCACTTGTTACCTCGTTTTGGGTGTACATCCCAATCGAGACATCATTAATAATCAAAACGATGTGAAGATCTCCGGTCTTTAACCATCGTCTTCGTATCTTCGACTTTTAGGGTCGTATCAGTTATTCAAAATGGGTTAAACCCGGTCTTCCTGAATAACTCGTGCATCTTAATCAAGTGATATATATAAACACATCATGTGCCTCATTCCAATCCAGAATATTCTTTTATTCAAATACTCCTTAGATTGGGAATTGCTCCCACAAATCTTATCAAAGATTCACTTCATTTAAAATTCTTGTTTAAATTTTTCCTTTGAAAAAATTGCAAAAGATTTTGTAATATAATTTCTCAATTTAAACCAAATTAAGGTTTATTGGCATGATTGGGATTATTAAGCCTTACCGAAGTAATCTTTATTTTTATTATCCCAATCCCAACTATTCATCCCATGGAGCAAAATTGGTAGTACCCCATATCTATCACCCATCGTGTTATCGGTAAATTTAATTACCATTTAACGCTCCAAATCTAATTAAAGATTTAACTATTGCATGGAGTAAAATTGGTGGTACCCCATCTTGAACACTTCTCGAATTCGGTAAATTTAATTACCCAATTCATATTTCAATCTAATTAAAGAATCATTTAAACTCCAACTTAGTTTTAATCTCAAAATCATTATTAAATGATTACTCAACTTTTGGAAATTAATCTTTCCTTTACTTAGGTCAAAGAACAAATGTCATTTAAGAAATCACTCATGGTAAACTCAAAATCATCTTTCATTTAATATGGAACCTTCACGGAAATCAAATCAGTCGTAATCAATATAAATTTCTGTATCAGACTAATACTATAAGTGGAATAACGATAAAGCCTTTTAAATTCCATAAATAATAAAGGCCTTCCTTGACAGAAGCACATCTCGATTATTATTGAATCGAATTCTATTCTACTCCAATTTAATTAATTAAACTGAAAAACTTCCTTAAATCTTAATTAAAAGGTTTATTTCATTTCCATCTGGGTGTAAGAACAATATTATTGGATACCATTCATGACAAACCTAAACTCCAATTTGAATTAAATATAAGGCCTTGAATATAAATCGTATCGACTAATATTCAACATCAAATTCTGAAAACCAACAGATACCGTATTGGGAATAACGATACATACATACATAATATATATATATATATATATATATATATATATATATTCCAAATTCCTCAATGATATCCGTATAATCACGGAATCCAATACTGAAATGTCTGAAGATAATTTCCATTCAAATCCTTTCCGATTTATCCATTGGAAAATTCTGGTTATATCAAAACCATTTAAATTACATCTAATTTATACATTGGAAACTTTGGTTATATTAAAACCATTTGAATTCAACAGGTTATTTGGAAACCACTGAATTGTTTATCTTTAAGAAAAAACATCTGATCTTGTCAAATATCCGATGTACTTTCGGTTCTTCCCACCCCTCGCCAAATGGAATAATTTCCAATTAGATCTCATGGGTGATACTAGACTGTACTCTCAGGAGTCATCGCAAATTCCTTTTTGTTGCTTACTCTGGTTGTTAACTAGCTCATTTAGATAAAATATATATTATATTTTCAAACTTGGAATATTTCATCCAAAACTTTTCTAATCATTTACTACGTTTTAACATAATTTTTCTCTATTTTTAATAGTATAAAAATAGTCCATATTAATAATCTTTAATTATAGGCCATTATTGGTTTTAGCGATGTTTTTATTCAAATTTGAATTGAACTTATCTAAAAATCTAACTTTTGGATTTCGATGCTCTTATTATCACTTGAAAGATCTTTTCAATATGAACCTAATGGTTCTGATTTCAGAAGAATCTGACGGTCGAATCTCCTGATATGTCAATTCGAAGTTACGGGTTAAACTTCGCAAACTATCGCTGCGCGACATGTCCTATTCGGGCCTGAATTCGATTCATAATAAAAATAAATCCAAAAACGTTTCCAAGATAATTTATAAATATTATAAATTATTCACAACTTCCATTTGAAATTCAATTCCAATCCTTTACCTTTCAAAATCAAATATCTCAATATTAAATCATTTTAATACTATGTAAATGAATAAAATAATACTATTTTTCAAAAATCATTATTTTTAGTTTAAATTTTCTTGATAGTCGTTATAAAAATAAAGAAGAAAATTTGAAAAGAAATTCCTTTTAAAACATCATTTAAATAATCAGACCGAACTTCACTTTAAAAAGTTACTATTCATTTCGAAATCAAAACATCGACCGGTTGTAAGTATATGAAAATTGATTCGAAACATTCGCTACAGTTGCAAATATTTATCAATATTTTGATATCTACGCATTCATCCAAAATCAAACCGTAAAATCAATTTCAGATTTATCACAGAATATTATATTATTAAAATATTCATTTTTTTGTTTCGGATTGGAATGAAACTCAACCAAACACCATATAATTAAATTCACATGGGTTTCATACATCATATGTATCCAATAATAGTTGCGAAAAACTATCTTACATCCAATTCACATCCAGCACACCGCATTCAATGCACACACAAAGTGACTTATCTACACATATGGTAGATGTGTAAAATTATCTTCCCAAGACCCGTGTGGAGTTTACATCATTAAACAATGATCAATAAACTATTGAATCAATCCAAATCAACCATAAATCCATGAAATTAGTCATAACTTATTAGTTTCAATTTGCTATACAGTCCAATCGATATCACTTAAATGAGTGAACATAAACAAGTCGTTAGACTTGTAAATGGATGTTTAATCCAATATCAACTACCACAAATATTTTAACATTGTTTTAACATATTAGTCAACTTAAAATCACTTTCAAATCATAGAACACCCAATCACCCATTCATCTGTATGGTTTTCAAATAACTGGTGATGTGAGCTACCATATACCATATAACAATTTGTGATAATTAACTAAATTAAATTCAGGGTTTTTTTTCACTGTTTAACTAGTTAGCTACCACAAACATTTATTATAATTAATAAAATAAGATTGAAATTATTCCATGCTAAGGATTCAATAAAAAAAGTTTCGTTGAAATCCGAGGTCATCTCAATAATTTTCCTTTGTAAACTGATCAAATCATCGTTAAATCACAAATTTTAAATTCAATCATATTTTGTCATGAAATTTAATTAAAAAATAAACTTTAAATTGGTTCTAAAATTCTAGGTTGTTACAATCTCCCCCACTTAAAAAAATTTCGTCCCTGAAAAGGAACGATGCTGAAGGTTGTTTACTTAACAAACTCAACCTTCGTCCTAACTCAAGTTCTTCAACTTTTCAGTTTCTAAGAACTTTCCAATTTCTCGAAATTTGGCTAATGCCTTAAATTTCCAAATAAATTCGCCATAACCTTCTTTGTATCGGCATGCAATTTTATTCCTATTAATCACACATATCATATCAAAGTTCATAGTATATAAGCATCAAACACTTACATCCTTATATGGTTATTCGGTCCACAATTTATGCTCCTATGTTTATTCAGTCCACAATCTATGCTCGTATGGATATTCAGTACATAATTTATGCTCCTATGGTTATTCATTCCACAACTTATGCTCCTATGGTTATTCAGTCCACAACCTATGCTTCTATGGTTATTCAGTCCACAATTTATATTTCTATGCTTGTTCAGTCCACAATTTATTCATTTATGGTTTATCGACTCATAAAATCATCACACCCAATGAATACAATAAATATGTACCTTTTTGTCAAGCATGCATTTTTATTCCTCTTCTTAATCTTCATACTACAACCTGTCCAACATAAATACACATCCAATTCAAATAAACTTTCAATTTAGTTCAACATTATATTTGATTTGGCTTAATTTATGTTTTATTCTGATATTTGTTTTGTTATTCCAATATTTTTATTAGTTAAACTAAAAATCACACGTCGCAACCAGTAATCAATTAGTTAATTAACTTTCCAAAATTATACGTTGTCAAAACATATATCTTTTATATACTTAAAAAAATATTTTCAACGCCAAATCAAAAATATTAAACTTTTATTAAACTTTAACTAAGTTATTGGTTCCTATACTAGTCAATTGGAATCATATAGACATCCCACTTTCGAAACTCGAAAATTAATACCGATGATAAAACCACTATCGTTAGAATCATCCCCGGGCGACTAGAATGTGATCTATATCTATCCAATATATTTGAGACTTCGCATACATATGGATCATACATATATGTAAAATCTTCTTATACTCGACAATCCAAACTCAAAACTAAATAAAATACTCAAATTCTTATAATAAAAAATAAATTTTCAAAATTGAATTCATTTATCAATAAATAATACTCTTCAACCTCATTCTACAGTATTACTAACCCTATCTATAACGAGTCATTCTTGTAGGATGTTGCTAATCCTATTTCTGATGAATTCTCTCATCTTGTTCTAATAGGTCTTATTTTCGGAGCTTTGTAAATCAAAGCTCTGATACCAAAATATAACGACCCAAATTTCTCCACCCTTCGAACCGACCATAAGCCATACAGGTCTGATCTAAAACGACAGAAAAAGACGGATTGTTATAAGAACATGGCGCATCGGAACACAAAACAAGAGAACTTTTCATTGTTATTACAACAATTTACATCAGAGTACAAGAATATATCAGAGACTAATAAATTAAAAAAAAGTGGAATTTTAAATACATAAATACAATCAGCAGAAGATTACGAAATAATCCAGAGTACAGCTCCGTCCATAATCCAGGATCCTGTTGAATAAATATCTACAAAACTAAAACTACTAGCTGCTCATGTGGAAAATACGGGCACCCAAAGTTTAGGTGGGAAACAATAAAATCTAGGTCAGTCATGAGACTAGTATAAGAACCAAAATAGTTGTTAAAACTTTATACTTTAAAAGTTGGGAAATCATGGGACCACGCCATATGACACAGAACGAGTTTACTCCTCATGGATATCTTTAAAACTCGAAATGCTTTTTGGAAAGTGAAGCTATTTTAAGACTCAAGTCCCATCACATAATGCAACACAAGCCGGAGGATAGAGTTTTACCTTATAATAGCCAAATATGCTTGATAAACTTTAAAACAAGTATTTTTGATACTATAATAAGTGCATAGTGTAGGAAACAATTTCAATATAAATGTATTAATCTTAGACGGCGTAATATCCCATCCTATTGTGTCGCCGTAGGTATACAACTAAAACCATAGAAAAGCGTATTGGAAATTGGGTTTCCATCATGAGCCAAGGAAAGAGATCTCTCCTTACCAAATTCAGACTATCTCTAGCAAGATGTCTAGGGCCGCACGCAAGTGCCTTCGGATCGGCAGGGCCGGTCACCAGCTATACGTCGTCGATTGGAAATTCCCGAACACTTCGTTTCCCAGTCCTGTCGGACCTCTTCATCAGTATGTCAACCATTTTGGCCTTGTGCATCCATTTCCGAGGCGCCTCGATTTGCAACATCCACATAAGTAAATTGCCTAGGCTCCATATCATGGCATCACTTTTAGCTATAAAGAAACATATGTTCTCCATGTGGTTCCTCATCCCGTTTTTGACTCATACCGGGGTGTGAATCTCGTGAATTAACGCCACACACAAAGCTGCTATATAAGCTATGCTTTGATCATCATCCACTAAGCCTTGCTTTTCAACAGAAGCTTTGATCCATGCATCTCAGCATGCCACATTGTCAATCCATACCATACCATTGATTTCACTAGTATATAACCTCTAAGCTCATACGTTTCAGAGAAGGGTGTTAAGCTAAGAGAACAAATTTTCCGCCACCAAACAAATATATGTTTAGTAGAGATCAATTAATATAGCATAAAATACAATGTTAGACACATAATCCATTTGCAAGTCTATTCTGGGTCTGAACAAAACCTAAGGCACCTTATTCCTCATCCCATATGTCCAATATAAGAGAGAGGCCCTCGCATATCTGGTCGATCTCCAAGTACGTCTGGACAACCACCACTTATTACTTCGTCTTAGGGTTACATCTCAATCGAGACATCAGTAATAATCCAAACGATGTGAAGATCTCCGGTCTTCAACCACTGTCTTCATATCTTCGACTTTTAATCATCGTATCAGTATTCAAAATGGGTTAAACCCGGTTTTCCTGAATAACACGGGCATATTAATCAAGTGATATATTAATACATCATACGCCTCATTCTAATCCAGAATATTCTTTTATTGAAATATTCCTTACATTGGGAATCACTCCCACAAATCTTATCAAAATTTTACTTCATTTAAAATTCTTGTTTAAATCTTTCCTTTGAAAATATTGCAAAAGATTTTGTAATATCTTTTCTCAGCTTAAACCAAATTAAGGTTTATCAGCCTGATCGGGATTATCGAGCCTTGCCGAAGTAATCATTAATTTTATTATCCCAATCCCAGCATATTTATCATATGGAGCAAAACTAGTAATATTCCATATCTATCATCTATCGTGTTATCGGTAAATTTAATTACCATTTAATGCTCCAAATCTAATTAAAGATTTAACAATCGCATGGAGAAAAACTGGCCGTACCCTATCTCGAACACTTCTCAAATTCGATAAATTTAATTACCCCATTCATATTTAAATCTAATTAAAGATTCATTGAAACTTCAACTTAATTTTATTCTCAAAATCATTATTAAATGATTTCTCAACTTTAGGAAATCAATCTTGCCTTTACTTGGGTCAAAGAACAAATGTAATTTAAAATATCGCTCATAATAAACTAAAAATCATTTTTTATTTAAAATGGAACCTTAATAGAAATAAAATCAGTCGTAGTCGATATAAATTTCTGTATCAGACTAATACTATAAGTGGAATAACGACAAAACCTTTTAAATTCCATAAATAGTGAAGGCCTTCCTTTACGGAAGCTCATTCCGATTATTACTAAGTCAAATTCCATTCTATTTCAATTTAATTAATTAAACTGGAAAACTTCCTTAAACCTTAGTTAAAAGATTTATTTCATTTCCATCCGGGTTTAAGAACAGTATTATTAAAAATAACATTCACAACATACCCAAACTCCAATTTGATATTAAATACAAAGCCTTGAATAGAATTCATATCGACTTATATTCAACATCAAATTTTGAAAACCAACAGATACCGTATTGTGAATAACGATATCCATATCTTCCAAATTCCTCAACAATATTTGTATAATCACGGAATCCAATACTAAAATATCATAAGATAATTTCCATTCAAATACTTCCAATTTATCCATTGGAAAACTCTGGTTATATCAAAACCATTTAAATCTCATCCAATTTATACGTTGGAAACTTTGGTTATATCAAAACCATTTCAATTCAACAAGTTATCTTAAAACCACTAAATTATTTATCTTTAAGAAACATCGTTTGAACTTGATCGAATATTCGATGTCCTTTTGGTTCATCCTACTCCTCGCCTAATGGAATAATTTCCAATTCGATCTCATATTACTTTTTGTTGCTTACTCTATTGTTAACTAGCACATTCAGATAAAATATCTCTTATCTTTTCAAACTTGGAATATTTCATCCAAAATCTTTTCTAATCATTTATTATGTTTTAACAAAAAATTTCTCTATTTTTAATAATATAAAAATAGTCCATTTAATAATATTCAATTACATGCCATTATTGGTTTTGGCTCTATTTTTATTCAAATTTGAATTGAACTTATCTAAAATTCTATTTGTTGGATTTCAAAGATCTTATTATCATTTGAAAGATCTTTTCGATACGAACCCAATAGTTCTGGTTTTAGGAGAATCCGACGGTCAGATATTACGATATGTCAATTCGAAGTTATGAGTTGAACTTTAGAACTATTGTTGTGCGACACGTCCTATTCAATCCCGTATTCTATTTATAATAAAAATAAAATCTAAAACGTTTCTAAAATAATTTATAAATATTATAATTTATTCACAACTTCCATTTGGAATTCTATTTCAATCCTTTACCTTTCAAAATCAAGTACCTCAATATTAAATCATTTTAATACTATTCAAATGAATAAAATAATATTATTTTTCAAATATCATTATTTTCGTTTTAAATTTTCTTGACAATCTTTATAAAAACAAACAAGAAAATTTCGAAAAGAAATTCCTTTTAAAACAACTTTTAAATAGCCTGATCAAACTTCATTTTTAAAAGTTATTATTCATTTGGAAATCAAAACTTCGACAGAATGTAAGTATACAAAAATTAATTCAAAACCATTCACAACGGTTACAAATATTTATCAATATTTCGATACCTATGCATCCATCCAAAATCGGTGCACAAATCAATTTATGATTTTTCACTGAATATTATATTTTTAAAATACTCATTTTTTTATTTTGGATTGGAATGAAACTCAACCAAACACCATATAATTAAATTTCCATGAATTTCATAAATCATATGTATCCAATAATAGTTGTAAACAAGTATTTAACATCCAATTCACATCCATCACACCGCATCCAATTCACAAACGAAGTGACTTATCTATACACTTGGGAGACATGGAAAATTATCTTCCCAAGATCCGTGTGGGGTTTACATCAATAAATAGTAATTAATAAACTATTGAATAAATCCAAATCAACCATAAATCCATGAAAATAATCATAATTTATTTGTTTCAAGTTACTGTTCAATCCAATCGATATCACTTGTTAGGTGAATATAAACAAGTCGTTTGACTTGTAAATGGATGTTAATCCAATATCAACTGCCATAAATATTTTAACATTGTTTTAACATGTTAATCAACTTAAAATTACTTTTCAATCATAGCACAATCAGTCATCCATTCATCCATTTGGTTTTCAAACAACTGGTGATGTGAGCTACCATATACCATATAACAATTTGTGATAATTAACTAAATTAAATTCAGGGTTTTCTTCATTGTTCAACCAATTAACCACCACAAACATTCTTTAAAAATAATCAAACAAGGTTATTATAACTTTTAAAATTTTATTTGAGTGAGGGAGTTTTCACCATGGTCGTTTATCGTTAAATTACGATAAACGTCGCTTGATTACATCAGACGATTTCCTTCACTAAAAATTTCCATGAACTCCAAATCAATCCAAATTAGTTTCGTTGTGAAGCACTCGTCAATATGGTTCTAATGCATCCTGTTTCGCTAAATTCCGATAACGTATGCAAAAGTTATGATTTTTACAAGTTTGTATACATGCTTCAACCAAACACTTAGCAACTTATTTTTGATTTAACAAAGTAAATTAAATATATTTGGTGAAAATTCTCATCCCAAGCATCCCTACGTCACGACACTTCAATGTTGACCTCCTACGAGCTTGATACTAGCTAAAAATGTCGCCTTTTTAACTCGAACTTGCCAACAACTTCATGAATACACTTAAACACACTTGCACTTTGGTTTTAAGGTAGAAAGCTAGGATTTTTAAGTGGTATTTGGGCTCGAGGAGGCAAATGAGGCCCACGACCTCGCTATGACATGCTGATGTGATAGGGATGGAGGTGGTTTGCATGGAGGGTATGGCCCACAAGGAGGAGGTAAGAGATGTTTAAACTTGGTTTAGGGTGTAAAGGAGCAAGCCTTTTCAAAATGGAAGAGGTTTAAGTTTTTTTTTGAGATGTGGAGGGGCTTATGGACTGCGCTTGTCCTAGGGGTGTCAACGACGGCCTGCTACAGTGGAGGACTGGCGGTGGGGTGCTTGAAGAGGAAGGTTGCCCCTAAAGAGGAGGAGGAAGAAAAAATTAGGAAGAAAGGAAAAGAAAAAGAAAGAGAAGGGAAGAAAAAGAAAGGAGGGGTTTTGTGAAAATTTCATAAGGCCTTACGCCGATTGCAAAGATGGCATGATCTGGTGAAGAGGAACTAAAATACCTTGGCTCGTTAGATGGTCGTTGTTTCATTTTAACTTTTTAAACCAATGTATATAAAAGTGTGCTAGTTCGCCTCCACTTCTTTTGATCGCACGACAACACATTAATTTCATTAGTCACGAGATTTTGGATTCTAACAATAAACATAATTCTGAATCCAATGAGAAAGGTTTCATCAAATACTGAATTCGGTTGAACTTCCATTTTATTTTTAAAATGGGTTTCAGTTTAATTTCAATGTGTTATTTTAGGGTACGTTTAATTCTCGCACGCGTACATGTAAGCTCCAAAATTTATGAAATTTTGGATTCTACCATTATTCGACTCGACGGATTCAATAAAAAAAGTTTCGTCAAAATCCGAGGTCATATCAATAATGTTCCTTTGTAAACTGATCAAATCAGCATTAAATCATCAAAATTTTGAATTCAATCGTATTTTCTCACTAAATTCAATTAATAGTAATTTTTAAGTTGATTCTAAAATCCCGGGTTGTTACAAAGTTGTAGGACTAATGTGAGATATCTAGTGTGCATATATATATATATATATATATATATATATATATGTGTGTGTGTGTGTGTGTGTGTGTTATGTGTGCGAAGTAGGCCTGCCTTTGGAAAATGTATAAAGTGGTTGACCTATCTCTTGTTGGGTATTAAGTGGTTATGACTGGGTTCACTTCTTGGTTCAGAACCTAAGTCATTAGGCTCGATCTTTGAGTAGTAACTGGTTATTGGGTTCGCCTTTCTCCTATAAGTTGTTGAGTAGTCCTGGTATACGATACTGGGTAGAGGATTATTCTCCAAGTAATGCCTGCTTCTTATCTAGGGGCTTGACTAGGATAACCTAGGGACAAATTATGTACACATGGCCTAAGGAACCACCATCTAAGGGAAGTATTAAGTGGCTAGGAGTTCACCCGTAGGGACAACTAGCTAGTAACAAGAGGGTTCGCCCGGCGGGGGAAGGGGGGGAGGGGGAGGGGGTGTTCTTCTTATAAGAAGCCATGTTCCTGACCGAAAGCCTAGTAGTAAGTAGCCATTACTATTTTTCTCCTTACAAGAAAGTTATCATTTATAACATATTAATATTAGAAAGGGGTCTTAAGTGGCTTGAGGTCCACCATTGGGTATTGAGTGACTAAAGGAATGTCCGCCCTAAATAAATATGGTATTAAGTGATCATAGGAGGTACCCACCCTTAATTTAGTTTTAGGGTATTAAATGACTTTTAGGACTCCCGCCTTATATGTTTTCCTTATGTGTGTTTATTACGAAGACATAACGTGAAAATTTTACAACTGCCAAATATTGGAAATAGCCTTCTTAACTTACTTGTATTTCAACTACCAGAACTTTATGTTCAGATTTCCCTCCTGGAGGAGGAGCCTCTTGAAGATCTAGTTATTATGGTTATTACTTTTTTTACTATTATTGCTATGTAATTGGGATGAATATTGATGTCCTTGAAGTTTAAAACATGTTGTAACTCTGAATTGTTGTTTTTAAATAATTGGTAAATCTTATATTTATACTATTATATTTTGTCCCATCCATTGTGTTGGTTTCTATTTTTTTAGATTGCTCTGAATATCTGTTTAACTTAATCCTTGTACGAACCGACGATCCATCTAGAGTGGCTCTAAGTTCCAGTAGGCCTTTTCTACGTAGGAATTTAGGCCAATTCACGGTGGATTATTACATTTGGTATCAGAGCATAGGTTATCCGATTACAGGGAAATATACATATGAGAGATGTATTTGTTATTTGAAAATGTTTTCAAAACTATATATTTATGTATACGTATAAGTTCTATACTCCAAAACATACGCAGTTATACTAGGAAACCTTATCTTTCTTTCTTTTTGGACCTTGATTCTATCGTAGGAAATATACTTAAGGGTTTTTCCTTTTTCAGATAGCAGATATGGTCGATAGTTCGCCCAAGCAGGGAAACTTGGCAAGGCCTTGTTACCTTCTAGAATGGTTCCAATAATATTTTCGAACTATGGAACAAGTTCCTGTTGCTAATCTAACCCCAGCGGAACCATCCGCTCAACCCGCTTAAAGGGAACTCATTTTCCCTCACCTTTGAAAAGATTTTATAAGTTTAGGTGGCAATGCCTTTTTGGGAACAGAGAACTTTGTAGATGCGAAAGTGCAGATCTCATAGTATAAAAGGATTTTTGAGGCTACCTGATATGAAGATGAACTAATGCATAGGGTAGAAGTCTAACACTTGAAAGGGGAGGCCTTGTAATAAGGGAACCTAATTTCACAAGAGAACGTAGGTAGAGTGTTTATGTGGATAGATTTTAGGACCCGTATCGAGAACAAATTCTAACTAATGCAGAGAAGACCCTACAACTAGAAAAGTTTATCCATTTGAAGCAAGGAAAGTTGGAGTTGAAATACTATGTGGCGAAGTTTATTAAATTGTCTAAGTTTATTAATTGTCTAAGTTTGGCACAGGGTTGGTGGACACCCAAATGGATAAGCCCTTAGGTTTGTGAAGGGGTTGAATTCACCATTGAAGGAGATGCTTTTGGCACAATTTAGTTTTAGAGCTACATTTGAGGCATTGGTTGAGGCAACTATCTTATATTCTTCTAAAAATGTTAAGTAATTTGACAATGCTAATAAGGGAGAAGGTACTTCTGGTGATGGAAAGAATAGGCAAAATAATTTCTAGCTCAAGAAGAAAAAGGGCAACAAATTCAAGAAGGAACCCAAAACTTGTTCTAGGTGCCACAAGAAAGGGCAGAAAGTGAAGGATTATAAAGTAAACTTGTCAAAGAAAGAGTTCAAATGGAAATGATTTAGCTTCCATGAAGATGGACACTTAGCGAGGAAGTTCCATAAGCCAAGAGTAGTGCAAGACATCCAGAATTATGCATTAGAAGTTGCACCGATTCGTTGTCAGCCCCATAGGGATCAAGGATAACCTGCATTGGAAGGTATAATTTCTATTCTAGGAAATTCTTTGTGTACCCTATTTTATTTTGTAGCCACGCACGCATTTATTGCTAGGAAGATTATAAATTCTCTGAAACTTCCATTATCCTTTGCTGGCCATCCTAGAGGTATTTAACCCTATCAGAGGGACTATGCATCTTTTGTTTATTTGTGAAGGCCTAGTACTGGACATTGGTAATGTTGACTTCTTTTGTGATGCGTATGTTCTTGGTTTTGAGGGGTATGATCTTATTTTAGGCATGGACTGGCTATCATTTTATGGGGTCGTCCTAAACTGCAATAAGAGAGTGGTTTGTTTGAGAAGACGCAGTGGCTGCAGTATGGAGATTCCTTATCGGACAAGGAGTAGGAATTCGACCTTTTTTTTCCTTATCTTATGATTTTGGAGGACTCAGTACCGGTTGTATGTGAGTTTCCAGATTTTTTTGAGGAAGTCGTAGGACTCCCAATCCACTGAGATATATCATTTAGAATAGACCTTGAAAAGGATGCGAGGCCTGTAGCATTGCCTTTAGGGTATATGGATCCTAAGGAAAGAAGATAGCTAGACAAGCAAATATTAGAATTGCTGCAAAAGAGATTCATTTGTAGGAGTACCTCAGAGTGGGTTATCCTGATAGTGTTTGCCATGAAGTCAAATGGATCGTTAAGGTTATATATGAACTATAAGGAACTTAACAAGCTGACCAAGAAGAATAGGTATCCCTTACCAAGAATTGATGACTTGTTTGACCATTTGGGAGAAGCCCAGATATTTTCCCTGTTAGACTCAGTTACCGGATTTCACCAATTGTAGATCCCAGATGAGAGTAATCCCAAGACAGCGTTTAGGCTACTAGATGGACTATTATAGTGGGAGATTATGCCTTTTGGTTTGACGAATGCCCCTGCTTTCTTTGTAAATCTGATGAGTAGGGTATTCTTGGGCATACTAAGTAAGATCATGGTAGTGTTTTTAGATGACATCCTTATCTTTTCCAAGGACCATAAGGAGCATGAAGATCACTTGAGAAGGCTCCTAGGGATTCTAAGGGAAAATCAACTAAAAGACAAATTCTTGAAATGGCATTTTTGGGAGAAAGAAGTCAAGTTTCTAGGAAATATTGTCTCGGGGAATAGATTAGCAGTAGACCCCGCTAAGGTAGAAGCTGTCCAAGTGTGGAAGATACCTCGAAATGTGAATGAGGTTAGGAGCTTCCTTGGGTTAGCAGGTTATTATATAAAATTTATTAAGGACTTTGCAAAGATTGCTTCCCCTCTATCCCGACTGACCAAGAAGGATCATAAGTTTGCGTAGATAGAGAAGTGTGGAATTACCTTTGAGAGAACGAAGGAATCTTGCACAAGTGCACTTATTTTGATTATCCCGGACAAAGCCAAGATGTGGAGTTAGTAGAAGTGGTTTTTGCTTTCAAGATATGGAGGCATTATCTTCTTGGAGATAAGTTCGAATTATTCACAGATCATAAGTCTCTTAGAGTTTTATTTTCTCAAAAATATTTAAACCTTTGGCAGTAGAGATGGATGAAATATCTCGCATCTTTTGATTTCTCCATTCAGTATACCCTTGGGAAGGGTAATGTCATGGTTGACGCTTTAAGTTGGAAGCACGCTATTCTTAGTGCAATTACCGAGTGGAGGCAGTTAGAGTTTCTCTCTAGTTTTAATTTGCAACCACCATATGAGGCAACTCAAGGATTTCTTGGAGCGATGGAGTTAAGACCAATCTTATTGGAAAGAATCAAGGGTAAGTAAGACTATGATGGAGAGTTGAGGGCGTTAAAAGAAAAATAAATTCTAGGGGGGAATCTTTCCCTCATTCTAGTAGATATTCAATTGATAGTTGTGATGTCTTGAGAAGAGATGGCCAGATTTATGTCCCTAAAAGTATGAATCTTAGGAAGGAGGTTATAGAAGAATGCCATAGTTCAAGGTTGATCATTCACCCCGGAGGTGATAAAATGTTTAGTTACATGAAGAGGAGTTTCTATTGGGAAGGAATGAAAAGAGATGTGGTAGAGTTTGTTTTTAGATGCTTAACCTACCAAAGAGTAAAGGCGGAACAAGGGAAGCCTAAGAACTTTTGTTACCATCGGAGGTTCCCACTTGGAAATGGGAACATATTCTTATGGACTTTATTGATGGGCTTCCTAAGAGTAAGAAAGGGAATTATGCCTTTTGGGTAATAGTGGACTAGTTAACGAAGATTGCCCATTTTATTCCTATTAAGAAGAACATGATTGCTGCCTTATTAGCCCAGTTGTATGTGAAGGAGGTTAGTAGACTACGTAGGATTCCAACTATTGTAGTGAGTAATAGAGATCCATTATTCACTAGATAATTTTGGAAGAGTCTTCAAGTATCATTGGCAACGACCTTAAGTTTAAGCACGACCTATCATCTGTAGACAAACGACCAAACATAGAGAGTTAATAGAGTTTTGGAGGATCTGCTCAAAGCTTGCATAGTTGACTTCAGAGGAGTATGGGAGAAGCACTTACCTTTGTTCGAGTTTTCTAAGAATAATAGTTACCAAGAGACTACTGGTATGGTCTATTGCAAATCATTGTATGGACGACCATGCAAAACGCCAACTTGGTGGGAAACTACCGACAAGGTTTTACTCGGACCAGACCTTATCCGTGAGTCCATGGAGATTATTGCTTTGATTCATCAGAGAATGAAGGCTGCCTAGGACTGGAAAAAGTCATATGCTGGTAGGAGGAGGAGAAAAATAGAATTTGACGTTGGAGATTTGGTATTTGTTAAGGTTTCTCCTCTCAAGAGGACAGTTCGATTCGGAAAGACTAGGATGTTAGCTTCCCGATTTATTGGGCCTTTCCAGAATTTTGACAGGACTGGGAAGATAGCTTACCGAGTGGATCTTCCCAAGCATTTATTAGGGGTCCACAATGTTTTCCATGTTTTCCATCTTCGCAAATGCCTTCATGATTCAGCCGATAGACTTGAGCTTGACGTATTAGGGACATAGGAAGCCTCAAGTAGGGGTCTAGGGTGCCCCGTGCCACCGCAAGGATCGTGGAGCACGGAATTAAACCACTCCGCAACAAATTTATTTGACTTTCTCGAGTTTAGTGAAAGGTAACCCTAAGGAGAGCACATGGGAAATTGAGTAGAAGATTAGACTTACTCACCCGGAGATTTTCTCGAGTAATTATTTTCCCCAATTTATCGTTTTTGGTTGCATCCTGGTTTCTACATTAGATTATAGGATATGGATGTGACACAAATGCATTATGCACTCATATTGAATTAAATGCATGTTAGGATGTTTTGCATACACATTGCATCACTTATTACACTTACACGCTAGGATTGAGCTCATTATTAGCAAGTTTGTAGTTCATAATCACTATGAGTTATGAATGTTTATGGATGATTTAAAATAGGATGTACAACGTGGTTGTTTAGAGCGGGTTGTATTCTTCGCCCCTTCAAAAGATATCGGGACGAAATCTAATATGGGGGAGAATGTAACACCCAGTAAAATATACTTAATTTATCCATATGTTAATTTAATTTAAAATAAATAGTAATAATTAATAATTTATTACTAGACTGAAAAATAGAAATTTGTACAATTGGGGGAATTTGGTCACAAAAATATTGTAGTTGCGTCCGTGGCAAAATTCTGATTCGTTTTCATGTTTTATTTGCTGAAAACGGAGTCCGTATGCAAAAGTTATTAATTAATTAAGTTGTACATATATATTAACATACAAGAGTTTGAATTTCAAATAAATATTTATGCAAGATGGGAATATATTAAATATGACAAGCATGAAAAGAGTATTCCATTTTATATCAAGCTTATGTGTATATATTAACACACAGTAGGGGACAAGAATAAATTAACTAAGGAAAGAAATAAAGAGAACTAATCAAGGAATGATAAAAAATTAACATTTTGGAGGAATTTCCTCTTGGGCTTGACCCCATAAGGGGGGGGGAGGGGGTCGACCACTCTTCTAGGCGTATCGATTGCCCTCCTATAGGGAAGCCCAATAAGGGTTGTTTTATGTAGGGACTTATTTATAATATATATCAAATGGACTTTTTAGATTTAATCAAACTAATCTAATAGCTCATACACAAGATAACAACTATAAATAGTCCCTCACACCCTCATTCTAAACCCTACAGTCATTTCTCTCAGTGCCTCTGTTCTTCTTTTCTTTTGTCTCAAATTCCAGAAAGCATAAAAGATTTAGGTTTCTTCTATTTCTCTAAATCTATTCTATCTTGTCTATCTTATTCTAACCTCACATTTAAGGTTTATCTAGAATTTAGATTCATACGTATATATAGTATTATAATGATGATTCTTATATATATATATATATATATATATATATAGATTGGAAAGGATTGGAGCATACGTTCATTCTTGAAAGCCAAATCCAATTTCTGTTATATTCAATCTTGTTACAACTTTTCCTAATAGCTTTGTGAGTGGAATCCATTTAAGTTACTATTTCCTGTAATTTGATAGTTATGGATTTAGACTATTGTTCCTTGGAGGATTTGGGATATACGAAAAGAAAACATAATTAAACCCCTCAAATCCTCCCTTTATTTCATTGTTCGTAGAAATGTTCAGTCATGTTATATTTGGGTTTTGGGTTGTTGTAATAATAAAAGAAGATTATGATTTTTTATTTATTTTCTATATTGTTTGGATTCCCTATTTATTCTATTTTCATGTAAATTCATATGTTTGAATTTTGGGCAAAAGGATAAGATTTTGATAACTTTGTAGATTTAATAGGTTTAAATCTCTATTCTTCAAAATATAGGATTTGAATGTATTATTTGCAATATATCTAAATATTAAGGTTTTGCGCATAAGCAAACATAAGGAAAGGAATCTATTCAAAATAGGAACTATTAACATATATATTTGATGATATGTTTATCCTTTATTTATAATATAGTCAAAACCTGGTTTTGCTAGTTTATGTGTTATTGCGATTGTTTTTACCATTTTAGTGTCATATATGCACACCCATTTGGTTGAGGAAAATATGGAAAATAACTTGTACACCTCAAGAATTTAATAACGTTGACATTTCAAAAATGTGGTAACGATGCTAATCTCGCTAGCTTAATTTACGTTTATATTTTTATATATCTATAATGTAATCAATGTAAATAACTGCGTATTAAGTGCGCTATAAATAAGATTAAATTAGGAATAGAATTTGAATGTCCCTTTAGGAATTTCTATGAATGTGTGTGGTTAATGACTTAATTAATATTAATGACATATAGACACGAGGTTAACCGTTACTTGTAGTAGAAGCCTGCTCGAAACCGACCAACATATCCAGCACCTACAAGTAAATCTAGTTAATGTGAGAGGTCTAGGTGTCATGGGCCATTATAATTGGTATGCTATGATGCGAGGTTAGGTCAACTTATAGCAAAAGCCTTCCCGGAACCACCTAGTAAATCCAACATCTACAATGTTAGGCCAAATGTGATATATCTAGTGTGTGTGTGTGTGTGTGTAGTGTAGTGTGCGAAGTAGGCCTGCCTTGGGAAAAAGGTATTAAGTGGTTAGGACTGGGTTCGCTCCTAAGCTTCACTCCTTTGTTCAAAACCTAAGTCACTGGGCCAGCCCTTCGAGAAGTAAATAGTTATTGGGTCTGCCTTTCTCCTATAAGTTATTAAATGGTCCTAGTAGACGATAATGGGTGTAGGGTATTTCTCCATGTAATGCCCGGTTCTTATATAGTGGATAGAAAGTGCAAACCTAGGGACGGATTATGTATACATGGTCTAAGGAATCACCGTCTAAGGGAAGTATTAAGTGGTTAGGAGTTCACCCTTAGTGGCAGCGAGATAGTAACAAGAGGGTTTGCCAGGGGTTTCTTCTTATAAGAATTTATGTTCCTAACCCAAAGCCTGGTAGTAAGTAGTTGTTACTATTTCTCTCCCTACAAGAGAGTTATCATTTATAATGTATTAATGTTATAACGGGATCTTAAGTGGCTTGAGGTCCGCCGTTGGCTATTAAGTGACTTGAGGAATGTCCGCCCTAAATAAATATGGTATTAAGTGACCATAGGAGGTACCCACCATTAATTTAGTTTTAGGGTATTAAGTGATTTTTAGGACGTCCACCTTATATTTTTGCTTTGTGTTTGTTTGTTACGAAGACATAACACGAAAAGTTTACAACTTCCAAATATAGGAAATAGCCTTCTTAACTTACTTGTGTTTCAATCACCAGAACTTATGTTCTAACCTCCATCCTCTTAACATTAACAAGACAATAGGTGAGACAAGTGATTAAGGATAGAGAATGGTCTCTTATAAGAAGGAGCCTCTTGAAGATCTTCCTATTATGGCTATTTCTTACTTACTATTATTACTATATAATTAGGATGAATGATGATGTACCTTGAAGTTTGAGACTTGTTGTATATATTGTAACACCCCGTGTATTCTATAACTGTGGAATTAACAAATTAAAGTATAATTAATTTGAAATCAAAGAACTAAGGGAAACGGGATACGCCATTGTGTTCGTCTCGGAAAAATACGCGAAATAGAGTCCGAGTTTTCGAAAAACGGAGTCCGTGTGAAGAAGACATAGCCTCCGGAAGTTTCTGAATTAAGTTTAAAATTCGAACAGCCCAGAAAACAAGTTTAAAATTAAAAATCGGGCCCAATTGGCCAGGGCGGGAAAATTCCCGCCTAAGGCACCCAGGTCGACTGGGCTGTCGACCTGGTCTAGCCAGGTCGACAGGGCTGTCGACCTGGTCCAGACCCAGGTCGAACCCAGTCCACCCTGGCTGGCCTATTCTATGTTGGTCGATTTTCTGTGGTCTGCTTTGTCATTAGGGCTAGGTGGCAGGCTCTAATTGGTCCCCCTTGCGAATGAATGGCTACGATCAATCCAAGCAACATCGATGGTCCTAATCAGTTCATAAACTCTATAAAAAGACCCTAGACTCTACATAGGTTTCTTACACAATTCTCTAGCCTCCATTGCTCTCTTCTTCTAATTAAAAATAAAAATGGCGTCTCTGCTATGCTGGAATTAAAACTAGAAGATAATCAACATCAGCCTAAGCAACTCAATTCAAACTAGAGATTAAAGTTTCTGCAAAGATTCTACAACAAGTTAAAGTTCTTTCTTTGATCCAATCAAGGCAAGTACAGTTATTCTCCGCTATAAATGTTAATTATAATTTTGATATGCATTTAAAACTGAGTTTGAGGTTGTATATATATTCTCTTCTGTTGGATCTATTTTCTGTGACTGTTCTGTATTCCTTTCTTCTTTTCTGTTTCTATAGCCAGGCTACCACGAGCCTGTGCCCAATCTCATAAAGAGATTAACGTATGAACGCGAAATTTGGGACAATTAATGAATGATGCGAAATTTGACAAGACCAAATTGAATGTATGACTTTAGGTCTGAGGCATAAAATATATTGGACATGTGACTTGGATTGGATGCATAAATTTGACTATGAACATGTAATTTATGCATGTTGTATGCATAGTTATGTTGTAATTTAGATCTGTAATTAATTAGAAAAATAAGCATATGTTATAAACTAGTTTTAGACCTATGCATATTCTGTGATAAAAGAAGAAAAGGAACCACTGTAAGATTACATATGATTTGAGACTTTGAACAAAATGCATATAAAAGTCAAGATTTGATTTTTAGAAGATATGATTTAAAGATTTAGATTGTTGGGTATAGTTTGCATAATGATTCATGACTTAAAAAGAAGAAGATATGGAAGCTTAGGTGTAAAAGATTTGCATTAATTAGGATATCTATTATTGTGATTACACCTAAATAGGGATTTTTGGATATATGGCATGCATTGGAATTAATGGTTATATTTGGTATAATTTATATGTGAATATGCTGTAAAATGCTAGTTTAACAAAAATTGGAACATATGTTATAGGGTAAATTATGTCCATATTCTGCGCTATGTAAATGTATGCAAACATGGAAGTATATGATCATATTGTGAATCATGACATTATTTAGGCATATGAACTTAGGCCTAATTTATGGTTAGGCAAGGCATGTAAATAGAACCTTTAGAAATATTAAATTTGCTAAATCTGCTAATTTGCCAAGTTGCCTAAACTGCTAGTTTTGTTATATTGCCTAGACTGCTAATTAGATTGAAATGCCTAATCTGTTAAATTTGTCGGTTGAAATGCCTAACCTGTTATATGCAAAAACCTGCTAAGTTGCTAATTCTGTTAAATCCGTTAAGTCATATAAAATCTGTTATCTGCTATGTTGATATAATCATCCTGTTATTGATATAATCTGAATTGGCATATATATTGGGCGTGCGCATAAACGGTAAATTGTTAATTAATTGGCCGCAAAGATAAACATGGCTAACTCGAGGTTAGAATGAGTTTGCGGCGTAAATCTGCCCGGAACCGCCCGGCACATCCAGTGGCCGCAAACAATAGGTTCTAATGTGAGAAGTTAGTCATAACATGCGTAAGACACGAGGTTAGGTCTGGCTTGTGGCAGAAGTCTACCCGGAACCGCCCGGCATATCCAGCGGCCACAAGCTACCGACCTAATGTGAGAGGTCTGTGCATTAATAATTAATTAATGCAAATCTAAGATAAGAATGACGTCTAAAACGTATTGGGGAAAAATAGGGTTAAACCAAAGGGATTAATAGATGTAGTAAAACCCGTCCATGAATCTGTAGGCCCAATACAAAGTTAGACAAATCTGAAAAATCAGTACATCTGATCCGTTAGTCTGAAAACTTGTTAACTTAATTTGTGAATTAGTAAATCTGAATTCTGTATGTTTGAACTTGTAAACAAGTTAATCTGAAATCTGTTAGTCTGGGGACACAAGGTTAGGAGGGGAATTACTTGTGTCATCTGTTGTTTGGAACCCATATTAGTCAGTAACCCTTTCTGGTATCAAAACTTTGACCCAACAGTAGGTAGGGTCCGGGAACGCTTACTGAACTAGTTATAAGTGGTTCATTCTGATAATGGCGAGGGGTGTTGATGGTGCGTTCCAACCGGGTCATGTGCGTGCATGGATCCCGGTCTGCCTCTGAGGATGTGAGACGCCGTGACATCTGTAAATAGGTCTGTGCCAATTGGTTGTCACTTTAGGGAGTGATACACCCTACTGTGGGGCCGACACAGGATATTTATGTATTAGGGAGCCGATCGCTTGGGGTAGGGTTTTAGGGTACGCTTAGTTCTGTCTGTTTCTGTTGGTACCGTCTGTTTCTGTTGGGTGGTAACACCTGTCTGTTTCTGTGTGGTACCGTCTGTTCGGGTGGTAAAGGCCCATTACTAGTGTACACCTAATTCCACATTCTGTCTCCATAGGGATAAATCTGTTTCTTCTTCTGTCTGTTCCTGATCGGGTAGTAAAGGCCCATTATTAGCATTCTGTTTCTGTTAAAGTATTCTGTACCCGTTCCTGCTTCAATTTAGACATTAGGGTGACACCTAATTCTGCTATACTAGTATTAGTGCAGAGAAGTGTAAAACAATAGTTTATATCATTCTGTTTTTCTGTTATATCTGCTACACCTGTTATAGTTATCTCACATCCAGTTTTATGTTCATATCATATTATTATTATCTGTTCATATGCTGAAAGTCACTGGACTTGCCAGACTTTTTGTCTGACCCTTGTTGTTTCTCCTCCTTTCTTCCATTTCCCCCCCAAGTTATCCAAGGAGGGAAATACTTTAGCTTGATCCGGATTTCTCTTTGCTTGAAGTGCTTAAAGTATGGCTTGGCTCTGTATAGCTTCCGTTCCATGGGGATTATGATTTTAAACTATGTATTTTGAAGGCTTTTGTACAAGACTGATATTTTGTACTTGAATTCTGAAATTGAAAGGATGTAACCATATTAATTTCTGTTTCCGCTGTAATAAAGTTAAAATTTTTCAAGTACTGTTTTATCTGTCTTGTAAGTTTCTGTTCTGTTTACTAAAATGCTCCACCAAAGTTAAGGCATTCCCTTTGTGAGTGATCTTAACGGAGGTGGGGTGTTACACTTGGTATCAGAGCTAAAGGTTACCAGATTAGATAAAAGTTTTTGAAAACTATTTTCAAAAAGGTTTTAAAAGGAAGTATTTTCAAAATTAAAGCTTATTTTGAAAAACATGATCCCCAAGAGCCATATATCTTTCTTTCAGTCCTTTTTGTATTGAACCTTTCCTTTTTCGTTTCAGCATGTCTGAAGCATCTGAGATACCAGAGGGTGTCCATGTACCCGGTTGGTTTCGTCAATATCTTGAGGCTAGGACCGCCGCTGCAGGTCCAGCAAATGATCCCCCTCCCCCACCCCCTCCTCGTGCAATTGCTTTCTCAAAGATCTGTAGAGATTTTAGGGCCATGGGTGGAAAGGATTTCAAAGGAACTGAATCATTCGTAGAAGCGAGGAATTGGCTCAAAGAAACTGAGGATCTATTCGTTATCTTCGAGGTGGACGATAGGCAGAAGGTACAGTTGGCGGTATGGTTGCTCCAAGACGAAGCTTCCTACTGGTGGGAAGTCACTAACGCCGAGAGGCCGGTTGAGACATGGATGGATTTCAGAACAAGGTTTGAGACAAAATTCCTCTTGCAAGCTGAACGAAGTTTACAATTGGAAAAGTTCTTGTCTCTTAAGCAAGGAAGTATGACGGTCAAGGAATACGTCAACCAGTTCAACCAACTAGCAAGATTCGGATTGGATTTAGTCAACACTCAGCATAAAAAGGCTCTCCGCTTTGTTAAAGGATTAAATGAGCCACTGCACAGCCTAGCCATGACCCATGTACCCATGGGAGCAACTTACGAGAAATTGGTGGATATGGCACTACTGCACGAGGAAGATAAGGGCCCGAAAGAGACAAAGAAGGAAGAACCACAGAATAAGAAAGCGGGGCCCAAAAAGGAAACACAAAAGAAGGATGAGAAGTCTGAAGATAAGAAGGGGAAAAAGTGCTTTACTTGTGGGAGCTCAACTCATCTGAACAAGGATTGCAGAAAAAGGAAGGGCGCTTGCTTCAACTGTGGGGAGATGGGACACTTCACTAGGGACTGCCCGAAGAGACGAGGACAAGGAGGGCAGGCGAACACTCTTGAGGCTAGTGGCTAGGATAGAAATAGGAAAATTTCTATAGTAGGTTTAATTTCTTTATCTGATTATGGAGTTAAGACTTTTTCTGATTCTGGTATTTTGATTTTTGTAATCGATACTCTGCACTTTAATACTAGTATTATTTCTGAGTTCCGCTATAGACTCAGACCCATAATGGATATGGATCATCTGTTTGAGATTGGGGTTTGAGGGATATCTGTGTTAGGCGTCAAGTATGGCGCATACATTCTGAGTTTTCGTAGGGTATGATTTTATCATGCTTAGCTTCCTAAGAATCATTAGGGAACCTGATCTGTACCAGTAGTCTGTAAATATCTGAATAATTATGATTTCCAGTTTTGACATTGTCTAAAGAAGGTAATCCTCTGAGTGTCAATCTGATATTGATTTCGGTCTTTGGGGTTGATACTTAGGGGAATTATTTTCTCAACCAATGTCTAATGGGAACCAAGTCTTCATTCTATCTGTACTCGCTTCCATCACTAGACTCTATCCTATCGATCGAGTGTTCAACTTATAGATAGGAATCCTAATGGGTGTAAACATGTGTTTGAGACATGTTATGTTTGATGGTTGCAAGTGGATGCAAGTGGTTGCTAGTGGTTGCCCGTGGAAGCATATACACACACTAGGCACTAGATCGCCTCGAAAACACTCTCATACTGCATATGGATGGGTGAGCATTTTTCAATTCTTGTGGATGCAAAATGGTTGATTCAGCACATGGATGTTGCATTTGAGTGAATGGTTGTGCACTCATATAGAAATAATATATATCATCAGAATTCTATTGCACACATGTTGGACTCATGGCACTGACATAATTCGCATTAAGGAGGTCAACTGAATCAGTAGACCGCCTGATCTTTGCATTAGATAAGGAACATATACACACACTTTTGCATATGTTCATACAACATTAGAATTTTTCTAAGGACAATGGATGCTTGTGGATGATGGTTGAGTAGATGGGTGATTGGATGGTAGGACACATTCTTCTTAACTTGAAGATTTCGGGGACGAAATCCTTTTAAGTGGGGGAGAATGTAACACCCCGTGTATTCTATAACTATGGAATTAACAAATTAAAGTATAATTAATTTGAAATCAAAGAACTAAGGGAAACGGGATACGCCATTGTGTTCGTCTCGGAAAAATATGCGAAATAGAGTCCGAGTTTTCGAAAAACGGAGTCCGTGTGAAGAAGATATAGCCTCCGGAAGTTTCTTAATTAAGTTTAAAATTCGAACAGCTCAGAAAACAAGTTTAAAATTAAAAATCGGGCCCAATTGGCCAGGGCGGGAAAATTCCCGCCTAAGGCACCCAGGTCGACTGGGCTGTCGACCTGGTCTAGCCAGGTCGACAGGGCTGTCGACCTGGTCCAGACCCAGGTCGAACCCAGTCCACCCTGGCTGGCCTATTCTATGTTGGTCGATTTTCTGTGGTCTGCTTTGTCATTAGGGCTAGGTGGCAGGCTCTAATTGGTCCCCCTTGCGAATGAATGGCTACGATCAATCCAAGCAACATCGATGGTCCTAATCAGTTCATAAACTCTATAAAAAGACCCTAGACTCTACATAGGTTTCTTACACAATTCTCTAGCCTCCATTGCTCTCTTCTTCTAATTAAAAATAAAAATGGCGTCTCTGCTCTGCTGGAATTAAAACTAGAAGATAATCAACATCAGCCTAAGCAACTCAATTCAAACTAGAGATTAAAGTTTCTGCAAAGATTCTACAACAAGTTAAAGTTCTTTCTTTGATCCAATCAAGGCAAGTACAGTTATTCTCTGCTATAAATGTTAATTATAATTTTGATATGCATTTAAAACTGAGTTTGAGGTTGTATATATATTCTCTTCTGTTGGATCTATTTTCTGTGACTGTTCTGTATTCCTTTCTTCTTTTCTGTTTCTATAGCCAGGCTACCACGAGCCTGTGCCCAATCTCATAAAGAGATTAACGTATGAACGCGAAATTTGGGACAATTAATGAATGATGCGAAATTTGACAAGACCAAATTGAATGTATGACTTTAGATCTGAGGCATAAAATATATTGGACATGTGACTTGGGATTGGATGCATAAATTTGACTATGAACATGTAATTTATGCATGTTGTATGCATAGTTATGTTGTAATTTAGATCTGTAATTAATTAGAAAAATAAGCATATGTTATAAACTAGTTTTAGACCTATGCATATTCTGTGATAAAAGAAGAAAAGGAACCACTGTAAGATTACATATGATTTGAGACTTTGAACAAAATGCATATAAAAGTCAAGATTTGATTTTTAGAAGATATGATTTAAAGATTTAGATTGTTGGGTATAGTTTGCATAATGATTCATGACTTAAAAAGAAGAAGATATGGAAGCTTAGGTGTAAAAGATTTGCATTAATTAGGATATCTATTATTGTGATTACACCTAAATAGGGATTTTTGGATATATGGCATGCATTGGAATTAATGGTTATATTTGGTATAATTTATATGTGAATCTGCTGTAAAATGCTAGTTTAACAAAAATTGGAACATATGTTATAGGGTAAATTATGTCCATATTCTGCGCTATGTAAATGTATGCAAACATGGAAGTATATGATCATATTGTGAATCATGACATTATTTAGGCATATGAACTTAGGCCTAATTTATGGTTAGGCAAGGCATGTAAATAGAACCTTTAGAAATATTAAATTTGCTAAATCTGCTAATTTGCCAAGTTGCCTAAACTGCTAGTTTTGTTATATTGCCTAGACTGCTAATTAGATTGAAATGCCTAATCTGTTAAATTTGTCGGTTGAAATGCCTAACCTGTTATATGCAAAAACCTGCTAAGTTGCTAATTCTGTTAAATCCGTTAAGTCATATAAAATCTGTTATCTGCTATGTTGATATAATCATCCTGTTATTGATATAATCTGAATTGGCATATATATTGGGCGTGCGCATAAACGGTAAATTGTTAATTAATTGGCCGCAAAGATAAACATGGCTAACTCGAGGTTAGAATGAGTTTGCGGCGTAAATCTGCCCGGAACCGCCCGGCACATCCAGTGGCCGCAAACAATAGGTTCTAATGTGCGAAGTTAGTCATAACATGCGTAAGACACGAGGTTAGGTCTGGCTTGTGGCAGAAGTCTGCCCGGAACCGCCCGGCATATCCAGCGGCCACAAGCTACCGACCTAATGTGAGAGGTCTGTGCATTAATAATTAATTAATGCAAATCTAAGATAAGAATGACGTCTAAAACGTATTGGGGAAAAATAGGGTTAAACCAAAGGGATTAATAGATGTAGTAAAACCCGTCCATGAATCTGTAGGCCCAATACAAAGTTAGACAAATCTGAAAAATCAGTACATCTGATCCGTTAGTCTGAAAACTTGTTAACTTAATTTGTGAATTAGTAAATCTGAATTCTGTATGTCTGAACTTGTAAACAAGTTAATCTGAAATCTGTTAGTCTGGGGACACAAGGTTAGGAGGGGAATTACTTGTGTCATCTGTTGTTTGGAACCCATATTAGTCAGTAACCCTTTCTGGTATCAAAACTTTGACCCAACAGTAGGTAGGGTCCGGGCACGCTTACTGAACTAGTTATAAGTGGTTCATTCTGATAATGGCGAGGGGTGTTGATGGTGCGTTCCAACCGGGTCATGTGCATGCATGGATCCCGGTCTGCCTCTGAGGATGTGAGACGCCGTGACATCTGTAAATAGGTCTGTGCCAATTGGTTGTCACTTTAGGGAGTGATACACCCTACTGTGGGGCCGACACAGGATATTTATGTATTAGGGAGCCGATCGCTTGGGGTAGGGTTTTAGGGTACGCTTAGTTCTGTCTGTTTCTGTTGGTACCGTCTGTTTCTGTTGGGTGGTAACACCTGTCTGTTTCTGTGTGGTACCGTCTGTTCGGGTGGTAAAGGCCCATTACTAGTGTACACCTAATTCCACATTCTGTCTCCATAGGGATAAATCTGTTTCTTCTTCTGTCTGTTCCTGATCGGGTAGTAAAGGCCCATTATTAGCATTCTGTTTCTGTTAAAGTATTCTGTACCCGTTCCTGCTTCAATTTAGACATTAGGGTGACACCTAATTCTGCTATACTAGTATTAGTGCAGAGAAGTGTAAAACAATAGTTTATATCATTCTGTTTTTCTGTTATATCTGCTACACCTGTTATAGTTATCTCACATCCAGTTTTATGTTCATATCATATTATTATTATCTGTTCATATGCTGAAAGTCACTGGACTTGCCAGACTTTTTGTCTGACCCTTGTTGTTTCTCCTCCTTTCTTCCATTTCCCCCCCAAGTTATCCAAGGAGGGAAATACTTTAGCTTGATCCGGATTTCTCTTTGCTTGAAGTGCTTAAAGTATGGCTTGGCTCTGTATAGCTTCCGTTCCATGGGGATTATGATTTTAAACTATGTATTTTGAAGGCTTTTGTACAAGACTGATATTTTGTACTTGAATTCTGAAATTGAAAGGATGTAACCATATTAATTTCTGTTTCCGCTGTAATAAAGTTAAAATTTTTCAAGTACTGTTTTATCTGTCTTGTAAGTTTCTGTTCTGTTTACTAAAATGCTCCACCAAAGTTAAGGCATTCCCTTTGTGAGTGATCTTAACGGAGGTGGGGTGTTACATATATGAATTGTGGTTTTTAAATAATTGGTACATCTTATATTTGACTATTATATTTTGTCCAATCCTCTGTGTGAGTTTCTAATTTTTTTAGACTGCTCAGTATATCTGTTTAAGTTAATCCTTATAAGAACCAACGATCCGTCTAGAGTGACTCTAAGTTTCGATGGGCCTTTTCTAAGTCAAAATTTAGGTCTATTCTGGGCAGGTTGTTACAGCTTCATCATCCTCAACTCCAAAAACTATGAGGTTGTCCAAGACAACTAAATACTTCCTCTTTCATGATCGAGGACTATTCAAACTTATAAATGATATTTAAACTTTAGCAAAGTTCATCTCGAAAGATTTGTAGTTTTCTCAAATTTTCCTTCTTATGAAATCAATTTTTTTTTTTTTGATAATTATGGCCCCCTTAGCTTAATTGATTCTTATCAAAATGATTTTGTTTGTTATCTAATTCTTGTTAAAATGATTTTTGCAAATTTACAAGGGAAGTTTTATATAGGAAATGAAGGTGAAATTTGGAGTTGTTTCAAAGGAACACAAATTGTTTTGAATTATGAACTTTGGGTGCTATTCTTAATTGTAGATTTACTGGTTTGGATCTCTCTACATTCTAATCGATGAACATGATAGAGAAACCCTTTGCAATTATTTTGACGTGATGAATACTAAGATTCTATCAATCGCTATTTTCATCTAGAAACAAGAGTAGTAAATCTTATTTTACAAATAACCATCACACATAAATCGGGAAGTTACAACAACCCAACATCTAAAGTGTGTAAATCTCTTTTCGCTATTTTTGGTCAATATAACATTAATTGGGCATAAGTCATTTAGAATGAATTTTAACCCAAACATCTTTCAAATCATGAAAACTCTCTTTTTCATGGTGTTTGGTGTCGATTTCAAAGGAGAAGAATCTATTCAAAGGAAACTTTTCACTCAAGCCAATAACGCTCTTATGCAAATTCCTTTAATCTTCATTCTTACTAAAAAAGAGGCAATATCATTTTTTGGAGAAGAAGTAGAAATGGAAGAAGAAGAAGAAGAAGGAAATGAAATGGAAATAGAAGAGAAAAAGGAAGAGGAGGGTACTTCTTCAGAGAGCATTGACTTCCTACTATATTCAAATAAAAAATTCTCCCTAGAAATCAAAAGAAATTTTTTGAGAATCAAAAGACGCTTAAAAGATCCATAGGCAAAAAATTCATTAGGATTACAAGAAAAATGGATAGATTCTTTGGGAAGATTACTCGTAAATTTGGCTTCTCATTGTCTTCATCTTCCTCTGCCACCTTTTAGAGTTCATATATTATCTATTTATAGTTTCTAATTTGTTTCTAAGTGTTGTCTTTAGTTTTTATGAATTGTATCTTTAGTTTTCTATGTATAATGTAATTCCAATAAAGTATTAATGAAATTTCTAGTTTATTACTATCTTTATAGTCTCTGGAAATTGACAAATCCATTCACAACAACTCAAAATTCAAAACAATCCAAAATCTGAAATTTGCAATGAGTATGTCGACATACCCAATGTGAACTTGTCGACATACAACATATATATTTTGAAATTTGAAATTTCAATGACTACTCATGTCCTTTCATTTAGAATTGTTTTAAACTCTTATAAATTCCCATTTCAACCATGTTCTTGAATCAAATTTCATTTCTTCTTCCTTATTCATCTTTCTATTCAAAAAAAAAAATTAGAAATAAACCAATCCATAGTTTAGCAGAGAATGTAGAAATAACTTTCGAATCTTTCAAAAATGTTCTCGCATTCATCCATTGAAATCAAATGCATTTAGAATTAAGCCAAATTCAAATGGTCAAGGAGTAAGAGAAGAATTTCGATGCTCTTCGATGGATAATATCCTCCTTAACCAAAGAAAAACTTAGAATGCACTCTTAACAAAGATGACGAAGAATGGGATGTCACTAAAGCAGATCCAATCTTTGGCAAAGATGGATGGGTTGAAGTTCCTAGAAATATTTAAATAGGTGTGTAAATAAGTTTAATTTTAATATTATGTGACTTGAATTGATTGGTTTGTATGTATTAATTGATTTGGATTGGTTCGACATATGTGTATATCTTGAATTGGATTATCAGTATAGGTTTAATTGATTGTATATTTGATTGCATTGGATGTGTTGAACATACAAACACACACACACACACACACACACACACACACACACATATATATATATATATATATATATATATATATATATGAAACATGTTTATATAGAATTTAATACTTGTTAGTATTGAATTGAAAATCTTAAACTATAATTCTTAGACATATTCCAAATTCAAAATATTAGGGTGTAAATTGTCGGGGAGGATTAGTAATTAAGTCAAGTCTATAGTTGAAATAGTAAGTTGAGTCAATTCAATATGTTTGTGTCAGGGGGAGTTCAAATTTTGAATTAAGAGTAATCAAAGAAATTTTCGGAGAATAGTAGTTTTGATGGATGGCAAAGGGGGATAAATAAAATATGGTGTTGGAGTAAAAGGGTGGGGGTGAGGGGTTGTCGTAGTAAGGAGGAGTTAGGAAATATGTTTTATACAAATGTTGCCATCATAAAAAGGGGGAGATTTTTGGTGCAAGAATGTTTTGTGATAAAAACAACAGGTTTGACCGGTATTGGTTTAAATTATATTTATAGTCATTAATGATTATATTAACAATTATAACTAATGATTATATGTAACGACACGGATTTCGCCCGGACCTAATCGATCGCTAAACCGACCAAGACCGTTCGAATCCCGCATACGCTAACTCTGGGCATATAACACATCAGAACAAATAACAGAAGACTTTTATAAACATCATAATAATGTTACATCAGAGTACAAAATATCAGAGTATATCGAAAATAATACACAGCGGGAGATAAATTTACATAAATGTAATACAATGCACAACGGAAGACTGTAAATGCCTGGACACACTTAAAGCTTCAATCCAGAATCCTGCTCAAAATATTTGCAAAATAAAACTACTCGAATGCCCGTGTGGAAAATAGGGGCACCCGAGTTTGCAAGGGAAAAGCAAACTACGAGTCAGTCATGGGACTGGTGTGAGAAATTCTACGGTAAAAATTTACTTATATAAATGGTAAGGAAAATCATAGGACCACGCCGCTAATGCAGAACGGGTCTACCCCCATGAATGCCAGTGTATAAACAACAATCAATATAGATATATGGATCTACTATGCATCAATCAACATGCAATATCCCAATCTACCCATTTTGATTAATCACCACATTTAGATTTTCCAAATCAATTCAATTTACAGAAATTATTCCTTCGGATTTTATTCCTGATTTCTTATTTCAAATCATTTGAAATACCTATCTAGCTTTCTATATCAAAGTAGATTTCACTTCGGGATCTCAAATCAAATCGTTTGGGAATATGAATTCCAAAACATAACAAAGCATACAGACAAGTATGCAACCAAACATCGTGCTCCCCATCGACAAGGCAAAGGGTACGCACCTCGCAACTCGATATATAAATGTGCACCTACCCCGCATAGGAGCAGGCTACACCGACGATGCACCTCCCACACATGGAGAGCATACACCGCCCTCTCACCCATACTTTTAGTCTCAGGGTTACCTGTAACACCCCACGTCCATTAATGTCACTCACAAAGGGAATGCATTAACTTCCATGGAGGTTTTAAGTGAATATAGAATAGAAAAATTACAACAAGACAGATAATAAGTAGTACTTGAAAAATCTAAAACTTCATTTTATTGCAGTGGAAATTAAACATGTTTATTACATCACAAAACCATTAATCAGAGTCGAGTACGTTATCCATCTTCATAAAAACAAAATACATAATCCCATTACACAAATAGCCATTAAAAAGTTAACAAGCTGGACTTTACTTCAACGGTCTAAGCTTTCCAAAGAGAGATGAGCAATCCAATCAAACTCCACTAGAACTGGGCCCAACCTGGGGACCTGGAGGGAAAAAGGATAGAAATGGAGGGGGTCAGACATAAAGTCTGGCGAGTATGACAATTCTAACAATACTATTATCAAAATAACTAGACTAAGGCATAAGCTGGAAGACAAGTAAATGTCTATGAACTAGTAGGTAGATAAAGATAGCGTTTAAGATAACGTTAAAGATAACGGTAAAGGCATACCTAATTACTAACAAATAATTACTACACTGCACCGCACCAGTCACCCTAAAGGTTGATCCCACTTACTTCACACAGAAACATATAAATAGCCTTACGTACCCCTAGCTTACTACATAGGTGCCGTCTGCCCCTATCTCCACTAGGTGTACCCCACTACCCACTTTCGATCGGCTCCCTACTCGTAGATACCCGTGCTGGCCCCACAGTGGGGTGTATCACTCCCCTAAAGTGGCAACCCGATACAACTTGAGAATGCACGGCTTATACCTACACGATGCAACAACGTCTTACCTACCAGCCCGGGTCCACACACGCAAATGAAACCCGTCGGACTTGCGTTGCCACCGCTCCCCGTTTTGGCCTCTTATAGTCAAGCCCAGCATGTGTGTCCCATCCTCAACTTGGGTCGAGCCCACAAAGATACTTTTGGGATACTGGTCGAAATAGGCCCCCACAAGCTACCCACCTAAGCTTGTCACTAGTATATCCCACTTAACCCTCTTAGTCATGTTCATTTACATGTGTGTTTGGTTAAGTCTTACTAATCGTATTTCACCTGCCACTAAGGGCACCCACTAGATTCCTCATGCCACCCAAGGCACCTACTTAACCCCCATGTCCCACCTTACATGTTTTTCTGGTTAAGTATTTCTTAATTCATTCAGGCCATAACCTTATAAAGACCTCTCACATTAGACTGGCATTTATGGCAGCTGGATTTGCCGGGCGGGTCCGGGCAGTCTTACACCATAAAAGAGCCTAACCTCGTGTCTTTACAACTGTTATGCTTTAGTTTAGGCCTAGGACCTCTCACATTGGGCTGACATTTGTGACCACTGGATTTGTCGGGCGGTTCCGGGCAGGTTTACGTCACAAACGAGTCCAACCTCGTGTCCTAAGCATTGATTAACACTTAAAATCTTTTACCCCAGTTTTAATAATTCCCTATTCAAATTATTAATTAAGTCAACTTTTAATGATGTCCATAATTGACTCAATTATGGCCATCCACTTATGGCATGCAAAATCATATCAATTGCACCCCAACTTTTTAATATTAAATCCTTAATATTACCCCTACCCCACGTTTATACGTTCGCTTATTCAACGCATAATATAGGCTAGTCTTGTATAGTCTAACACCTAGCACAAAGTTAAATTATCACAACATATAGACAATTAAAATAAATCTAATCATAATAGGGGTGAAACTTTCATAAACTACACATGTTAAGGATCAAAAGGTGTCAACTTGTTAAATGTCTCAATTTAAATGATATGATCATAGCCCAAATCTATACATAAACTTGCATATGGGGTTTTTAGGCAACATAATGATGGTGTGAACTAGCATAGGATATCACATATGTCATAGCATAATTCTAGATGTCATAATAGATGTCTTGGCATATGTTCATAACTTTTCTAATCAATCTAACTTGCATATGTGACTTGTCATATAGATCAACATAACCCAAACATGATGATTTAATTAATATGAACTAACTAGCATAGATGGTAACATCATGGCCTTTTTAACATGTATGATTCATCACAACTTAGCATAGAAACTTTCAACATACATAACATCATCATAGCATGATTTACAACATATAAGATATCATCATCACATAACATTGGATTTACAATATACATGATAGCAAAAGGGGTTTACAACAACATATATGATAATTCACATCATCTACTCATAATCCATTCATAACTCAACCTAATTAAAATGATAATAATCTTGTTAAGATCATCATACTCACAATTTAGATAAGAAAAGAGAGAGTTTTGCTTTGCTTTAGGGTTGAGAGAATTAGAATTGAATTTGCTTTTCTTCTTTCTTAGTTGGCGGCGGCTCCATTGATTTCCATGGCGACGGTAACTATTCTATTTTAATTAGGTTTAGGGTTAGCATTAGGATGTATTTATAGGTGTAGGAAGTTATTTAGGACCATTAGATTAACCCTGAACCATGAGAACCAATCTAATGCAAAATCTGCATTTGAGCGAATCGGCCCACGGGTTGACAGCCAAACACCCTGGATTAACCCCTAGTTGACCCAGTGGAGCTCGGGTCGACCTCAAAAATGGGCCGGTTCGGTTATTCCCCCTCCCAATTATTTGTTTTGAACTTTTTCGCATATTTAATTTTTAATTTATATATATATATCAATATATATATATATATATATATCAATATATATATATTTCTCTGCGCAACCCATTTCACTTAATTCTTTTCTAAAAATTAAGTATACTTTAATTTGTGATTGTGAATTTTAATGTTATAAAATTACGGGGTGTTACATTCTCCCCTCCTTAAAGGATTTCGTCCCTGAAATCTCCAAGTCAAGAAGAATGTATATCCTACCATCTAATCGTCCATCTACTCAACCATCAAACACCAGCATCCATTGTCCTTGAAGGACTTCTAATGCTTTAATGTTTATATGCACAATGTGTGTATATGTCCATATCTAGTGCAAAATTAGGCGGTCTACTGATTCAGTCGACCTCCTTAGTGCAATTCATGATAGTGCCATGCATCCAATATGTATGCAAAAGATTCCTAATGATACATATTAATTCTATATGCGTGCACAACCATCCACCCGAATGCAGCAACTATATGATAATACAACCATTATACATCCATTTTACTAAATACATCCATATATATGCAACATGCAATATGAAGTGATTGAGCCGATCTGGTGCCTAATAGTGTGTGTATATGCATCCACGAGCAACCACTAGCAAACACTTGCATCCACTTTGCATCCACCATACATAACATGTCTCAAACACATGTTTCAACCATAGGATTATCCTAACTAAAGGTCAAAGATACTAGCGAGAGGATATACTAAAGATAAGATAAGTACAAGCTAAGCGATAAAGGAGAAATTAAAGGACATACCCTCAAAAAGAAAAGGGTATCGTGAACGCATCTTCTCTTCCGTCTCCTAAGTAGCGTTGCTCTCATCATCTCCCCATTGCACTTTGACTAGTCTGACCTCTCGATTCCTCAACCTCTTGATCTCCGACCCAAGAATGCGTGTAGGAGCTCGTCGAATCGTCGCATCACGCTCTATCTCCAGCTCTCTAAGCAAGCTCGGCTCTACCACTTCCACGGTCTCGTGCAAGCACTTCCTCAAATGTGACACATGGAATACGTCATGTACACCACTAAGTCTCTCGGGCAACTCCACTCTATACGCCATCCGTCCATTCTTCTCCTTAATAGGAAACGGCCCTACGAACCTTGGTGCTAATTTCCCAACGGACCCAAAGCGAACAACGTTCCGTAATGGAGACACTTTGACAAAGACCATGTCCCCAACTTCAAACTTGAGATCTGTCCTCCTCTTATCCGCATAAGATTTCTGCCTATCCTGTCCTGCTTTCATCCTCCTTCGAATCAAGTCGATCTTCTCCGAAGTCTCCCTAATCATATCGGGCCCAAGTAAGATCTTATCCGTAGATTCCCACCAACATGTAGGTGAACGACAAGGTCGTCCACAAAGAGCTTCGAATGGTGCCATACCAATGCTGGACTGAAAGCTGTTATTATATGCGAACTCAACCAATGGAAGATGCTCTTCCCATGTACCCCCGAAGTCTAGGATACATAGCCTCAACAGATCCTCTAGAATGCGATTCACCCTCTTAGTCTGGCCGTCCGTCCGAGGATGATATGCGGTGCTCAAACATAACTGAGTCCCTACCGCCTCTTGTAAGCTTCTCCATAATTCGCTAGTGAAAATAGGATCGCGGTCGCTCACTATGCTAGAAGTAACACCATGCAAACGAACTATTTCTCGGATATATACAGAAGCTAACCATGGAGTAGTCCTCTTACTCTTCACGGGAATAAAATGGGCGCTCTTAGTAAGTCTATCTACTATAACCCAAATTCCCGTATTACCCTTCCTCGATCGCGGTAATCCATCCACAAAATCCATCGAGATGCTTTCCCATTTCCATAGTGGAACCTCCAATGGGTGAAGCAACCCACCGGGTTTCTTTTGCTACGCTTTTACTTGTTGGCACACCAAGCATCTAGCGACATACTCGGCCATGTCTTTCTTCATGCCGGCCCAAAAGTAAACTCTCTTCATGTCTTTGTACATCTTGTCCCCGCCGGGATGAATGGTCATCTTCGAATGATGTGCTTCGTCAAGAATAGTCTTCCTTAGGTCATCGTCTTTTGGTACACAAAGTCTACCGTCCCTACGTAACCAACCCTTATCATCTAGGGTATACTTACGGAGATAGCTTGATGACTCCCCTCCTTTGAGCTTTTCTACTAACTCAACCAACTGCGGGTCGTCTCGCTGTGCCTCGCCAATCCGTCCCAAAAGTGTAGGTCTGACCTCCAAGGATGCTAGCAACCCGGGCACGAAGTCAACGGAAGGTCTAAAGTCAAACATCGAAATGAATTCTAAACTTCGCCGCTCAACAAACAAAGGACTTAAGGATAATATTTTTCTACTCAAGGCATCGGCCACCACGATACCCTTGCCAGGGGTATATGCTATCTCAAAGTCGTAGGACGCTAATAACTCCATCCACCTTTGCTGCCTTAAGTTCAAGTCCTTCTTAGAGAACAAGTATTTTAAAGACTTGTGGTCAGTGAATAATTCGAATTTCTCACCAAGAAGATAATGACGCCAAGACTTAAGCGCGAAAACGATAGCGGCCAACTCTAGGTCATGCGTTGGATAATTTTTCTCATGCGCTCTCAACTGCCTTCCACCATAGGCTATTACCCTACCCTCTTGCATTCAGACTGTGCCTAGTCCTGTCCCACAAGCATCAGTATAAACGGTAAATGGCTTACTCCCGTCTGGCAATACTAAGACTGGGGCTGAAGTCAAAGCTCTCTTCAAACATTGGAACGCATCATCTTAATCTACGTCCCATGTGAAAACTAGGTTCTTCTTCGTCAGGCGTGTCAATGGAGCTGATATCTTTGCGAAGTGTTTGATAAACTTCCTATAGTAGCTAGCCAACCCCAAGAAACTTCTCACTTCGGTAGCATTTTTAGGAACCTTCCAATCTTGGATGGCCACCACCTTCGCGGGATCCACAGCTATCCCTTCCTTGGAAACCACGTGCCCTAAGAATCGTACTTCCTTCCTCCAGAAGTGACACTTAGAAAATTTTGCTTTAAGACTATGCGCTCGTAGGGTCTCCAACACTTCCCTAAGATGTAGGGCATGCTCTTCTTCATCCTTAGAAAAGATCAAGATGTCGACTACAAAGACTACCACAAATTTGTTAAGGTACTCCCTAAACACCCTACTCATCAGATCAACAAAGTATGCGGGGGCGTTTGTCAAACCGAAGGGCATCACTAGCCATTCATAAAAACCGTCCGGAGTCCTAAAGGCAGTCTTGTCTATGCTATCCTCAGCCACTCTCAACTGATGGAAACCAGTGGCTAAGTCCAACTGCGAAAACACTGAGGCGCCAACTAACTGATCGAAGAGATCGTCAATCCTCGGCATTGGGTGTCTGTTCTTCTTAGTAAGTTTATTAAGTTCTCTATAGTCCACACACAGTCTAAGGGACCCATCCGCCTTCGTGGCAAATACTACTGGAGCACCCCACTCCGATATACTTCGTCTTATGAACCCCTTCTCAAGCAAATCCTTCACTTGCTTATCGAGTTCCCTCCTTTCACGTGGAGCCATGTGGCGCACTAGCAAAGATACTGGTTTCGCATTATCCACAAGATATATTCGAAAATCTATCTCCCGCTTCGGAGGTAAGCCCTTCACCTCCTCAAACACATCCGAATACTCTCGGATCACTCTAACAGATCGTAGATTTTCCTCAGACGCGTCAAGCGATTCCAAATAACTTAGCATAACGGAATTTATGGGATTACAAAAGATTTCGAGAGTGTTGCCGAGGCGAGTCACAAGCCTAACTACTCTCCTTTCACAATCAAGAACGACCCCATTTCTAGATAACCAATCCATTCCTAAAATTAGCCCATAGCCCGTGAAGCCCAACACATAAGCATCACATCGAAACTCAACGCTAAGTATAGAAATTTTCAAATCCAAACACATCATGGACAAATGAGCTGAGCCCCCAATTGGATTCGAAACAACTAAGGGATCCTCTACTAAACTGGTGTTTAAGTGCAGTGATTCAACTAATGATGTAGAGATAAACGAATGTGATGCTCCCGAATCGAATAAGGTACGGACTAGATGATCAAACAGAAAAACTAAGCTTTCAACAGAAATGGTTCTACCTTGTTCTTGCAGCGGTGGGACCGCAAGAGCCTGAACTTGTCCCCTTGCCTGCCCTGGTGCCATAAGAGCCTGCACCTATCCTCCCGAGGTAGTTCCTGCCCTCTGCCCCTTCTTTGGGCAGTCCTTCACTAAATGTCCCGCATCGCCACAATGAAAACAGCCTGTCTTCGTTTTCTTTCGGCAATCCTTGCTGAGATGGCCTGGGCTTCCACAGTTAAAGCACTTCTTCTTTCCCTTGCCATTATTGTCTTTTCCACCCTTCTTGTTTTGCTGTTGTGGTTTCTTCTGATCCCCCTTCTTCTCGGGTGCCTTATCAGCTTTAGCGCTTTTCTCCTCATGCATGAGCGCCATTTCTACTAACTTCTCAAAGGTGGCCCCCACAGGGATGTGAGTCATAGCCAACCCTTGCAATGGTTCACTCAAGCCATTCACGAACCTCAGCGCCTTCTTCTCCGGCGTGTTCACTAAGTCCAAGCCAAACCTTGCTAACTGATTAAATTTATTGACATATTCTTTCACTGATGAGCTTCCTTGCTTCAATGTCAAGAACCTTTCCATATATAGATTTTCTTCCGCCCTAGAGAGAAACTTCGCCTAGAACCTACGTCTAAAATCCGCCCAAGAGTCAACAGGACGCTCCCCATTAGTGACCTCCCACCAAAACGAGGCCTCTCCCTTCATCAACCAAGCTGCTAAACGAACTCTCTTCCCTTCTTCTACTTCAAAGATTTCTAGCAATTCTTCCACCTCGTTAAGCCAATCTCTAGCTTCCACAAACGTTTCTGACCCTTGAAATGGTTTTCCACCCATAGCCTTGAATTCCTTGCACGTCTTTGCAAAAGTATCTACGCGAGGAGGAGGAGGAGGAACGGGTGCAACTGGTGGTGGAGGAACATTGGCTGGACCTGCAGCGGCCCTAGCCTCCAATAGCCTCCTATACCATCCTGGTATCGTTACACCGTCGGGTAGATTAAGATCTTCAGCCATGCTGAAACGAAAAAGGAAAGATTCAGAATGGAGAATTCGAAAGATAAAGATATGGGCTATTGGGGATTATGTTTTTTTCTTAAAACTTTTCTCTTTAAATTTCTCATTAAAACATGTTTTTGAAAACACTTCTTCCAAAAATAACTATTTTTCTAAAGTATTTTTATCTGTTCTGGTAACCTTAAGCTCTGATACCACGTGTACCCCACGTCCATTAATGTCACTCACAAAGGGAATGCATTAACTTCCATGGAGGTTTTAAGTGAATATAGAACAGAAAAATTACAACAAGACAGATAATAAGTAGTACTTGAAAAATCTAAAACTTCATTTTATTGCAGCGGAAATTAAACATGTTTATTACATCACAAAACCATTAATCAGAGTCAAGTACATTATCCATCCTCATAAAAACAAAATACATAATCCCATTACACAAATAGCCATTAAAAAGATAACAAGCTGGACTTTACTTCAACGGTCCAAGCTTTCCAAAGAGAGATGAGCAATCCAATCAAACTCCACTAGAACTGGGCCCAACCTGGGGACCTGGAGGGAAAAAGGATAGAAATGGAGGGGGTCAGACATAAAGTCTGGCGAGTATGACAATTCTAACAATACTATTATCAAAATAACTAGACTAAGGCATAAGCTGGAAGACAAGTAAATGTCTATGAACTAGTAGATAGATAAAGATAGCGTTTAAGATAACGTTAAAGATAACGGTAAAGGCATACCTAATTACTAACGAATAATTACTACACTGCACCGCACTAGTCACCCTAAAGGTTGATCCCACTTGCTTCACACAGAAACATATAAATAGCCTTACGTACCCCTAGCTGACTACATAGGTGTCGTCTGCCCCTATCTCCACTAGGTGTACCCCCACTACCCACTTTTGATCGGCTCCCTACTCGTAGATACCCGCGCTGGCCCCACAGTGGGGTGTATCACTCCCCTAAAGTGGCAACCCGATACAACTTGAGAATGCACGGCTTATACCTACACGATGCAACAACGTCTTACCTACCAGCCCGGGTCCACACACGCAAATGAAACCAGTTGGACTTGCGTTGCCACCGCTCCCCGTTTTGGCCTCTTATAGTCAAGCCCAGCATGTGTGTCCCGTCCTCGACTTGGGTCGAGCCCACAAAGATACGTTTGGGATACTGGTCGAAATGGGCCCCCACAAGCTACCCACCTAAGCTTGTCACTAGTATATCCCACTTAACCCTCTTAGTCATGTTCATTTACATGTGTGTTTGGTTAAGTCTTACTAATCGTATTTCTCCTGCCACTAAGGGCACCCACTAGATTCCTCATGCCACCCAAGGCACCTACTTAACCCCCATGTCCCACCTTACATGTTTATCTGGTTAAGTATTTCTTAATTCATTCAGGCCATAACCTCATAAAGACCTCTCACATTAGACTGGCATTTATGGTAGCTGGATTTGCCGGGCTGGTCCAGGCAGTCTTACACCATAAAAGAGCCTAACCTCGTGTCTTTACAACTGTTATGCTTTAGTTTAGGCCTAGGACCTCTCACATTGGGCTGACATTTGTGACCATTGGATTTGCCGGGCGGTTCCTGGCAGGTTTACGTCACAAACGAGTCCAACCTCCTGTCCTAAGCATTGATTAACACTTAAAATCTTTTACCCCAGTTTTAATAATTCCCTATTCAAATTATTATTTAAGTCAACTTTTAATGATGTCCATAATTGACTCAATTATGGCCATCCACTTATGGCATGCAAAATCATATCAATTGCACCCCAAATTTTTAATATTAAATCCTTAATATTACCCCTACCCCACGTTTATACGTTCGCTTATTCAACGCATAATATAGGCTAGACTTGTATAGTCTAACACGTAGCACAAAGATAAATTATCACAACATATAGACAATTAAAATAAATCTAATCATAATTGGGATGAAACTTGCATAAACTACACATGTTAAGGATCAAAAGGTGTCAACTTGTTAAATGTCTCAATTTACATGATATGATCATAGCCCAAATCTATACATAAACTTGCATATGGGGTTTTTAGGCAACATAATGATGGTGTGAACTAGCATAGGATATCGCATATGTCATATCATAATTCTAGATGTCATAATAGATGTCTTGGCATATATTCATAACTTTTCTAATCAATCTAACTTGCATATGTGACTTGTCATATAGATCAACATAACCCAAACATGATGATTTAATTAATATGAACTAACTAGCATAAATGGTAACATCATGGCCTTTTTAACATGTATGACTCATCACAACTTAGCATAGAAACTTTCAACATACATAACATCATCATAGCATGATTTACAACAAATAAGATATCATCATCACATAACATTGGATTTACAATATACATGATAGCAAAAGGGGTTTACAACAACATATATGATAATTCACATCATCTACTCATAATCCATTCATAACTCAACCTAATTAAAATGATAATAATCTTGTTAAGATCATCATACTAACAATTTAGAGAAGAAAAGAGAGAGTTTTGCTTTGCTTTAGGGTTGAGAGAATTAGAATTGAATTTGCTTTTCTTCTTTCTTTGTTGGCGGCGGCTCCATTGATTTCCATGGCGACGGTAACTATTCTATTTTAATTAGGTTTAAGGTTAGCATTAGGATGTATTTATAGGTGTAGGAAGTTATTTAGGACCAATAGATTAACCCTGAACCATGAGAACCAATCAAATGCAAAATCTGCATTTGAGCGAATCGGGCCACGGGTTGACAGCCAAACACCCTGGATTAACCCGTAGTCGACCCAGCGGAGCTCGGGTCGACCTCAAAAATGGGCCGGTTCGGTTATTCCCCCTCCCAATTCGCTGTTTTGAACTTTTTCGCATATTTATTTATTTAATTTTTAATTTATATATATATATATATATATATATCAATATATATATATATTTCTCTGCGCAACCCATTTCACGTAATTCTTTTCTAAAAATTAAGTATACTTTAATTTGTGAATTTTAATGTTATAAAAATACGGGGTGTTACATTACCCGACTCTTTAGCCACATACTAAATCATTTCATATCCCGAAGTAGGGAAAATCATTTCACAACATAATAATCGCAAGTACTTTCAAAATATAGTACTTCACATCAGTAATTCATACATATGATCAGTCAATATTAATCACATAACATTTGAGCTTGTACGTCTCAAAGAAGGGTGTTAAGCAAAAAAATAAATCCTCCGCCACCAAAAAGATACATCATTAATAGCAACTAATCAAATACGCAATGAACCACAATGTAAAACATAATACATTTCTAAATCATTTTAGAAATCATCGGGTTTAGGCCTCGAAATCCTTTCTGTTTTATAAAACATTTCTATAAAACACTCCCTGTCTAAAAATCGGGAATATATTTCTTTTCACTTAAGAAAACATCATTTCAAAATCATTTATTAAATTTAAAATTAACACAACATCGCTAACACCTTATCGTCAAATCGTGAAGTGTTTCACAAGGTGTTAGCACATAGATATCTTTACCCAACCCAATGCTAAATGTAAAATCATATTCTGCTCATAAACTGGTCGAGCACCATCCAAACAATCAATCAGTCACAATCAATATCAACAATTAAGTAAATTTGGTTTAATCAGATCACGTTTTTTGGTAAATTTAATCCCTATTCATTCATCCAAATCTAATTAAAGATTTATTCAAACTCCAATTGGTTTCATCTCTAAAATCCTTTCATATTGATTGTTCTACTTTTTTGGAAATTAATCCTGCTTTTACGCCTTTTAAAGAACTAATGTCATTTAAACACAGTTCACGACAAACCCAAAATCCAACTTGATATTAAACACAAGGCTCTGAATAGAAAATAATATCGGCTTATATTCAACATCAAATTCTAAAACCAACAAATATCGTATTGGAAATAACGATATTAATATATCTTTCAAATTTCCACAACCATATCTGTATAATCACGAAATCCAACATCGAAATATTCCGAAGATAATTTAGATTCAAATCCATTCCAATTTATATATTGGAAATTCTGGTTATTTTTAAAACCATTTCTACTCCAATTTATTTATTTAAAAATAAATAAATTATTATTCTAGTTAATAACTAGTTCATTTTGATAAAAATCTATTTTTATCTTTTCAAATATGGGATTTTTCAGCCCAATTCTTTCCAAATCATTTGTTATGATTTTAGACAAATTATTGATATTTTTAATAATTTTATCAAGGCCCATACAGTCGATTTCCATCAACGACCATCGAACTGCACTTACAGCGACCTTTTTCAAATTTGATTTGGACATAATTCCAAATCCAACCATTAGATTTCAAGTTTCTAATATTCACTGGAAAGCTCTTTTCGATACGAACCCAACGGTTCTGGTTTCAGGAGAATCCGACGGTCGGATCTCCGTAATGTCCGTTCGAAGTTAATGGTCGAAATTCGCGAACTACCGCAGCGCGGCGCGTTCTATTCAGGCCATTATTATATTATATATATAATATATATTTCGTCGATTACCATTTAAAAAGGAATTTTATAAATCGTTTTAAATTTGTTTTCAAAACGATTTCAACTTCTTATTCGATTTCAAATCAAAATTGAATTTTCCTTTATAAAATCTTTTTACATTCATTTCAATTCAATTTCAATTTCAATTCAATTTAAATTCTATTCATTTTCTATTCAATTCAATTCGAATTCATTTTCTATTCAATTCAATTCAAATTCATTTTCTATTCAATTAAATTAGAATTCATTTTCTATTCAATTTTATATCAAATTTAAATATTCTATATATATGACATTCACATTTCATATACATGTTATTTTCACTTTTCATATACATGTATTTCACTTTTCACATTTATATTTTTCACTGATCATTTCATATATATATATATATATATCGTTTTCATTTCATATATATATATTATGTTCAATTTTCAATATATACGATATTTTCACTTTCATATCTAGTATCTTTTCATTTTCAAATCTACAACCTTTTCATTTTCAATATATACAGTATTTTCACATTCAATATATACAATATTTTCGCATTTCGTATATATATTTTATTTTAACTCATGTATATATTTTTATTTCATCTTATATATATTTTTTTATTTCATCTCATATATATATTTCTATCTTCCTTTCAAATATATATTATTTCCGTTTCATATATATTCATTTATACAACATTTCATATATATTTACCATCGCATTTCATATATATACATTCACTTTTCATATATATTTACCATCGCATTTCATATATATTTTATTTCGATTTCATATATATACATTCACTTTTCAATTTATATTTACCATCGCATTTCATATATATTTTATTTCGATTTCATATATATACATTCACTTTTCAATTTATTTCATTTCACATCATGATCAATTTTCACACAGAATACAATCAAACAAGTCGTCCATGGTCTGTGGACGACGGGGAACAGTTCATATATGCAGTTACAAAATAAATAACTATACAGAAAATTTAAAGTGAGAGAATTCTCACTTTGATCGGTTATTTCTGAATTTTTGAATTTCTGTTCAGATTTGAAATTGCTTGAAATTCCAACATGCTCTGTTTTCGACGCGATCAGTTTTGTTGCGAAGCTCTCAGCTCTACGATCTCGACGGATCCTGTTTCATTGGATTTCGACATCGTATGAGAGAGAAATGAGTGTAAATGCGTTTGATTACATTTCGAGTTAATTAAAATTAAATAAATTATTTATTTCCCTCTTTACCCTTAATTAAAATCTGGACTTCATCTTCTTCCTTCTGTAGAACACCCGACATCGCAACCCATTCTTCCACCGTTCAACCCATCCACGCACGCCAAATGATGAAGCCGGACGTCAATCAGAGGGTTCCCCCACGTGCGCCTTGGAGGCGTCTTCCCCCTCCCCTGACCGCGTTGAGCTCGCGGGTCCACATCAGCCGGAATTTGGCTCCAACCGGCGCGACTTTGTGGGTGAAATCCAAACCATCCGTGCCATTATACTAGATCATAACCGTTGATTACTCAGATCTTGGTGAGGTCCACGAATTTGCTTTGGGAAGTTTTGAATTCATTGAATGGATTTCACGAAATTTAGGGGGAATATCGGTGTATCATGGCCTTCCAATCGTCCTGGCAGCTGAACAGATCGAAAAGAGAAACAGGGTTAGGTATAAAGCTTAGGGTATTTATATATAAATTATACTAATATAAAATTCATTAATTTCTTTAAATCGATGTTTAACGCTCTGAACACCAAACAAAACCCAACGACTGTCGCCACTAGCTAAATACCCCCATTCCGAACACAATGGGATATGTTTCGTAGGTCCATTCGACTGTTTCAGTCAGTTTCTGTCAAAATCAAAATATAACTCTATATATTGAATTTGAACGCACATTTCAATTTCCCAGGGCCACAAACTGATTCGAAAAATTCTAGAAAAATAAATTTAGCTATGTTTTGATGATACGGTCCCAACAAAACTGATTTCGTCGAATTCTGAGATCGTTTGATAAATGGCCCTTTTCTGGTCGATCCAATTTAACTGAAATCGACCAAACTCATTTTCCTTCGCCACGCTCACATATTAACTTCAAAAATTATGGAATTTGAATCCTAGCAATAATTTGACATCCCGGATCCAACAAAAGTGGTTTTGTCGAATTCTGAGGTCGTTTGCAAAATGTCTATTTTCAAGGGCCAGAATTCCACAATGACTATTCTGAATTTTCAACTGGGCATATCTTTTGGTTCCCGCTATGAAATTTTGATCTTTCGGGTTCATTAGAAAGATATTCTCAATTAGATTCAAATATTTTTGGTTTTGCTAAAATCCGATTTATTTTGAATCCTGTTCATTCATTTGAAATTAGAAATCGAATTATCGAACTATCGCGCCATTTTCAATTCATTTTATATATATAAATAAATATTTATATTCTAACGATGATCTATATAAATATATACGTTCGAATTCTATTCAAATTAAATTTCTCGTCGATATTATTTAAAATAATTCATTTTAAATATTCAAAATTCGTTAAAATTGTCAAAATAAAAATTTTAAATTGGCTCGCATTTCCGAGTTATTACATTCTCCCCTACTAAAAACTTTTCTCCCCGAAAAGGAACGAAGCCGAAAGTTGTTTAACTAATCAACTCAACTTTCGTTATTTTCATTACGGCTTAAGTTCTTCAACTTTTCAGTTTCTAAGAACTTTTCAATTTTTTCAAAAAATTTGGCTAACACCCTAAATTTCCGAAAAATTTCGCCCTAACCTCCCCTGCACCGGGGACTTCGGGATATTTCATATAGCCTCCCATGGCCTTCTTCAATCCAAAAGAAAAAGAAAAAGCCAATCGGCTCATAAAATCATCATCACCCAAACAAAACAGTAAATTATGGTAAACATGTACCTATTTGTCGGGCAAACAATTTTTTTCTTCTGCTCTAGCCTCTTTGCTATGACCTGTTCAGTGTAAGTACATGTATATGCATGCATTTGCGACTAATTTTCAATACAATTCAATATTTGATACAATTTGGCTAAAGGTTCAACATTTAATTAATCAAACAATAATCAACCAACACAATCATCAATCAATTAGTTGATTAACTTTTCAAATTCATAAATTTGATACATATATATAGAAAATCATGTTTTTGATGCCAAATCACAGCAATAAATCTATTTAGTTTTGGTTCTCACACCAGTCTAATGAAAATATGTAGAAATCCCACTTTCGAGACATGAAAATAAACCGCTGATGCCGTACGTCATCAGAGGAATCATCTCCGGGCTACTAGAGTGCGATTCTATATCTATCCAGTATATTAAAATTTCGAATATACGTTCATGACGCGTATATGCAAAATCTTTATATACTCGATTGTCCAAAATCAATATAAATAATTATTCTAATACTTTGAATAATGTTTAAATCTTCAAAACAAAATTTGTTTTTATTTGAAAAATATACTCTTCACACTCGTTCTAGGATACTACTGATCCTATCTCTAACGAGTCATTCTAATTGGATATTACTAATTCAATATCTGATGAATTCTTTCGTATGGTTCTAATGTGTCTTGTTCTCGAGCTCTGTAAGCCAAAGCTCTGATACCATGTGTAACGACACAGATTTCGCCCGGACCTAATCGATCGAAAAATCGACCAAGACCGTTCGAATCCCGCATACGCTAACTCTGGGCATACAACACATCAGAACAAGTAACAGAAGACTTTTATAAACATTATAATAATGTTACATCAGAGTACAGAATATCGGAGTATATCGAAAATAATACACAGCGGGAGATAAATTTACATAAATGTAATACAATGCACAACGGAAGACTGTAAATGCCTGGACACAGCTTAAAGCTTCAATCCAGAATCTTGCTCAAAATATCTACAAAATAAAACTACTCGACTGCCCGTGTGGAAAATAGGGGCACCTGAGTTTCCAAGGGAAAAGCAAACTACGAGTCAGTCATGGGACTGGTGTGAGAAACTCTACAGTAAAAAATTACTTATATAAATGATAAGGCAAATCACAGGACCACGCCGCTAATGCGGAACGAGTCTACCCCCATGAATGCCAGTGTATAAACAATAATCAATATAGATATATGGATCTACTATGCATCAATCAACATGCAATATCCCAATCTACCCATTTTGATTAATCACCACAATTAGATTTTCCAAATCAATTCAATTTACAGAAATTATTCCATCGGATTTTATTCTCGATTTCTTATTTCAAATCATTTGAAATACCTACCTAACTTTCTATATCAAAGTAGATTTCACTTCGGGATCTCAAATCAAATCGTTTGGAAATATGAATTCCAAAACATAACAATGCATACAGACAAGTATGCAACCAAATTTCGTGCTCCCCATCGACAAGGCAAAGGGTACGCACCTCGCAACTCGATATATAAATGTGCACCTACTCCACATAGGAGTCGGCTACACCGACGATGCACCTCCCACACATGGAGAGCATACACCGCCCTCTCACCCATACTTTTAGTCTCAGGGTTACCCGACTCTTTAGCCACATACTAAATCATTTCATATCCCGAAGTAGGGAAAATCATTTCACAACATAATAATCGCAAGTACTTTCAAAATATAGTACTTCACATCATTAATTCATACATATGATCAGTCACTATTAATCACATAACCTTTGAGCTCGTACGTCTCAAAGAAGGGTGTTAAGGAAGAGAATAAATCCTCTGCCACCAAACAGATACATCATTAATAGCAACTAATCAAATACGCGATGAACCACAATGTAAAACATAATACATTTCTAAATCATTTTAGAAATCATCGGGTTTAGGCCTCGAAATCCTTTCTGTTTTATAAAACATATCTATAAAACACTCCCTATCCAAAAATCGGGAATATATTTCTTTTCACTTAAGAAAACATCATTTCAAAATCATTTATTAAATTTGAAATGAACACAACATCGCTAAACACCTTATCGTCAAATCGTGAAGTGTTTCATAAGGTGTTAGCACACAGATATCTTTAACCAACCCAATGCTAAATGTAAAAGCATATTCTGCTCATAAACTGGTCAAGCACCATCCATACAATCAATCAGTCACAATCAATATCAACAACTAAGTAAATTTGGTTTAATCACATCACGTGTTTTGGTAAATTTAATCACCATTCATTCATCCAAATCTAATTAAAGATTTATTCAAACTCCAATTGGTTTCATCTCTAAAATCCTTTCATATTGATTGTTCTACTTTTTTGGAAATTGATCATGCTTTTACGCGGGTTAAAGAACTAATGTCATTTAAACACAGTTCACGACAAACCCCAAATCCAATTTGATATTAAACACAAGGCTTTGTGTAGAAAATAATATCAGCTTATATTCAACATCAAATTCTGAAAACAACAAATATCGTATTGGAAATAACGATATTAATATATCTTTCAAATTTCCACAACCATATCTGTATAATCACGAAATCCAACATCGAAATATTCCGAAGATAATTTCGATTCAAATCCATTCCAATTTATATATTGGAAATTCTGGTTATTTTTAAAACCATTTCAACTCCAATTTATTTATTTAAAAATAAATAAATTATTATTCTAGTTAATAACTAGTTCATTTCGATAAAAATCTATTTTTATCTTTTCAAATATGGGATTTTTCAGCCTAATTCTTTCCAAATCATCTATTATGATTTTAGACAAATTATTGATATTTTTAATAATTTTATCAAGGCCCATACAGTCGGTTTCCAACAACGGCCATCGAACTGCACTTACAGCGACCTTTTTCAAACTTGATTTGGACATAATTCCAAATCCAACAGTTAGATTTCAAATTTCTAATATTCACTGGAAATCTCTTTTCGATACGAACCTAACGGTTCCGGTTTCAGGAGAATCCGACGGTCGGATCTCCCGTAATGTCCGTTCGAAGTTAATAGTCGAAATTCGCGAACTGCCGCAGCGCGGCACGTTCTATTCAGGCCATTATATTATATATATAATATATATTTCGTCGATTACCATTTAAAAATGAATTTTATAAATCGTTTTAATTTTTTTTTCAAAATGATTTCAACTTCTTATTCGATTTCAAATCAAAATTGATTTTTCCTTTATAAAATCTTTTTACATTCATTTCAATGTGATTTCAGTTCAATTTCAATTTCAATTCAATTTAAATTATATTCATTTTCTATTCAATTCAATTCGAATTCATTTTCTATTCAATTCAATTAGAATTCATTTTCTATTCAATTCAATTCGAATTCATTTTCTATTCAATTTTATATCAAAATTAAATATTCCATATACATGACATTCACATTTCATATACATGTTATTTTCACTTTTCATGTACATGTATTTCACTTTTCACATTTATATTTTTCACTGATCATTTCATATATATATATATATATATATATATCGTTTTCATTTCATATATATATTATGTTCACTTTTCAATATATACGATATTTTCACTTTCATATCTACTATCTTTTCATTTTCAAATCTACAATCTTTTCATTTTCAATATATACAATATTTTCACATTCAATATATACAATATTTTCACATTTCGTATATATATTTTATTTTAACTCATGTATATATTTTTATTTCATCTAAAATATATATTTTTATTTCATCTCATATATATATTTCTATCTTCCTTTCAAATATATATTATTTCCATTTCACATATATTCATTTATACAACATTTCATATATATTTACCATCGCATTTCATTTATATACATTCACTTTTCATATATATTTACCATCGCATTTCATATATATTTTATTTCGATTTCATATATCTACATTCACTTTTCAATTTATATTTACCATCGCATTTCATATATATTTTATTTCGATTTCATATATATATATATATATACATTCACTTTTCAATTTATTTCATTTCACATCACGATCAATTTTCACACAGAATACAATCAAACAAGTCGTCCATGGTCTGTGGACGACGGGGAACAGTTCATATATGCAGTTACAAAATAAATAACTATACAGAAAATTTAAAGTGAGAGAATTCTCACTTTGATCGGTTATTTCTGAATTTTTGAATTTCTGTTCGGATTCGAAATTTCTTGAAATTCCAACATGCTCTGTTTACGATGCGGTCAGTTTTGTTGCGAAGCTCTCGGCTCCACGATCACGACGGATCCTGTTTCATTGGATTTTGACATCGTATGAGAGAGAAATGAGTGTAAATGCGTTTGAATACATTTTGAGTTAATTAAAATTAAATAAATTATTTATTTCCCTCTTTACCCTTAATTAAAATCTGGACATCATCTTCTTCCTTCTGTAGAACACCTGACATCGCAACCCATTCTTCCACCGTTCAACCCATCCACGCACGCCAAATGATGAAGCCGGACGTCAATCAGAGGGTTCCCCCGCGTGCGCCTAGGAGGCGTTTTCCCCCTCCCCTGACCGCATTAAGCTCGCGGGTCCACGTCAGCCGGAATTTTGCTCCAACCGGCCCGACTTTGTGGGTGAAATCCAAAACATCTGTGCCATTATACTAGATCATAACCATTGATTACTCAGATCTTGGTGAGGTTTACGAATTTGCTTTGGGAAGTTTTGAATTCATTGAATGGATTTCACGAAATTTAGGGGGAATATCGGTGTATCATGGCCTTCCAATCGTCCTGGCCCCTGAACAGATAGAAAAGAGAAACAGGGTCAGGTATAAAGCTTAGGGTATTTATATATAAATTATACTAATATTAAATTCAGTTATTTCTTTAAATCGATGTTTAACGCTCTGAACTCCAAACAAAACCCAACGACTGTTGCCCCTAGCTAAATACCCCCATTCCGAACACAATGGGATATGTTTCGTAGGCCCATTCGACTGTTTCAGTCAGTTTCTATAAAAATCAAAATATAACTCTGTATATTGAATTTGAACGCACATTTCAATTTGCCAGGGCCACAAACTGATTCGAAAAATTCCAGAAAAATAAATCTAGCTATGTTTTGATGATACGGTTCCAACAAAACTGATTTCATCGAATTCTGAGACCGTTAGATAAATGGCCCTTTTCTGGTCGATCCAATTTAACTAAAATCGACCAAATTCGTTTTCCTTCGCCACGCTGACATATTAACTTCAAAAATTATGGAATTTGAATCCTAGCAATAATTTGACATCCCGGATCCAACAAAATTGGTTTCATCGAATTTTGAGGTCGTTTGCAAAATGTCTATTTTCGATGGCCAGAATTCCACAGCGACTATTCTGAATTTTCAGCTGGGCATATCTTTTGGTTCCCGCTATGAAATTTTGATCTTTTGGATCCAATTGAAAGATATTCTCAATTAGATTCAAATATTTTTGGTTTTGCTAAAATCCGATTTATTTTGAATCCTGTACATTCATTTGAAATTAGAAATCGAATTATCGAACTACCACGCCATTTTCAATTCATTTTATATATATAAATAAATATTTATATTCTAACGACGATCTATATAAATATATACATTCGAATTCTATTCAAATTAAATTTCTCGTCGATATTATTTAAAATAATTCATTTTAAATATTCAAAATTCATTAAAATTGCCAAAATAAAAATTTTAAATTGGCTCGCATTTTCGGGTTATTACATTATACATAGTGCAAGCTTTATAATATGTGTTGATATTCGAGGCTGTACACTAAAAAGATCGTCCGTGATGATGATCAAGACTGATGATGTAAATCAAGACTCACAAGTCATCGAGGGTTCAAGAGAACAAGAACAATAAAGACATATATTAGAGCCTTAGTAATATATGTTAAAACTCGATTGCCCTCATTTGATCTTTTTTCAAATGATTTTGAAATAAGATTTCAAATGGTTTTTAAATAAGTTTTCAAATGAATTTTAAATTAGTTATCAAATATTTACCAAAATAAAGTTTTCAAAGTATTTTTGAAGTATATATTTTATAATTGTTTTTATGTTTGATATTTTAATTTTCAAATCTATTTTAATTTTAATTTATAATTGATATTATATTTACATTTAATATTTATATATTTACTATTTTAGTTTTGATTATATTTAATATTTGTTTTAAGATTTAAGTTTTATGCTTTGTGTTTCAAATTTCAAATCTATTTTCCATTTCCACTTCAATTATATTTGATACTGTACATTTAGTATTCTAATTATATTCGATATTATACTTCGGTTTTTTTATTACATATACTTTATAGTTTAGTTCATTTTATTGCTTAAATTATTACTATTTTAATCCTTATTATTTTAATTATTTAATTTTGAATTTAAATGTACTTTATTTATTGATTTTAATTATATAATATAAGATTCAAGTTTAAATTATTTTAAATCATCTTAATAAATTTTCTTTAGTATTTTTATGTTTTTAAACTATCTTTTATTGTGCATAATAGTTTATAAAAGTTTCAGGTTTAATTTAATTTTATATCTTCAAAACAATTTGAAAAATAGAGTTTCTAAAATATTACACATGACCATGTCGACATATCATCTTTAGGGTTGCCGAAATAGTGCTCATTAAATTTCAAAATTCAATTTTCAAAAGAAGTGTCTAATCATCATATCCTTTTGCAAATGGACATGACCGTTGTTACTACCACAAAATTAACTCCGAAACAGGCTGACGGTGAAGGGGTAGTGGACAGCCACAGGCATAAAAGAATCCTCCGAACGAAAAAAGCAAGCATAAGGTAAAACCGAAAGAATAAGGGAACAACCCGAGAGTTATGCAACCGACGCCATCACTAAAGAAAAAGAGCTCAGAAGCTACGCAAAGAAGGGATACCGACAGGGTGATTCCGACATGATGGGTAAACAACAAAGGATTACCCACAACTAGAAGTCAATAAAGAGAGAGACTAGGAATCTTACAAACCGAGACCTAGAAGGACGAAAGGGCTATCGGTATTAACTTGCTTAATACTGATACATCAAGGGACGAAAGGACCAAAGGAACAGAGTCTGAAGCATAAGAGAATTATCCGAGAACTAACCACTAGGACCCCTATTAAATGATCACCGACAGGCCCCTCTAGTAAACAACTAATAAAGCACCAGAAGCAACCCTACGAAAAACCAAGATACACTTCAAGAGTCTACCGAGAGACGGGTCGGAACTTCAAGAGAGACAAACTATCCACACTAATTTGCTTAGTGTCGATATCGATAGGGGTGGCGGACCCGATAACCATTCACTCAAATCATGAAGGAAAGCTCTACAAAGTGTTAATAGCAAGACCAAGAACCCATGACCAAAGGCTTATTTTGGGAGCCCGAGACCGGAAGCCCATATAAGGAAGCCTACATCCGGAAGCTGAAACATTCCGAAAGTTATTCATACCGCCTGGCTTAGTAGAAATGCAAAGAAGATAGGCACGACGTCAGCAAAAAGCTCTAAAGACTGGACCATCCCCCCAAGAGCCAAAACCGGCACCTCAAAAAGCCACAAGCAAGGCCTTCGAAACCAAAAGGAAATGCGACCGAGAGCACAAACTTCCGGAACCAAAGGGAAAAGCGGTCGATAGAGACTTCTACTCGCCCAACAGCAAAAGAGGCCCCGATTTGTCTAGAAAGAAGACCCTATGGGTCTCATTTTGGTGACTGATTACTCATTTCTCATTCTTGTACTCTTATTCTCTAGATTAATCCCTAATTTATAAATCAATTTGGGGATTTCTATTGTAATCACTCGTGTACTCCAAATAAAAGATCAATAAAGTGCAGATTGACACTTAGCATATTTTCTTATGAGTTTCTTATGTGATCCCTTAGCTATTTCGTACACAACCAATTATAACCTTCCTATACGGTTATGGGTTCCTACTCGAATTTAGACCCTTCCGCAGAGTTCTTGTAGAACCCCTTCCTACAAGCCGTTTAGCCTCTTTATCGGGGGTTGTGCTTAGGGAACCCTTGTCCCAAGTTAACTGTTGGTTCCTGAGTCGCTTAAGCTTGAAGCTCACCCAATTGAGGGAAGAGTAACTAATCTTTTTGGCTAGGAAACCTTGATATCTAGGAAACAGTGAACTAACTTAGACCGTGAAGCTAAATACCCCATTTTCCCCTTAGGTCCATTTCCGTAGACCTATCTCCGGTGTTGACACTACGCCATAGATTACATACTGCAACACTAGAGAAATGATGCATAAAGTGCCAAAAAATGCTGGTATATGCCAAAAAATATTTGTGGCAACACTTTCTTGGTTTTGCATTTCGTCGCGTTGCCTTAGAGTCAAAGGCAACATCTTTGCGACCCTAAGTCAACATCGGTACAAATGTTCCCACAAGTACTAAATTTACAAAAAGGTGGGGCCCGCTAAAATCTGCATCCCAGGTTCACGAATCCCCACTAAATTTGTAGCCCGGGTTCACGGAATCATGTTGTGGGGTCCATATTAATCTATGGCAACACTTTTACCATCCAATGGCAACACTATATCATAGCTATGGTAAAATTTAACATCACATACTGCAACATTATATCATAGCTATGGCAACATTTCATAACATACTACAACATAACAACAATTAACATCACATTGAAATTAACAAAGATTTTTTTTCTTCAAATTAACCAGCAACAAAAGTACTACTTAGTCAACTACAAAATAACAAAACATAGCCACAAAATTCAATTTTACAGACATTTCAATCACAAACACAGCCAGTACTAAATTCATGTTTGCATCAAACTAAAACACTTTCAAAATATAGCGCGAGCCTCCAATGCGTTCAGTGCCTCCATTGCCTCGAGTAACTCTAGTGCCTTCAGTAACAAGTTCTTGAACAACCTCATCAATGCCTCCTTCACTTGCATGCCCCAGTTCATTTGCATTTCAGCACAAACTGAGTTTCATTTGCATTTCAGTTACATAGTCTAGTTTCATTTACATTTCATTTGCATAACTGAGTTGCATTTCATTCGCATTTCAGTTGCATAACTGAGTTTCATTTGCATTTCAGCACAAAGAAATTTCAATTGCATTTCAGTTGCATACCTCAGTTTATGGCCTGCATGACTCAGTTGCAAATTGATGTGATGACTCAATTTGTTCAAAGCACAAATGATACTGAGTAAACAATTAGACAGTCACATTGTGAATAAAATTATCACTAATCAGCACTTTAGGTTTAACGGGCAATGTGGCAAAAAATATCACTAATCTGCAATGTGGCAAAAATATCACTAATCTACAATGTGACAAAACTTAAAATTATACCTGAAAAATTGTCCAAACATTTTCATAGCAAAACACAAAAGAACTCCAAACATGATCCAGGACATAGCTAAAGCTGTTGCAAAGAATTTTTGTCCTTTCTTGTGTTTTCCACATTTAGTGCACATTAGGGCCAACTCTTCCTTCATATCTGCCACAAACTCATAGGCTTTTTCCCTCTTTTGTTTTTTCTTCAGCGGCTTTTCTTCAATTGTCTTCCTTTCCACGAGCAATTACGATATGGTCTTTTCTTTTTCCATCAATTTAATAGTAGTATCATCCAATTTCGGATTAATATTGATTGCATACACTTCGTCATGCCACATAAAATACCCGCAATCGCCATTCTGCACAAATCTTAAATTCTTGACTAAAACATCCTTAAAGATATGATGATCAACAAAGTAACAAAAAAAACCTAATTTATATTTACCAACCACATGAAGCAACCAAAAAAATTCTTCCCCACATTCGACCCTGCCTTCACAGCCCTCATCTTCGCTGGGATTTTTTGGTGGCAGTTCTCTCTTGCAGCTGCTGTTGATGAATTTGAAGTAGAAATTGATTGAGCGGTCATTAAACTCGAATTGAAGGAAGAACTGAAGTGAAACCATTTTCATCAACCACTATATATCTTATTATAAAAGCTAGCAGTATTATGCATCAATCGTCACCGGCAATAACAACCAAGGAAACCTGAGCAGTTGTTTAGAACATGCAGCTCATATAAGGTCGATGGTCTAATTATACTTCACTAGGAAAATTCTATGTCATTAAATTGATTAACAACCCAATAGTTGCTCAAAGAACATTTCAGTAAATCAACATACAAAAGAACCACGAATAATAAAAATTAATTGTATACAACTTCAAACTGGAAAAAGTGTGGATTCATTGACAAATAACAGACAAGAATTGTTAATCACCAAACACCAATTATACTCATGGTGATAATAATTTCAGTTTCTCGATAGGCTAATTAATAGCAGTGATTATAAAAGCAACAAAAACGTACATGAGAAACACAGGATAAAAAGATAGCACATTTCTTCTTGGATTGACTGCCGTTTGATGACGGAGAAGGGGAGAAGTGGGTGCGTTTGGGGTTGGAGTCGAGGATTAGCTGGAATAAGTGGAGGACGCAGAGAAGGTTAGAGCGGAAGAAGTAGGTGAATGAAAATTAGGGATTGGAATTGGAAATTTGGGGGTGAGAACGAATAGTTCTGAGAAGTTGAGAAAGAGTAATGGAATGAGTACCGTAAGTTGATTTCCGGTTGGAGGTGGATGATTATAACGGATTAGTGAGGTGTCAACTACAGATGTTGTCTTTAAAAGGTAAATTGATGGATATATATATATATGCATCTTTTTATAGATGCACATCGATGATGTGGCAAATTAAACTTATAAGTTTATAACAATAGCTACTGCAACACAATTTGATATCTATGCTAACACATTGAAGAGTGCGTTGCAATAGACAAAAATCAGCATAGCTGTGGCAACATTTTAGCTGATAACCCCTAGGATTTTTGTTGCAGTAGGCCATCTATGGCATAGTGTGATGAAAAATATCATTAACATTTTGGCGCTAGAAGGAGGGCCTGAACCTCTGACCTTGTGGTTAACATCACCTCATGTCTAACTGTGTTGTTCCATCCGGGGTTGGAGTAAGCTTTGAAGAAGTAAGATTATAAGCAAAAGGTCCCAACGAGAGTCTTATGGATCTCAAATGGCTATGTCAGGTACTACTGACCCAAGAGTGACGGAAGAACAAAGGTTAAGAATGGAAGCTCTACAAATAATCAAGTGGAAAAGGGAAGTAGAGCAATACGATTCTGATTATTGGAGCGATAACCCTTTCTACATGGGACAAACATCAATATTCGCTCCAAATGATTCGACACCAAGAGTGTATAACCCCTTCTCTCGTATAAGAGAAGTTGTATATGAGAGGGCCAAAGGAATGGTATTCGAACGAGAAGTGATGAAGGATTTTAACCACTTTGCTTCCAAAGGGACTAAACGGATAATGCTTCATTCTCAAGGCACCTTGAAAAGAAGAAGCAGGGATACAGATACAACAACAGGATTTAATAACGAAAGGGCAAAACTCCAATGATAAGGAAGTAACTTTATACCCAGAATGCTTAATGAGTGCCATCTTACCACCTCAGTGGAAAAAATTTACCTGCTAACTCAGCAAGAGCTCGATTATTAGTCGTCCGCAAAGAAGAAACCCATGTACGAAAGGAAATTGGGATGACCTTACTGTCATTACCATAAGATAAACGGACATGAAATCAACCATTACAAAGCCCTCGAGGGAAGGATCATCAAGTTCCTCAATCAAGGCCAGCTACAAGACTTTGTAAAAAGATCAAACTAAGCCCAATAAAGGTCCTTAGGAAAAGGATTATCTACACGACTAAGGGTATGGCAACCCTCTCAAGAGTAAAAATAACCAAAATGGGTTAATCCATAAATGGATAAAAACCTTTGTCACCGCCGAGTTGGACAAGACAAGGCACCCCCCGGAGGGGGGTGATGTGTAAGCCTTTCTCTGGGCCCGAATCAGAAAGGGCAAGGTTAAAGCATCAAAAGCATAAACCTCCAGCCCACACTAGAAATGGTCGTGACGGAGAATCTAATTGGCACGCTCTGTCTCTGCTCGTAGAAGAGTACACCCTACCTTTGTTATTAAATAAGCACGTCCTCCCTTTGCTCGCAGAAGACCACGTCATACCTTTGCTTATGTTCTGTGTTACCCGTAGAAGGGAACACTAGCCCCTATCATCGCCTACGGTAGTCAGGATAGGGAACCCCTTGAAGGGGGTCAGAGTGTAAGCCTCTACCACCGCCTACGATGACCAGGGTAGAGGATCAAAAGAGTAAGCCTTAATTCCACATCTACGATGGCCCAGTTTAAGGATCTAAGACCTTATCATCACCTACAATGGTCAGTATAAGGCACCTCCTGGTGGGAGGTTGGGTAAGTCCTTGGGCCATACTTGTGGATAAGCTAGCCAAGCACACCGGATGTACAGGCCCAGAGAGTGGCTAACAAAGCATGTACAACCTCTGCTTTGACGATAAAATCCCAAAGAGTGGCTCAAGAAGCACGTGCATCCTTTGCTTCATAAATCACACCCGAAAGGGGTAATGAAACTCATCACCAGAAGTGTGTTGGATTTAGTCAACCCTAGAGGGGGTGAATAGGGTTTATTAAATTAATTCGAAATATTAAGAAATATCACAACATAGATTATAACAGAGAATATAAATGCAGAAGTAAATAACACAGTTTTTACCCAACTTCAGCAAACCCTACGTACTGCTGCATTCCCAAGATTTTTACTAGGTATTAAAACAGATCTTGCTTAAAAACCCTATAAACTCGCAAACCCTACTCCTGTTCTAATCCTATGCTCAAAACCCTAGACTGATCTTTGTCCCCAGGATCATAATTTCCCTAGCTACAAACCCGTAGCTAGTAAACCCTAGTTATTATAGACACTAGAAAACTGCTAGTTAAAATCCTAACTAGATGGCCTAGTTTTACAGAAAACCCTAGTTTTTTAGACAAACTAGAAACCTAATAGACAGCTTACAAAAGAAGAAATAAACCAAGTACAATAAAAATGAAACTAAAACCTAGAATCATAGATTTAAAACATGAGACATAATTAAAGAGGAAATAGGCCGACCCATTTTTTATTTGAGCTTTGTCACTCAAAAATCTCGGCTTCTATTCTTTTAACCAATGGTCGCCATTACTTCTAAAAAAATTAGGGTTTTGGATCTTGATCGCATCGTGGCTTCAAATCTTCGGTTGATGATATGTTGGAATGCTTATATTGTTTGTTGTTGTTCTTCTATAATTGTGCTTTAGAAACTAATGCTTCTTGTTGATCGAAAACAGTGAAGGAATTTTGTGAGTTTCTTTGATTTAACTTATGTTATTCTTTTATTTATTGTTTGTGCTTTCAATCTCCTTGCCTGTGATGAATTGGTGTCATTATATAAGGTAATAGAAAACCCTAAGCCCCTTTGATTTCACACGTGACTGATCTGATTTGCTTGCGAGATTGTTGGTTCCTTGTTGACCGATTACTCGATTTGAATGGTAATACATGTGTGATTGTTAACCCGAAATGTCACCCATGATTTCTGGAAATACTGGAATTGATTTTTCTCCTTGCGTGTTTCTGGAAACCAACATTTGTGATTTCTTGCGTAAAAATAATCCGTGATTTATGGACAAATTAAAACCTCTGTTAGATCTTTGAACATATTGGCCACTTGATTTGTTGCCTTGCATTTGTTATTTGTTGATTTTACAGTAACTTTTAAACACTTGCTAAAAAATATTTTCCATACATAACTTTGTTTAAAACTAGAAACACGACAATTTATTTCATGCCATAAATTCCACTGTTGAATTTTGGAAAGCATCGATTTGATTTACCTATCTCTTGAAGTTGATTTGATCATTTGTGGAAATTTTTGAATGCGAATTGATTTTGTTGTGGCCACTTGCATTTTGATTGTCTATCCCAAAATTGGTTCTTTTGATTTGCTGATGCACATTATTTCCCATTCGAAATTTGGTATCTCCTCTTGCATGATTTAAACTCTGGAGATATGGAATGATTCTTTTCCAAGAAAAAAAATCATGATCACATTTGCAGTTACACACGTCTTGCCATGTCCTGACATGTTTACTGTTTCTTTTTGATCTTCCTGAGGTAGCTCGAGCATTAAGCATGACATTTTCTTATATATAAACGTTGTGTACATTTAGTATTGCTTCACACTTGCATGTTTGTCCCTTGCTATGTGTAGTAGAACCTTCCCTTGTGCATGTTGAAATTACTTGCTTATGAACATGCTCGAGCTAATCTGAACCATGACTGAATCCATGAATGAGTGTGTCTTTTAACACATGTAAGCATGCATTAGTTTCCTGTAATAAGCTATAGCACACCATGTTGATATCGTGCACTACTGGTTCCATGCTCTATTGCATTGTTTGAGTTGCACCAGTCTTGATTTTGAGCTGCTTTCTGACTTGTTTATATTCGGGCTATGTGTGTTGCATGTAGAAAGCTTGTTGTAATACTTGAATGTTCTTATGCATGCATGTGCATGCTGACTTGTCATTATTTTTGTACTTGAGCCAATTATGTTGACTCAAACATGTACATACATGTACATTGTACATGTATATATGTGAATATATGAGTCAAGCTCGATTTACAACCTTGTTAACTATGCACACTAATTTTGCCTTTTATAATTTATGATCATGCTGGCTCATTACACTCTGCTGACACCTGTGTTGAGCTTGGTCCTTGTGGCTGCTCCTCAGTAGCTCACACTGTCCCATTGGTATGTACTTTCATATGAGCTCTTTGTAGCCATTTTGATCTTGCTGAACCATTTTCCTACTATGTGTACATACATACATACATATATACATATATACATACACACACATACAGATATATATATATATATATGTACAAATGTGTATATATATATATAAGTGTTTTGTGTCTGCATGTGTACTGGATTTCTTGGATCACTCCATTTAGTATGTTTGATTGTATTGCCCCTGCATAGAAGTATCTGTATATACATACAATGTATGTGTATACATGTATAGTGCACATCCAGAGAATATATAAACATGAGAATTATAGACGATGTCTTCCTTGTGGTATTTAAAGTGTATCATTGTTGGTTGTTCATATAAATCAGATCAAGTCATGAAAATGATGAGAAACACACCAAAACTCTGAGGCAAATAAATTTTTAAAATAAAAATTAAATCTGCTAGAATTTAAAATTATTTATGTTTAGATTACCATGTGTGTTTTGTTTTGTGATTGGTAAGCAGAAGACTGGACTGACAGTGAAGAAGACAGGCAGAAGACCAATGATAGTGACAGTGTCAGTGAATGTATCAATGTATATATAGCAGAGAGTGAAGTGTATGCATACACAATTGTGTAAATGAAACATAACGTGAGTGACTGATTGAATTGTAGTGAGGAGCAATGTATACAAATGAAACTAAATGTGAATATTAATATACTGAATTACAATGTGTTGTAAAAATAGTGGATTCATAAATTTGTACTGTTGAGATGTTGAAATAAAATATTATATTTAAACATAATACCGTTTGAATATTTAAATTCTTCTGCGTTAGTACTCTATTTAAATGAAGATACTTATTTCTGTCCATGATGCAGTACAACAGTACAATTACAAACACATTTATAATAATAAATATATGTTTGTTATTATCAAACAAAAATCATAGTGTAGATACAACAAAGTGGAATTCTGGTCTTCAATTTTTAATACCCGATCTGATTTGACCTCAATTACTGCTGGAAGTGGAATTCCGGTCCTATCTTGACTCCCGAATCTGGGTTGATCTCAATTATTACTGGAAGTGGATTTTCAGTCCTATCTTAACGCCCGAATCTAGGTTGGTTCGAATCTCAATTATTTCTAGAAGTAAATTTCCGGTCTTAATATAAATATACGAATTCGGTTTGGTTCGTAAGCTCAACTATTATCAAAAAGATATAGTTGACCTCTTTAATAATCTGAATCTGGTTGGGAATCAAACTCCCATTACTATCAGAAGCAGATATCTAGCCTCGCACCTTAATCTAGGAAATGAATCAGAGTCCTATCGCTAGCATAAGGCGATTTCTGGAAGTCCATCCTTAATACCCTAATCTGGGTTGTAAAGCTCTAATCCTTAAGGAAGGGATGTACCATCAATCTAATAGCTGGATCCTATTACCCAAGCAGCCTTTAAGCAAGGACAGGAACCTTCCATATTGCTTAGGGAAGTTTCCTTAACCCATACATACATCAATTCATTATTCACTATGCCAAATACATATGCAATACATATTATCACATAACACTTAAACACAAATTCAGGCGAAAGCTCAAGTGTGTGTCTTAGTTTCCCCCTGACAAAACCTTGGGATAGTAATTTCACTTTTCCTTAAAAAAAGATCCCGTAGAGGGAAATTTCCTGGAATTACCTATTACACCAAGAGATTTTCACCAGTGCAGAAAGCATAAGTAGACTCATCATCATTTACATATTCAAATATCATGATACTGTCAAATTCAACAAAAGTAAGTGATACATCGAGTGTGTCTTATGAACTAACGCCTAATAGAATTCATTAAATTTATATAAAATGGCATAGTAAGATTCTGAAAAGAAAATATTCCAAGCCAAGGAAAAGTATCACATAATAGGTGTTACCAACACAATACACAAACATATTTGCATAAAGCTATGGAATAGGTTATACATACACGTAACTACTATTTTAGAGGTTCTACATTAAAGGCACTTAAAAGAGGTGTCACATCATGGTCCACAGGAGATTCAGGCAACCAAGTCCGTCAGTCCGGGTCAAGATTTTGTAAAGCGAATTCTAGCGAGGCATAACCTACCTTTGATTTCTTCAATTGGTCTCTAACTCATCAATTTGATGATATAGTTTCCTATTTCCGCATCTGAGTTGGTTGAGGGATTAACCTTTAGCTGGCCTTGCAACTCGTGAATAGTCTCATTTTTCTCTTTAAGATGATTTTCTAAGTAGGATACCTATTCCTTTAGGTTTTTTATGGTTATCTTTTGTATATAATACATCTTTTTCCATCCTGAAAGGAGAGCATCCTCAAAGATATCTTTGTGACCGGTGATGGTCAAAGTTTCTTCCCTGAAATGTGAGGAGGGGGTATGGAATTGATCCTCCCAATCACATATAAGACGAAGTATAATGACACGAAAAATCTAGTTGCTAAACAATAACACTAGTAAAATTATACGTATCAGAAAAATGGAGCCACATAAACTTTTGACCATATAAGTCCTGAATTTTTTCAATAAACATACACATCCACAAAATCATGATAGTGCAAATCCACTAGCTAGTGCACATATCATCCACATTATACATATTAATACAACATACTTGATCGTAAGTGCATAAGAATTAAATCACAAGTCACGAAGAAGTTAAAAGTATTTTATGCAAAAACATCTAAGCCCTTCTATTAGATGATTTCTCACAGGTTTACGAAACAAGCCTTTGAAAGTTCTCGGTAGCTATAAACGATGGATATAAAGCATTACTACGGCTTATATCTTTGGAGAAGCAAGGGGCTGCAGTAACATGAGAAAGCTAGTTATTGATACAAAGTCCAGAAGGAAGAAAACATTTTGAGAGTGAAAGCCATATTAGTGTAGCAGAAATGTCGGGTCGAACAGAAGTTTCTTTACCCTTTGGCTTCAAAGAGACTCCCTCCGTAGGAGGAGTTATAATTGGACCTCGAGCAGGTAGGGTGCTCAAGGAATCAATAGTGACCCCCTCGAGATAAATTAACCTCAAGACAACAAAAGAAGAGTCTCCATCGTCCATGCTAGACTCATCTCGCTGATCCTTGTCTCCTCTTTTCTCCTCGTCAACAATCGTGTCCTCTTCTTCCTCATTATCAGAATCCTCGGGAAACTCCTCAATGTACAGAAAATACTCGGCTTTTATCTTGTCCTATGGAAGAACTTTACCTTCTCGCTTAAGCTGCATGATTCTTTCCAAAACTCTAGTCTTGAAGAGGGATGCACTGAAGTAAAGTCAATCCCTGGGAATTTATTGTAATTGTTAGAGAAAGTGAGGAGGAGAGCATCTTCATAGTATTCCATAACAATGGCTTGGAGGTGGACTTTTAGAAAATCGGATATCCTATTGATAGTTTCATAAATTATTCGTTTGGTAGTGGAAGCTTGTTGTTCATCCTATCCAGTTCGACGACATGATCGATTTCCATCTCTGTCTTCTCATTCTTAAGGTTATCTACCTAATTTGATAACATGTCCTTAGCCTCTTTCTCCCCCTCCAACAAGGCCTCCAATTTCTTGCATTCACTATCGCTTTATATCCTCTCCTGTGATAGGATGTCAGCCTTATCATTTAAAGCCTTATTTTCTTCCCTAAGATCAATAATCTCAGTAGAAGATGGAAGAGCAAATCCTCTGGAAAAAAACCAACTTTTCATCACCTATAAGATAAGAAAAAGAACAGATTGAGCTCCCTAGAAAAGTAGCATAATAAAAGAGTAGCTAGAAAGCAACCTATTACCAAAAGTTGGTCTTTAATTAACCGCTAATAAAAATCCTCTGAAATCAAGGATGAAGAAGACTGTGAAATATTGGCAACTTCGGGGGACGAAAGAGCGAGATTCACAAGTTTATCAAAATCCAAAGCCGATGGGGGCAGAGCGGGAAAGGTAACATGCTAAGAAGAAGATGTAAATAAACTATGCTCTTTGACACCTAGTTCACCAGGAGGGAAGGGTGATGAAGAACTACTGATAATTTTACTTCTCGGAGAAATGTTTGGGGAACTATCAATCTCAAAAACCTTATCGACATCAGAAGCAGCAGGGTCAGAAATTGTCTGAGTTTTTGTCACGGTATCAACATCCTTGCAAAAATGGACCAACTTATCATGCTTCAGTTTTTTGGGCGATGGCTCAATATTGGAACCAGCAAGCCTCTTTAAAGCTTTAACATAGACTGGGCAAAAACATCAAGAGTGGAAGGGCTCTCAGAAGCCATGGATCCTAAACAGTGAGAGCTATATCAGAAAGCTAAGAACAAGAAAATCGATAGGTAAAAGTGAAAAATCTTGTCCAAGCGGAAGTGCAATTCTATTCAAATCACCTAGGAATATAGGGGATGGTGCATTAAATGTATTCGAAGAGTTCACAGACAAACCCTTAGCACTAGAAAAATGAATGGCGGTTGTCTCATATTTTTTTTTGACTCGGAAGAAGAAGGCCATATTGACGAAGCTTATCAATAGTAAGCAAAGATGACCAATGTCTAAGATCCTCTGTCACATTAAAAATAGCCTCAGCAACTTGACTCTCCTCATCCAACAAAGTTACATTTTTGAAAGGAGGCTCTATGTAAAATCAAGGGTTAAACAAGAAATACGAGCATAAGATAATTGCTTTCAAAGGAAAAGAAACTTACCACGTTCAATGAATTTTCCCGATATACTAAGAGGGCACTTAACAAGAATGAACTGGTCCTCCCAGGTTTTAGTATTGCTAATGTTGTCGCTTATCAGCCTCTTTATAGGATTCACACACCAGATAGGCGACTCTGCACTTTTGGAGAATCGTATCATGTGACGAATAAGCTTGGGACTAAGAGAAGTTTGATTTAATGCAAGTGCCAAAACTTCTAAGCATAAAAGCAAGGTATAGGTGTTGGGTGAGAGCTGGGTAGGAGGAACTCCGAGGTCACACAAAAGCCTGAGCAGGAATGGTGGAAAAGGAAGGAAGCCTCCCTGCCAAATATGCATTGTCGAGTATGCAAAGTACCCTTTCGGAGGGTTCTGAAGGGAATTTTGGGAAGAGGCAGCAACGACATCTATGATAACTATTCCTAAACTATCAAGAATGGTCTTCACCTCATCTTGAGAAGTGATTAAAGAAGACTTTGAAGCGAACTCCTTCTTAGCTCGTGGAGTATTAGAACCCCTGGCCTTTGGTTTGACGGGGATCTTTTTGCTAGACGTGACGCTGCCAGGTGATGTCATTTCATAACAAATGTGATTAACACTACATTCTTTTTACATTAAAATGCATATGACATCGACGAGTAGATCTAACAATAGTATAATCTGCTAGTGTATAGGGCTTAATTTGTTGTACAACAAATCTATCTTAAGAGTCAATCTTAAAGACGTTGGCACATAGTTAACCCTATTTGGAGAAAATTAGGTCTTTGGTGATGATAAAATTGGCTATCCTGACATCAAATTTTAAAGGATGAAAGGCATATGCAAAGGAAAATCAAATCGACAATGGTACTCAATGATGGTTCAACCGAAACTAAATAGTTCAGTGTCACCACCGAAAGCCTAATTGGTTCCCAAACCTGGTACGAGTTAAATTAAGATCGGAACATCCTAATGAATTAAGTTTGCAAACCCTTACCGATAGCCTCAAACTAACCGGCACCCCGAGACGGAAGTTAAATGAATACAAATAACGATGTCGGCAGGGCCGGAAGCAAAATAAAATGGCAGTAAGGGAAATTAAACTAACTCGTACCGGAAGCATAACATTTTACTTCGTGATTAAATTGACCCCTTGACATAACTAGTTTTGCACGTCGAAATTATTAAAGGATGCATTTAGCAAACAAGCAACCTATCAGTTCAGCCATTAGTTGTCATTAAAGCCATTACTTTTGATTAAATTTGCATTAAGTAGGACAAAATCATGGTCGGTTTTCCAATTGATTTGAATACATAATTTAGATTATGACTTATAATAGATATAAAGATACTTACAAAGAATCAAATGCGGAATTTCGGGAGGAGAAGCTTGAGCAATTCTTAAAAGAAGAGATAATATGGCTCGAGGATTTGATTTGCAGGTAGAAGGCGGAGAGGAAGAAGAAGAAGAAGAAGAAGCACTTATAGTGAACTCCCCTAATCTGAGCCCTACAGGTAGAAACCCATCAAGGGACCTGATTGAAGGATGCCAAGAGACACGGGGCCAATACACCAAAAGAGGACAAAAAAGTTTGACTTGAAAAGTTGAAATTACCCCTTCACAAGGGGGAATGTTACTACCGAAAAATTAACTCTGAAACAGGCTGACAATGAAGGGGTAGCGGACTGCCACATGCATAAAGAATCCTCCAATAGAAAAAGCCAAGCACAAGGTAAAACCGAAAGCATAAGGGAACAATCCGAGAGTTATGTAATCGACACCATCACTAAAGAAAAAGAGCTCATAAGCTATACAAAGAAGGGATACCAGCAAGGTGGTTCTGGCCCGATGGGTAAACAACAAAGGATCACCCACAGCAGGATGTCCATAAAGAGAGAGACCAACAATCTTACAAACCAGGACCTAGAAGGACGAAAGAGCTATCAGTGTTAACTTGCTTAATACCGATACATCAAAGGACGAAAGCACCAAAGGCACAGACTCCAAAACATAAGATAATTATCCTGGAACTAACCACTAGGACCCTATTAGATGATCGCCGAAAGGTCCCTCTAGTAAACAACTAATAAAGCACTAGAAGCAACCCTCCGAAAAGCCAAGATACACTTTAGGAATCTACCGAGAGATGGGCCGGAACTTCGAGAGAAACAAGTTACCCACACTAATATGTTTAGTGTCGATACCGATGGGGGTGGCGGACTCGGCAACCATTCATTGGAATCATGAAGGCATGCTCTACAAAGTGTTAATAGCAAGACCAAGAACCCATGACCGGAGGCTTATATCCGGGAGCCCGAGACTGGAAGCCCATATCCGGAAGCCTACATCCAAAAGCCAAAACCTTCCGAAAGTTGTTCACACCGCCAGGCTTAGTAGCAATGCAAAAAATAGGCATGAGATCAGCAAAAAGCTCCAAAGACCGAGACCATCCTACCAATAGCCAAAACTGGCACCTCAAAAAGCTATAAGCAAGGCCTTCGAAACCAAAGGAAAGGAGGCCGAAAGCCCAAACTACCGGAACCAAAGGGAAAAGCAGCCGATAGAGACTTCTACTGGCCCAATAGCAAAAGAGGCCTCGATTTCTATATAAATAAGACCCTATGGGTCTCATTTTGTGACTAATTCCTCAACCGATAGAGACTTCTACTGACCCAATAGCAAAAGAGGCCTCGATTTGTATATGACTTCTACTGGCCCAATAGCAAAAGAGGCCTCGATTTGTATATAAATAGGACCCTAGCGGTCTCATTTTGTGACTGATTCCTCAACCGATAGAGACTTCTACTGGCCCAATAGCAAAAGAGGCCTTGATTTGTATATAAATAAGACCCTAGGGGTCTATTTTGTGACCGATTCCTCATTTCTCATTCTTGTACTCGTTTTCCTCTAGAGTAAACCTTTTCTAAATCAATTTGGGGATTTCTATTGCGATAGAGACTTCTACTAGCCCAATAGCAAAAGAGGCCTCGATTTATATATAAATAAGACCCTAGGGGTCTCATTTTGTGACTGATTCCTCATTTCTCATTCTTGTACTCCTTTTCCTCTAGAGTAAACCCTAATTTCTAAATCAATTTGGGGATTTCTATTGTAATCACTTATGTACTCAAAATCAAAGATCAATAAAGTGCGGATTGACACTTAGCATATTTTCTTATGAGTTTCTTATGTGATCCCTTAGTTATTTCCTATACAACCCATTATAACCTTCCTACACGGTCAGGTGTTCCTACTCGAATTTAGACCCTTCCACTGATTTCTTGCAGAACCCCTTCCTACAAGCCGTTTAACCTCTTTATTGGGGGTTGGGCTTAGGGAACCCTTCTCCCAATATAACTTTTGGTTCTTGATTCGCTTAAGCCTGATGCTCACCCCATTAATGGAAGGGTAAATAATCTTTTGGGGTTGGAAACCTTGATGTCTAAGAAACAGTCAACTAACTCAGAATGGTGAAAGCTAAATAACCCCATTTTTCCTTTAGGTTCATTTTCATAGACCTATCTCTAGTGTTGACGAAAATTACCTTTAACAACCATTATTCCTCTATAAATATAGAGGTTTTCTAATGAATTTTCATTCATATTTTTATCTTCTTCTTCCCTTCTCTTCTCCATTAATTCCTAATCAAATTCTGCTCATATTCTTACAAAATTTCAAGTAAATAAAACCAATTTCACATTGTTTTCCATTCTCTGTCATCGTCTCCATGCTCTCTTAAAACCAAAAGTGCAAATCAGAGTTATAGGGCTTTTGTAATAAAGTCTGCATTCCATTGTAAAATCCTTTCAAACATACTCTAAAGGGTGTGACTTGTTATCCCATAAATCAAGTTTGGTTTGATTGTACTAGTAAAACAATTGGATGCGCCTTGTTGGCCTGGAAGTACAGGACCGTCGTGCCTACAAGCAGAAATCGTAAAGGGTGTCTCCTTGTACTCTTTAAATCAAGGAGTGTAAAAGATATTAAAGATAATAAAAATACATATAGGCTTTGGTGCTGAACTGAATATAGGGTAACTCCAAACCACTATAAAATCCTGTATGTTTTCCCTTTACTTTGTTGCCTTTATTGCTTTTGATTCTATTCTTTTTTATGATTTATGTGATAAATATGTGATTGTCCACATCTATACAAGTATAATTCAAAAAGATTCCTATAAATTCCACAAACACAATTCATCACCCCTCTAGTGTTAGGCTTAAAGATCCACTTTTGTTGCACCTACAGGATGTACGTACAACTGATGTGAGATACTACTGATCGTTGGACCCGGTAACAATTATAGGAAAAAATATCAGTAGTGCTGCTAGTAGTTTACTTCATGTGCTAAGGTATTAAGGGATCATAAGGTTTGTCTTCCTACCTAAAGAAGAAACCTAAGTAATATATAGAGTGTCAGAAATCCTGCTTTGGGATGAAGGTATTAAGTAGATGCCTTTGGGGGTCTTAAGTGGTTATGACTCGCCCCTTTTTTTTATGAATTTACCCTAAGAAGTATGAGCATCAATCATAGGATCCACCCTTAATATAGATTATGCGATCTTAGGACTCACCTTCTTCGGTTGAAGTATAAATTGTTGTTATCTGTATGAATTAAGGAACGTCTTCAAAGGTTCACTTTCCGGTAGGTTTTGAGTGACTGTGTTAGAGTCCAATTGGGATAAGGTATTAAATATTGCCTTGTGAGTGGATTCTTCCTATTTTAAGGCAATATTAAGTAGCTAAGAGATTTACCAATAATGTCAGCTAGATAGTAACATAAGCTCCACCTATGAAGGTCTTAAATGGTGAGATGTCATTTACCTCCTACAAGTATTAAGTGGTTGCTTATCGTCTCTCGGATTATGCGTTGTTTTCTTATAGGATGAGGATATGTGAATGACGAAAGCTTTATTTATTAATTAGATGATTTAGTGGTTAGTAAAACCTAATCAATAATAATTTGTTTGAAAACCACGTTATCAAGGTCTTAAGTGATCAAGGATCCACCTTATGTTACATTTTTGGAAATTCCTAATTTGATCTAGGGATCCTCCTTATATGTTATATTTTAGGTGAGGTAATAAGTGGAAGAGAACCCACCTCTTTTGATGTTTGTGTATGGTAGTAAGTGGTTGGAGGACTTGCCTCTTTTGGTATTAGAGTTTTGGAAAGGTGAGGTAATTTAAAGGCATTGTATATTGGTAGTCTTTTACATACAAATAATTTGGTTTGCGGAAATGCACTACCCAAGGTATGGTATGAATTTTTCCATGCATGCAGAGTAATGTTAGGCTAGAATCGCTTACCTTATTAGACATATAAGTTGGATGAAACCAAACGACATAAATTTGTTTATTGTTGAAAGTTAATGAATTTTCTACCTACTAAGACTTGTTATTCTAGCCCCCTCTTCACTACAACTCTCAAGACAAAATTAGGAGTAACAGGTCGTTGGAAATGGACATGTTTGGTTTTATTTCTCATTCTCTCATGCTCGTTATTATTTTGACAACTTGATTCTAAGGTAGTAGCCATAATCTATACTTATTATCCGATCTTGTTTCTATAGTGTGTTTGTCTTTATTATACTTTGACAATGCTAATGCTTATTATTGTAGATAACGAATCAATACGACCCAAGCTCTAATGGGGTTGGGTTTTGATTTTTGTCAAAATTTGGATCAGGAAAAGTTCATAATGTTACATTATATATTAGAGCTTTTTGTTAGATTATGATAGAAATTAAAAGCTAGAATTAGGCGAGAGAATGAATTCAATCTTTCTTTCTATTTTTATTTATTTTTTATGCTTGACTCTAAGATGTCTATCTATAATATAGTTGTCGTCCTAACTGAACCAAGTGATTATGAGTTGGGAATATTTTAGAGTTCGAATTTTTTACGAACCCAAACTACCATACGATGTGTAACACCTTCAAATTTAATGTTAGTTAAAATTGGTTATTTAATTAGGTTTCAAAAATGGAATTTGAGCAAATGATGGAATTTGACCATGAAACTTGCACTGTTGCATTCGTGATGGAATTCTTGTCGACTTTCACATTTGAAACTTCACGCATGGAGTTTGTATGAAGAAGTTACAAATGAAAAATGAATAAGGACGAAAAAATAATTAATCAAATATACGTTTATCTTATACAAGTAATATCCTCCTCCCTCTACCAGAGGCAGGTCAATCTCTCCCAGTAGCGGTTAGGGTTTTAGTTAATAAAATTTCATAATAACAAAAAAAATCTAAACATAATTAAATAAAATGGTCATGGGTCATTTGAGGGCCAATAAATAAAGGCCTCGACCTCCTACTCTTTGCTCATATTTTTTTGAGGTAACAACGAAGCTATACCATTTTTATTCCTCCAATCCCTTCCAAGATGGCTTCAAAGATTTTGAATTATCTTTTTAGAAAATTATTTTTAAAATAAAAAGGGATTTATTTTATGAAATATTTTTCAAAACCCTTAGTTTTGAAAGAAAGATTTAAATTAACGAGCTAATAAAATAACATTCTATTTTAGGGTATCTTCTTCTTCTATTTTATTGTGTCCTTTAGGTAGAAAATACATAATATTAGCTAAGATAATTTGGTTTGGCCGTTGGTTGCAGTAATTTTTGAGGCGAATACCTAGAATATTGAGGAAGGTACTTTAACTAGATGGATAAAGGGTATAAGCGTGGAAAAGTCAAAGATGTGGGGCTAAGTTCATTTGTTAAGTTAGGTGGTACGATTAGGTTTAAATTTAATTATTAATAACACGTCCTAATGTCTCCTACTTCAGACTGCGCGCAAAATGGGTGAGTGATTTATCATACAGTCGATCAGCCTCCTATAGGGTGATTGAACACCCTTTGGGACGGGTAGCAACCAGAACCTAGAATGCAACTATAAGTTACGTCCTTTCGTTCAACCATTGCCTCACTCTCCTCTAACTTTTTTCAACAGTTGAACTCATTTTCTCAGCTCTTCCCACTCTAAGATCGAGCTTTACCCTTCCTTTCTCCTCCAACCTCTACCAGAATTACCGAGTCACAAATCTATTCTCATCGCCACTCCAGATATACAATTTTAGCCCTTATTTCGTCATTCCTCAATGGCATCACATTGAGCTGCCAATGTCTTTGTTTTCCACCCTGCTCTCAACCCCTCCCCCCAGAAGCAACATAGCTTGAATGTCGTGACCAGAATATTTCCACCTACTTGGAATCGTCAATTTTCAAGTTTCACTCCTTTTGGATTGGGGGAGCTATTCTTAGCGGTTGAATTATTACTGATCCTCTAATACAATACTTTCGAGCGGGAGTGATGGCCATGTTGCATTCATCTCTTCGATGTCCAGATGGCTTTGTCAAGTCTGATGAGGACGCCAGCTTGATATGATTGGAGGTGTAGGCGACTCCGATCAAGTTTATCAACGATGACATTGAAGAGATTCTGGAGATATCCAAAGTCGGGATGAATCATGATGGCATCGACATGACGAATCCACCAATTCTTTAGCGTATCTTTATTAGAGACGTTGGTTCATAGAACGGAGAAAACTTGTGATTGGTTTCTCGTCTTATTGTTCGCATTATCCAAAATAATACGATTTCCAAGACAAAGAGCCTAGAGAAAATGCTTCAGTGCTAAGGCCGCATATGCTATCATGGATGGAGTAGCCGTTAATTAGGCATGCACACTGATGTTTCATTTGACCGAGTCACTGGCCGACATCCTTTGGACTTACTTTCCTTATAATTACCCCTCACTCGTATCTTTAGGCATTATGGAGTGAATTTGAGAAGATATACAAGGTTGAAGAAGGTTCATGTAGCAATTGACAGGACCACGCTTAGGAGGATGGGAATCCAGTTGCCTCCTTCAGCGCCTCCCATATCTACACGTCCCATGCCAGTTGTCCAACAATAGGGCTCAAGAGGTTACGAGGCCATGAGCTAACCACTATCCTCCAGGTACAAAGGGAACCCTGAGAGTAAAAAAGAGCAGCAATGATTAGGGTGTGAGTTAGGGTGTATTTCCACCTTTCTACAATGATTTCAAGGTCGTGGAAATGGATCAAGTTCCAGTCGCAGACCTTGACCTTTCTACAACTTGTAGGCATTATCTTTAGGATTATTATCTTTTTCTATCCAACACTATTTTTTATGTAGTAGTGATATGTAACTATTAGTTGTCCCTATAAAAACAATCACGACGTAACGAGATTAGTATCAAATATTCACATACATTTATGATATGGTTTGGAAATGTAATATCATTATCTATAATTAACTAACAGAAATTGTAATGTTGGAAAAAAGATTTATTTAGACAGTAAATTTTAATGAAGGACAGATTAAGGGTTGTATTGGTCATGGATTATTTTTCTTGTTCCTTAAAAGCTAAAACTTAATTTAGGGAATCAATATTTTCTAAAAATGTAAAATTTTAGGTAAAATAAGTTGAGTATGGTTTGTGTGTTTTACGCATAGCCGACTTCCATCTACGTTGAATTGTGGCTTGATTTTCTCAAACTTTTAGAAAATATTTTTGGTACCCCTTTTTAATGTTTTGAAAAATAAAGAAAAAAAGACTTCAATTTCTAAAATTTTATTTTAAAATTTTGATTTTAGAAAGGAGTTGTGACTAAATGTTTTAAACTGACTTTTCTAAAGTAAATATGCAATTTTAAGAAGTAAATGTTTATTTTGGTAGAAATCATGATTTTTAAGGCCATTTGTCAAACATATGGAAGGTAACTAGAAATTAAGTTTGTGATTCTAGTGGAGCGCAAGAACTGATAATACATTGAAAACGCTAATGGTAATAAAAAAAATAGTTATCTTATCTATGGAAGCGTTGTTTCCATCCCTTATCGATGATGCGAGTAAGTTATTTTTAGACTCATTTACATTTTAAAGTTGAAAAATAAGCCTCATTGTGCTATTTATATGCGGAAATTTTAGAGTATTCCAAGGAAAAGAGGAAAATTTTCCACTATATTATGGGAACCGGAAAATTTCGAAATGTTAAGAATGTTAATTTTTTTCCTATTTTTTCGACATAGGAGTAATAATTAGGAAGCAATTTAAAATGGATTGTTGTTTTGAATGTTACGACTTGGATGAAAAATCGGTTGCTTCATACTTCTGTACATAGTCGTCTGAAGATTATGGTTGAAAAATATTTTTCAAAAAACTGCATTCATATAGAACTACCTGTATATTTTAGGCTAACTACATCATGTTTCACAAACGACTTAAAAATAATTGTGTGTTTTATACACATATGCATGTTTAGTTGCAAAATTATTAGTACACAAATTAGTTGCTTAGTCTAGGAAAATTAGGTACTAGCACCATGATTTAGTCGATGGTTAATTTTGGAATGAAGTTTCTTTTAAGGGGGGAGAACGCAACATATGAAATTTTGCCTTAGTTATTATGTTAGGTTCCAAAAATGAAACTTGATCCAACAAATGGAATTTGACAAAAAACTTGCACCGTTTTATTCGTGATGGAATTCTAGTTGACTTTCATGTTTGAAGTTTCGTGAACGGAATCCCAACCGAGAAGTAACGGATGAAAAACAAAATTGAATGGAAAATAAATACAATAATAGTAGAGGATTTTCTTTTAGAGGAAAACTTTGCAAAGAATTTGGTGAAAAGTATGGAAAGTTTCAAAATCAGGGGGAAGGACACATTTACACTAAAAGTGGAATTCAGGGGGCCACTATCCTTTTCCCATTTACACTAACATTTGTCCTTCTCACTAAATTATAAACATTCCATACTTTTCACCAATTTTTTTGTTAAGTTTGTCCATCTTCCTATTTTCCATACTAATAAATATATATTTTATTAAACCAATCCCACAAGAGCTAGGTCGACCAATGCAGTTGGACAAGCAATCACTTGTGGATCAACCTATTTTGTCGCTCTGTTTATGGAGGCTAGGATATCGTAGTGTGTAAACTTTATTTTAAATGGACAGATGTACGAGTTTTATATCTAAGTGCCTAGAGTCTGTCTTTTGCCTATTAATATAGGCCTACACACTATGTCTTTTCTCATATTTTCTAAAGGCAATAGCGAAGCTTTTCCATTTTCATTTCATTCATTACTTTCCTCAAACTAAATAGATTTCAAGTATATGTATGTGAATTCGAGAAAAAGAATTGAGATCTGAAGGAAAAGACAAGTTTTCCGCATAGGTAAATTTAAACACCCCTCCCTTCATTAAGGTCACTCACAAAGGGGCTGGCTTAACTTTGGTGGAGATTTGTAAGTAACAGTCATAGATAAACACAAGACAGATATAAACACATATATATAAGCAGCGGAAAAACAACAGACTTATTATTTCATAAAAATACCTGTTCATACAAAAACACTTCCATAATTGTTACATAACACTTCCAAAACATTACATCATCATTTCTGTCTTGGTTATTAAATAAAGAAGCATAAAACATAATGAAAACTGCATAAATCCCCATGATTGTATCCAACAGCCATAGCCAAAGCAAGAGAGTCCAAACCATACATCTACTATCTTGAAGCATTGCAAAGGTTCTAACTAAGCTGAGTTGTTTCCTCCCTGTGGACCTCGGGGGGGGGGGGAATGGAAGAAAAGAAGACGAAAAAAAATAGGGTTAGACATAAAGCCTGGTAAGTCTAGTGACTCTTCAGTATGTGAATAAGAATAAGGGCATGATAGGTATAAACTGGAAATAGGACAGTAACATAAACTAAGCTAAAGCAGTTTGAATCGAGTATCCTATTGCACCCCACACTATATCTCTGCACCTACATGTATTAGTTCTGAACTGGCACCCCGTGCTGAGGGTAAAGTGATCCCCTTTTTCTAAAGATCGTCTCCTACTCGCATAATCATCTGTGTCTTACGGCCCCCAATGATTTGTAGATACCTATGCTGGTCCCACCATGGGGTGTATCAAGACCCATGGTGGCGGCCCGACACAATCCTTAGAATACATAGGTTATACTACTGGTGCCCCCAGTGCCCTGTTTGTCTGCTCCGAAGTGTGTGCACGCCCGCACTCCGTTAGAACACACATTGTTGCACCCACCGCCGTCGATTTGACCGCTTACAATCATCCCAGTAATCGTGCCGCACCCTGCCTAGTTTCAGGGTACCATGATACCTAATTGGGTTACTGCTGAAATGGGTCCCCGTTACTAGGGTTTTCTAGTCAAACATGTTAAGTTGTTAAGTGTTTGTATTTACCTAACCCCATCCATCAGTTTTATTAACATGTTGAATTGGTTAAGTGTTTTAGTTAACTTAACCCTACCATCTGTCCTTAGCCTCTTAAAGCACCGACCACTCACATTAGACAGATATTGTTACGGTTACTGGATGTGCCTGTCGGTTCCGGGCAGATTTACACCGTAACTCAGTCTAACCTCGGGTCCTTATTGGGCTCCATGCTTAACCACCCACATTGGATAGGTATGGTTGTGACTACTGGACAGCCGGGCGGGTCCGGGCAGGTTTACATCACAACTCAATCCAACCTCGTGTTAAGCACATTCGTATTTTCTAAATTTACATATTTGTCTTTATTACCTGTTATATGTAAGTTTGTTAACCATTAAAGGTTATGGCCCACATTCCAAGTTTTACATTTTTGGTATAAGAATTTATAATGTTTAAATGCCACCAATTTTGGCATGTGACAAACATGCCAATTTCATATATTTTTAAGTCAAGTTTTACTCATATTCCCAACGTTACCCCGTTCAAACATTAGGCTAACAATCTTAGCCTAATTTTCGTTCGCATAGTTTTAACATATAATATTAGGCTAAAAACTTAGCCTAACTTAGCGCACAAAGTTTGTATGAAGGAATCTATCTACATAACAAGTCATAGGTGTAAACTTATACATAATATGGGTGAACTTGCAAAATGATCATCATGAATGTCATAGGTGTGAACTTGGCATTTTGGCATAGCCATTATGAACATAATAGGGGTGAACTTGCAAAATGACTAAATCTAAATAGGTGTCACATAAAATGGCATAATCTTGACTTGCATAAACATAGGCCTAACCATATTTATCTATGCATAACTTCAAACACAAAACTAGCATGTGACAAGGTTATCACATGTTCATAAAAATGTCAAATTTTGGTATTTACACAAAGATGTGAACTGACTCAAACCATGTAGCCTATTTCAACATGAAACTTGTATTAATTGCGTAACCCAAATGGATCCAATTACAACTTGAAATGGGCATAATAATATATATACAAGGATTTTAATCATGTTGGCATAACGGTCTTAACACAGAACATGTGTATATAAGTCTTAACTTGGACTTAGCAAAATGTATACAATCCATGTTAACCACATAAACATAAAGGTGTAAATTCTAATATTAACCACAAACTTGCAAGTGATGTTGTTTTCAAATACAAACGTTAAACAGGTCCACATCACATCAATTTATACCACAAACATCCCAATTCCATTCACAATAAAAATCATCGCAACATATATACATTGTTAACATTATACAACATAAACATTATATAACATAATGTGATTCCAATTTCCAATTCATATCAAATCACGTTCTTTTTCAATTCACATCTCAAACGTAACTAGACTTACAACGATCAATGAACTTGAATTCTGGATTCTGAGTTCTGAAATTGAGATGCGTTCCTTTGGGTAGACTAACGTTGATTTGATTCGTGTTTTAACTCTAACTTGGCTCGCCTCTAAGCTTTTCTACAAGTGGAGGCTCCTCTGAATTTCCTACCGACAGCATGGAGGCTCCATCTCTAATTTCTTATGTTAATTTAGGTTGGAGTCTTAGGTTGTATTTATAGAATTTCAGATTGATTTGAGCCGTCAGATGATCATAGACGAATCTAGACCATTCACTTCGAAAGGAGCCAACCAAAACGCAACATGTCAGCCCTAGTGACACAGCCAAGCCCTAGAAATCGGCCAGAACCCGACCAGGCCAGCCAGGGCCAAACCAGGTCGATAGGGCAGGTCGACCCCCAGGTCGACCCTCAGGTCGACTCCCTGGTCGACTTGGTGCCTGGGAGGGAAAATTCCCGCCCAGCCCAGTTTGGGTCTGATTTTGAATTTTGAATTTCTTTTTGAACTGTTTGAATTTTAATTTGAATTCTGAAACTTCCGGAGGTCATAACTCCTTCATACGGAGTCTGATTCACGCAAACTCGGACTTTATCTCAAGCAGAATTTTGAGACGATCGCAACGGTGAAACCCGTTTCCCTTAATTCTTTCATTAAAACTAATTATACTTAAATTTGTTATTATACAGTTGAAAGAAAATTTGGGGTGTTACATTCTCCCCTCCTTTTAGAATTTCGTCCCCGAAATCTTCAAGTCTGGAAGAACGTAAGTCCTAACATCCAATCGTCCATCTACTCAACCATCAAACACAGGCGTCCATTGTCCTTAAAAGACTTCTAATGCTTTATGATCATATGCACAGTGTGTGTACATTTCCTTATCTAATGCAAAATCAGGCGGTCTACTGATTCAGTTGACCTCCTTGATGCAAATCATGTAAGTGCCATGAATCCATTATGTATGCAAAAATTTGTCCTTACTCATAACTCTATATGAGTGTGCAACCATTTATACAAATGCAACATCCATATGATGACATATCAAGTTTCAACCACATACAAATATGAATACATATATGCATATGAAGTGACTGCGCCGATCTAAAACCTAGGTTGTGTGTGTATATGCATCCACGACAAACCACTAACAACCACTTGCAGCCATCAATCATAACATGTTTCAAATACATGTTTACATCCAAAGGGGTTTCTACCTAAGGACAAAGGATAATATCGAGGAGTTATACCTAAAAAGATAGATAAAGCACAACTTAAGGAAAAAGAGAGATCAAGGATATACCCTCAAAAAGAAAAGGGTAGGCCGTGCATATTTTGTCCTCAGTTTCCCAAGTCGCGTCTTCCTCGGCGTCGCTCCACTGAACATTGACGAGATTTACTTCGCGGTTGCGTAGCTTTTTGATTTCAGTTCCTACGATTCGAGTTGGAACTCTCCTTACAGTTGCTTCGTGTTTTACTTCGGCTTCTTCTAGAATGCTTGGCTCCACCACTTCCGCTGATTCATGTAGACATTTCCGGAGATGAGAAATGTGAAAGACGTTGTGAATTCCAGCCAACCTTTCAGGCAGCTCTACTCTATAAACCATTTTCCCAATCTTCTCAGTGATAGGGAATGGTCCTACAAATCTTGGTGCTAGCTTTCCTGCAGATCCGAAACGAACGACGTTCCTTAAAGGGGATACCTTAAGGAAAACCCTGTCCCCCACCTCAAACTCAAGGTCGGTCCTTCTTTTGTCGGCGTAGGATTTCTGTCTGTCTTGGGTCGTCTTCATTCTCCTTCGTATCAAGTCCATTTTTTCTGAAGTCTCTCTAATCATGTCTGGCCCAAGTATAATCTTGTCAGTAGACTCCCACCAACAAGTTGGTGATAGGCACGGTCTTCCATACAACGCTTCGAAGGGCACCATACCGATGGTGGCTTGGTAGCTGTTGTTGTAGGCGAATTCTACCAAAGGAAGATGATCCTCCCATGTCCCTCCAAAATCAAGAACGTAAAGTCTCAAAAGATCCTCTAAAACTCTGTTCACCCTTTCCGTCTGACCATTGGTTTGAGGGTGATAGGCCGTGCTCAAACATAACTGTGTGCCTACAGCTTCTTGCAGACTCCGCCAAAACTCGCTTGTGAAGATAGGGTCTCGGTCATTAACAATGCTGGAGGGTATCCCATGGAGTCGAACTATTTCCTTGAGATAAAGAGATGCTAGAGATAAGGCAGTCCTTCTACTTTTAACGGGTATAAAGTGGGTGCTTTTAGTAAGCCTATCCACTATTACTCAAATGCTAGTATTGCCTCTTCTTGACCTAGGCAGTCCATCAATAAAGTCCATTGAAATGCTATCCCACTTCCACTGTGGGACCTCTAAAGGATAAAGTAGTCCTCCAGGCTTCTTCTGTTCTGCCTTGACCTGTTGGCAGGTCATGCACTTAGAAACGACATTTGCCATGTCTTTCTTCATGCCGCTCCAAAAGAAAGTTCTTTTTATATCCTTATACATCTTATCACCGCCAAGATGTATAGTCATCTTGGAATGATGCGCTTCCTCGAGAACCTTCTTTGTCAACTCCCTTGCTTGTGGGATGTATAATCTTCCATCTCGCCTCAGCCAACCCTTATCATCGATGGTGTATCTATTGAGGTGACTAGAAGTCTCACCCCTAATAAGTTTATCAATCACATCAACAAGCTGAGGGTCTTCACGTTGTGCAGCCCCTATCGAGTCCAAGAGAGTAGGGCGTACTTCGAGAGATGCTAACCAACCCGGTACAAAATCCGAGGAGGGCCTAAAGTTAAAACTGGCTATATACTCCAAGCTTTGCCTTTCCACAAAGAGAGGGCTTAAGGTCAGTTTCTTTCGGCTCAACGCGTCTGCTACTACGTTGCCTTTGCCGGGAGTATAGGAAATTTCAAAATCATACGAGGTAAGAAACTCCATCCATCTTTGCTGCCTCAAGTTAAGATCATTATGCGAGAAGAGATATTTCAATGATTTATGGTCAGTGTATAATTCGAACTTCTCACCTAGGAGATAATGGCGCCAAGACTTGAGTGCAAAGACGATGGCGGCCAACTCAAGATCGTGGGTTGGGTAGTTCTTTTCATGAACTTTCAATTGTATTCCACCATAAGCTACTACCCTTCCTTCTTGCATTAGAACAACGCCTAGTCCCGTTCCACATGCATTTGTGTATACTATGAACATTTTGCATCCGTCAGGCAGAGTTAGAAATAGAGCTGTTGTAAGAGCCCTTTTTAGGCGTTGGAAAGCAATGTCACAGTACAAATCCCAAGCAAATGCTAGATTCTTCTTTGTTAGCCTTGTGAGTGGAGCTGAGATTTTCGCGAAATCCCTAATGAACTTTCGGTAAAAACCTGCTAGCCCAAGAAAGCTTCGAACTTCGGTTACATTTCTTGGTGTCTTCCAATCTTGCACTGCCACCACTTTCGTGGGGTCCACCGCCAACCCTTCTTTGGACACTATATGTCCAAGAAATCTTACTTCTTCTCTCCAAAAGTGGCACTTGGAGAATTTGGCTTTTAGCTGATGAACTCGAAGAGTTTCCATGATTTCTTTCAGATGCTGAGCATGTTCTTCCTCATTCTTTGATAAGATCAAGATATCATATACGAAGACCACCACGAATTTATTGAGGAATTCTTTGAATATCCTGCTCATTAGGTCTACGAAATAAGCAGGTGCGTTTGTCAAGCCGAAAGGCATGACAAGCCACTCGAAGAAACCGTCTGGGATTCTAAACGTTGTTTTATCGATGTTATCTTCAGCTACTCTTAGCTGATGGAACCCAGTAGCTAGATCAAGTTGGGAGAAAACCGACGCAATTACAAGCTGATCAAACAAATCATCGATTCTGGGAAGAGGGTGCCTATTTTTCTTAGTCAGCTTGTTTAGCTCCCTATAGTCCACACAAAGATGTAGTGAACCGTCTGCTTTGGTGGTGAACACCACTGGAGCACCCCATTCCGAGATACTCCTTCTTATAAACCCCTTCTCGAGAAGCTCCTTAACTTCCTTACTGAGTTCCTTTCTCTCCTTTGGAGCCATGTGTCTAACAGGCAGAGCCACGGGCTTTGCATTATCAACAAGATACATGCGGAAGTCTATGCCCCGCTTTGGAGGTAAGCCTTTCACCTCTTCAAAGACATCCGGATATCCCCGGACCACTCTAACTGACTGCAAATTCTCAACAGAAGCGTCAAGCGACTCTAGATAACTAAACATAACAGCATTCAAGGGATTACAGGAAATTTCTAGAGTGTTACCGAGCCAAGTCAAGAGCCTAACCACTCTTTTCGCACAATCAAGAATGGCACCGTTACTGGATAACCAGTCCATGCCTAAGATAAGTCCATATCCTGAGAGGCCCAAAACAAAGGCACTACATCTAAATTCAACACTTAGAATAGAAATTTTCAAATCCAAGCAAACCATCAACAAATAAGCCGAACCCCCAATTGGATTTGAGACAACCAAGGGATCTTCTACCATACTAGTGTCTAGGTGCGGAGATTCTACTAAAGCAGATGAAATAAAGGAGTGTGATGTACCAGAATCAAAGAGAGTGCAAACTGGGTGATCATAAAGATAAACTAAGCTTTCTACAGAAATATTTCTACCTCGTTCCTGTGGAGGTGCCACAAGTGCATGAACATGACCCCCTGAAGTGGATCCAATCCTTTGTCCCTGCCCCCGCTTCTTTGGGCAGTCCTTAGCCAAGTGTCCAGTCTCTCCACAATGGAAACAACCCCCATTCATCTTTGCCTTCTTCTTCCTACAGTCTTTTGCTATATGTCCCACAATGCCACAGAAATTGCACTTTCTTTTTCACGGGTTTTGTTGTCCTTCCCGCCTTTCTTGATGTCTGTTTTCTTAGACTGTAAACCTTCCTTCTTTTCTTACACCTTAGTCTCTTTCTTGCCCTTGTCTTCCTCATGTAGCAATGCCATGTCCACTAAGCTTTCATAAGTCACTCCCGTGGATACATGAGTCATAGCAAGGTTATGTAGAGGCTCATTCAGATCTTTGACGAAGCGGAGCGCCTTCTTGTGCTGGGTGTTTACTAAGTCCAACCCAAATCTGGCCAGCTGATTAAACTAATTAACGTACTCCCTGATTGTCATACTTCTCTGTTTCAGAGTTAGGAACTTCTCCATTTGTAAGCTTCTTTCAGTTTGGGAGAGGAATTTCATCTCAAATCTCGTCCTGAAATCTTCCCATGTTTCCACTGGCCTCTCAGCATTGGTGATCTCCCACCAATAAGACGCTTCATCTTTAAGCAACCACACTGCTAGCTGTATCTTTTGCCTGTCGTCAACTTCGAAGATGACAAACAGATCCTCGGTCTCCTTTAGCCAGTTTCTTGCTACTACAAAGGATTCGGTTCCATAAAAGTCCTTTCCACCCATAGCCTTGAAGTCTCTACATGTCTTTGCAAAAGCATTTCCACGAGGAGGAGGCGGAGGAGGAGGAGGAGGAGGAGCCGCTGCCACTAGAGGAGGAATGTCTGTTGGGCCTGCGCCATTGGCCCTAGCTTCCAGGTACCTCCTAAACCAGCCAGGTACGGGTACTCCTTCCGGAAGGTTAAGGTCTCCTGACATGCTAAAACAAAAAGGAAAGGTTCAAAAAGAAGGATAGATAGATAGTGCATATGGCTTTTGGGGGATTATGCCTTTTAAAATATCAAAACTTTTCTTGAAAATGCTTCTTTAAACTTCTCTTTTGAAAATAGTTTCAAAACTTTTATCTTATCGGGTAAATCTGCTCTCTGATACCAAGTGAAACACCCCACCCTCCATTAAGGTCACTCACAAAGGGACTGCCTTAACTTTGTTGGAGGTTTGTAAGTAACTGTCACAGATAAACATAAGACAGATATAAGCAGCGGAAAAACAACAGACTTATTATTTCATAAAAATACTTGTTCATACAAAAACACTTCCATAACTGTCACATAACACTTCCAAAACATTACATCATCATTTCTGTCTTGGTTATTAAATAAAGAAGCATAAAACATAATTAAAACTGCATAAATCCCCATGATTGTATCCAACAGCCATAGCCAAAGCAAGAGAGTCCAAACCGTACATCTACTATCTTGAAGCTTTGCAAAGGGTCTGACTAAGCTGAGTTGTTTCCTCCCTGTGGACCTTGGGGGGGGGGGGAGGAAGAAAAGAAGACGAAAGAAAATAGGGTCAGACATAAAGCCTGGTAAGTCTAGTGACTCTTCAGTATGTGAATAAGAATAAGGGCATGATAGGTATAAACTGGAAATAGGACAGTATCATAAACTAAGCTAAAGCAGTTTGAATCGAGTATCCTATCGCACCCCACACTATATCTCTGCACCTACATGTATTAGTTCTGAACTGGCACCCCGTGCTGAGGGTAAAGTGATCCCCTTTTTCTAAAGATCGGCTCCTACTCGCATAATCATCTGTGTCTTACGGCCCCCAATGATTTGTAGATACCTATGCTGGTCCCACCATGGGGTGTATCAAGACCCATGGTGGCGGCCCAACACAATCCTTAGAATACATAGGTTATACTACTGGTGCCCCCAGTGCCCTGTTTGTCTGCTCCGAAGTGTGTGCATGCCCGCACTCCGTTAGAACCCACACTATTGCACCCACCGCCGTCGATTTGTCCGCTTACATTCAGCCCAGTAATCGTGCCCCACCCTGCCTAGTTTCAGGGTACCATGATACCTAATTGGGTTACTGCTGAAATGGGTCCCCGTTACTAGGGTTTTCTAGTCAAACATGTTAAGTGGTTAAGTGTTTGTATTTACCTAACCCCACCCATCAATTTTATTAACATGTTGAATTGGTTAAGTGTTTTAGTTAACTTAACCCTACCATCTGTCCTTAGCCTCTTAAAGCACCGACCACTCACATTAGACAAATATTATTATGGTTACTGGATGTGCCAGTCGATTCCGGGCAGATTTACACCGTAACTCAATCTAACCTCGGGTCCTTATTGGGCTCCATGCTTAACCACCCACATTGGATAGGTATTATTGTGACTACTGGACAGCCGGGCGGGTCCGGGCAGGTTTACATCACAACTCAATCCAACCTCGTGTTAAGCACATTCGTATTTTCTAAATTTACATATTTGTCTTTATTACCTGTTATATGTAAGTTTGTTAACCATTAAAGGTTATGGCCCACATTCCAAGTTTAACATTTTTGGTATAAGAATTTATACTGTTTAAATGCCACCAATTTTGGCATGTGACAAACATGCCAATTTCATATATTTTTAAGTCAAGTTTTACTAATATTCCCAACATTACCCCGTTCAAACATTAGGCTAACAATCTTGGCCTAATTTTCGTTCGCATAGTTTTAACATATAATATTAGGCTAAAAACTTAGCCTAATTTAGCGCACAAAGTTTGTATGAAGGAATCTATCTACATAACATGTCATAGGTGTAAACTTATACATAATAGGGGTGAACTTGCAAAATGATCATCATGAATGTCATAGGTGTGAACTTGGCATTTTGGCATAGCCATTATGAACATGATAGGGGTGAACTTGCAAAATGACTAAATCTAAATAGGTGTCACATAAAATGGCATAATCTTGACTTGCATAAACATAGGCCTAACCATATTTATCTAGGCATAACTTCAAACACAAAACTAGCATGTGATAAGGTTATCACATGTTCATAAAAATGTCAAATTTTGGTATTTACACAAAGATGTGAACTGACTCAAACCATGTAGCCTATTTCAACATGAAACTTGTATTAATTGCGTAACCCAAATGGATCCAATTACAACTTGAAATGGGCATAAGAATATATATACAAGGATTTTAATCATGTTGGCATAACGGTCTTAACATAGAACATGTGTATATAAGTCTTAACTTGGACTTAGCAAAATGTATACAATCCATGTTAACCACATGAACATAAAGTTGTAAATTCTAATATTAACCACAAACTTGCAAGTGATGTTGTTTTCAATTACAAACATTAAACAGGTCCACATCACATCAATTTATACCACAAACATCCCAATTCCATTCACAATAAAAACATCGCAACATATATACATTGTTAACATTATACAACATAAACATTATATAACATAATGTGATTCCAATTTCCAATTCATATCAAATCACGTTCCTTTTCAATTCACATCTCAAACGTAACTAGACTTACAACGATCGATGAACTTGAATTCTGGATTCTGAGTTCTGAAATTGAGATGCGTTCCTTTGGGTAGACTAACGTTGATTTGATTCGTGTTTTAACTCTAACTTGGCTCGTCTCTAAGCTTTTCTACAAGTGGAGGCTCCTCTCAATTTCCCACCGACGGCATGGCGGCTCCGTCTCTAATTTCTTATGTTAATTTAGGTTGGAGTCTTAGGTTGTATTTATAGAATTTCAGATTGATTTGAGCCGTCAGATGAACATAGACGAATCTAGACCGTTCACTTTGAAAGGAGCCAACCAAAATGCGACATGTCAACCCTAGTGACACAGCCAAGCCCTAGAAATCGACTAGAACCCGACCAGGCCAGCCAGGGCCAAACCAGGTCGATAGGGCAGGTCGACCCCCAGGTCGACCCTATGGTCGACCTGGTCACCCAGGTCGACCCCCTGGTCGACCTGGTGCCTGGGCGGGAAAATTCCCGCCTAGCCCAGTTTGGGTCTGATTTTGAATTTTGAATTTCTTTTTGAACTGTTTGAATTTAAAATTTGAATTCTGAAACTTCCGGAGGTCATAACTCCTTCCTACGGAGTCCGATTCCCGCAAACTCGGACTCTATCTCAAGCAGAATTCCGAGATGATCACAACGGTGAAACCCGTTTCCCTTAATTCTTTCATTTAGAACTAATTATACTTAAATTTGTTATTATACAGTTGATAGAAAATTTGGTGTGTTACATGAATTTCTTTGCATTTGTATTTCGATTTTATTTTCGCATTCCAATTTTTTTCCTAGATTTGCAATTTTAAATATGTTTATATATCCTCTTTTTATATATATTATATGGAACTGAAAGGATTTTGAATGGAAACCTAAAGTTGTAGTTCTAATCTAAGATTTGGGGAAGCTTTTCAAGGTGAATTGAAATTTTATACTTTGTGTAACACCCGTATTTCTATTAACACTAAAGTAACGAATTGAAGAATATTTAAATTTAAATGCGAGAATTTAGGGAAACGAGTTGTGCCATTGTGTTCGTCTCGAAATTCTGGTTGAGTTTGCGTGAATTGGACTTCGTATGAAGAAGTTATGACGATCGGAAGTTTCAGAAAAATTCAAACAGATTTTAAAATTCAAATTCAGACTCAGATTTTGCTAGGCGGGAAAATTCCTCCCAGGGGCCAGGTCGACCAATGGGTCGACCTACCCATATAGGTCGACCAGGGGGTCGACCTGCCCCCCCCTCCCGGGCAGATTTGAAAGATGACGATTTTCTGACTCTTGGCTGAGTCATTAGGGCTGACATGTCACCCTATCTTGACTGAATGGCTGTTGTTTATTCTAGTTGATCGGATCGCCTAAATTAATCCTAAATTCTATATAAACACATGTAGACTCAGACCCTAAAATCAAATAAAAATTTAGAACCATGGCCACCATGCTGTCACCTTGCGACCTAGAGTAGCCGCCACCATTTAGGTGGAAGAAAAGCTAGTCAACTCAATTCTATTCAACTCAAATCTAAACAACAACGAATTTGTCTTCTTCAAAGGAGAGCTAAATCAATTTCAGAACTCAGATTTCAGAACTCAAGACCTTCTTTGAGTTGTGAGGTCGATTTCTTTAATAAGATAATTAACAATTTAATTAGGTTGAGTTATGATTTGGGTTATATGTTTATGTTGTGAATCATTGACCGTTATGTTATTATCTATGTTGTAAATCTATGATGTTATTATCTATGTTGTAAAGCTGTGATGTTATTATCTATGTAGAAAATCTATGTTAATTGTTGGCTTATGTACAATTAATTCATAATGATGCTTCATATGCTAGTTTGGTTATGTTGTGGAACTAATTCATATGTTAAATCGTATATAAGTTCAACTTGATTCATAGTTCTATATGCAAGTTTGGATGTTAATTTAGATATGAATCATATGCAAGTTAATGAGAACCATATACAACCTTACATGTTTTTCATGACATCTATTTTATGTGTAAATTGGATCTAAAGTTTAGGCTATGACATGTGTGAGTTAGATGCAAGTTTACATTATAATTTATGTTGCATAAGTCACATATGCAAGTGTGTGTCTGTATATATATATATATATATATATATATATATATATATATATATATATATATATATATATTGGAGCATGAATCATGTAATGAAAGTATGAGATTCCTTTGCAAGTTCATACCTTTATGTTAAAACTACATAAGTTATGAAAGTACATGTCTTATACACCCATTGTCTATGCAAGTTTAGATGAAACACCTTATTCACACATGCAAGTTAACCCCTTATGTTTAGATCCATATGCCAATTCATGTTATGACTTTTATTCGTAAGCTAGATCTAATTTATATTCTATGCATGTTGTGATGTTTTCTTTTTACTCTATAAGTTAGACTATTCGAATCTAATGTATATTTCACGTTAAACGAACGAACGTACAACGTGGGGCAGTGGGATAAGATCAAAATATTTAATATGGAGAATTGGCTTAAGTGCCTTAAAATGGCATATAATTGAATTATGATGTTAATTGGTATAATTTATATACCATAAATAGATGGACATATTTAAGATGTCAATTATGGACATAGTTAAATTTGGAATTGATTGACAATTCAAATTAGGGATATTAATCCAATTTGGGGTTAAATGAAATATATAATAATAAACCGCCTAAGATACGAGGTTAGACTCTTTAGTGGTGTAAGACTACCCGGACTCGCCCAGCAAATCCAGCTGCCACAAATACCAGTCTAATGCGGGAGGTCTTAGGCATAAACTAAATGCGAAACAGTTGTAAAGACACGAGATTAGGCTCGTTTCTGGTGTAAGACTGCCCGGACCCGCCCGGCAAATCCAGCTGCCACAAATGCCAGTCTAATGTGGGAGGTCTTTACAAGGTTACGGTCTTAATGAATTAAGAAACACTTAACCAGATAAACATGTAGTAGGATATGAGGGGGTTAAGTGGGTGCCTTGGGTGGCATGTGGAATTTAGTGGGTGCCTTGGGTGGCATTTGAAATACGATTAGATGCACTTAACCAAGATTGAAACATGTAAGAAGACATGAATAAGAATGGGGTTAAGTGGGGAAAAAACCTTAGAGGGGACCAAGCATAGGTGGAAAGCTTGTGTCATGCATGGGGGCCCTTTTCAAACCAGTAACCCATTAAGTATCTTTGTGGGCTCGACCCAAGTCGAGGACGGGACACGCGTACTGGATTTGATTGTAAGAGGTCAAAACGGGTCAGCGGTGGCAACGCAAGTCCAACGAGTTCATATGCGTATATGGGCCCGGGCTGGTAGGTAAGACGTTGTTGCATCATGTAGATATAAGCCGTGCTTTTTTGGTTGTATCGGGTTGCCACTTTGGGGAGTGATGCACCCCACTGTGGGGCCAGCACATGTATCTATGAGTTAGGGAGCCGAACAAATGGGGTAGTGGGTACACCTAGTGGAGATAGGGGAAGACGACACCTATGGAGGTAGCTATGGGTACACTAAACTACCATTAGCAATATTAAGTTCTGTAGGCAGGATCAACCTTTAGGGTGACTAGTGGTGGTGCAGTATAGTAATTATCTTATAATGATTAGGAGCGCCTTTAACGTTATCTTTGTTCGTCTTATTTCCTTGTTTTCTCTGTCATACCCAATTGTTCATAGTCATTTCCTTATTTTCCAGCTTATGCCTTATCATATTGTTAAAGTTATCGCACTCGCCAGATTTTATGTCTGACCCCCTTTTCTTTCCACCACTTTTCTTCCTCCCCCCCCCCCCCCAGGTTTGCAAGGAGGGAATACTACAGCTTAGTGCTGATTTCTTCCAGTTGCTTGAAGAGAGTAGATGTATCGCTTTTGACTCTCTCATCTTTATGGCTTTGCTTATGCTCAGTAGGGATTTATGCATTTATGTTATTTAAGTATTTGCTTCTTTATGTACTTTGAAGTTTTTGGAAAAGACTATTGATCCTGCTGTAATGGTTTTGGAGACTACTTATGTAAACTCGTTTTGAGTTATGAATAAAATAAGTTTCAACTTTCGCTGTGTTGTTTTATTTATTTGTTCTTGTAATTTATCTGTTCTATACAACAATAACGCTTCATGGACATTGATGCATTCCCTTTGTGAGTGACATTAATGGACATGGGGTGTTACACGTGGTATCAGAGCTATGGTTACAAGAACAGATAAAAAGTTTTGAAAAGTGTTTTCAAAAGTATTATTTTCCTAGAAAGTATTTTCAAAAACTTGTTTTAAAGAAGCTATTTTCAAGGGAAGTTTACTTTAAAGAGCATAATCCCCGCAAGCCATGCATCTCTCTTTCGCTTCCCATGTTTTGAAACTCTTTCTTTTTCTTTTCAGCATGTCTGGAGCATCTGAGATACCAGAGCGTGTTCATGTACCCGGTTGGTTTCGTCAATATCTTGAGGCTAGGGCCGCTGCCGCATGACTGGCCAACGTTCCTCCTCCTCCCCCAGCTCCAGTCATTCCTCTGCATGGAGATATTTTCTCCAAGATATGTAAAGACTTACGTTCGATGGGTGGAAAATCTTTTAGTAGGTCTGAAATGTTCATTGAAGCTAGAAATTTGTTGAAGAAGTGGAGGATCTGTTTGGCATTTTCGATTTGGACGATTGTAAGAAGGTCCAATTGGCTGCTTGGTTGATGAAGGACGAAGCTTCGTTTTGGTGGGAGGTCACTAATGGAGAGCGTCCAGTTGATACATGGCCGGATTTCAGGCGTAGGTTTGAAGCAAAGTTTCTCTCACGGGCTGAAGAGAATTTATATATGGAAAGATTTTTGGCGTTGAAGTAAGGGAATCTATCAGTGAAAGAATATGTCAACAAGTTCAATCAGTTGGCGAGATTTGGCTTGGACTTGGTGAATACACCCGAAAAGAAGGCCCTAAGATTTGTTAAAAGTTTGAACGAACCGCTACACGGGTTAGCTATGACCCACGTCCCTATGGGGGCCACATTTGAGAGACTAGTTGATATGGCGCTTATGCATGAAGAGGAGATAGGCGCCAATGCTAATAAGGCACCTGAGAAGAAAGGAGATCAAAAGAAACCACAACAACAAAACAAGAAAGGTGGTAAAGGCAATAATGGAAAAGGAAAGAAGAAGTGCTTTAATTATGGGACACCATGCCATCTGTGTAAAGACTGTAGGAAAAAGAAGAAGACTGGCTGTTTCCACTGTGGAGAGGTATGTCATCTAGTTAAGGACTGCCCACGGAAACAGGGATAAGGGCAAAGAACTTCTGGAGGGCAGCTTCAGGCTCTGATGGCACCGGGGTAGGCAAGGAGCTGGTCCAGGCTCTCGCGGTCCCACCGCTGCAAGAACGAGGTAGAAACATCTCCGTTGAAAGTTTAGTTTTTCTGTTTGATCATCCTGTCTGTACTTTATTCGATTCTGGCGTATCACATTCGTTTATCTCTACATCATTAGTTGAAACACTGCACTTAAATACTAGTCTTGTTGTGGATCCAATATATTCTCAAATCCTATTGGTGGGTCGGCTCATTTATCCATGGTTTGTAGGGATTTGAGATTGTCTATCTTAGGCGTTGGTTTTGAATGTAATGCTTTTGTGCTTGGTTCTATGGGTTGATTCTAGGGATGGATTGGCTAGCCAGATATGGTGCCATCTTAGATTGTGAGCGAAGGGTAGTAAAATTGTTGACTCATAGTGGGAAGACCCTTGATATTTCTTGTGGCCCTAGAGTATCAGTGATGCTTAGTTATCTTGAGTCACTTGACGCATCCAATGATGATTTACATTCTATTCGTATAGTCCGTGAATATGTTGATGTCTTCGATGAGGTGAGGGGTCTACCCCCAAAACGTGAGATAGACTTCCGTATTTATCTTGTAGACAACGCAAAACCAGTATCTCTGTCAGTATGCCACATGGCTCCTCGTGAGAGGAGGGAGCTCAATAAGCAAGTAGGCGAGTTGCTTGAGAAGGGGTTCATAAGACGAAGTATATCGGAGTAGGGTGCTCCAGTAGTATTTTCCACGAAGGCAGATGGGTCCCTTAGACTCTGTGTGGACTATAGAGAACTTAATAAACTTACTAAGAAGAATAGGCACCCACTGCCGAGGATTGACGATCTCTTCGATCAGTTAGTTGACGCCTCAGTGTTTTCGGAGTTGGACTTAGCCACTGGTTTCCATCAGTTGAGAGTGGCTGAGGATAATACAGACAAGACTGCCTTTAGGGCTCCGGACGGTTTCTATTAGTGGCTTGTAATGCCCTCCGGTTTGACAAACGCCCCCACATATTTTGTTGACTTGATGAGTAGGGTGTTTAGGGAGTACCTTAATAAATTCGTGGTGGTCTTTGTGGATGACATCTTGATCTTTTCTAAGAGCGAGGAAGAGCACGCCCTACATCTTAGGGAAGTGTTGGAGACCCTTCGAGCGCATAACCTTAAAGCTAAATTTTCTAAATGTCACTTTTGGAGAAAGGAAGTGCGATTCTTAGGGCACGTGGTTTCCAAAGAAGGGATAGTTGTGGATCCCGCGAAGGTGGTGGCCATCCAAGATTGGAAGGTCCCTAAAAATGCTACCGAGGTGAGGAGTTTCTTGGGGTTGGCAGTCTACTATAGGAAGTTTATCATGGACTTCGCAAAGATATCAGCCCCATTGACATGCTTGACGAAGAAGAACCTAGTTTTCATGTGGGACGTAGATTGTGATGATGCGTTCTAACGTTTAAAGAGAGCTTTGACCATAGCCCCAGTCTTAGTGTTGCCAGATGGGAGTAAGCCATTTATCGTTTATACCGATGCTTGTGGGACAGGACTAGGCGCAGTCCTAATGCAAGATGGGAAGGTAATAGCCTATGGAGGAAGGCAGTTGAGAGTGCATGAGAGAAATTACCCCACACATGACCAAGAGTTGGCCGCTATTGTTTTCGCGCTTAAGTCATGGCGCCATTATCTTCCTGGCGAGAAATTCGAATTGTTCACAGACTACAAATCACTAAAATACTTGTTCTCTTAGAAGGACTTGAACTGAAGGCAGCAAAGGTGGATGGAATTCTTAGCGTCCTATGATTTCGAGATCGCATATACCCCTGGGAAGGGTAACGTGGTGGCAGACGCCTTAAGTAGGAAAAGGTTGTCCTTGAGTCCGTTATTTGTTGAGCAGCGAAGCTTAGAGTTCATCTCTATGTTTGACTTTAGACCTTCCATTGACTTTGTACCCGGTTTGCTAGCATCCTTAGAGGTCAGACCTATGTTTTTGGGACGGATTGGTGAGGCACAGCGAGATGACCCACAGTTGGTTGAGTTGGTAGAGAAGCTAATAAGGGGGGAGTCATCGAGCCATCTCAGTAGGTATACCCTAGATGATAAAGGTTGGTTATGTAGGGACGGTAGACTTTGTGTACCACGAGACGAGAACTTGAGGAAAACCATTATTGATGATGCACATCGTTCGAAGATGACCATTCATCCCGGCGGGGACAAGATGTACATGGACATGAGACGAGTTTACTTTTGGGCCGGTATGAAGAAGGATGTGGCTGAGTTTGTCGCTAGATGCTTGGTGTGACAACAAGTAAAAGCAGAGAAAAAGAAGCCTGGTGGGTTGCTTCACCCATTGGAGGTCCCACAATGGAAATGGGAGAGTGTCTCGATGGACTTTGTTGACGGGTTACCGAGATCGAGGAAGGGTAATACGGGGATTTGGGTCGTGGTAGACAGACTTACTAAGAGCGCCCATTTCATTCTAGTGAAGAGTAAGAGGACTGCTCCATGGTTTTCCTCCGTATACATTCGAGAGATAGTTCGTTTGCATGGTGTTCCTTCTAGCATAGTGAGCGATCGCGATCCTATCTTTACTAGAGAATTTTGGAAGAGCTTGCAAGAGGCGGTAGGGACTCAGTTATGTTTGTGCACTGCATATCATGCTCAGACGGACGGCCAGACCGAGAGGGTAAATCGTATTCTAGAGGACCTTTTGAGGCTATGTGTTTTAGACTTCGGAGGTACATGGGAGGAGCATCTTCCTTTGGTGTAGTTCGCGTATAATAATAGTTTTCAGTCTAGCATTGGCATGGCACCTTTCGAGGCTCTTTATGGAAGGCCTTGTCGTTCACCTACATGTTGGTGGGAAACTACGGATAAGATCTTACTTGGGCCCGATATGATTAGAGAGACTTCGGAAAAGATCAATTTGATTCGAAGGAGGATGAAGACGGCGCAAGATACGCAGAAATTGTATGCGGACAAGAGGAGGACAGATCTTGAATTTGATATTGGGGACATGGTCTTTATCAAGGTGTCTCCATTACGGAATATTGTTCGCCTTGGGTCCGTTGGGAAGTTAGCACCAAGGTTCGTAGGGCCGTTTCCTATTAAGGAGAGGATTGGGCAGATGGCGTATAGAGTGGAGTTGCCCGAGAGACCTAGTGGTTTACACGACGTATTCCATGTATCACATTTGAGGAAGTGCTTGCACGAGACCGCAGAAGTGGTAGAGCCGAGCTTGCTCAGAGAGGTGGAGATAGAGTGTGATGCGACGTTTTGACGAGCTCCTACACACATTCTTGGGTCGGAGACTATGAAGTTGAGGAATCGAGAGGTCAAGCTAGTCAACGTGCAATGGGGAGATGATGAGAGCGACGCTACTTGGGAGACGGAAGAGAAGATGCGTTCATTGTACCCTTTTCTTTTCAAGGGTATGTCTTTCAATTTCTCCTTTATCTCTTAGCTTGTACTTATTCTATCTTTAGTATGTCTTCTCGCTAGCATCTTTGACCTTTAGATAGGGTAGTCCTACGGTTGAAACATGTGTTTGAGACATGTTATGTATGGTGGATGCATATGGATGCAGGTGTTTGCTAGTGGTTGCTCGTGGATGCATATACACACACTTTAGGCACTAGATCGGCTCAGTCACTTTCATATTGCATATTGCATATAAATGGATGCATTTAGTAAAATGAATGTACATTGAATGTGTGTATCATATGGATGTTGCATTTAAATGGATGGTTGTGCACACATGTAGTAATGATATGTATAGGATTCTTTGCATACATGATGGATACATGGCACTATCATTAATTGCATTAAGGAGGTCGACTGAATCAGTGGACCGCCTGATTTTGCATTAGTATACGAACATATATACACACTATGCATATGTACATGAAAAGCATTAGAAATCTTGTAAGGACCATGGTTGCTAGTGGTTGATGGTTGAGTAGATGGATGATTAGATGGTAGGATACGTTCTTCTTGACTTAGAGATTTTGAGTACGAAATCCATTAAGTAGGGGAGAATGTAACACCCCGTAGTTCTGTTAACACTAAAGTAACGAATTGAAGAATATTTAAATTTAAATGTGAGAATTAAGGGAAACGGGTTGCGCCATTGTGTTCGTCTCGGAATTCTGGTTGAGATAGAGTCCGAGTTTGCATGAATTGGACTTCGTACGAAGAAGTTATGGCGATCGGAAGTTTCAGAAAAATTCAAACAGATCTCAAAATTCAGACTCAGATTGGGCTAGGCGGGAAAATTCCCGCCAAGGGCCAGGTCGACTAGGGGGTCGACCTAACCATACAGGTCGACCAGGGGGTCAACCTGACCCTCCCCCCAGGCAGATTTGAAAGATGACGATTGTCTGACTCTTGGCTAAGTCATTAGGGCTGACTTGTCACCCTATCTTGACTGAATGGCTGTGGTTTATTCTAGGTTGATCGGATGGCCTAAATTAATCCTAAATTATATATAAACACATGTAGACTCAAAACCTAAAATCAAATAAAAATTTAGAACCATCGCCACCATGCTGTCACCTTGCAACCTAGAGTAGCCGCCACCATTTAGGAGGAAGAAAGGCTAATCAACTCAATTCTATTCAACTCAAATCTAAACAACAACGAATTTGTCTTCTTCAAAGGAGAGCTAAATCAATTTCAGAACTCATATTTCAGAACTCAAGACCTTCTTTGAGTTGCGAGCTCGATTTCTTTAATAAGATAATTAACAATTTAATTAGGTTGAGTTATGATTTGGGTTATATGGTTATGTTGTGAATCATTGATCGTTATGTTATTATCTATGTTGTAAATCTATGATGTTATTATCTATGTTGTAAAGCTGTGATGTTATTATCTATGTAGCAAATCTATGTTAATTATTGGCTTATGTACAATTAATTCATAATGATGCTTCATATGCTAGTTTGGTTATGTTGTGGAACTAATTCATATGTTAAATCGTATGTAAGTTTAAATTGATTCATAGTTCTATATGCAAGTTTGGATTTTAATTTAGATATGAATCATATGCAAGTTAATGAGAACCATATACAACCTTACATGTTTTCATGACATCTATTTTATGTGTAAATTGGATCTAAAGTTTAGGCTATGACATGTGTGAGTTAGATGCAAGTTTACATCATAATTTATGTTGCATAAGTCACATATGCAAGTATATATATATTTGGAGCATGAATCATGTAATGAAAGTTTGAGATTCCTATGCAAGTTCATAACTTTATGTTAAAACTACATATGTTATGAAAGTACATGTCTTATACACCCATTGTCTATGCAAGTTTAGATGAAACACCTTATTCACACATGCAAGTTCACCCCTTATGTTTAGATCTATATGCCAATTCATGTTATGACTTTTATTCGTAAGTTATATCTAATTTATATTCTACGCATGTTGTGATGTTTTCTCTTTATTCTATAAGTTAGACTATTCGAGTCTAACGTATATTTCACGTTAAACAAACAAACGTACAATGTGGGGCAATGGGATAAGATCAAAATATTTAATATGGAGAATTGGCTTAAGTGCCTTAAAATGGCATATAATTGAATTGTGATGTTAATTGGTATAATTTTATATACCATAAATAGATGGACATAATTAAGGTGTCAATTATGGACATAGTTAAATTTGGAATTGATTGACAATTCAAATTAGGGATATTAATCCAATTTGGGTTTAAATGAAATATGTAATAATAAACCGCCTAAGACACGAGGTTAGACTCTTTTGTGGTGTAAGACTGCCCGGACCCGCCCGGCAAATCCAGCTGCCACAAATGCCAGTCTAATGTAGGAGGTCTTAGGCATAAATTAAATGCGTAACAATTGTAAAGACACGAGGTTAGGCTCGTTTGTGGTGTAAGACTGCCCGGACCCGCCTGACAAATCCAGCTGCCACAAATGTCAGTCTAATGTGGGAGGTCTTTACAAGGTTAAGGTCTTAAAGAATTAAGAAACACTTAACCAGATAAACATGTAGTAGGACATGAGGGGGTTAAGTGGGTGCCTTGGGTGGCATTTGAAATACGATTAGATGCACTTAACCAAGATTGAAACATGTAAGAAGACATGAATAAGAATGGGGTTAAGTGGGGGAAAAACCTTAGAGGGGACCAAGCATAGGTGGAAAGCTTGAGTCATGCATGAGGGCCTTTTTCAAACCAGTAACCCATCAAGTATCTTTGTGGGCTCGACCCAAGTCGAGGACGGGACATGCGTACTGGATTTGATTGTAAGAGGTCAAAACGGGTCAGCGGCGGCAACGCAAGTCCAACGGGTTCATATGCATGTGTGGGCTCGGGCTGGTAGGTAAGACGTTGTTGCATCGTGTAAATATAAGCCGTGCATTTTTGGTTGTATCGGGTTGCCACTTTGGGGAGTGATACACCCCACTGTGGGGCTAGCATGGGTTTCTATGAGTTAGGGAGCCGATTGAATGGGGGTAGTGGGTACACCTAGTGGAGATAGGGGCAGACGGCACCTATGGAGGTAGCTAGGAGTACACTAAACTACCATTAGCAGTATTAAGTTCTGTAGGCGGGATCAACCTTTAGGGTGACTAGTGGTGGTGCAATATAGTAATTATCTTATAGTGATTAGGAGTGCCTTTATCGTTATCTTTGTTCGTCTTATTTCCATGCTTTCTCTGTCATACCCAATTGTTCACAGTCATTTCCTTATTTTCCAGCTTATGCTTATCCTAGTTATTTGATAATTATATTATTAAAGTTATCGCACTCGCCAAACTTTATGTTTGACCCCCTTTTCTTTCCACCTCTTTTCTTCCTTCCCCCCCCCCTCAGGTTTGCAAGGAGGGAATACTACAGCTTAGTGCCAATTTCTTCCAGTTTCTTGAAGAGAGTAGATGTATCGCTTTAGACTCTCTCATCTTTATGGCTTTGCTTATGCTCAGTGGGGATTTATACATTTATGTTATTTAAGTATTTGCTTCTTTATGTACTTTGAAGTTTTTGGAAAAGACTATTGATCCTGTTGTAATGGTTTTGGAGACTACTTATGTAAACTCGTTTTGAGTTATAAATAAAATAAGTTTTAACTTCCGCTGTGTTGTTTTATTTATTTATTCTTGTAATTTATCTGTTCTATACAACAATAACGCTTCATGGACATTGATGCATTCCCTTTGTGAGTGACATTAATGGACATGGGGTGTTACACTTTGATTGTAATATCAAGTCTCTTTCAATGGTGTAGTTTCAATTTCTATGCCTTAATTTGAATGATTGGAATTGTAGGCTTTGCATTAGGAATTTGAAATAACCTGAAAATGCGAGCCAGTTTGAAATTTTTATTTTGGCAATTTTAGCGAATTTTGAATATTTAAAATAGATTATTTTAAATAAAATTGACGAGAAATTTATTTTGAATGGAATTCGACGTATATATTATACGCGTCGTCGTTAGAATATAAATATTTATATATAATTATAAATAGAATTGAAAATGGCGCGGTAGTTCGATAATTCGATTTCAAACTTCAATTGAATGTACCGGGTGCAAAACAATCCGGATTTTAGTGAAACCAAAAATGATAGGATCTAAATGATAATATCTTTCCAACAAATCTGACCAATCAAGATTTCATAGCGGGAATCAAAAGTTTTGTCCAGTTGAAAATTCTGAATAGTCGCTATGGAATTCAGGCCCTTAAAAATGGACATTTTGCAAACGACCTCGGATTTCGACGAAACCACTTTTGTTGGATCCGTGATGTAAAGTTATTGCTAGATTCCAAATTTCATAATTTTTCGAATCAATATGTAAGCGTGGCAAAAGAAAACGCGTTTGACCAGTTTCAGTTGATTTTAATCGACTGGAAATTGGCCATTTTTCCAACGGTCTCAGAATTCGACGAAACTAGTTTTGTTAGGACCGTATCGTCAATACGAAGCTAGAAAATATTTTTCGGGACTTTTTAGAGTTAGTATGTGACCCCGGTAATTTGAGAGGTACGTTTAAAATTCAATAAAGTGATTTAAATGTAAATTTAACGGAAACTAATTCAAACGATCATATCAGCTTGCGATATATATCCCATTGTGTTCGGAATGGGGGTAATACGCTATGGACGACAGGCGGTGGGCCTCGTTTAGAGGTCGTTTGTAAAAGTCAACTTTTTGCAATTAAAATAAATTAAAAAAAATTAAATTATATAACCCCCCCTTCTCGTTTTTATTCAAAAAAAAAAAAAACGAATCGCTCCTCCTAGCGCGCCGCCCCCTCCAGCGAAGTCCGCCACCGCCGTCCTCCCTCCCCTTCCAGTCCTCGACGCCCTCCAGCTTCTCCCTCCTCTCCAATCGAAACCCCTTCTTCCCCCAATCTGCCACCACGTCGCGAAACCCTAGCCTCGCCGCAGGTCAGCGCCGACCATCCCCTCGCCGCCCTGAATCGCCAACCCCAGACCCCCCTCGCGCTCAGCCTCTCCTTCCCTCCTTTCTCCGACCGTACTCGCGCCCTAGCCCCCTTTTTCCATCTGAAAACCACCCCACCACCGCTCCTCCACGTCGAGCGCCACCAACCCCGAGCCCCCTCGCAGTAGCGGCCGTCGGCCTGACAGCCCCCCCCTCTGTAAGTTTTTTAATTTATTTATGTTATTTTTATTTTATATAAAAAGCAAAAAAAACTGAATTTTATTTTATTTAAAATCTGAATTTTATTTTGTTTAAAAACGGAATTTTATTTACTTTAAAAACTGGTTTTTATTTATGTTGTAAAGTAATAAAAATATAATCTTTTATATTGTCAAATAGAAAAGATATGATTTTTAAAATAGAAAAGATATGATTTTTAAAATAGAAAAGATATGATTTTTAAAATAGAAAAGATATGATTTTTATATATTGAAAGTCGAAGGAAAAATCAGATTTTTTGAAAGTCGAAGTAAAAATCAGATTTTTATATATTGAAAGGCGAAGTAAAAATCATATTTTTATTTATTGAATAGCGATGTAAAAAAAATTCGATTTTTACATATGTAGAGAATACGGGCAGAGAAAGTGACAAGAGGCAAGAACGACGAAGATTTCTACCTAAGAAGAGTCGCGGGATTGGATTAGCTACTGGTGAGAACTTCTCACTCAAATTCTCTTTTTCTAGTTATATATATATACTAGGATGCAGACGGTGCTTAGTAGCACCCGACACCCGTCATCCACAGACCATGGATGGCTTGTTTGTTAAATTGTTTGGTTGAGTAGTTGGTTAAATTATTTGATTGAAATTTGAGTTGTTTGGTGAAATGAATTGATTTTGATTGATGTGTGAATGGCGTGGGCCTTCACTAGACCGGGGATAAGGCTAGGCCTCGTCCCGTTTCTAGTATCGTGCCGTTATGCCGCCGAAATTTTCTAAAATATGTTAGAAAAATAAAAATATCATTTTTATTGTGTAAATGAACTGAATAGAAATTCAAGTGTTGAAATAAATATTTTTGACGTTAAAAATATAATTTTTAACGTGAAAGTGAGTAAATAAATATTTATAAACAAGTCGGCCGATTTGTTTATTTACACTGATTTGACTGATATTGATTGGGTTGATAAATTTTACACATCGCCCAACTGCACAAACAAAAATGTGTGTTTGTTGATTTGAAACCCCACACAGGTGTTGGGATGATATTTGGCGTATACTAATCCCAATTATTTAATTATTGTCGATCGATTGGTCGACAGACTGTGTAAGCGTCGATTATTTATATTTGGTGCTTATGCAGTTGTGTGGTGCACTTTGGTTGATGGTTGATTATTTTTCAAAGCTATTATATACATGTGTTGTATGGAATCCATGTAATTAACATTATATGTTGATTGATTGGGCCTCATTCCAATCGGGAAAATAATGAATATTATAAAAGAAAATTCATGTGTTGAATATAAAAATAGTCATGTGTTGACGATGTTCATGTGTTGAGTGAAATATTTTATATAATAAAAATTTACATCTTTATCATATTTAAAATTAGAACTACTTCCCAGTAGAAGTCTAATTGAAAATCAAACGATAGATACCATAGTTTTATAAAATATTTTACATAACAAAAATAGTGATGTGTTGACAGTACTCATGTGTTGAGATTAGTCGTGGGTTGAAAAAAATATAGATTCATGTGTTGAATGGGATGAATATTCATTTGTTGAATAAAATAAAGAAGTTGTGAAAAATATAAAGCCGTGTTGATTAGTTTTGCGCCATTTTGACGTGAACGATATTTATATCGATTTTATTCGTTGTATAATGAATATTGAAAACGATTTCGAAATGAATTGAATTGAAAACGATTTCGAAATGAATTGAATTGAAAACAATTTCGAAATGAATTGAATTGAAAACGATTTCGAAATGAATTGAATTGAAAACGATTTCGAAATGAATTGAATTGAAAACGATTTCGAAATGAATTGAATTGAAAACGATTTCGAAATGAATTGAATTGAAAACGATTTCGAAATGAATTGAATTGAAAACGAATTCAAATTGAATTGAAAGTGAATTGAAATGAATTTAAATTGAATTAAAATTTGAATTGAATAGAAATGAATTTTAACACGAATTTATAAAGAAGAATTCAATTTTGATTTGAATTGAAAAGAAAGTTGAAATTGCTTTTGAAACGATTTTAAAACGATTTATAAAATTCGTTTTAAATAGAAATCGACGAAATATATATTATATATATTATATATATAATATAATGGCCTGAATAGAACGCGCCGCGCCGCGGCAGTTCGTGAATTTCGACCATTTATTTCAAACGGACGTTGCGGGAGATCCGACCGTCGGATTCTCCTAAAACCGGAACCGTTGGGTTCGTATCGAAAAGAGCTTTCCAATGAATATTAGAATTTTGAAATCTAACAGTTGGATTTGGAATTATGTCCAAATCAATTTCAGAAAAGGTCGCTGTAAGTGCAGTTCGATGGCCGTTGATGGAAATCGACTGTACGGGCCTTGATAAAATTATTAAAAAAATCTATAATTTGTGTAAAATTATAATATGTGAATTGGAAAGAAGTGGGCTGGAAAATTCCACATTTGAATAGGTAAAAATAGATTTCTATCGAAATGAACTAGTGTTGAACTAGAATTAAAATCAATTTATTTTTGAAGTAAATAAATTGAATTTGAAAGTGATTTTGAAAATAATCAATATTTCCAATACGTGGATTGGACTGGAGTTGAATCGAAATTATCTTCGGGATTTTTCGATGTTGGATTTCGTGACTATACAGATATTGTTATGGGAATTTGAAAGATATATTTTATATCGTTATTGCCAATACGATATATGTTGGTTTCAGAATTTGATATTGAATATAAGCCGATATATTTTCTATTCAGAGCCTTGTATTTAATATCAAATGTGATTTGGGTTTGTCGTGAATCGTGTTTTAGAAGACATTGGTTCTTTAACCCAGTTAAAGGCAAGATATCGATTTCTGAAAAGATTAAAACTAAGTGGAGTTTTAATGAATCTTTAATTAGATTAAAATGTGAATTGATAATTTAAATTATCAAATCTGAAAAGTGATCGAGAATGGAGTATCACCAGTTTTGCTCCAAAGCGATAGTTAAATCTTTAATTAGATTTGAACGTGAAGTGGTAATTAATTTTACCGATAACACCGTGGTGTTAGGAATGGAGTACCACCAGTTTTGCTCCATGGGATATATAGGTTGGGATTGGGAAATAAAATAAATAATTACTTCGGTGTGGTTCGTTAATCCCGACTAGTTAGAAATGATATCCAAAGGAGGATTGAAGAATAAATTTAGAAGAATTTATCTTTGATAAAATTAATGGGAACCTTTCCCTAAGAATGTGATTTTGTGAATAAAAGAATATTCTGAATTGGAATGAGGCGTTCATTGTGTTTGTGTAACATTTGTTTATTATATACGTGGGTTATTCAGAAAGGCCGGGTTTATACCCATTCTGAATAACCGATTCGACGAGATGTCGAAGACGAAGACGGTGGTTGAAGACCGGAAGTCTTCACATCGTTTGGGTGATTACTGATGATCTTGATTGGGCTGTACACCCAAGATGAGGGAAACAGTCGGTGATCGTCCAGACGTACTTGGAGATGGATAGATATGCGAGGAAAGTGCCTCCGGTTTCGTTCAGACCCAGAACGAACTTGTAAATGGATTGTGTGTCTGACATTGGATTTTATTCTGTGTTGATTGATCTCTATTAAATATACATCTGTTTGGCGGCGGAGAATTTATTCTCTTGCTTAACGCCCTTCTCTGAGACGTACGAGCTCAGAGGTTGTATATCGATGGACATCAGTCGCATGGAGTGAATTGCCAATGTGGCATGCGTAAGTGGCAATTGATCAAGGCTTCTGTTGAAAAGCAAAGTCTTGTGGTTGATGATCAAAGCACGGCCTGTGTGGCATAGCTTTGTGTATAACGTGAATTCGCGAGCCTCACACCTCGGTATGAGTCAAAAACGGGATACGGACCCAAGGAGTGCACGACGTTTCTTTCTAGCTAGGCTGGTGTCAGTGACCTACCAGCCCTGACATTTATATACTTTTCACCTGTGTGGTTGTTGGATACGAGGCACCTCGGATATAGGTCTGTAAGGACCGGGAAACGTGTGTTCAGGAATAACTAATCCTCAAAAGTAAGAGAGGACCGGCCTTGGAGGTTCCAAAGGATCAGAGTGGGGTCCCGAGGCATTGCTAGAGTGTCTCGAACGCGGAGAGGAGCTTGCCCCTTGCCTCGGCTCATGACGGAATCCAATTTCCAATACGTGATATTGCGGTTTTAATTGTAGAACTAGTATGGCGACATGATAGATGGTAACCATGCCGCCTATGATTGATATTTATGATTTGAAATTGTTTTGACACTATACACCTATTATAGTATCAAATAATGTGTTTTAAACGTATCAAGCATGCTTTGGCTGTTATAAGGGAAAACCCTATCCTCCGGCTTGCGTTGCATTGTGTGATGGGACCTGGGTCTCATAACAGCTTCATTTCTCTTTATTTAGCATTGCGCTGTTTGTTCTATGCACTGGTATTCTTGGGAGGAAACCCGTTCCGTGTTATACGGCGTGGTCCCTTGATTTACCAAACTTTAAAACCAACATTAATAACTGTTTTAGTTCTCACACCAGTCACATGACTCACCTAGAGTTTATTGTTTTAACCTAAACTCTGGGTGCCCCTATTTTCCGCACGGGCAGCTAGTAGTTTTGGTTTTGCAGATTTATATTCACAGGGTCCTGATTTACAGCTAGAACGATGCTCGGAAAGCTCTGTATCCGTGTATCACTTCTAGTTGTGTTTTGTATATTTTTCCGCTGCTATGTAATTTATTGTAATCTCTGATATTTATGGAATGTAATTTATTCATTTATACTCTGTATATTCTTGTATCTAATGGAATTGTTGTAATAACAATGAAATGTTCTTCCGTTTGCGTTCTATTTTGTCTTGTCCTCAATTCTATCCGTGCTTTCCTTCACGGGGAAGTTCGGGTCGTCTTAGTTTGGTATCAGAGCTTTGGTTTACAGAGCTCGAGAACAAGACACATTAGAACGATACGAAAGAATTCATCAGATATTGGATTAGCAATATCCAATTAGAATGACTCGTTAGAGATAGGATCAGTAGTATCCTAGAAAGAGTGTGAAGAGTATATTTTCAAATGAAAACAATTTTGTTTGGAAAATTTAAATCGTTTTAAACGTATTTGAATATTTATTTATTTTGAATATGGACAATCGAGTATATATAGATTTCGCGTATACGCGTCATGAACGTATATTCGAAGTTTTAATATACTGGATAGATATAGAATCATACTTTAGTGGCCCGAAGATGATTCTGATGATTGACTAGTCGTCATTAGTATTCATGTTCGAGTAACGAAGGTGTGATATCTATATATTTCCATTAGGCTGGTGTGAGAACCAAAACTAATATAGCTAGAATACATTGTTGTGAATTGGCGTCAAAAACATGATTTTCTATATATGCATCAAAATTATGAATTTGAAACTCTAATTCACTAATTGATTGATGTTTGAGTTGCTTGTTTATTTGTTTGATAATTTTATAGCCATTTGGCCTAATTGTATCAAATATTGAATTGTATTGAAAATTGGTCGCATTTGCTTGCATATACATATACTTACATTGAACAGGTCATAGCAAGGAGGCTAGAGCAGAGAATAAAATTTGTTTGCCCGACAAATAGGTACATGTTTACTACATAATTTCCTGTTTTGTTTGGGTGATGATGATTTTGTGAGCCTATTGGCTAGCCGCTTGGCTTTTTCTTTTTCTTTTTGAGATCTGAAGGACCGGGGAAGCTATTTGAAATTCCCCGATGCTCCCGGTGCAGGGGAGGTTATGGCGAAATTTTTCAAAAATTTAGGGTGTTAGCCAAATTTTTGAAAATTTGAGAATTCTCAGAAACTGAAAAGTTGGAGAATGGAAGCCAGATCGAATGTAGAGCTTAATAATCAAACCATTTTCGACTTTGTTCCTTTTCGGGGACGAAAAGTTTAAAGTGGGGGAGATTCTAATAACCCGAAAATGCGAGCCAGTTTGAAATTTTTATTTTGGCAATTTTAGCGAATTTTGAATATTTAAAATAGATTATTTTAAATAAAATTGACGAGAAATTTATTTCGAATGGAATTCGACGTATATATTATACGCGTCGTCGTTAGAATATAAATATTTATATATAATTATAAATAGAATTGAAAATGGCGCTGTAGTTCGATAATTCGATTTCAAACTTCAATTGAATGTACCGGGTGCAAAACAATCCGGATTTTAGTGAAACCAAAAATGATAGGATCTAAATGATAATATCTTTCCAACGAATCCGACCAATCAAGATTTCATAGCGGGAAACAAAAGTTTTGTCCAGTTGAAAATTCTGAATAGTCGCTATGGAATTCAGGCCCTTAAAAATGGACATTCTGCAAACGACCTCGGATTTCGACGAAACCACTTTTGTTGGATCCGTGATGTAAAGTTATTGCTAGATTCCAAATTTCATAATTTTTCAAATCAATATGTGAGCGTGGCAAAAGAAAACGCGTTTGACCAGTTTTAGTTGATTTTAATCGACTGGAAATTGGCCATTTTTCCAACGGTCTCAGAATTCGACGAAACTAGTTTTGTTAGGACCGTATCGTCAATACGAAGCTAGAAAATATTTTTCGGGAATTTTTAGAGTTAGTATGTGACCCCGGTAATTTGAAAGGTACGTTTAAAATTCAATAAAGTGATTTAAATGTAAATTTAACGGAAACTGATTCAAACGATCGTATCAGCTTGCGATATATATCCCATTGTGTTCGGAATGGGGGTAATACGCTATGGACGACAGGCGGTGGGCCTCGTTTAGAGGTCATCTATAAAAGTCAACTTTTTGCAATTAAAATAAATAAAAAAAATTAAATTATATAACCCCCCCTTCTCGTTTTCATTCAGAAAAAAAAAAAAAAACGAATCGCTCCTCCTAGCGCGCCGCCACCGCCGTCCTCCCTCCCCTTCCAGTCCTCGACGCCCTCGAGCTTCTCCCTCCTCTCCAATCGAAACCCCTTCTTCCCCCAATCTGCCACCACGTCGCGAAACCCTAGCCTCGCCGCAGGTCAGCGCCGACCAGCCCCTCGCCGCCCTGAACCGCCAACCCCAGACCCCCCTCGCGCTCAGCCTCTCCTTCCCTCCTTTCTCCGACCGTACTCGCGCCCTAGCCCCCTTTTTCCATCTGAAAACCACCCCACCACCGCTCCTCCACGTCGAGCGCCACCAACCCCGAGCCCCCTCGCAGTAGCGGCCGCCGGCCTGACAGCCCCCCCCCCCCCTCTGTAAGTTTTTTAATTTATTTATGTTATTTTTATTTTATATAAAAAGCAAAAAAAACTGAATTTTATTTTATTTAAAATCTGAATTTTATTTTGTTTAAAAATGGAATTTTATTTACTTTAAAAACAGGTTTTTATTTATGTTGTAAAGTAATAAAAATATAATCTTTTATATTGTCAAATAGAAAAGATATGATTTTTAAAATAGAAAAGATATGATTTTTAAAATAGAAAAGATATGATTTTTAAAATAGAAAAGATATGATTTTTAAAATAGAAAAGATATGATCTTTAAAATAGTAAAAATCAGATTTTTATATATTGAAAGTCGAAGGAAAAATCAGATTTTTTGAAAGTCGAAGTAAAAATCAGATTTTTATATATTGAAAGGCGAAGTAAAAATCATATTTTTATACATTGAATAGCGATGTAAAAAAAAATTCGATTTTTACATATGTAGAGAATACGGGCAGAGAAAGTGACAAGAGGCAAGAACGACGAAGATTTCTACCTAAGAAGAGTCGCGGGATTGGATTAGCTACTGGTGAGAACTTCTCACTCAAATTCTCTTTTTCTAGTTATATATATATATATATACTAGGATGCAGACGGTGCTTAGTAGCACCCGACACCCGTCATCCACAGACCATGGATGGCTTGTTTGTTAAATTGTTTGGTTGAGTAGTTGGTTAAATTATTTGATTGAAATTTGAGTTGTTTGGTGAAATGAATTGATTTTGATTGATGTGTGAATGGCGTGGGCCTTCACTAGACCGGGGATAAGGCTAGGCCTCGTCCCGTTTCTAGTATCGTGCCGTTATGCCGCCGAAATTTTCTAAAATATGTTAGAAAAATAAAAATATCATTTTTATTGTGTAAATGAACTGAATAGAAATTCAAGTGTTGAAATAAATATTTTTGACGTTAAAAATATAATTTTTAACGTGAAAGTGAATAAATAAATATTTATAAACAAATCGGCCGATTTGTTTATTTACACTGATTTGACTTATATTGATTGGGTTGATAAATTTTACACATCGCCCAACTGCACAAACAAAAATGTGTGTTTGTTGATTTGAAACCCCACACGGGTGTTGGGATGATATTTGGCGTACACTAATCCCAATTATTTAATTATTGTCGATCGATTGGTCGACAGACTGTGTAAGCGTCGATTATTTATATTTGGTGCTTATGCAGTTGTGTGGTGCACTTTGGTTGATGGTTGATTAATTTTCAAAGCTATTATATACATGTGTTGTATGGAATCCATATAATTAACATTATATGCTGATTGATTGGGCCTCATTCCAATCGGGAAAATAATGAATATTATAAAAGAAAATTCTTGTGTTGAATATAAAAATAGTCATGTGTTGTCGATGTTCATGTGTTGAGTGAAATATTTTATATAATAAAAATTTACATCTTTATCATATTTAAAATTAGAACTACTTCCCAGTAGAAGTCTAATTGAAAATCAAACGATAGATACCATAGTTTTATAAAATATTTTACATAACAAAAATAGTGATGTGTTGACAGTACTCATGTGTTGAGATTAGTCGTGGGTTGAAAAAAATATAGATTCATGTGTTGAATGGGATGAATATTCATTTGTTGAATAAAATAAAGAAGTTGTGAAAAATATAAAGCCGTGTTGATTAGTTTTGCGCCATTTTGACGTGAACGATATTTATATCGATTTTATTCGTTGTATAATGAATATTGAAAACGATTTCGAAATGAATTGAATTGGAAACGATTTCGAAATGAATTGAATTGAAAACGATTTCGAAATGAATTGAATTGAAAACGATTTCGAAATGAATTGAATTGAAAACGATTTCGAAATGAATTGAATTGAAAACGATTTCGAAATGAATTGAATTGAAAACGATTTCGAAATGAATTGAATTGAAAACGATTTCGAAATGAATTGAATTGAAAACGATTTCGAAATGAATTGAATTGAAAACGAATTCAAATTGAATTGAAAGTGAATTGAAATGAATTCAAATTGAATTAAAATTTGAATTGAATAGAAATGAATTTTAAAACGAATTTATAAAGAAGAATTCAATTTTGATTTGAATTGAAAAGAAAGTTGAAATTGCTTTTGAAACGATTTTAAAACGATTTATAAAATTCGTTTTAAATAGAAATCGACGAAATATATATTATTTATATTATATATATATAATATAATGGCCTGAATAGAACGCGCCGCGGCGCGACAGTTCGTGAATTTCGACCATTTATTTCAAACGGACGTTGCGGGAGATCCGACCGTCGGGTTCTCCTAAAAGCAGAACCGTTGGGTTCGTATCGAAAAGAGCTTTCCAATGAATATTAGAAATTTGAAATCTAACAGTTGGATTTGTAATTATGTCCAAATCAATTTCTGAAAAGGTCGCTGTAAGTGCAGTTCGATGGCCGTTGATGGAAATCGACTGTACGGGCCTTGATAAAATTATTAAAAAAATCTATAATTTGTGTAAAATTATAATATGTGAATTGGAAAGAAGTGGGCTGGAAAATTCCACATTTGAATAGGTAAAAATAGATTTCTATCGAAATGAACTAGTGTTGAACTAGAATTAAAATCAATTTATTTTTGAAATAAATAAATTGAATTTGAAAGTGATTTTGAAAATAATCAATATTTCCAATACGTGGATTGGACTGGAGTTGAATCGAAATTATCTTCGGGATATTTCGATGTTGGATTTCGTGACTATACAGATATTGTTATGGGAATTTGAAAGATATATTTTATATCGTTATTGCCAATACGATATATGTTGGTTTCAGAATTTGATATTGAATATAAGCCGATATATTTTCTATTCAGAGCCTTGTATTTAATATCAAATGTGATTTGGGTTTGTCGTGAATCGTGTTTTAGAAGACATTGGTTCTTTAACCCAGTTAAAGGCAAGATATCGATTTCTGAAAAGATTAAAACTAAGTGGAGTTTTAATGAATCTTTAATTAGATTAAAATGTGAATTGATAATTTAAATTATCAAATCTGAAAAGTGATCGAGAGTGGAGTATCACCAGTTTTGCTCCAAAGCGATAGTTAAATCTTTAATTAGATTTGAACGTGAAGTGGTAATTAATTTTACCGATAACACCGTGGTGTTAGGAATGGAGTACCACCAGTTTTGCTCCATGGGATATATAGGTTGGGATTGGGAAATAAAATAAATAATTACTTCGGTGTGGTTCGTTAATCCCGACTAGTTAGAAATGATATCCAAAGGAGGATTGAAGAATAAATTTAGAAGAATTTGTCTTTGATAAAATTAATGGGAACCTTTCCCTAAGAATGTGATTTTGTGAATAAAAGAATATTCTGAATTGGAATGAGGCGTTCATTGTGTTTGTGTAACATTTGTTTATTATATACGTGGGTTATTCAGAAAGGCCGGGTTTATACCCATTCTGAATAACCGATTCGACGAGATGTCGAAGACGAAGACGGTGGTTGAAGACCGGAAGTCTTCACATCGTTTGGGTGATTACTGATGATCTTGATTGGGTTGTACACCCAAGATGAGGGAAACAGTCGGTGATCGTCCAGACGTACTTGGAGATGGATGGATATGCGAGGAAAGTGCCTCCGGTTTCGTTCAGACCCAGAACGAACTTGTAAATGGATTGTGTGTCTGACATTGGATTTTATTCTGTGTTGATTGATCTCTATTAAATATACATCTGTTTGGCGGCGGAGAATTTATTCTCTTGCTTAACGCCCTTCTCTGAGACGTACGAGCTCAGAGGTTGTATATCGATGGACATCAGTCGCATGGAGTGAATTGCCAATGTGGCATGCGTAAGTGGCAATTGATCAAGGCTTCTGTTGAAAAGCAAAGTCTTGTGGTTGATGATCAAAGCACGGCCTGTGTGGCATAGCTTTGTGTATAACGTGAATTCGCGAGCCTCACACCTCGGTATGAGTCAAAAGCGGGATACGGACCCAAGGAGTGCACGACGTTTCTTTCTAGCTAGGGTGGTGTCAGTGACCTACCAGCCCTGACATTTATATACTTTTCACCTGTGTGGTTGTTGGATACGAGGCGCCTCGGATATAGGTCTGTAAGGACCGGGAAACGTGTGTTCAGGAATAACTAATCCTCAAAAGTAAGAGAGGACCGGCCTTGGAGGTTCCAAAGGATCAGAGTGGGGTCCTGAGGCATTGCTAGAGTGTCTCGAACGCGGAGAGGAGCTTGCCCCTTGCCTCGGCTCATGACAGAATCCAATTTCCAATACGCGATATTGCGGTTTTAATTGTAGAACTAGTATGGCGACATGATAGATGGTACCCATGCCGCCTATGATTGATATTTATGATTTGAAATTGTTTTGACACTATACACCTATTATAGTATCAAATAATGTGTTTTAAACGTATCAAGCATGCTTTGGCTGTTATAAGGGAAAACCCTATCCTCCGGCTTGCGTTGCATTGTGTGATGGGACCTGGGTCTTATAACAGCTTCATTTCTCTTTATTTAGCATTGCGCTGTTTGTTCTATGCACTGGTATTCTTGGGAGGAAACCCGTTCCGTGTTATACGGCGTGGTCCCTTGATTTACCAAACTTTAAAACCAATATTAATAACTGTTTTAGTTCTCACACCAGTCACATGACTCACCTAGAGTTTATTGTTTTAACCTAAACTCTGGGTGCCCCTATTTTCCGCACGGGCAGCTAGTAGTTTTGGTTTTGCAGATTTATATTCACAGGGTCCTGATTTACAGCTGGAACGATGCTCGGAAAGCTCTGTATCCGTGTATCACTTCTAGTTGTGTTTTGTATATTTTTCCGCTGCTATGTAATTTATTGTAATCTCTGATATTTATGGAATGTAATTTATTCATTTATACTCTGTATATTCTTGTATCTGATGGAATTGTTGTAATAACAATGAAATGTTCTTCCGTTTGCGTTCTATTTTGTCTTGTCCTCAATTCTATCCGTGCTTTCCTTCACGGGGAAGTTCGGGTCGTCTCAGAATTTATAAAACTTGCCTACATAATCATTGTAGGATGTGATTGTATTTGCACCTAGATCAGGTAAATCAATCCCTAAAGATATCAAATTTAATTATTTACAATTTTGTTCCAGATCTGTAAAATAGGTATAAAAGTATGATTATTGAAAGTTGCCTATTTTGATTTGTATCTGTATATATTTTGACTTGTGTAAGGATATCTGTTTTAATCTTGATAAATTAGCTTAATTTACTTTTTTGCCAAAAGATGGTGCTTGAAGCTATAAAGAATACGCATAAATAGAAAGAAAGAGATGTGAAAATTACGCATTTATTTACGTAGTTTAAATTATCTATTCCAAATAAAAGGATACCCTTTTCTTGTAATTTTAAATATTTCTCTTTAATATGTACCTAATTTAAATAAATTATAGTAAAGGACCTTTTATGAAGTTTGACTTCAGTAAGTCAAAATATAGAAATATTTGTTCTTATTAACAATGAGGACGAGAATATAAATTGCTTGAATTAGGAAAATTAGTACTATACATAATTATTGCACTTATATATATCTCAACTATCCAATTTTATGTAATTTTGTTAGTTATTATTGTTAGGCATATACTTAGGGAAGGTTTGATTTTAAAATGTTCTCTATTTAATCAGGGTAATAATTAGTTGTTTCCTAACATAAATGAGGAATTAATAATTGTAACCTTGGACTTTATGAGCATTTTTGTGGTAATAATTTTGTAAAAGTCAAAAAGGTTACAAGTAGGGAAAAATAAGAATTAAATGTTGTAACTTAGATTAATAGGCATTTAAAGTTATAATAAATATGGAGATAATTAAAGAGTTATAATTAATAGGACATATATAATGGCATTAATAGTAATGCCTAATGTCTTAGTAAATGACCATTATGGTTATCAGTGATGTAACGACCGTCCTACACCACTGATGCTTATACAACCCAATATTGCGTTGTATAGGCACTCGATCGATGTAGAACGGTTGCTACGGAAAGAAATGGAAAGAAAAAAGGGAAAAGGAAAATAAAGTAAGAAACTAGAAAAGAAAAGAAGGAATACAATATGTGAACACAGAACATGTTGTAAATCTCATAGTACATCAAACAACATATTTTAGAAATCATATGTATAAAACACGTGAGACAATAGTAACTATGTAAATCATATATTTAGAGTACTGGTTCATACAACCACATAACAATAGAGTTTATACAAGAGATACATAAACTCATTGAATCTCTACTAGATAGTCACACAGTGTCATGGCTCCATAGTGTCACATAGTAGAATAAGTAATAGCACAAGTATAAATACGAGTAAACATCACTATTTGTTGTCCACCTGCGCAGCTCTAGATATCACTTACACCCGTAGCCTAGCCTGCTCATCGATTTGTTTAACGAGTGCCCAAGGTAATAAGAGAGAACATAAAAGCTTGGGTGAGACAATCAATCTAGTGTGAGCGATAAAGAAATCTCAAAACTGTAAAAAGCCGTAATAAGATATGGTACAGATGGTATAAAGAATCATATCTGACTTGTTCCTACTTCCAATGAGTCAGGAAATATAAAAGAATAGTATATGTTACTCAAATGAAAGTAACAAAAATAGATACTTCTCAGGATAGGATTCTCAATCCCCCACTTCTCCTTAGCACCCTAAGGTGATAGACTACCCAAAAAAAATAAGAGATAGAACATGCAAAGCAACCATATGATCCATCAAACAATATTCTAGCCATCACCATCTAAGGCCTTGAATCCATCGATAACTCATATGATTATTCCTGATTGAGTCAAGGGCTAATGGAAATACCTAGTTCTAGTTGGTCCACTATATATCCTTTGTGTATTTGCCTTTCCAAGAAAACTAGATCATTTTCCATGCGATCTAAGGTACATAATTTCCCCGATCTTGATGGGTGTCCCCACAATGCGCCTGCATCGAGTATGTACCTAGAACTCTCCAAGCCATCAATGATTTCTTGGCACTCCCATTATTCAAAAATGTCCAAAATTCCATCCTTAGGCTCGAGTCCCATCCAAACTAATCCATTAGCCCGTAGCTTTGTACCATCTCGAGCTATATATCACACTTATTTGACTACTCTCGTCCGATTTTACATTCGAAGAGTTACAACTTCAATAGGATATAACTTCTACCCCGTAGAAGAAATTTATGAACCATAACCTCCAACACGACCTTGGAGATTTCATCACACCATTCTATTGATTAAATCAATTATCTCTGCCTCTTCATGAATCACCCATTTTGCTTCGCACCAAAGCCCACATCGAGGAACCATCGTCTCGAAACTACCATCACATTCTAACTCTCAAAACCGTATCATCGTCCATGTCAAATTGGCCAAAGTGGCAAACATAAATAGCAGTCGATATTAATCATTTTGCAGTGATCGTTAAGAACAACTATGATCATATATTTTACCAAAACTGGTCAAATACAAATTAAACGAAACGTCTGACATTCATTCGGAAATCCAAGCTTTCCATCAAATTGATCCTCTGTATTCAAATCCATTACCAATTCCAATACCGCTATGTGCTTCAGCCAGTCGCCTTGCGCGAATGTACCGCCGTCTTCAAATCAGACTACATGATCAGATACATATTCATGAATCTATCTCGCCCACTTGAGTCATGTGCGCTCAGTATGTACACATCAACTTGTGCATTTGATTGATAACACTAAACTCTAGCGGACAAGGTATCATAGTCCCATTTTGCCAACAAACATCATTTACAACCAACTGTGCAAACAAACAACCATGCAACCTATAAGTCCTAAAATTGTCTTAAATAACATGTAAATATTCATAATGGCATCCATAACATAAATAAAACTTATCTAAAGTAATTAGTGTGAGTTTGGTGTAAAAATGGTTCAAATCTGGTAACCGTGATAAAATAGCGCGTAATAGCACGCAAATACGTAGAGCTGAAACGATGTCCAAATATGATGGCGCATATAAAAGTTACAGCATGTATAAATTTACTGATTATTTTAATAACTAAATTAACTAAACCATCCTTAATTAAATAATTACCCAGTAATTACCTTTCATACTTACTTCTTCCTTGATTCTGTACCTGTGACATACATGCACAAATAACCCACTTCTTTAACCTCCCTCTCTCCTCTTTTCTCCCTCTTTTTTCAATGGAATCTGAAACCGTTTGCGCCTACAAACTCCTCTACGATCAAGCTACCTGACCATCACCAATATGTACATCTCACACTCCTCCTTAGAGATGCAACTTGGTGTCCGTGTTTCATACATAATACAGGCGTATTTTATTTACGGGTGTCATGAAGCTCTAAACTTTGGGGATATGTGCTATTTTTCATACTAAACCCGATTCTAATCTTGGTTTCCCTCTTTAATGATCATTGCTCGCCAAAACCCCAATATTAGCATCATGGGTATGCATAACCATGACAAGAACGTTGTTTACGTGATACAATTTTGATACAGGATTGTAGAGAATCTCGATATAGGAATTTAGAAACTAATTTCGGGAATTTAGGAAGATTAATTAATAAGATATAGGTTTTTAAATAAAAGGATGAATTCTTAAGGAGTCGACCATGATAGTATAAAGGAAATGAAGTAATAATGGCGGAAAATGAGAAAATTAGGGTTAATGACTAGTTAAGGGTATTTATAATTTCATTATACCCAATTGTCAAGAATTCTCTATCCAAAAATAACATATATTTTAATATTGCACGATCAAATGGTATATCCGATCGCTACGAAACTTAATAGCATACAAAACTCATTGTGACGGTTCCAAAAATATAATTTTTGTCATAATTTGACAGTGTGTTCTGGAATGAATTTTTTTGTATACTTTGAGACCGTTTTACCCAGGGAGCGTCAAATCTCAAAATATGAAGATCCACATACATTTTCTTCACCTAAGAACTATCCCAACTCAATGGAAATGGTCATGAATCCTAGTTCAATCGTTTATGTAAAATATTACTTTGGAACCATCAAAAAATTAATGATTAATATTGAAATAAATTACCTAAATATCCATTTGTCAAAAATATGGGTTGTTGCATTCTTTCCTCTTAAAGGATTTTGTCCTTGAAATCCTCGGAACCAAAAACACAACCCAACAATCTTGTACAAATGAATACCCAAGAAAAATTATCACTCATTACCCTCAGAACATTATTGGAAGCGATCATTATAAATAAACAGACTCAGAATTTGACATGGAGCCATAATTCCCATTCCTAAGTACAACCATAATCAAAATCTGGAATCGATATTACCAAGCCAAACAACTACATTGTACACATATTCCCAAACAAATAGAAAATGGAGAATATAAGTGACAACCCATTAGTTTGGAGATCCCGATTAAGGAACTTCTCTCCCAACTCTAGCTTACTTCATGGGAAAACTCTAACAGCACCTCCCCTGCATGGCTCGATATGAAATACTATGACTAACCAAATTTTGCTCAATCTAACAAGACAGGACAAAGCCCTAATGTGGCCTCTCATATTTAGGGCATTAAGTCACCAGAAATGCACCTAGGGTAAAACTATAATTCAAAAAAACCGTTATTGCCAAGTCATGCATGGAAACAAATGGCTAGATAAAATACGGCTATCCGTATGCCTAATAATCACAAAAATATAAGCAATCATGTGAAAATCAAAAATCAAACAAATATAGATAAATAAAAATCCTAGGAGCATAAGCCATCAAACATATATGGAAAATAACATCAGTCAATGAGATAATTGTTACCACAAGAATTCGATACCGAAACCAAAGCAAGGTGAAGGGGAATTGTAGTAAACCGACACCAAAATAAAAGCTTGGGGGGAGTTCAATTGATACCAAAGCTAAGAAAAGAGAGCAGGGCCGACACCACCAAGTGGAGAAGGCATTGGAAGCTTGATGACGAAACCAATACTGAAATAACAAGATTGGAACAAAAAGTCTAGATTGAAGATATGGAGGAAACCAGCGAAGATGACACCAGAACAATGATGTTATTGGCACCAATATAGGGGATCAAACAGCTTGGTGCCGATACTAAGAAAAGTAGGCAAAAGAAGCATGTTTTCGACACTAACATGCTATGAGTAGTTAGCTTGGTGTCGATACCGAAGAATGAGAGCAAAGGCACAAAGTCGATACCAAGAGAGAAGGTTAAAGCATGAAGACGATATCGAAAGTTAGGGTCACTGGAGGCGAAACCAAGCACAAAGAGTAAGAATAAATATAGTCAGCACCAAAATATATAAGCATGGGAGCAAGGCCGAAACCAAGTTTATAAAAGGAAAAGCACAGGGCCAGTACCATAGGTGTTGGGAAAACGCTATCGACACCAACAAGCTTGGTGTCGATATCATTGCATAAAGGCAATATAGAAGTATGTATGGTAAGCATGTAGGCTGATACCGAAACCAAAGGCGTTGGCTGATACCTAGAGGTCGATGTGGAAGTGAGGCCTTCCACGCGGTCGCCACAAAAAGTGGCCTGAATCTTCTATAAATAAGACCCCAGGGGTCACATTTTGAGGGATTTTCCTCATTCCAAAATCTTCTGCTCCATTCTTAAGGTCAAAAACCTAATTTAGAAATCAAATTGGGGATTTTCACATCAATTGTAATACACTCATGATCAATAAAAATGGAAGACTAAGATCATACCTAATATTCTATAATCACACTGTGACCAAATTGTTTTAAGAGGGAGTTATCAATTAATCTCATATATGAAAGATTCAAGCGCAAGCATATTGAAAGAAGAATCATCGAGCAAAATCAATGATTCTTCCCTCATGATTCATGCTTGTGCCTTAATATTTTTGAATATGTTTGACATAACGTACTTTATAACTAACACAGCCAAAGCCTTTCATGGACTGGATCGATGTGGAAGTATTACCTTTTGTTATTAAAGGTTATGATACATCATCAAATGTGAACGTTGTGATATCTTAACGTGTTTCCTCTTAACACAATGTTCATTATTTTATCTTTAATCTAGGAAACGCTTTTGTAACAAGGTTTCCTATGCATATGAAATGGTCATAACATGGATGCCCTCAAACCTTGATACGGATACTTAGAATGTCATCCCCGATATAACCCGGCTTCACTTACAAATGCACTGTTGATACAATCCAACGAGTGTAGCACTTGCATTCAAGAGGAAGCATCGATATTCAAGGAAACAATTAAACCTCAATTAAAGGCGTCTTCTAGATCGATCATCCTCTAATTTCATTACATGTGCTTTGCAGTTCTCAATTGGGTGTTGACGATTTTTATCTTTAAGACTTTTATCCAAGCCTACCCTAACATGTGGGATATAGTTCTACTTAGTAAGACATTGACTAGGACATTTAATCCATATATGACTTGACAAACATGATTTCCATCTCATTATCAATAAAGAATATTATTGATGGGCCTTTCGGACCGCCCATTAAGGCAAGATAACGTGGTAGACCCGTACCCGAAATCCTCGAAGTAAATAAGACAGAGAAACCCATCATATCAGTTCACTTTGTCCATTAGGCGCGACCCAGAAGGAACATGAGATGACTAAACCTGATTAATTATGATGTGCTCATTTAAAGCCCGAAAAGCTAGCCTAAAGAATAGCTCATTTCAGAACACTTTCATTCAAATTGTTCCAAGCAGCCGGATCATAGGCTATTTCACACTAGATATTTGGGATGGAATACCGACTCTTCAGTGGATATTGATTCGTTTAGTTGCAGCTATTCCTCTACATCCAATGACACGTGCTGATAATGGCCAAGTATTGTATCACATATAAATATTTACGTTTCAGTTCAAAAAAGGGGACGTAAGAGAAAAAGAGAGAATTATTGTAATCTTTTTAGTTGATCATAAATAAAGATTATAAAGTGGGCGTAGGCTCATTAATGCTGAACCACTATTAATTTGTGTGTGATTCTTTTATAATTTCTTTGCATTACTTACGATTGTTTATCTTCACTTTTTCTCTACAAAATTCTTCTTTTCAGGCGTTGAACCAGTTTTTGGTGTCAACATTATGGTGCTTTCACTGAGAACTGACTTTCTCAGATCAATCCAGGTTTTCGCTCTACTTTTGGATCATCAAGTCCAAGACGAAAATCTCGTTTTTATTGCTGCATTGATTTAGCAATGGCTGGAAAATCAGCTCGTAATACCGAAAAAAACTCCGTAGATTGGAACATCAATGGAATCGGCTGGCAGAACGGTCGCTCCTGAAGCTACTTTAGATCAGCCTACACTACCCCCTGGAGGGCATTTAGCCCCATCTTCTGCCTTGGCCACCCGAGATGAGTTCATGGCTGTGGTAGATCGGCTTAAGGAAACCACCGATGCCCTAAGGGCCCATTCTTAAGAGAACGCCGCTATGCGTGAAGACATGACTCGCATAGCGAGGCAATGGGAGGAATTCAGAAATCAAACTTAGGAGGCTCGGGGCCATCGACTCCCTTCTCCTCAGCTGGGTCGAGTGTCAGAAAGCTCCTCTTCATCGGAGGAAGGCAGAGACCCACGTCAACCTCGACGTCCGTTAGAAAGAGCTAAAAATTTCCGGCAACCACGCATAGAGGAACACCAGAATCCAACAGATGAACGCGACCAAGAGCATGCTGATCAGGTTGAGTTAGAGATTCTCGATCTCGTAGCCCCGCGCCATCGGGAGGCGTCTCCTCCTGCAAATCGAAATACTGGTCAAAGAGATCGAGCCCTTGTACATCCTCCCCGAAATCTTGTGATTGACCAAGAAAACCGGAGGAGAAAAAGGAATGCCCAGAAGGCATTTCCTGATGATGGAGCTAAAAGAAGTCCTGTAACACCCCGAATTTTATGAGAATATTAAAACTAACAAATTCAAGAACACTTAATTTTTAGAAGAAGAATTAAGTGAAATGGGTCGCACTATTACGTTCATCTCAAAATTTTGGTCAAGATAGACATTTGGTTTGCATAAAACAGATACCTTATGAAGAAGTTATTAAGCCTTGAAGTTTGTATGCATATGAGAAATATATATATATATATATATATATAAATAAATTAAATAAATAAATATGCAAAAAGGTTCAAAACAGCGAATCGGGAGGGGGAATAACTGAACCAGCCCATTTTTGAGGTCGACCCGAGCCTCGCTGGGTCAACTAGGGGTTGATTCAGGGTGTTTGGCTGTTAACCCGTGGGCCGATTCGCACTAAGGCAGATGTGGCAACTGATTGGTTCTGATGGACTCCTTGCTGAGTCATTAGGGCTGACGTGGCTATTCTATCTTGTCTGAATGGCTTTGATTTGCTCTAGGTTAATCTGTTAAATCAAACTTCTTTATAAGCAACCTAAATCTAAACCTTAAGCCACACAAAAATATTCCTAGAGCCGTCATGCTGTCAATGGTGATCCTAGAATTGCCGTCATCTCTTTCAACTCAAAGGCAAGATAGAAGCTACATCAAAATCAAATCAAAAACTAATCTAATTCAACTAAGAGAATTCAACGATCTACATCAAAGGCAAGCAATTCAGTTTCAGAATACAGATCCCTGAAATCAAGTTTTTCCTTTTGATTGTAAGTGTAGTTATCTTTCAGATGGGAATAAATTAAAGACATGATTTGTAATGAATTGTAAAACAGAATTGTATCAAGTTGTATGTGATGCTGATTCATGTTTATTCATGTCTATTCTATCATATACGCCTATGAACTATTGTGGTCTATCGAACCTATCATGTTATACGGAAATTGGTGAGTGAACTTATGATGTTGTATAGGAATTTGGGAATGAAATTATCATATGTAGTTTGGTGATATTATGATACATTCAAGTTTTAGGCTAAGTTATGGCGTTTATGCCTAATTGTTTAGAGCCATTATGCATACATGTTTAGATCTACGACCTTATATGTTTAGATCTACAACTTTATATGTTAGATCCATATGCCTTTATGATAGATCTAATTTGCAAGTTCACCACTACATGCCAAGTTTAATTGTATAGTTTTATGTAAATACATATGCTTGTGGTTCATGTTGCATAGATCAAATTTGCAAGTTCATAGTTAAAAGTATATTGTTCTATGCCAAATCCATGTGACATATGTGTGGTTAGATCTACACTTTTGTATGATGTTGGAATGTTGCAAAGTTCCTCTTTTCCCCCTTTTTGTTTTATAAGTTGGGCTAAAATATCGAGCCTAACATTCTACGTAATTTTGCGAACGTACAATGGGGGTAACAATGGGGAAAACATGAAATTACATGTAACTGGCATGTTTGACACATAAGCACGATAAGTGGCATGAAAATGGTATGATCTATATACCTAAAATTTTGAACGTCATTTAGAAGGGAAGTGGGCCATGAAAATAATTGATTTATAATTTACATGTAAATATGTAGGATAAACATGAAAAATTACATGGCATAGATTGGTTCATGAAATGGTATATTTAGTAAACCATTAATTGTGAGCATAATTAAAAGGATAATTATGGCATAATTAAAGTGGGAACAATTTACATATGGAATTTGTCATAAATAAGAAATATGTAAATTTAGAAAAGAAGAATATGACTAACCCGAGGCTAGACTGAGTTGTGGTGTAAAACTGCCCGGAACCGACCGGCATATCTAGTGACCACAACAATACCTGTCTAATGTGGGTGGTTAGTGCATTGAGCCCAAAAAGGACCCGAGGTTAGACTGAGTTGTGGTGTAAAACTGCCTAGAACCGACCAGCACATCCAGTGACCACAACAATACTTATCTAATGTGAGTGGTTGGTGCTTTAATAAAGCTAAGTCAAGTTTGGTAGGGTTAAGTCAATTAAGGAAACACTTAACCAGTTCAACATGTTAACTAAACTGATGGGTGAGGTTAGGTAAATTTAGAACACTTAACTGTTATAACATATTAATTAGACAAGTGGGTGAAGTTAAATAAATTTAGAACACTTAATCGTTACAACATGTTAATTAGACAAGTGGGTGAGGTTGAGTAAATTTAGAACACTTAAACGTTTTAACATGTTAATTAGAAAAGTGGGTGAGGTTAAGTAAATTTAGAACACTTAACCATTATAACATGTTAATTAGACAAGTGGGTGAGGTTAAGTAAATTTAGAACACTTAACTGTTATAAGATGTTAATCAGTAAATTTTGAACACTTAACTGTTATAACATGTTAATTAGACAAGTGGGTGAGGTTAAGTAAATTTAGAACACTTAACCTTTATAACATGTTAATTAGACAAGTGTGTGAGGTTAAGTAAATTTTGAAATACTTAACCAATATAACTTGATTTATGGAAAGGTTAAGTTAAAATAAGAGGGCAACACTTAACAAATATAACTTGATTTGTAGTAGGGTTAAGTTAACACATGAAGGCAACACTTAACCAAAGTAACATGACACATTGGTGGGTGAATTGATTGATGACACTTAACCAATACAAAAAGATGAATACGTGGGGTTAAGTTAACAAGAAACACTTGACCAATATAACTTGATGAACGAACGGGGTTAAGTTAATAGGAAACACTTAACCAATCCAACATAATAAGTAAGGAGGGTCAAGTTAATAAGAAATGCTTAACCAACATGACATGATGAATGAGTGGGTTAAGTTAACATGAGCGGACAACACTAAACTAATATGGCGTAATGTGCGGGAGGGTTAAGTACATATCGGGTTGGTGGGTAATATTACTAAATATAGGCCTGCAAAACTTAACCATTAAATAAACATGCTTGAATCAGTTGAAGGGTTAAGTAGATCTCGTGTAGGTGGTTAATATTAGTACATATAGGCCCACAAAACTTAACCGTTTATTAAAAATGCTTGAATCGATGGGAGGGTTAAGTACATATCGGGTTGGTGGGTAATATTAGTAAATATAGGCCCACAAACTTAACCAATAGGAAACCCTAGTAACAGGGACCCATTTCAGCAGTAACCCACATGGATGTATCACGGTACCCTGAACTAGGCAGGGTGGGGCACGATTACTGGGCTGATTATAAGCGGTCGAAGCAGCGGCGGGGGGTACGTCAGTGTAGGTTCCGACAGTTTACGGGCGTGTACATACTCCGTAGTGGGAAAAAGCAGGCACTGGGTACCAGTAGTTATACACTGTGCATCTTGAATCGTTTCGGGTAGTTATCATAAGGATTGATACACCTTATGGTGGGACCAGCCCAGGGTATCTACACGCAAGAGAGGGCCGATTGACACAGACACAAGGAACATGAATACAAGTAGGGAGCCGACCGATAGGGTAGTAAGGGTACATCTAACATGTTCATGTCAATTAGGCTGATTGAGGTGGAATCCTCACGATAGATGTACACCTGAAGGCTACCACAATTACAGGGGTTGGGATCATGATTATCATTTTATACAGATTACTAGTTGGGACACTAGTTAGGTGGTGCAGAGATGAATATAGAAATCAGATTAACAGAGTAGTAGCGAAGCAGAGAAAAAGTAGAAGCGCATTCAGTTCACCTTGCACTTATCTTGTCTTTAGTTACCTTGTTTTTATGGTATTGTCCTATTTTCGGTTTATTCATGTCATGATCCTTTATCCTGTTTACATGCTGAAAGATCACTGGACTTACCAGACTTATGTCTGACCCAGTTTGTTTTTCGCCTCTTTTCTTCCATTCCCCCCAGGTAGTCAGGGAGGGAATAACTCAGCCTAACTTGGACCTCTTCGCTTTCCAAACTTGAAGATTTGTTGGTGTATCGCTTTGGACTCTCTCTCTTCCACTGCTATGGCTGGTTCATGCTTTATCGGGGAATATCATTGTTTTTATGCTTGTTTTATTCTTGGAGGTTTTTAAATCAAGACAGAAGTTTTATGTATTACATTTAAGTATGATTGAGGAAATTGTTGTAAAAGCTTGACTGAATTAAGTTGTTTATAAAATGACTTTATTTTCCGCTGCTTTATTTGTCTGTCTTGTAATTTATCTGCATCTTTTACCTATAATGCTCCATCGAAGTTAAGGCATTCCCTCTGTGAGTGACCTTAACGGAGGTGGGGTGTTACACTTGGTATCAGAGCTGAAGGTTACCGGATCAGATAAAAGATTTGAAAAATTATTTTCAAAAACAGTTTTAAAAGAATCATTTTCAAAAGAAAAGTTTTGTTTTAAAGGCGTATTTCCCAAAGCCATATGCACTATCTTTTGATCCTCTGTTTGAATCTTTGTTTCCTTCTTTCCTGAGTCTCCGGGGCTCTTGGCTTTCTTGGAGGTCACCTAATCGCGACATGGTTCCGTAGGCTCGACAAGACTACGACACTTATCAATGGGCAAACAAGTGCCCAACTTCCATCTATAGCCGTAGTAGTTTCACCTGCGGCTAATTTTCTTTTGAGCTTTGTAGGATTCTCCGTGGGATGGAGGCAGCTTTCGAGAGACCTGTCAACAAGTTACACAAGGATGGCAAAGATGAGAATGAGGGAGTTTGGCTAAGGAGCACAACACAAGGATGAAGAACTCATGGATATGGACTTGGTTCACTAAGAAGGGGAGGAAAGAATAGTAAAACCTAAAACAAGCGGAAGTATCTTTATTTTGGTATACCAGGTCGTATAATTAAGGGCAAGGGCAAGAACAAAAGACAGGATTTTCTGGAAGGCAAGTGCATGCTCTCACCACCAGCATACCTGAGAGAGAAGTAGTAAGGTTTATGTTGAAAAGTTTACTTTTCTTCTTGATCATCCTGCTACTACTCTTTTTTATTTTTGCGCTTCGCATTCGTTTATATCTGCTTCCATAGTTGTGTCTCTGCACCCTAGAGCTTGTATAGTAGAGGATCCCATTATTGTCCCAAGTCCAATTTGCGGTTCGGCTCATTTATTTTTGGTTTGTAAGGATTTGAGATACTTATGTTTTTGGTTTCATGGGCTATAGGTTGATTCTAGGCATGGATTAGTTAGCTAGTAATTGTGAAAGGAGGATAGTTAGACTTTTGACTTGCCTCGGGAATACCCTCGAAATTTCGTGCGATCCTAAGGGATCAGTTTGTCTTAGCTACCTAGAATCACTTTATGTATTTATCGATGATTTTCGATCCGTTAGAGTAGTCCATGAGTACGCAGATGTTTTTTTGATTAAGGTTAGGTGTTTCCCTTCTAAAAACTCGAGATAGACTTCCGCATACATCTAGTTGACAATGCAAAGCCAGTTATGCGATCAATGATAGTTTTGGAGCAGGATTGGCGAGGATAGCCAGAGTCCGTTAAGTGCTCAATTGTTTGGTTGTTTTACTAGTATCATCTCACACAAATCATCCAAATTCGGAGGAGGTATTCCTTGGGTGCTTGTCTGATATTGGTTTAGGCCTTTGGGGCTTGTACTTGAGGGATGCCAAGTTCGACAAGGATGGTTTACGTGAGAGATATCGACCCTCAGATTTGTGACATAAGGGATAAGCTAAGTAGAAGAGAGACCTTTAATCATCTTAGTATATACACTTGGTATCATGGTTAACTTCTGTTTATCTTGGAAAGATAGTTCGACAACATTGGATACCCTCTAGCATAGTAAATGATCGAGGTCCTATCTTTACTAGTGGGTTTTGGAAATGGAGGTCAAGAAGCTTCACAATCGTGAAGTTAAATTAGTTAAGGTACAGTGGAGTGAAGCTCAAAGAAGATGCGACTTAGAAGACTGAAGACTAGATACGCGCATCATACCCTTCTTGAGGGTATATCCTTGATTCCTCCTTTTTCTGTAATATTTATTTGCATGATAGTCTTTATCTTTTAAGTATATCCTCTCGGTCTTATCCTCAATCCTTAGGTAGAATCAAATGGATGAAAACATGTGTTTAAGACATGTTATGATTGATGGTTGCAAGTGGTTGCAAGTGGTTGCTAGTGGTTGCTCGTGGATGCATATACACACATTAAGCACTAGATCGGCTCAGTCACTTTCATATTGCATATGCATATGAATGTATTTGTATATGGATTGAAACTTGATGTGTTATCATATGGATGTTGCATATGGATGAGTGAATATGCACACATATAGTATTTACATGATTAGAGATATTTGCATACATATTGGACGCATGACACTCTCATGATTCGCATTAAGGAGGTCAACTGGATCAGTAGACCGCCTGATTTTGCACTAGATAAGAGACATATACACACACTCCAAATATGTTCATATGGCATTAGAAGTCTTTTAAGGAAAATGGATGCTTGTGGATGATGGATGATTGGATGTTAGGATGCATTCTTCTTAACTTGAAGATTTCGGGGATGAAATCCTTTAAGGAGGGGAGAATGTAACACCCCGAATTTTCTGAGAATATTAAAATTAACAAATTCAAGAACACTTAATTTTTAGAAGAAGAATTAAGTGAAATGGGTTGCGCTATTACGTTCGTCTCAAAATTTTGGTCAAGATAGACATTTGGTTTGCATAAAACGGATAACTTATGAAGAAGTTATTAAGCCTCGAAGTTTGTATGCATATGAAAAATATATATAAAAATTAAATAAATAAATATGCAAAATAGTTCAAAACAGTGAATCGGGAGGGGAAATAACCGAACCGGCCCATTTTTGAGGTTGACCCGAGCCCTGCTGGGTCGACTAGGGGTTGATTCAGGGTGTTTGGCTGTTAACCCGTGGGCCGATTCTCTCTAAGGCAGATGTGGCATCTGATTGGTTCTGATGGACTCCTTGCTGAGTCATTAGGGCCGATGTGGCTATTCTATCTTGTCTGAATGTCTTTGATTTGCTCTAGTTTAATCTGACGGTTCCTATTAAATCAAACTTCTATATAAGCTACCTAAATCTAAACTCTAAGCCACACAAAAATATTCCTAGAGCCGTCATGCCGTCAATGGTGAACCTAGAATGGCCTTTATCTCTTCCAACTCAAAGGCAAGATAGAAGCTACACCAAAATCAAATCTAAACTAATCTAATTCAACAAAGAGAATTCAACGGTCTACATCAAAGGCGAGCAATTCAGTTTCAGAATACAGATCCCTGAAATCAAGTTTTTCCTTTTGATTGTAAGTGTAGTTATCTTTCAGATGTGAATAAACTAAAGACATGATTTGTAATGAATTGTAAAATAGAATTGTATCAAGTTGTATGTGATGCCGATTCATGTTTATTCATGTCTATTCTATCATATATGCCTATGAACTATTGTGGTCTATCGAACCTAACATGTTATGTGGAAATTGGTGAGTAAACCTATGATGTTGTATAGGAATTTGGGAATGAAATTATCATATGTAAGTTTGGTGATATTATGATACATACAAGTTTTAGGCTAAGTCATGTCGTTTATGCCTAATTGTTTAGAGCCATTATGCATACATGTTTAGATCTACGACCTTATATGTTTAGATCTACAACTTTATATGTTAGATCCATATGCCCGTATGATAGATCTAATTTGCAAGTTCACCACTACATGCCAAGTTTAACTTGTATAGTTTTATGTAAATTCATATGCTTGTGGTTCATGTTGCATAGATCAAATTTGCAAGTTCATAGTTAAAAGTATATTGTTCTATGCCAAATCCATGTAAATTTAGAAAAAATGAATATGCCTAACCCGAGGTTAGACTAAGTTGTGGTGTAAAACTGCCCGGAGCCGACCGACACATCTAGTGACCAACCACAACAATACCTATCTAATGTGGGTGGTTAGTGCATTGAGCCCAAAAAGGACCCGAGGTTAGACTGAGTTGTGGTGTAAAGCTGCGCAGAACCGACCGGCACATCCAATGACCACAACAATACCTGTCTAATGTGAGTGGTTGGTGCTTTAATAAAGCTAAGTCAAGATTGGTAGGGTTAAGTCAATTAAGGAAACACTTAACCAATTCAACATGTTAAATAAATTGATGGGTGAGGTTAAGTAAATTTAGAACACTTAACCGTTATAACATGTTAATTTGACAAGTGGGTGAGGTTAAGTAAATTTAGAACACTTAACCGTTATAACATGTTAATTAGACAAGTGGGTGAGGTAAAGTAAATTTAGAACACTTAACCATTATAACATGTTAATTAGACAAGCGGGTGAGGTTAAGTAAATTTAGAACACTTAACCGTTATAAGATGTTAATTAGACAAGTGGGTGAGGTTAAGTAAATTAGAACAATTAACCATTATAACATGTTAATCAGACAAGTGGGTGAGGTTAAGTAAATTTAGAACACTTAACCATTATAACATGTTAATTAGACAAGTGGGTGAGGTTAAGTAAATTTAGAACACTTAACCTTTATAACATGTTAATTAGACAAGTGGGTGAGGTTAAGTAAATTTAGAAACACTTAACCAATATAACTTGATTTATGGAAAGGTTAAGTTAAAATAAGAGGGCAACACTTAATCAATATAACTTGATTTGTAGTAGGGTTAAGTTAACACAAGAAGGCAACACTTAACCAAAGTAACATGACATTTAGGTGGGTTAAGTTAACTTGAATTGATTGTTGACACTTAACCAATACAACAAGATGAATACATGGGGTTAAATTAACAAGAAACACTTGACCAATATAACTTGATGAACAAACGGGGTTAAGTTAATAAGAAACTCTTAACCGATCCAACATGATAAGTAAGGAGGGTCAAGTTAATAAGAAATGCTTAACCAACATGACATGATGAATGAGTGGGTTAAGTTAACATGTGCGGACAACACTTAACTAATATGGCGTAATGTGCGGGAGGTTTAAGTACATATCGGGTTGGTGGGTAAAATTAGTAAATATAGGCCCACAAAACTTAACCATTAAATAAACATGCTTGAATTAGCTGAAGGGTTAAGTACATCTCGTGTAGGTGGGTAATATTAGTACATATAGGCCCACAAAACTTAACCGTTTATTAAAAATGCTTGAATCGATGGGAGGGTTAAGTACATATCGGGTTGGTGGATAATATTAGTAAATATAGGTCCACAAACTTAACCAATAGGAAACCCTAGTAACGGGGACCCATTTCAGAAGTAACCCACATGGATGTATCACGGTACCCTGAACTAGGCAGGGTGGGGCACAATTACTGGGCTGATTATAAGCAGTCAAAGCAGCAGCAGGGGGTACGTCAGTGTAGGTTCCAACGGTTTACGGGCATGCACGTACTCCGAAGAGGGAAATAGCAGGCACTGGGTACCAGTAGTTATACACTGTGCATCTTGAATCGTGTCGGGTCGCTATCATAAGGATTGATACACCTTATGGTGGGACCAGCACAGGGTATCTATAAGCAAGAGAGGGCCGATTGACACAGACACATGGAACATGAAAACAAGTAGGGAGCTGATCGATAGGGTAGTAAGGGTACATCTAACATGTTCATGGCAATTAGGCTGATTGAGGTTGAATCCTCATGATAGATGTACACCTGAAGGCTACCACAATTACGGGGGTTGGGATCACGATTATCATTTTATATAGATTACTAGTTGGGATACTAGTTAGGTGGTGTAGAGATAAATATAGAAATAAGTTTAACAGGGTAGTAGCGAAGCAGAGAAAAAGTAGAAGCGCATTCAGTTAACCTTGCACTTATCTTGTCTTTAGTTACCTTGTTTTTATGGTATTGTCCTATTTTCGGTTTATTCATGTCATGATCCTTTATCTTGTTTGCATGCTGAAAGATCACTGGACTTACCAGACTTATGTCTGACCTAGTTTGTTTTTCACCTCTTTTCTTCCGTTTCCCCCCAGGTAGTCAGGGAGGGAATAGCTCAGCCTAACTTGGACCTCTTCGCTTTCCAAGCTTGAAAATTAGTTGGTGTATCGCTTTGGACTCTCTCTCTTCCACTGCTATGGCTGGTTCGTGCTTTATCGGGGAATATCATTGTTTTTATGCTTCTTTTATTCCTGGAGGTTTTTAAATCAAGACAGAAATTTTATGTATTACATTTAAGTATGATTGAGGAAATTGTTGTAAAAGCTTGACTGAATTAAGTTGTTTATAAAATGACTTTATTTTCCGCTGCTTTATTTGCCTGTCTTGTAATTTATCTGCATCTTTTACCTATAATGCTCCATCGAAGTTAAGGCATTCCCTCTGTGAGTGACCTTAACGGTGGTGGGGTGTTATAAGTCCATCGGTTGATGAAGTCGAACCGGACACGGTCGTTCCGCCAAATTTAGCCGCTATGGTACGAAAAATTATGAACGATAGTCGTGGGCATAGGAACGAAGATTTGGGGAGTCGACTGAAGCCATACACTATACACTGACGACATTTTGCAAGCGGAGTTTCCCAGGAGATTTAATACGCCCAAAATGAATCAGTACGATGGAACTTCAGACCTACAGCAGCACCTGATGAGATACTCTTGGCATTCCCCGGACACAATCAAATGCAAAGCTTTTCCAATTTTTTTAAGCGGGATAGCACTCATGTGGTTTGTCCGTTTGCCCGCAAAGTCATTTCCTAGCTTTAAAGACCTGAGGAAAAATTCTTGACTCAATTTCGTCTTCACGCTACCAAATCAAAATATGTCATGGCTTTGTCGGCAGTTAAGCAGGGAAGAGGCGAATCCCTGAGGAATTATCTCAATCGGTTCAATCGGGCGGCAACTGAATTTAGCTACTCCAACCATGAAACCGTTTTGATGGCCATGGTCGATGGCATCGACAAGCGAACAGAGTTCAGAAAATATTTAATTGGAAAGCCACCAATGTAACACCCTACGTCCATTAATGTCACTCACAAAGGGAATGCATTAATTTCCATGGAGCATTTTAAGTGAATATAGAATGGAAAATCACAACAAGACAGATATAAAGCAGTACTTGGAAATTTAAAACTTTATTTCATTGCAGCGGAAAACACATATGTTTGATTACATCATCAAAACCATAAACCAAAGTTAAGTACATCATTTCCATCTTGATAAAACAAAGAACATAAACTGAAAGACATAATCCCCAACATCAAAATAGCCATAAATAAAGAGAAGCTGAACTTTACTTCAACGATCCAAGCAATCTTCTCAAAGCAGTCCAAAATCAAGCTCCACTAGTGCTAGTTCCAACCTGAGCAACTGGGGGGAGGGGGGAGGAAAGAGATGAAAAAAGGGGGTTCAGACATAAAGTCTGGTGTAATAACCCGAAAATCTGAGCCAGTTTAAAAAATTTTATTTTGGCAATTTTAGCGAATTTTGAATATTTAAAATAGATTATTTAAAATAATATCGACAAGAAAATTATTTTGAATATAATTCGAACGTATATATTTATACGCGTCGTCGTTAGAATATAAATAATTATTTATAATTATAAAAGGAATTGAAAATGGCGCGGTAGTTCGATAATTCGATTTCAAACTTCAATTGAACGTACCGGGTGCAAAACAAACCGGATTTTAGTGAAACCAAAAATAATAGAATCTATTTGATAATATCTTTCCAACGAATCCAAAAAAAATTCATAGCGGGAATCAAAAGTTATGCCCAGTTGAAAATTCTGAATAGTCGTTACGGAATTCAGGCCCTTAAAAATGGGAATTTTGTAGACGACCTCGGATTTCGACGAAACCACTTTTGTTGGATCCGTGATGTCAAGTTATTGCTAGGTGTCAAATTTCATAATTTTTCGAATCAATATGTGAGTGTGGCAAATGAAAACGCGTTTGACCAGTTTCAGTTGATTTTAATCGACTGGAAAATGGCCATTTTTCCAGCGGTCTCAGAATTCGACGAAACTAGTTTTGTTAGGACCGTATCGTCAATACGAAATTAGAAAATATTTTTCTGGAATTTTTAGACTTCGTATGTGACCCCGGTAAATTGAAATGAATGTTTAAAATAGAATATATAGATTTAAATGTAAATTCAACGAAAACTGATCGAAACGATCAAATCAGCCTACGATACTTATCCCATTGTGTTCGGAATGGGGGTAATTAGCTATGGACGATAGGCGGTGGGTCCCTTTTCGAGTCCGAAATTTTAAGTTGTTTTTTGAAATCAAAAATAAATAAAATACTATAAAAGAATTTTTTTTACAAAACCCCCCTTCCTTTCTCTTTCCCGATTTCACTTTTCAGAGAAAAGAAAAGGAAAAAGGAGAAAAGGAGGCGGAGGAGCCGTCGCTCCTCCGATGGTGGCGCCGCCCCCTCCCTGACCAGACCCTCCACCCACCCACCGACGCGCGGCAGCCTCCCCTTCCCCTCCCCTTTGTCTCTCCCTCTCCCTCTTCTGGAAACCGAACCCGAAACCCCCTCCGTCCCCATCCCCCGACCAAACCGTGAGCACGACCAGTCGTGGCCCCACCTCCGCCACCGCGGGACAACGCAGCACCTCCTCCAACTGCTCATCGACCCCCTCCTCCTTCGTCGAAGCCCCCGCCCTCACCCTCAGCAAAACCCCCTCCCTATTCGTTGTAAGTGCTTATTTTATTTCCATTTGTTTTTATTTTTCATTTTCAGTTTTTAAAGCAGAAGAAAATATGATTTTTAAATCGTATAAAAACCAGATTTTTTTTAGATGGCAAAGGCGAGATTTATATATTTTTGAATAGCGAAAGGTTATAACTATAAATAGCAAAAAGTATGAAATCAAAAATATGATCTTTGCTTAGTAAAAATATAATTTTTATTATACAGGAAGGTTAAAAATATAATTTTTATACTATTGGAAGAGTGAAAATATAATTTTCATATTATATAGATAATAAAAATATAATCCTTTATATTGTAGAAGTATAAAAATATGATTTTTATATAGGTAAGATAGTAAAAATATCATCTTTATATATGTAACGAAGTAAAAATTCGATTTTTATATATTGAATAGCGAAGTAAAAATATGATTTTTATACACATAGCAACAATATAAAAATGTGATTTTTATATATGTAGTGGCTACGAGCAACGAAAGTGTTAGACGGCGAAGATTTCTACATTTGAAGTGTCGTGGAGTGGAGATAGCTTTGGTGAGAATTTCTCACTCTTAAATCTCTTTTTCTAGTTATATATATATATATATATATATGTATATATTAGGATGCAGACGGTGTTTAGCAGCACCCGACACCCGTCATCCACAGACCATGGATGGCTTGTTTGTTTGATTGATGTGTTGTGAAAATTGTTTGTGATGTTGATGAGAAATTGATAATAAAATATATTCATAGGTTGAATAAAATAAAAAGGAAATAAAATATTTATATAGTTAAAAATATTTTATCGTTAAAAATATAATTTTTAATGTGAATGTGAATAAATAAATATTCATTTACAAACCGGACGGTTTGTTTATGTACACCTATTTGAAGGATATTGATTGGGACGATAAATTTTACACATCGCCCAACTGCACAAATAAAATCTGTGTTTGATTGTTTGAAACCCCACACGGGTATTGGGATAAAATACGGCATACACTAATCCCAATAATTAGTTGTATGTCGATCGATGGGTCGACAGGCTGTTATAAGCGTTAGATATATATATTTGATGCTTATATAGTGTAGTGCATTTTGGATGATGGTTGATTATTTATCGTTGCTATTATATACATGTGTTGTATGGAATCCAGATAATTAACTTTGTATGGTAATTGATTGGGCCTCATTCCAATTTAGAAAATAAAGATCATTATAAAATAAAGGTTCATGTGTTGACCGTACTCATCCTTTGAGATTGGTCATGTGTTGAACGAAATATTTTAACAATAAAATTTACATCTTTATCATATATAAAATTAGAAACTAACTGGAAAATAGATAAGATGAGTGGTCTCCTGGATATTGATCTGATGTTGGTTTCGGCCTTCGGGGTTAATATTTAGGGAATCGTTCTCTTACTAATTTACGGTTGGAGTCTGATTTGAAATCAAACGATAGATACCATAATTTTTACAAAATATATTAAATAACAAAAATAGTCATACGTGGACAGTACTCATTCGTTGAGATTAGTCATGTGTTGACAAAAATATAGATTCATTTGTTGAATAGAATAATGGAATTATTGAAATATATAAAGCCGTATTGATTAGAGATGCGCTATTTTGACGCGAACGATATTTATATCGATTATATTCGTTTTTAAATTTAAATTGAATCAAATAGAAAACCAATTTGAATTGAATCAAATAGAAAACCAATTTGAATTGAATCAAATAGAAAACCGATTTGAATTGAATCGAATAGATAACCAATTTGAATTGAATCGAATAGAAAACCAATTTGAATTGAATCGAATAGAAAACCAATTTGAATTGAATGGAATAGAAAACCAATTTGAATTGAATGGAATAGAAAACCAATTTGAATTGAATCGAATAGAAAACCAATTTGAATTGAATCGAATAGAAAACCAATTTGAATTGAATCGAATAGAAAACCAATTTGAATTGAATCGAATAGAAAACCAATTTGAATTGAATCGAATAGAAAACCAATTTGAATTGAATCGAATAGAAAACCAATTTGAATTGAATCGAATAGAAAACCAATTTGAATTGAATCGAATAGAAAACCAATTTGAATTGAATCGAATATAAAATGAATTTGAATTGAATTGAATATAAAACGAATTCGAATTGAATTGAATATAAAATGAATTCGAATTGAATTGAAATAGAATAAAAAATCGATTTGAAATGAATTCAAATTGAAATGAAATTTGAACTGAATCGAAATGAATTTTAAAACGAATTTATAAGGAAAAATTCAATTTTGATTTCAATTGGAAATGGAAGTTGAAATTGTTTTTGAAACGGATTTAAAACTATTTATAAAATTCGTTTTAAATAGTAATCGACGAAATATATATTATATATATAATATAATGGCCTGAATAGAACGCGTCGTGCCGCGGTAGTTCGCGAATTTCGACCATTGACTTCGAACGGACATTACGGGAGATCCGACCGTCGAATTCTCCTAAAACCGGAACCGTTGGGTTCGTATCGAAAAGTGCTTTCTAACGAATACTAGAAATTTGAAATCTAACGGTTGGATTTGGAGATACGTCCAAATCAATTTTGGAAAAGGTCGCTGTAAGTGCAGTTCGATGGCCGTGGATGGAAATCGACTGTACGGGCCTTGATAAAATTATTAAAAATGGTAATAATTTGTGTACAATCATAAGAAATGATTTGGGAAAAATTGGGATGAAAAAATCCATATTTGAAAAGATAAAAATAGATTTTTATCGAAATGAACTAGTTTTGAACTAAAATTAAACCCGTTTATTTTTAAATAAATAAATTGGATTTGAAACGGGTTTTAAATAGAATTGATTGTGGGTTTATCGTGAACTGTGTTTTAAATGACACTAGTTCTTTAACCCAGTAAAAAGAGTTTTAATGAATCTGCAATTAGATTGAAATGTGAATTGATAATTTAAATTATCAAATTTAGAAAGTGAGCGAGAATGGAGTATCACCAGTTTTGCTCCAAAGCGATAGTTAAATCTTTAATTAGATTTGAATGCGAAATGGTAATTAATTTTACCGATAACACTGTGGTGTTAGATGTGGAGTATTACCAGTTTTGCTTCATGGGATGAATAGGTTGGGATTGGGAAATAAAATAAATAATTACTTCGGTGTGGTTCGCTAATCTCGACTAGTTTGGAAAACCATAATTTGGTTTGAAATGACATCCAAAGGAAGATTAAAGAATAAATTTAAAGAATTTATCTTTGATAAAATTAATGGGAACCTTTCCCTAAGAATTGAAATTTAGAAACCAGCTGTAGGTTAGTTAAGAAGAATGGTTTCCTGGCTATTGATCTGATGTTGGTTTCGGCCTTCGGGGTTAATATTTGGGGAATTGCTCTCTTACTGATTTACGGTTAGTGGCTAATGAATTGGAATGAGGCATATGTTGTGTTTGTGTAACATTTATTTACTATATACGCAGGTTGTTCCGAAAGTCCGGGTTTATACCCATTCTGAATAACCGATTCGACGATAAGTCGAAGATGAAGACTGTGGTGGAAGACCAGAAGTCTTCACATCGTTTGGGTGATTACTGATGATCTTGATTGGGCTGTACACCCGAGATGAGGGAATCAGTTGGTGGTCGTCCAGACATACTTGGAGATCGATGGATATGCGAGGAAAGTGCCTCCGGTTTCGTTCAGACCCAGAACGAACTTGTAAATGGATTGTGTGTATGACACTGGATTTTATTCTGTGTTGATTGATCTCTATTAAATATACATCTGTTTGGCGGCGGAGAATTTATTCTCTTGCTTAACGCCCTTCTCTGAGACGTACGAGCTCAGAGGTTGTATATCGATGGACATCAGTCGCATGGCATGAATTTCCTGTGTGGCACGCCTAAGTGACAATTGATCAAGGCTTCTGGTGAAAAGCAATGTCTTGTGGTTGATGATCAAAGCACGGCCTATGTGGCAGCTTTGTGTATAACATGAATTCGTGAGCCTCACACCTCGATATGAGTCAAAAACGGGATGAGGACCCAAGGGGAGCACGACGTTTCTTTCTAGCTTTTGTGGTGTCAGTGACTTACCAGCCCTGACATTTATATACTGTTTCACCTATGTGGTTGTTGGATGAGGCGCCTCGATTATAGGTCCTATAGGGTCGGGAAACTTGTGTTCAGGAATAATTAATCCTCAAACATAAGAGAGGACCGGTCTTGGAGGATCCCAAGGGTTACCCAGAGTGTGTAGTCCTGAGGCATTTGCTAGAGTGTCTCGAAGCGGAGAGGAGATTGCCCCTTGCCTCGACTCATGACGGGAATCCAATTTCCAATACGTGTATCTCGGTTTTATTTGTAGAGCCTAGTATGGCGACATGATAGATGGTACCCATGCCGCCTAGGATTGATATTTATGATTGAAATTGTTTTGACACTATACACTTATAATAGTATCAAGTGATTTGTTTTAAATGTACCAAGCATGTTTGGCTATTATAAGGGAAAACCCTATCCTTCGGCTTGCGTTGCATTGTGTGATGGGACCTGGGTCTTATAATAGCTTCATTTTTCGAAAAAGCATTGCGTTTTTTATTCTATGCACTGGTATTCTTGGGAGAAAACCCGTTCCGTGTTATACAGCGTGGTCCCTTGAATTACTCTCTTTTAAAGTAAAGTTTTAAATAACTATTTTAGTTCTCACACCAGTCACATGACTGACCTGGAGTTTATTGTTTTAAGCTAAACTCTTGGTGCCCCTATTTTCGACACGGGTAGCTAGTAGTTTTGGTTTTGCAGACTTATATTCATAGGATCATGATTTACAGCTGGAACGATGCTCGAAAAGCTCTGTATCCGTGTATTACTTTCAGTTGTGTTTTGTATTATTTTTCCACTGCAATACTGTATTTAAATCTCTGATATTTATCGAATGTAATTTATTCATTTATACTCTGTGTATTCTTGTATCTGATGGAATTGTTGTAATAGCAATGAAATGTTCTTCCGTCTGCGTTCTATTGTGTGTTGTTCTCAAGGTAATCCGGGCTTTCCTTCACGGGGAAGTTACGGGGTATCACATTTGGTATCAGAGCGAGGTTTACAGAGCTTGAGAACAAGACACATTAGAACCAAACGAAAGAATTCATCAGATATTGGATTAGTAATATCCAATTAGAATGACTCGTTAGAGATAGGATCAGTAGTATCCTAGAACGAGTGTGAAGAGTATTTTTTTAAATGAAAACAGTTTTGTTTTGAAAATTTAAATCGTTTTATACGTATTTGAATATTTTATTTACTTTGAATTTGGACAATCGAGTATATAAAGATTTCGTGTATACGCGTCATGAACGTATATTCAAAGTTTTAATATACTGGATAGATATAGAATCACATTCTAGACACCCGGAGATGATTCTGATGATTGATATATCATCATCAGAATTTGTGTTCGTGTTTCGAAGGTGTGATATCGATATATTTCCATTAGACTGGTGTGAGAACCAAAACTAATATAGATAGATTTATTGTTGTGATTTGGCATCAAAAACATGATTTTCTTTATATGTAGTAAAATTATGAATTTCAAACGTTAATCCACTAATTGATTGATGTTTGTGTTGTTTGTTTATTTGTTTGATAATTTTGAAACATTTAGCCTAATTGAATTTTGAACCATTATGCCAAATTGAACCTAACATTGAATTGTATTGAAAATTGGTCGCATTTGCATGCATATACATGTACTTACATTGAACAGGTCATAGCAAGGAGGCTAGAGCAGAGAATAAAATTTGTTTGCCCGACAAATAGGTACTTGTTTACTATAATTTACTATTTTGTTTGGGTGATGATGATTTTATGAGCCGATTGGCTAGCCGCTTGGCTTTTTCTTTTTATTTTTGAGATCAGAAGGCCTATATGGCAATTTCGGGATTTTCCCGTGGCTCACGGTGCAGGGGAGGTTATGGCGAAATTTTTCGAAAATTTAGGGTGTTAGCCAAATTTTTGAAAATTTTGAAAAGTTCTTAGAAACTGAAAAGTTGAAGAACTTAAGCCGTAATCAAAATAAAGAAAGTTGAGTTGAATTGTAAAACAACTTTCGGCTTCGTTCCTTTTCGGGGACGAAAAGTTTTAAGTGGGGGAGATTGTAATAACCCGAAAATCTGAGCCAGTTTAAAATTTTTTATTTTGGCAATTTTAGCGAATTTTGAATATTTAAAATAGATTATTTTAAATAAGATCGACGAGAAATTTATTTTGAATATAATTCGAACGTATATATTTATACGCGTCGTCGCTAGAATATAAATAATTATTTATAATTATAAAAGGAATTGAAAATGGCGCGGTAGTTCGATAATTCGATTTCAAACTTCAATTGAACGTACCGGGTGCAAAACAAAACGGATTTTAGTGAAACCAAAAATAATAGAATCTATTTGATAATATCTTTCCAATGAACCCGAAAAATCAAAATTTCATAGCGGGAATCAAAAGTTATGCCCAGTTGAAAATTCTGAATAGTCGCTATGGAATTCAGGCCCTTAAAAATGGGAATTTTGCATACAACCTCGGATTTCGACGAAACCACTTTTGTTGAATCCGTGAAGTCAAGTTATTGCTAGGTTTCAAATTTCATAATTTTTCGAATCAATATGTGAGCGTGGCAAAGGAAAACGCGTTTGACCAGTTTCAGTTGATTTTAATCGACTGGAAAATGGCCATTTTTCCAACGGTCTCAGAATTCGATGAAACTAGTTTTGTTAGGACTGTATCATCAATTCGAAGTTAGAAAATATTTTTCTGGAATTTTTAGAGTTCGTATGTGACCCCAGTAAATTTAAATGCATGTTTAAAATAGAATATATAGATTTAAATGTAAATTCAACGAAAACTGATCGAAACGATCGAATGAGCCTACGATACATATCCCATTGTGTTCGGAATGGGGGTAACTAGCTATGGACGACAGGCGGTGGATCCCGTTTCGAGTCCGAAATTTAAAGTTGCTTTTTGAAATCAAAAATAAATAAAATGCAAAAAAAGAATTTTTTTACAAAACCCCCTTCCTTTCTCTTTCCCGATTTCACTTTTCAGAGAAAAAAAAAGGAGAAAAGGAGGCGGAGGAGCCGTCGCTCCTCCGATGGTGGCGCCGCCGCCTCCCTGACCAGACCCCCCCCCCACTGACGCGCTGCAGCCTCCCCCTTCCCCTCCCCTTCGTCTCTCCCTCTCCCTCTTCTGGAAACCGAACCCAAAACCCCCTCCGTCCCCATCCCCCGACCAAACCGCGAGCACGACCAGTCGTGGCCCCACCTCCGCCACCGCGGGCCAGCGCAGCACCTCCTCCAACCGCTCATCGACCCCCTCCTCCTTCGTCGAAGCCCCCGCCTAGCTGACGCCCTCCCCCTCAGCAAAACCCCCTCCCTATTCGCTGTAAGTGCTTATTTTATTTCCATTTGTTTTTATTTTTCATTTTCAGTTTTTAAAGCTGAAGAAAATATGATTTTTAAATCGTATAAAAACCAGATTTTTTTTAGATGGCAAAGGCGAGATTTATATATTTTTGAATAGCGAAAGGTTATAACTATAAATAGCGAAAAGTATGAAATCAAAAATATGATCATTGCTTAGTAAAAATATAATTTTTATTATACAGGAAGGTTAAAAATATAATTTTTATACTATAGGAAGGGTGAAAATATAATTTTCATATTATACAGATAATAAAAATATAATCTTTTATATTGTAGAAGTATAAAAATATAATTTTTTATAGGTAAGATAGTAAAAATATCATCTTTATATATGTAACGAAGTAAAAATTCGATTTTTATATATTGAATAGCGAAGTAAAAATATGATTTTTATATACATAGCAACAATGTAAAAATGTGATTTTTATATATGTAGTGGCTACGAGCAACGAAAGTGTTAGACGACGAAGATTTCTACATTTGAAGTGTCGTGGAGTGGAGATAGCTTTGGTGAGAATTTCTCACTCTTCAATCACTTTTTCTAGTTATATATATATATATATATATATATATATATATATATATATATATATTAGGATGCAGACGGTGTTTAGCAGCACCCGACACCCGTCATCCACAGACCATGGATGGCTTGTTTGTTTGATTGATGTGTTGTGAAAATTGTTTGTGATGTTGATGAGAAATTGATAATAAAATATATTCAGAGGTTGAATAAAATAAAAAGGAAATAAAATATTTATATAGTTAAAAATATTTTATCGTTAAAAATATAATTTTTAACGTGAATGTGAATAAATAAATATTCATTTACAAACCGGACGGTTTGTTTATGTACACCTATTTGAAGGATATTGATTGGGACGATAAATTTTACACATCGCCCAACTGCACAAATAAAATTTGTGTTTGATTGTTTGAAACCCCACACGGGTATTAGGATAAAATACGGCATACACTAATCCCAATAATTAGTTGTATGTCGATCGATGGGTCGACAGGCTGTTATAAGCGTTAGATATCTATATTTTATGCTTATACAGTGTAGTGCACTTTGGATGATGGTTGATTATTTATCGTTGCTATTATATACATGTGTTGTATGGAATCCATATAATTAACTTTGTATGGTAATTGATTGGGCCTCATTCCAATTTAGAAAATAAAGATCATTATAAAATAAAGGTTCATGTGTTGACCGTACTCATCCTTTGAGATTGGTCATGTGTTGAACGAAATATTTTAACAATAAAATTTGCATCTTTATAATATATAAAATTAGAAACTAACTGGAAAATAGATAAGATGAGTGGTCTCCTGGATATTGATCTGATGTTGGTTTCGGCCTTCGGGGTTAATATTTAGGGAATCGTTCTCTTACTAATTTACGGTTGGAGTCTGATTTGAAATCAAACGATAGATACCATAATTTTTACAAAATATATTAAATAACAAAAATAGTCACACGTGGACAGTACTCATTCGTTGAGATTAGTCATGTGTTGACAAAAATATAGATTCATTTGTTGAATAGAATAATGGAATTATTGAAATATATAAAGCCGAATCTATTAGAGATGCACTATTTTGACGCGAACGATATTTATATCGATTATATTCGTTTTTAAATTTGAATTGAATCAAATAGAAAACCAATTTGAATTGAATCGAATAGAAAACCAATTTGAATTGAATCAAATAGAAAACCAATTTGAATTGAATCGAATAGAAAACCAATTTGAATTGAATCGAATAGAAAACCAATTTGAATTGAATCGAATAGAAAACCAATTTGAATTGAATCGAATAGAAAACCAATTCGAATTGAATCAAATAGAAAACGAATTCGAATTGAATTGAATATAAAACGAATTTGAATTGAATTGAATATAAAACGAATTCGAATTGAATTGAAAACAAATTGAAATAGAATAAAAATCGATTTGAAATGAATTCAAATTGAAATGAAATTTGAATTGAATCGAAATGAATTTTAAAACGAATTTATAATGAAAAATTCAATTTTGATTTGAATTGGAAATGGAAGTTGAAATTGTTTTTGAAACGGATTTAAAATTATTTATAAAATTCGCTTTAAATAGTAATCGACGAAATATTTATTATATATATTATATATATTATATAATGGCCTGAATAGAACGCGTCGCGCCGCGGCAGTTCGCGAATTTCGACCATTGACTTCGAACGGACATTACAGGAGATCCGACCGTCGGATTCTCCTTAAACCAGAACCGTTGGGTTCGTATCGAAAAGTCCTTTCTAACGAATATTAGAAATTTGAAATCTAATGGTTGGATTTTGGAGGTACGTCCAAATCAAATTTGGAAAAGGTCGCTGTAAGTGAAGTTCGATGGCCGTTGATGGAAATCGACTTTACGGGCCTTGATAAAATTATTAAAAATGGTAATAATCTGTGTAAAATCATAAGAAATGATTTGGAAAAAACTGGGATGAAAAACTTCATATTTGAAAAGATAAAAATAGATTTTTATCGAAATGAACTAGTTTTGAACTAAAATTAAACCCGTTTATTTTTAAATAAATAAATTGGATTTGAAACGGGTTTTAAATAGAATTGATTGTGGGTTTATCGTGAACTGTGTTTTAAATGACACTAGTTCTTTAACCCAGTAAAAAGAGTTTTAATGAATCTGCAATTAGATTGAAATGTGAATTGATAATTTAAATTATCAAATTTAGAAAGTGAGCGAGAATGGAGTATCACCAGTTTTGCTCCAAAGCGATAGTTAAATCTTTAATTAGATTTGAACGTGAAATGGTAATTAATTTTACCGATAACACTGTGGTGTTAGACGTGGAGTATTACCAATTTTGCTTCTTGGGATGAATAGGTTGGGATTGGAAAATAAAATAAATAATTACTTCGGTGTGGTTCGCTAATCTCGACTAGTTTGGAAAACCATAATTTGGTTTGAAATGACATCCAAAGGAAGATTAAAGAATAAATTTAAAGAATTTATCTTTGATAAAATTAATGGGAACCTTTCCCTAAGAATTGAAATTTAGAAACCAGCTGTAGGTTAGTTAAGAAGAATGGTTTCCTGGGTATTGATCTGATGTTGGTTTCGGCCTTCGGGGTTAATATTTGGGGAATTGCTCTCTTACTGATTTATGGTTAGTGGCTAATGAATTGGAATGAGGCGTATGTTGTGTTTGTGTAACATTTGTTTACTATATACGCGGGTTGTTCGGAAAGTCCGGGTTTATACCCATTCTGAATAACCGATTCGACGATAAGTCGAAGATGAAGGCGGTGGTGGAAGACCGGAAGTCTTCACATCGTTTGGGTGATTACTGATGATCTTGATTGGGCTGTACACCCGAGATGAGGGAATCAGTTGGTGGTCGTCCAGATGTACTTGGAGATCGATGGATATGCGAGGAAAGTGCCTCCGGTTTCGTTCAGACCCAGAACGAACTTGTAAATGGATTGTGTGTCTGACACTGGATTTTATTCTGTGTTGATTGATCTCTATTAAATATACATCTGTTTGGCGGCGGAGAATTTATTCTCTTGCTTAACGCCCTTCTCTGAGACGTACGAGCTCAGAGGTTGTATATCAATGGACATCAGTCGCATGGCATGAATTGCCTGTGTGGCACGCCTAAGTGACAATTGATCAAGGCTTTTGTTGAAAAGCAAAGTCTTGTGGTTGATGATCAAAGCACGGCCTACGTGGCAGCTTTGTGTATAGCGTGGATTCGCGAGCCTCACACCTCGATATGAGTCAAAAACGGGATGAGGACCCAAGGAGAGCACTACGTTTCTTTCTAGCTTTGGTGGTGTCAGTGACTTACCAGCCCTGACGTTTATATACTTTTCACCTATGTGGTTGTTGGATGAGGCGCCTCGATTATAGGTCCTATAGGGCCGGGAAACGTGTGTTCAGGAATAATTAATCCTCAAACGTAAGAGAGGACCGGTCTTGGAGGATCCCAGGGGTTACCCAGAGTGTGTAGTCCTGTGGCATTTGCTAGAGTGTATCGAAGCGGAGAGGAGCTTGCCCCTTGCCTCGACTCATGACGGGAATCCAATTTCCAATACGTGTATCTCGGTTTTATTTGTAGAGCCTAGTATGGCGACATGATAGGTGGTACCCATGCCGCCTAGGATTGATATTTATGATTGAAATTGTTTTGACACTATAAACTTATAATAGTATAAATGATTTGTTTTAAACGTACCAAGCATGTTTGGCTATTATAAGGGAAAACCCTATCCTCCGGCTTGCGTTGCATTGTGTAATGGGACCTGGGTCTTATAATAGCTTCATTTTTCGAAAAAGCATTGCGCTGTTTATTCTATGCACTGGTATTCTTGGGAGAAAACCCATTCCGTGTTATACGGCGTGGTCCCTTGAATTACTCTCTTTTAAAGTAAAGTTTTAAATAACTGTTTTAGTTCTCATACCAGTCACATGACTGACCTGGAGTTTATTGTTTTAACCTAAACTCTGGGTGCCCCTATTTTCGACACGGGTAGGTAGTAGTTTTGGTTTTGCAGATTTATATTCATAGGATCCTGATTTACAGCTGGAACGATGCTCGGAAAGCTCTGTATCCGTGTATTACTTTCAGTTGTGTTTTGTATTATTTTTCCGCTGCAATACTATATTTAAATATCTGATATTTATCGAATGTAATTTATTCATTTATACTCTGTATATTCTTGTATCTGATGGAATTTTTGTAATAGCAATGAAATGTTCTTCCGTCTGCGTTCTATTGTGTGTTGTTCTCAAGGTAATCCGGGCTTTCCTTCACGGGGAAGTTACGGGGTATCACATCTGGCGAGTGCGATAATTCTAACAATATAATTAACAAAGTAACTAGGCTAAGGCATAAGTTGGAAAATAAGGAAATGATCATGAACCATTGAGTACGACAGAGTAAACAAGGAAACAAGATGAACAACGATATCGTTAAAGCGCACCTAACCCACTAAGATAAATTTACTAAACTACCCCAACACTATAGGATAATTGCTATATAGCACCGCCACTAGTATACTGCACCACCACTAGTCACCCTATGGTTGATACCGCCTACAGACTTAATAATGATATTGGTAGTTTCATGCACCCCTAGCTGCCTTCATAGGTGCCGTCTGCACCTATCTCCACCAGGTGTACCCACTACCCCCAAGCGATCGGCTCCCTAACTCGTAGATACCCGTGCTGGCCCCACAGTGGGGTGTATCACTCCCCAAAGTGGCAACCCGATACCACCAAGAATGCACGGCTTATACCTACACGATGCAACAACGTCTTACCTACTAGCCCGGGTCCACACACGCATATGAACCCGTTGGACTTGCGTTGCCACCGCTAACCCAGTTTGGCCTCTTACAGTCAAGCCCAGTATGCGTGTCCCGTCCTCGACTTGGGTCGAGCCCACAAAGACACGTATGGGTTACTGGTTGAAATGGGCCCCCATTACTTGACACAAGCTATCCACCTAAGCTTGGTCCCCTCTAGTACATCCCACTTAACCCACTTCTTATTCATGTTTCAATTACATGTTTCAATTTTGGTTAAGTATTTCTAATCGTATTTCCAAATGCCACACAAGGCACCCACTAGATTCCACATGCCACCCAAGGCACCCACTTAACCCCCTCATGTCCCACTACATGCTTATCTGGTTAAGTGTTTCTTTATTCATTAAGACTGTAACCTCATAAAGACTCTCACATTAGACTAACATTTGTGGCAGCTGGATTTATCGGGCGGGTCCGGGCAGTCTTACACCATAAAAGAGCCTAACCTCGTGTCTTTACAACTGTTACGTATTTAGTTTGTGCCTAAGACCTCTCATATTAGACTGGCATTTGTGGCAGCTGGATTTGCCGGGCGGGTCCGGGCAGTCTTACACCACAAAAGAGCCTAACCTCGTGTCTTAGACGATTAACTACTCCTAATTAATCTTTCCCCAAATTTGAATTACTTTCCCTATTCAAATTATCAATCAATTCCAAATTTAACGATGTCCATAATTGACTCAATTATGTCCATCCATTTATGGTATGTAAAATCATACCAATTTTCACCACAATTATATTTTATGCCTTTTAAATATTTTTAATATTATCCCTTTTTCCCCACATAGTACGTTTGTTCGTTTAACGTAAAAATATACGTTAGACTCGAATAGTCTAACTTATAAAATAAAAGAAAACATCACAATTTATACACATAATTAAAACATAAATCTAACATAGGGGTGAACTTGCATATGTGAATGATGTTCTACATCTAAAACTTGCATAGGCCAAGATTACAACTTGCATAAACAACATATGTCATGGATCCAAATCTAAAGGTGTGAACATGATGAAATAATGGCCACAAACTTGCATAAATAACATATGTCATAGATCTATATTTGCATAGGTAATAATCCTAAACTTGCATAACATGATTCATATCCAACTCATAAACTCACATGTGTGATTTATACATCGCAACAATGGTTTAAACTAGCATCTAACATGTAAATCATCATGTAGAATTTAGCATATGCCATAGCCTAACTTTCAATTAAATTCTCACATAAACTAGGTGCCATAGCCATGTAAGGTCACATATAATTCTACCCAAACTTGTATATGGTTTATGTTTGAATCAACATCTAAACATTCCTACATATGATTTATCATATGAATCAACTAACATATTAAACATGATGATTTGATTGTATATAAGATTACAACATGGATGATAGCAACATAACTTTACATCGTAGATGATAGCATCATAACATAATATCATAGAAATTACAACATAATTACAACATGAAATCAACAATTCATATCACATCCAAATTATCCGCATTATAACTCAATCCAATTCATTTATTAATTATTTTGTTAAAACTATCGAACTCACTACTCAAAAGCAATCTTGAATTCTGATTTCTGATTTCTGGAGTTGAATTAGCGCTCCTTTGATGAAGATTCGCTGTTAGAGTTGAAAAGGATTGATTTTGATTTGCTTTCTTCTTCTCTAATGGGCGGCGGCTATTCTGAGTTGCAAGGTGACAGCATGGAGGCCATGAATCCAATTTTGTTTTGATTTTTAGGGTCTGAGTCTATAGGTGTTTTTGTAGAGTTTAGGATTAGTTTAAGCTGTCTGATCAACCCAGAATTAATCCCAGCCAATCAGAGCAGATCAGAAACCCTAATGAGTCAGCACATAGTCACAAACAGGTCATCAATCAAATCTGCCGGGGGGCAGGTCGACCGCCAGGTCGACACTATGGTCGACCTGGTTAAGGCAGGTCGACCCCTAGGTCGACCCTATGGTCGACCCCCAGATAGACCCTATGGTCGACTTGGCCCTGGCGGGAATTTTCCCGCCTAGCCTGTCTGACTCCGAAATTTGAATTTTCTGAAATCTGTTTTGAATTTTCTGAAACTTCCGATCACCATAACTTCTTCATACGAAGTCCAATTCACGCAAACTCAGACTCTATCTCAACCAGAATTCCGAGACGAACACAATGGCGCAACCCGTTTCCCTTAATTCTTACGTATGATATTAATTATTCTTTAATTTAGTTAATTCGATTATTCATTAATCCGGGGTGTTACATTCTCCCCTCCTTAAAGGATTTCGCCCCCGAAATCTCTAAGTTAAGGAGAATGCATATCCTAACATCCAAACAACCATATACTCAACCATCAAACACAGGCATCCATTGTCCTTATAAATTCCTAATGCTGTATGAACATTTGCAAGAAGTGTGTGTATATGTTCCTTATTTAATGCAAAATCAGGCGGTCTACTGATTCAGTTGACCTCCTTAATGAAAACCATGATAGTGCCATGCATCCATTATGTATGCAAAGAACCTTATCGATACATATTATTTCTACATATGTGCACAACCACTCACCAGAATACAACATCCATATGATGGTACAACCATTTATACATCCATTACTAAAATATGTACACACATTTATATGCAATATGCAATATGAAGTGACTGAGCCGATCTAGTGCCTAAAGTGTGTATATATGCATCCACGAGCAACCACTAGCAAACACTTTCATCCACTTGCATCCATCATACATAACATGTCTCAAACACATGTTTCAACCATAGGACTATCCTATCTAAAGGTCAAAGATACTAACGAGAGGACATACTGAAGATAAGATAAGTACGAGATAAGCGATAAAGAATAAATTAAAAGACATACCCTCGAAAAGAAAAGGGTATAATGAATGCACCTTCGCTTTCGTCTCCCAAGTAGCGTTGCTCTCATCATCTCCCCATTGCACTTTGACTAGTTTGACCTCTCGATTCCTTAACTTCTTAATCTCCGACCCAAGAATGCGCGTAGGAGCTCGTCGAATCGTTGCATCACGCTCAATCTCCACCTCTCTAAGTAAGCTCGGCTCTACCACTTCCGCGGTCTCATGCAAGCACTTCCTCAAATGTGATACATGGAATACGTCGTGTACACCACTAAGTCTCTCGGGCAACTCCACTCTATACGCCATCTGCCCAATCCTTTCCTTAATTGGAAACGGTCCTACGAACCTTGGTGCTAACTTCCCAACGGACCCAAAGCGAACGACGTTCCGTAATGGAGACACCTTGACAAAGACCATGTCCCCAACATCAAACTCAAGATCTGACCTCCTCTTGTCCGCAAAAGATTTCTGTCTATCTTGCACCGTCTTCATCCTCCTTCGAATCAAATAGATCTTTTCTGAAGTCTCTCTAATCATATCGGGTCCAAGCAAGATCTTGTCCATAGATTCCCACCAACATGTAGGCGAACTACACGGCCGTCCATAAAGAGCTTCGAACGGTGCCATGCCAATGCTAGACTGGATGCTATTATTATATGCGAACTCTACCAACGGAAGATGTTCCTCCCATGTACCTCCGAAATCTAAGACACATAATCTCAATAGGTCCTCTAGAATACAATTCACCCTCTCGGTCTGGCCGTTCATCTGAGGATGATATGCGGTGCTCAAACATAACTGAGTCCCTACCGCCTCTTGCAAGCTCTTCCAAACTCGCTAGTGAAGATGGGATCGCGGTCACTCACTATGATAGAAGGAACACCGTGCAAACGAACTATTTCTCGAATGTATACGGAGGCTAACCATGGAGTAGTCCTCTTACTCTTTATAGGAATGAAATGGGCGCTCTTAGTAAGTCTGTCTACCATGACCCAAATCCCCGTATTACCCTTCCTCGATCTTGGTAATCCGTCAATAAAGTCCATCGAGACGCTTTCCCACTTCCATTGTGGGACCTCCAATGGATGAAGCAATCCACCGGGCTTCTTTTGCTCCGCTTTTACTTGTTGGCACACCAAGCATCCAGCGACATACTCAGCCACATCTTTCTTCATGCCGGCCCAAAAGTAAACTCATCTCATGTCCATGTACATCTTGTCCCCGCCGGGATGAATGGTCATCTTCGAATGATGGGCATCATCAAGAATGGTCTTCCTCAGATTCTCGTCCCGTGGTACACAAAGTCTACCGTCCCTACGCAACCAACCCTTATCATCTAGGGTATACCTACAGAGATGGCTCGATGACTCCTCTCCTTTGAGCTTTTCTACTAACTCAACCAACTGTGATTCGCCTCACTGTGCATCGCCAATCCGTCCCAAAAGCGTAGGTCTGACCTCTAAGGATGCTAGCAAACTAGGTACGAAGTCAATGGAAGGTGTAAAGTCAAACGTAGAGATGAACTCTAAACTTCACCGCTCAACAAACAATGGACTCAAGGATAATCTTTTTCTACTTAAGGCATCTGCCACTACGTTACCCTTGCCAGGGGTATATGCTATCTCGAAGTCGTAGGATGCTAAGAACTCCATCCACCTTTGCTGCCTTAAGTTCAAGTCCTTCTGAGAGAATAAGTATTTTAGCGATTTGTGGTCAGTGAACAGTTCAAATTTCTCGCCAAGAAGATAATGATGCCAAGAGTTAAGCGCGAAAACAATAGCGGCCAACTCTAGGTCATGTGTAGGGTAATTTCTTTCATGCACTCTCAACTGCCTTCCACCATAGGCTATTACCCTTCCCTCTTACATTAAGACTGCGCCTAGTCCTGTCCCACAAGCGTCGGTATAAACGGTAAATGGCTTACTTCCATCTGGCAACACTAAGATTGGGGCTGTGGTCAAAGCTCTCTTTAAACGTTGGAACGCATCATCACAATCTACGTCCCACGTGAAAACTAAGTTCTTCTTCGTCAAGCGTGTTAATGGGGCTGACATTTTTGCAATGTCTTTGATGAACTTCCTATAGTAACCAACCAACCCTAAGAAACTCCTCACCTCGGTCGCATTTTTAGGAACCTTCCAATCTTGGACGGCCACTACCTTCGCAGGATCCACGGCTACCCCTTCTTTGGAAACCACGTGCCCTAAGAATCGCACTTCCTTTCTCCAAAAGTGACATTTAGAAAATTCAGCTTTAAGGCTGTGCACTCGAAGAGTCTCCAACACTTCCCTAAGATGTAGGGCATGCTCTTCTTCGCTTTTAGAAAAGATCAAGATGTCATCTACAAAGACTACCACGAATTTATTAAGGTACTCCATAAACACCCTACTCATCAAATCAACAAAGTATGCGGGGGCATTTGTCAAACCGAAGGGCATCACCAGCCACTTGAAGAAACCGTCTGGAGTCCTAAAGGCAGTCTTGTCTATGCTATCCTCAGCCACTCTCAACTGATGGAAACCAGTGGCTAAGTCCAACTGCGAAAACACTGAGGCGCCAACTAACTGATCGAAGAGATCGTCAATCGTCGGCAGTGGGTGTCTATTCTTCTTAGTAAGCTTATTGAGTTCTCTATAGTCCACACAAAGTCTAAGGGACCCATCTGCCTTTGTGGCAAATACTACTGGAGCACCCCACTCCGATATACTACGTATGATGAACCCCTTCTCAAGCAATTCTTTCACTTGCTTACTGAGTTCTCTTCTCTCTCTTGGAGCCATGTGGCGCACAGGCAATGCAACTGGCTTTGCATTATCTACTAGATATATTCGAAAGTCTATCTCACGTTTTGGGGGTAAACCCCTCACCTCATCAAATACATCAGCATATTCACGAACTATGGGAACAGAATGTAAATCATCATCGGATTCGTCAAGGGATTCTAGGTAGCTAAGCATTACTGGACCTCTAGGGTCACAAGAAATATCAAGGGTCTTTCCAAAACGAGTCAACAATCTAACTACCCTTCTTTCACAATCTAGGATTGCCCCATATCTAGTTAGCCAATCCATACCTAGAATTAAACTGTAGCCCATGAAGCCAAGAACAAAAGCGTTGCACTCAAACTCAACGCCCAAGATAAAAACTCTCAAATCCCGACAAATCATAGAAAGATAAGCCGAACCACCAATAGGATTTGAGACTACTAAGGGATCAGTAACTAGACTAGTATCAAGGTTTAGTGTTTCAACTAATGATGTAGAAATAAACGAATGTGATGCTCCAGAATTGAATAAAGTACGGACAGGATAATCAAATAGAAAAACTAAACTTTCAACGGAAATTGCTCTACCTCGTTCTTGCAGCGGTGGGACCACGAGAGCCTGAACTTGTCCCTTTGCCTGCCCTGGTGCCATAAGAGCTTGCACCTGTCCTCCCGAGGTAGACCCTGCCCTCTGCCCTTTCTTAGGGCAGTCCTTAATAAGATGTCCCGCCTCGCCACAGTGGAAACAGCCGAGCTTCTTCTTCTTCCTACAATCTTTGCTTAGATGGCCGGGTGTCCCACAGTTAAAGCATTTCTTCTTCCCCTTAGCATTGTTGCCTTTGCCACCTTTCTTGTTCTGTTGTTGTTGTTGTGGCTTCTTTTGATCCCCTTTCTTCTCGGGTGCCTTATTAGCATTGGTGCCCTTCTCTTCTTCATGCATGAGTGCCATGTCAACTAACCTGTCAAAGGTAGCCCCCATGGGAATGTGGGTCATAGCTAACCCATGAAGTGGCTCATTTAAACCATTAACAAATCTTAGAGCCTTCTTTTCTGGAGTATTCACCAAGTCTAAGCCAAACCTTGCCAATTGGTTGAATTTGTTAACGTACTCTTTCACCGATAGATTCCCTTGCTTCAGTGACAAAAATCTTTCCTTGTATAGATTCTCTTCAGCCTGGGAGAGAAACTTCGCCTCAAACCTCTGCCTAAAATATGGCCATGTATCGACTGGAAGTCCCCCATTAGTGACCTCCCACCAAAACGAGGCCTCATCCTTCATTAGCCAGGCAGCCAACTGGACCTTTCTTTCATCATCCACTTCAAAGATTCTAAACAATTCTTCCACCTCCTTTAGCCAGTTATGAGCTTCAACAAACGTCTCCGTCCCGTGAAAAGGTTTTCCACCCATTGCTCTAAAGTCCTTACATATCTTTGCGAAATTATCGACACGAGGAGGAGGAGGAGGATCATTTGCTGGACCTGCGACGGCGGCCCTAGCCTCAAGATATTGACGAAACCAACCGAGTACATGAACACCCTCTGGTATCTCAGATGCTTCAGACATGCTGAAACGTAAAAGGAAAGATTCAATATAAAATAACCGAGGGAAAGATATATAGCTCTTGGGGTTATGCTTTCCAAAATATACTTTTCTCTTGAAAATACTTTCCTTAAATCATACTTTTGAAAGTACTTCTTTATAAAAATTGTTTTGAAAAATAGTATTTCAAAAATTCGTATCTGTTCTGGTAACCTTCAGCTCTGATGCCACGTGTAACACCCCACGTCCATTAATGTCACTCACAAAGGGAATGCATTAATTTCCATAGAGCATTTTAAGTGAATATAGAACAGAAAATCACAACTAGACAGATATAAAGCAGTACTTGGAAATTTAAAACTTTTTTTCATTGCAGCGGAAAACACATATGTTTGAGTACATCATCAAAACCATAAACCAAAGTCAAGTACATCATATCCATCTTGATAAAACAAAGTACATAAACTGAAAGACATAATCCCCAACATCAAAATAGCCATAAATAAAGAGAAGCTGAACTTTACTTCAGCGATCCAAGCAATCTTCAAAAAACAGTCCAAAATCAAGCTCCACTGGTGATAGTTCCAACCTGAGCACCTGGGGGAAGGGGGGAGGAAAGAGATGGAAAAAGGGGGGTTCAGACATAAAGTCTGGCGAGTGCGATAATTCTAACAATATAATTAACAAAGTAACTAGGCTAAGGCATAAGTTGGAAAATAAGAAATGATCGTGAACCATTGAGTATGACAGAGTAAACAAGGAAACAAGATGAACAACGATATCGTTAAAGCGCACCTAACCCACTAAGATAAATTTACTAAACTACCCCAACACTATAGGATAACTGCTATACTGCACCGCCACTAGTATACTGCACCACCACTAGTCACCCTAAGGTTGATCTCGCCTACAGACTTAATAATGATGTTGGTAGTTTCGTGCACTCCTAGCTGCCTTCATAGGTGTCGTTTGCCCCTATCTCCACTAGGTGTACCCACTACCCCCAAGCGATCGGCTCCCTAACTCGTAGATACCTGTGCTGGCCCCACAGTGGGGTGTATCACTCCCCAAAGTGGCAACCCGATACCACCAAGAATGCACGGCTTATACCTACATGATGCAACAACGTCTTACCTACCAGCCCGGGTCCACACACGCATATGAACCCGTTGGACTTGCGTTGCCACCGCTAACCCAGTTTGGCCTCTTACAGTCAAGCCCAGTATGCGTGTCCCGTCCTCGACTTGGGTCGAGCCCACAAAGATACGTATGGGTTACTGGTTGGAACGGGCCCCCATTACTTGACACAAGCTATCCACCTAAGCTTGGTCCCCTCTAGTACATCCCACTTAACCCACTTCTTATTCATTTTTCAATTACATGTTTCAATTTTGGTTAAGTATTTCTAATCGTATTTCCAAATGCCACACAAGGCACCCACTTGATTCCACATGCCACCCAAGGCATCCACTTAACCCCCTCATGTCCCACTACATGCTTATCTGGTTAAGTGTTTCTTAATTCATTAAGACCGTAACCTCATAAAGACCTCTCACATTAGACTGACATTTGTGGCAGCTGGATTTGCCGGGAGAGTCCGGGCAGTCTTACACCACAAAAGAGCCTAACCTCATGTCTTTACAACTGTTACGTATTTAGTTTGTGCCTAAGACCTCTCACATTAGACTAGCATTTGTGGCAGCTGTATTTGCCGGGCGGGTCCGAGCAGTCTTACACCACAAAAGAGCCTAACCTCGTATCTAGACGATTAATTACTCCTAATTAATCATTCCCCAAATTTGAATTACTTTCCCTATTCAAATTATCAATCAATTCCAAATTTAACGATGTCCATAATTGAATCCATTATGTCCATCCATTTATGGTATGTAAAATCATACCAATTTTCACCACAATTATATTTTATGCCTTTTAAATATTTTTAATATTATCCCCTTTTTCCCCACGTAGTACGTTTGTTCGTTTAACGTAAAAATATACGTTAGACTCGAATAGTCTAACTTATAAAATAAAAGAAAACATCACAATTTATACACATAATTAAAACATAAATCTAACATAGGGGTGAACTTGCATATGTGAATGATGTTCTACATCTAAAACTTGCATACGACAAGATTACATCTTGCATAAACAACATATGTCATGGATCCTAATCTAAAGGTGTGAACTTGATGAAATAATGGCCACAAACTTGCATAAATAACATATGTCATAGATCTATATTTGCATAGGTAATAATCCTAAACTTGCATAACATGATTCATATCCAACTCATAAACTCACATATGTGATTTATACATCGCAACAATGGTTTAAACTAGTATCTAACATGTAAAGCATCATGTAGAATTTAGCATATGCCATAGCCTAACTTTCAATTAAATTCTCACATAAACTAGGTGCCATAGCCATGTAAGGTCACATATAATTCTACCCAAACTTGTATATGGTTTATGTTTGAATCAACATCTAAACATTCCTACATATGATTTATCATATGAATCAACTAACATATTAAACATGATGATTTGATTGTATATAAGATTACAACATGGATGATAGCAACATAACTTTACATCGTAGATGATAGCATCATAACATAATATCATAGAAATTACAACATAATTACAACATGAAATCAACAATTCATATCACATCCAAATTATCCGCATTATAACTCAATCCAATTCATTTATTAATTATTTTGTTAAAACTATCGAACTCACTACTCAAAAGCAATCTTGAATTCTGATTTCTGATTTCTGGAGTTGAATTAGCGCTCCTTTGATGAAGATTCGCTGTTAGAGTTGAAAAGGATTGATTTTGATTTGCTTTCTTCTTCTCTAATGGGCGGCGGCTATTCTGAGTTGCAAGGTGACAGCATGGAGGCCATGAATCCAATTTTGTTTTGATTTTTAGGGTCTGAGTCTATAGGTGTTTTTGTAGAGTTTAGGATTAGTTTAAGCTGTCTGATCAACCCAGAATTAATCCCAGCCAATCAGAGCAGATCAGAAACCCTAATGAGTCAGCACATAGTCACAAACAGGTCATCAATCAAATCTGCCTGGGGGGGCAGGTCGACCCCCAGGTCGACCTGGCCCTGGCGGTAATTTTCCCGCCTAGCCTGTCTGACTCCGAAATTTGAATTTTCTGAAATCTGTTTTGAATTTTCTGAAACTTCCGATCGCCATAACTTCTTCATACGAAGTCAAATTCACGCAAACTCGGACTCTATCTCAACCAGAATTCCGAGACGAACACAATGGCACAACCCGTTTCCCTTAATTCTTACGTCCGAGATTAATTATTCTTTAATTTACTTAATTCGATTATTCAAAAATCCGGGGTGTTACAACCAACCACGATTGAGGCTTTCGATGAAAAGGCCCACATCCGATTGAGACAAGAAGATGCGCAGCTAGAAGAGGAAGATGGTCTGAAAGACACTTTCAATCCATCAACTCAAAATAATATCGCGGTTAAACAATTTGGGGATAACGCGGTGAAAGTCGAAGTAAATGTTGAAAACCGTGGCAAACGTAGTGGTGAGGGGTCAATAGAGAACAGCGGGAGTGCGAAGCAAAGAGGAAGCTCCCGGAAGCGCCCCCGTTTCCAGGTGTTTGACACATATACTGCCTTAAATGATACATTAGAGAACATATATCTCGATACCTACAATACAATGCAATATAAGAAACCGCCCCCATGAGAGCCTATGGAGAAGGAACGAGCGACTGGGAAGTATTGTCTATTCCATGACATTTATGGGCATACGACCAATGAGTGCCGACATCTTAGGGACATCGTTGAAAAGTTAATTCGTGAAGGGAAAACTTGACGAATATAAAACAACTCCAAGGGACAAGGGGCAAAGAACTTTGATGCCCAAGCCAAATCAACCTGCACCTCGCGCTACCCCTCAAGAAAGGGGGAAGGGATTGTTATCCATGTCGTTGTTGGAGGACTACATCCGGAAGGATATAGCATCAGGGCCATGGAACGATATGTTAATGCCATGAAACACCTCGATGTTGAAGAAGTGAATCCCCATGAGGCCGCAAGTCCCATCAAACAAAGGAGGAAAATGGGCAAGGATATTGTCTTTCGCGACCGTGAGCCAATTGGTATAGAAACCCCAACGGTCGATCCGTTGGTGATAACCGCTATCATTGGCCCAGCTACTGTCCAAATAATTTTGGTTAACAACGGAAGTTCGGTGAACATCCTATTCAAACAGACTTACGACCAAATGAAACTAGAAACGAAGGACTTAGAGTTGTATGAAGGTCAAATACGTGGTTTCAATGGAGCTTCCACCGAACCCATTGGCTAGGTCAGGTTATTGGTGGAATTAGGAGATGGAGATCGACGAAGAGTTAGGATTCTACCGTTTATTGTAATGGATATATACTCACACTATAATGCCTTCTTGGGACGACCTGCCTTGGCTATGTTCCAAGCATGTATCGCCCCCTGGTGCTTGCTTCTGAAGTTTCCCAATGACAATGGAATTGGAACTGTACGAGGGGACCAAGTAACAGGTCGAGCATGCTATCTGGCATGATGGAAGGAGTTGAAGAGCAGTGGTAATAAAGAGCCTGAAAAATCCTCTCCCCTTGGGGAGGGAAAGGAAGCATAGCAATTACAGAAAACACCTCGACCAGGACCGTCACCCTGTGAGGCCGAAGACATCGATCCACGAGATGACAATGAGCCGGGGTGCAGAAAGGCAGCCCCGAATGAGGCCACTATAGAGGTTCCAATCGACAATAATGATCCTACCAAGGTTCTAAAGATTGGGTCTCATCTTGATCCCCTCTGGACGAGGGAACTAAGTGAATTCCTTTGGGCAAATTTGGATGTATTTGCCTGGACCCACGCTGACATGTGTGGGATATCTCCATCTATTATAACCCATTCCCTCAGCATCGACTCAAAATACACTCCTGTAAAAAGGCGAATGCTAGACCCTGAAAGGTCGAAAGCCTTGAAGGAAGAAATCGGGAAGTTACAAGCCAATGGATTCATCCGGGATTCAACCTATCCCGACTGGATAGCCAACATGGTACTTGTGAAAAAGGCCAATGGGAAGTGGAGAACCTGCATTTATTTTTCCGATCTAAATAAGGCTTGCCCTAAGGACATGTTCCCATTTCCTTGGATCGATCAGTTAGTCGATTCGACTACTGGGCACGAGTTACTTTCGTTCATGGATGCATATTCCGGGTACAATCAGATTGCCATGCACGTCCCTGACCAAGAACATACCAGTTTCATTACTGACCTCGGATTGTACTGTTATGTAGTGATGCCTTTCGGTCTAAAGAATGCAGGAGCAACCTATCAAAGGCTAATTAACCGGATGTTTCATGATCAAATAGGGAAGACAATGGAGGTATATGTAGATGACATGTTGGTAAAGTCAAAACAATCATCCGAGCATGTGGGTGACCAGTCGAGGATGTTTAGAATTCTCTGGAAATACGGTATGAAACTGAACCCATTAAAATGTTCTTTTGGAGTTGCTTTGGTAAGTTCCTTGGCTTCATCATGAGTTCTCGCGGAATCGAGATCAACCCTGATCAAATTGTGGCCCTTAAGGGAATTCAGGAACCTCGTCGGATAAGGGATGTTCAGGGTTTAGCAGGAAAGGTAGCAGCAATGGGACGGTTCATTTCGAAGGCTACTGATAAATTCCTGCCCTTCTTTGAATTAATAAAAAGAGGGAAATGGAACTTGGCCTGAACGCCCGACTGCGTCGAGGCTTTCCAAAATCTGCTCAGCCATCTTAAAAAACCTCCTATTCTCTCTAAGCCTGTCGACCATGAAGACTTATTTGTTTATTTACCTTTATCCGCACATGCGATTAGCTCGGTCCCGGTCCGCGAAGAAGAGCGAGTACAACGTCTGATTTATTATGTAAGTAAGAAATTAACCAGAGCTGAGCGTAATTACCCTAAGATCGAAAAACCGACTTATAAATTGTTAATTACGTCGAGGAAGCTTCGGCATTATTTCCAAGCTCATCCAATTAAAATATTCACTGATCAACCTTTTCGCCAAATCTTGCAACAACCAGAAGAAAGCGGGAGGCTCCTAAAATGGAACATTGAATTGAGCCAGTTCAACTTAACGTTCGTTCCTCGAAAGTCAATTCGAGGACAGGCTTTAACCGATTTCATAGCAGAATTTACAACCTCAGAAGACGAATGTCAAGACGGCAACCCCGGGCCTATGAAGGCCGGTCAGGAGCCAGTCGTCTGGAAGCTTTACATGGATGGAGCCCGAAATAAACAACGCTCGGGAGCCGGCATAGTACTTCTGTCCCCTGAAGGGCGCTCGGTTTATTATGCTTTGAGGCTAGAATTTTTGGCTACCACCAATGACTCCGAGTATGAGGCCCTGATTGCCGGGCTCAAACTAGCGAAAGATCTAAAAATAACGACACTCGATATCTATTGTGACTCACAACTTGCAGTATGCCAAGTTCGAAAGGAATTCATTACCCGGGGAGAACGACTGACCTCTTACCTCAAGGAGGTCGAGAGATTGCTAAGGAACTTCGACCGGTATAGCATTTCTCATATTCCCCGAAAGGAGAACCAGAAAGCAGATAGGCTGGCAAAACTAGCTAGCTCAGATCACCCGAGCGAAACAAAGATAGTTCCCATAAAGACCTTGAGAATACCAAGCATCGATCAGATGGGGGTCGACCAGACTGACGTCGAACACGAAGAAGAATCATGGATGACTCCCATTAAAAATTTCCTTCTCCATGGGCAGCTTCCAGAAAAGAAAAATGAGAAGCGAGCCTTAGTACGGCAGGCTTCCAGGTACCTTATTCAGCAAGGCTAGGTCTACAGAAGAGTGTTTTCTGTTCCTATGTTCCAATATGTAGCCAATGATGACATCAAGAGGATACTACAGGAAGTACATAAGGGGGACTGCGAGGCGCACACTGAGGGGCAAACCCTGGCCCAGAAAATACTACGCTATGGATACTTCTACCCGACCATCAACAAAGACGCTGCTAATTATGCCAAAAATGCGATAAATGCCAGAGATTCGTGCAAATCCCTCAAGCGCCTCCAACAATGATTACTCAAATGACAAGTCCTTGGCCGTTCGCTGTATGGGAATTGACATCATCGGGACCTTGCCCATTTCGAAAAGAGGTGCCAGGTACGTAATTGTGGCGGTAGATTATTTCACAAAGTGGGCAGAAGCCGAACAGATGATATGATTACAACAAAGAAGGTCATCAACTTTATCGTCCAGAACATTATATATCGATATGGAATACGTCGAACCATTGTCACAGATAACGGGACTCAGTTCGACAGTTTGGAATTCCGAGATTTTTGTGAAAAATATCATATCGAGAAGAAATACACCGCAGTCACACATCCCCAATCCAATGGTCAAGTTGAAGCAGTCAACAAGATCATTAAAACCATTTTGAAGAAACGGCTAGAGCGCGCTAAAGGAAAATGGGTCGACAAATTGCCTTTGGCATTATAGGCGTATAATACTACCCATAAAACCGCTACAGGACATACTCCCTTCGTTTTATCGTACGGTTCCGAGGCAGTTCTCCCGATCGAGCTTGCAGTCCCGACTCACCGGACGACATACTACGATCCCCTGACTAATAAGGCACTTCTCCTGACATCATTGGACATGGTCGATGAAAAAAGAGAAGAGGCTAACCTTCGAGCCGCAGCCCACAGGCAACGAGTCGCTCGGTATTATGAAAAAAAAGTCCGACCAAAGACTTTTGAAGTAGGAGATTTGGTTCTGAAACGAGTCTTCCCCGTCCCCATACACATGGGCTCGAAATGGGAAGGACCCTACGTCATTCAAAGAAAGCTCGATAATGGAAGTTTTAGACTAATAACTGTGGATGGCGAACTATTTCAAAGAGCATGGAACGCAGAGCACTTGCGACCTTATCTATCTTAGGCATTAATTTTCTAATGATTTTTCTCTCTTTCAGCATTTAGATTGTTAGTTTGTTAGTTTGTTTTTGGCATTGTAATAAGCGATCTTCATTGGTCGCGATAGTGTACTAATAAGAATCTTTGTTCCTACTCTATCATGATGTGATTGTAAAGAGCTAACGATTGAAATCGATTGACTGATTTTTCGACTTTTGTCTTGGTTGACTCAAGAATAAAGTCGACGCCTATCCAGGCATACTGATTGACTATTAGGACTCAACTCCCAAACTCATTGACTTGAGGATGAGTATAAATGACAATAGAGCGTGAATGGTGCACCTTGACAAAAGACCGCTCAAACAATAAAACTTTTCCCTTTACTGACTAAGTGATAAGTATAAAAGCCTAGAGGCGCTCCCGCTCGACTGCAACCAACCCTTGATTAAGGATGGGTCTGCTCGAGTTCGACAGGGGAGATCGCCACTCAAACATTTACCCCGACACCGGAGGCCAAAGAAATAGATAGCACCCCCTACAAGGGTGAAGTGCGATTCACTATTAACATTAAAAACAAAACATAAGATTCACATGACATCTTTGTTACACGCGTTATCATCATAAGTAGATTTCCATTTAAAATATCCTGACATCATCACAAAATACTATTGCATGACAAGTACTATTCAGACAACGTTGTAGGGAATACATCATCATAAAATTACGAAGAAAAGAAAGGTCCTAAAAGGGAGGTGGCATCAGGCCTTGATCTACCATTTCGGCCATCTCTTTTTGCTTGATCATCACCTGCATCTCTTCAGTGGTCATCCTGCGTCTTGACCCTCCAAGCGTGCTATCAAAAGGACGAGGAGCTGAGGCAAAAGCTTGTGGAATAATGGGGGCAGCAGGACCTGAGGCTGAAGAAAGAATGGTCGGAGGAAGGAAATGGAGAGGTTTGATGCTCAGAGGATCTTCAGCAGGCTCAGGCTTCATGGCAGAAATTTCCTTATCCTTCTGATCCTTGATCTCGGCCATAGATGGGCAACCCTCTCTTTTGGACTCCTTTACAATCTCGACATCCCTGTCTTCAGGAGATACCAAGTCAATCCTCTCCACTCCTGCAGTCTTGTTTGCTTCTTCGGTGATACCCTTTTCCTCGACAGCAGGTCCTTCATCCACCCTCTCAGCAACAAAAGAGTTCCCTACCGAAGAAAAGAAATGCATGCAAATTAGGAGGAGATAAGGAACTCAAACTCAACAAAAAAGCTTACCTTCAACATTGGAACCAATCACCTACCCTTCCATAGCCTTGATTGAATCGGATGGAAAGGAAGAAGATGAGCCCCTTTCCATAACCATGGGTGCAGCAGATTCGGGAGCATAAGGCCGACTGCCACCTACTTCGGTTTCAGGAACCGATTTTCCCTTCACCCTGCGATGTTCTGCCTCTCCTATTTTCTTTTCATGGCTTTGCGCCTCTTCCACGATGGATCATTCTTTATCATTCAAGATGTGGGTCATCAATAGCTCCTCATCCACTGGATGACCCTATGTTGTTCCCTTCTCCTCCTATAAGACTACCTTCTGTACGTCAGCTAACGACCTGAGATATCCAGGCATCCAAGATAGATCATTGTGACAAAGGAAATTTGCGCAAAACAAAAGAACCTGACGAGCATGCCCTTTTTCAATTCAACTTTCTCTCGGGCATGCTCAGCCTTAATGGTCTCGATCTCAATATCGTGTTGAAGCTTTAGATTGCTAGCAGACTCGACTGTTGTAGATGTATTCTTTTCAGCCTGATTCTTGGCTAGCTCGGACGAATGGAGGGTAGCTTTTAAATTCTGAATTTCAAGATCGAGTTGAGCTTTATCCCTCTTCAAAGATTCAATCTCTTCCCTCATTAAATCACATTCCCGGCCTTTCTGTTGAACCTGACTGTTCAAGTCTTTGACCTCTCTCCCATACTTTTCTCTGTCTGCTACTGCCTGTAACTCTTGATTTTTGATTTTCTTCTCCAAAAATCCAAAGGTTTTTTTACCACAGTCGATGTCTCTTTTTAAGCCATCGATTTTGGCTAGCTTTCCCTTTAACGCTCCACTCACTTGCCCGGCGTATTCCCGCATGGCGTCATATTGAGATAGGGCGTACTCATGGTTATTATGCATGCGACGGTGAAAGCTATGGGTCAATGGTTGTATTTCGGGGGCTGGTCCAATTTCTGAAAATTTGAGATTGGGGAAATCTCGTTCCAGTTCTCGAAATCGGTCGGCGGAAGAAGTTCCTACCGCAGGACTGGAATGATGTACTGCTGTTCGAGAAAGCTCGACTCCTTCTACATTCTTGGACTTTGGAGATTTATCTCCCTTCCTTTTCTTGGGCATACTGCCCAACACTTCCATATCTCCTGGTACTCGACCATGTTTTCTCAAGCGTCTCATTTCCTGCCCATTTTTACCCTCGGGCAGATCACCTTTTTCTTCTTTTCTTGTTTCTTCATCTTTTCCTTTACTCTTGTCTTTCCTCGCATCCTCTACTTCCTTCTTTCCGTTATCATTGTCTTTGTCACTGCTTTCTTTTCCAGTATGTGGCAAAATAGAATCACCCAACCCAAGGTCCATTGGGAAGGAGGCGAACAAATTTCCGTAAAACTCTTCGTCAACACCTGCAAGGAAAGCAAAATGAAACAAGTAATCCTCAATTTATGCATGAAAAATTTGATGTTGTGATGTGCAATAAACCTCATAATCATGATGAGACCATACCTCCAATACCATCCTTTCTGTCTGGGAAGGACATTCCCTCATATTGATTGGCAAAGAATCGATTTGGATCTAAGCTTTGTGGTGAGAGAATAATGTTAGGCATTTGTAGATTTTTCAATCCTGGAAGAGGGGAGGCATCACTCACCTCCTGTTGATCATGAGTGGAAGGAGAATCTTCCTTGACTCCCAAATCTTTCGGGTGAACCTCAGTAGGTTCTTCTTCATTTGTTTTCCCTTGCACTACCTTGGGAGCTCTCTTGGCAGGGACCTTCTCCCTCTGTCGATGTCCGACCTCATCACGAGCGACTTCTAGAAACTTAACTTTTCGAACCCGCCTTTTGCAAATAGGCTGCCTTGGACCGGATTTTTCTTTCTTCCCAGGCAAGGGATGGCTAGAAGACCTTCCAATCGAGCGCGTTGCCTGTTCATCTCCCGACTTCTTTGTGACTGGGGGCACCTCATCCTGAACCGTTGCTGCAAGATCAGGTCCTTCTTTTACTGAGCCCGTCGTCCTACTTCGGTCGAGGAGACCATATAGGTGCAAGTTTTCATCGGTCAAACAGTTCTAAAACGCTCGTCGCTTCTTTTTTAACTCGATCAATCGCTTATGACATTCTTTAAAAACTTCGTCCTCAGGTCTTACAGGCTCGTCCTCTATAAGAGATGATAATAATAATAAGGTAATCAGAGAGAGATATTTTAATGGAAAAGGGGTATGTAAAGAAAAGAGAGGAACCCACCTCATTTAATCTAGTATCGAGCACACCCGGGTTGCTTCTTAATCCAGAACCAGTGTCGCGTGGGATCACCCGCCTTGCTTGGAACTTCCCCAATAATCTTCCAGCCCCTAATAGCCTCAAAGTAGAGCAAAGAAGGGGATTGCCTCTCATTGTCTCTAAAATTGAAGAGAAAGGCTATATCATCAAAGGTCGGAGGGTAACCCAGATATTTCAGATGTAGATAACAGGTCAACAACAAATTGCCATAAGCTATCGGATGAAACTGCATCGGAGCCATATTCATCCGGCGCAAAAAATCGACAATGACAGAAGGGAAAGGGGGAATGGCCCCCACATTACACATTTGAAGAGAAATTGCTATATACCCATCCGGAGGAAGATAGGGTCTAGCGATTTCCTTAGGAACGAGGACGTCGTCAAAGGGAATGCTGTGCTTTGCTGTTAAATGTTGAAGTCGTTTAAGAGTGATGTTGGACTTTTCTGCTTTTGGAGGGTCCCTTAATATATCTGTGCCTGGGAGTAGATCAAGTGCCAGAGGAATGGGCATTGCTTCGGTAAGCTCGATGCTATGGGAGGAACAGGCAATAGATCCATCGACCGACTTCGAGGATCATTAACAAAAGTGGATTCTGACTGACTCGAGGACTTAGAAAAATTGTCCACTCTAATAGAAAAAGGTATCTCTCCACAAAATTCTTGTTGATGGTTGTACGCGTTCTGACCATTGGCGTACAAAGAACTTGTGGCACTAAAAAAAAGGGAGAGGGAAAGAAACACAGAAGAAGACAAAGAATCAGAACTTTTTACGAGCATGGCCGCAATAAAAGATGGATTACCAATAGTATAATCTAAGCTATACGGAAATTGATATCCCTTCCATCACCCCTTTGAGCGTTGTCACGTTCCTTAGGGTTCAAAGACGCTCTAATTCACAGAATGCTTGGGGAAGGCGGGATCTTTTTCTAATGTCATCAAAATTAAGGATTCGGTATCAACGGGTCTTACCCAAAGGGTGGTAGTTTCACCTTGGGGAACTGCACCGCCGCTGACTCCGGCGGTCTAACGCGGAAGACCTCCGTCGATTGGGTCAAATTAAACCCTAGATTATGGTGAGAAAAAGAAAGACCCCATGCAAGAAGTGTGTTTCGACATGGGGAGAGATACATACCTGAAAAAGATGATCTTAGGAGAAGATGATAATCATCAGTCGTCTCTCTTTTGGACTAGTGATAAAAAGTAAAAAGAGAAGGGTAAAAGGAATTTTACTTTTATAATGAAAAAGAAGAGTGGCCATTCAAATTCGGCTAATATGATTGGACCAAGCGGACGTGTGAAGAAGTCGGAGAGTTAAAGACCCGCTGGTGAGATGGGAAGATAGGGAGGCGTCATCATTATCTGAACTCGTTCATAATTTTGAAGCGATTGATGGGATTCAACGCAGCTTGCGACGTATATTATATGAAAGTCAAAGTAACCGGTGGAACAAGCGATGTGTAGAATTTGATTTAAGATATAAGACAACAAAGTAAGCTTCTCATTAAGTGAATTGTACTTTGGGGGGAAAAGTTTTGATGGGCCTTTCGGACCGCCCATCAAGGAAAGATAACGTGGTAGACCTGTACCCCAAATCCTCGAACTAAGTAAGACAAAGAAACCCGTCATATTAGTTCACTTCATCCATTAGGTGCGACCCAGAAGGAACATGAGATGACTAAACCTGATCAATTATGATGTGTTCATTTAAAGCCCGAAAAGCCAGCCTAAAGAATAGCTCATTTCAGAACCCTTTCATTCAAATTGTTCAAAGCAGCCGAATCACAGGCTATTTCACAATAGATATTTGGGATGGAATACCGACTCTTCAGCGGATATAGATTCGTTCAGCCGCAACTATTCCTCTGGATCCAATGACACGTGCTGATAATGGCCAAGTATTGTATCACCTATAAATACTTACGTTTCAGTTCAGAAAAGGGGACATAAGAGAAAAAGAGAGAATTATTGTAATCTTTTTAGTTGATCATAAATAAAGATTATAAAGTGGATGTAGGCTCATTAATGCCGAACCACTATAAATTTGTGTGTGATTCTTTTATAATTTCTTTGCATTACTTACGATTGTTTATCTTCACTTTTTCTCTACAAAATTCTTCTTTTTAGGTGTTGAGCCAGTTTTTAGTATCAACAAATAAATCCAACATCCCCTATCAACGAGTCAGATATGACTCCAATATCATCGTATTATCCTTAACTCCTTGGCAACTTATCGACGAAAACAATTGACAATTGTTCCTGCACCCAATCATGTACCCCGAGTAATTATGGGAAACTGCTCGATGCTTCATACACAACTTCCCCCATTCATCTTGATATGAATGGTAGAACATTCTCCTCTAATGAGGTCGGGAATCATAGTTTAATTTCCCCATTTTATCCTACTAATAGAATTTTAAAAGATTAATGCTAGCCGAAAAGGGAATCATAGTTTAATTTCCCCATTTTCTTACCATTGTAATTTTTGTTATGTACTGATAAGGATAAGGTCGCCCCCTTTTAATATGTGATAAAACGAATTAAAATAGGGTGACTTATCCTTATACCATTTCAAAACAAAGGGAAATATCAACATTTTTATTTTTTTCTTTTACTAACAACGATCCTTCATTTTTCCAGATGTTATATCTGTGACCCTATAGGTTATTACAATGTTGGCAATGATTTTAAATCGTATTTAAAATCATAAACAGTGATTGGCATCTAGCAATATGTCGCTGCTACCAAAATTATAATAAGATCAATGATTCGATACAACTTTTCCGTGACCAGTGTATCAATATAGTATAGTCCTTTTAACCAATATATCCAGGATTAAATTCAAGGCATGGATCGTATCATCCTCTTTATAATTTGATGCGTTTTTCTCGATCGATGAGTAAACTATTTTAAAACAAACCAATATTTGAGCACGGCCATGCATTTCACAGTCTAACACATCAAATGGATTGCCTCTAGGGCATAAACTCTAACAGTCTCCCACTTGCACTAGAGTCAATCATTTATGTATCATATACTCATAAAACTAGTGTGATTATTAAACTTCTGTTGTGACAGAGTTTAATTCAATAGGTCTGCAACGTTACAACTTTTGTAACTTTGCAGATTTGTTTATTTCTTTTGTGAACAACTTCACATAAAAATTATATTACTTAAAATATGTGTTTGGATTGATGATGAGTTTAATGTTTTAGGCCTGAGCAACAGCCATATAGTTATCGCAGTGTATATCATTCGATCAACAATGAATTAAGTTCAATCATGAACTTCTTTATCCAAACATTTTCTTTCTTAGAATCAGTATTTATTACTTGTTTTTAAACTAACATTATTTACAATAATTAATGTGTTATCAAATAACATTGGAATTATTGTGTCACTCCCACTCAATTTCTTGTCTATACAAGATTCAATGGTATTTTGTGGTTTCCGAGACATCTCGAAATCTGTTTTATTCCCATCGGTGTCCTAGAGACTGGCTCTTCTTCAAAAGGATACCAAATTGAGCAATAAATATTTTATTCTTAGAGAATTTATATCCACAAAATAGTTATTTGATTTAGGCCCGATCTTATCAGAGGAAGGACATTTAATAAACATCTTTACATCTCAAATCATCGTACTAGACACATTATGACATTTCCTAGTCCATATCTTATATGGTATCTTCAGATTGTTTTAGTGGGATTTAATATAGTTGTTCTAAATTTAATTTATTGGAAGATCTATATGACTTATCATTAATCGTATTTTATCTTATAAGGTATGATGTCTCCTTTCAGACGCACCATTCCAATATGGTCTTCTAGATGGAGTAAGTTATGAAACAATTTCAAACTCATATGGACAGTCATTAATTAATTGGCTTAAATATTCTCCTTGATCCTTTCAGAGAGAATTTATTTTTCTATCAAAATTAGTTTCAAACTTCACTTTGAATTCTTTGAACTTTTCAAAGGATTCTGATATGTGTTTCATAAGATACACATATCTATATCCATTGACAATATCAATAAACATAATGAAGTAATAAAACCTACCTCTAGCTTATGTATTCATTGCTCCATATACATCATTATGTATGAGAACCAATACTTATCACTTATTCGTCATGTCAAGTGAAAGGTGATTCAGTTATTTTTCCAAATAAACAAGATTCGTATTCTTCATATAATTCAAATCAAATGATATCAAAATTCCATCATTATGGAGTTTTGATATAATTTCTTGTTTATATGGGCTAACTGCTAATGCTAAAGACATGTTGTATTTAAATCACTAAATTTAATCCACTCATTATTTATGTCAAGTACATTATAGTTAAGGATTTATAAAGATCATTAACTATTCGTGAAATTCCATACGATATTTCATTTAAATAAAATGAATAACAATTATTCTTTTATTACAAATGAAATTCAAAATTTGTCTAAACAAAATATATTACAACATTTATTTTAAGTGGAATTTCATAATAACAATTATTATGTTTGTTTAATTAAGCCAGTATACACAACAAGAATGAACTTCCTGCGGATAATCCAACAACATTTGCTTCATTTCCAATCGTAAGTCCACTTGTCATTTTTAATCAAATTACTACTTATTCTGCAACTTCTGTAAATTTAAATACATTTATGTGATTCATATCTAGTATCTAATACTAGAGATGTATAAGTGGATTTTATATTATTTATATCTTAACCAGTTGAAGTCATACTTTAACTCATTTTAGATCCTCCCATTATTTCTGAAACAATTACGTTTAATTTGTTTGAGGACAATCCTCAAATCTCAATGTTAGTCAAGAAATTCGATTTAATTCAATTTATCCTTCTTAAGGACAAATTTAAATTATAGAGTTATTTGTTACTTAATATCTACAGTAGGTAATAAATAATAACTGATTCTATAAAATTTATTTAATATAAATATAAAATTTTGACAATCAAAATTTATATTTATATTAATGTGTAATTTAAACTAAAATATGCTACCACTCAAATTAACATCCCTCTGTTTATATAAATATATAAATATATAATGGTGTTCCAAGACCTATATCTAGTCATGCCTTGACATAGCTTTGGCTAAACCCAAAACATAACCTTTTAGGTAGACATCTTATGTCAATTATATCATCTATATAACTCTTGGATCGCAAGTTGAACAATTTGTTCTGTATTATTCATTTGCTCAAAATATAGAATAATTCTTGCTTTTTGTCTCTAAGGCCATAATCCTATTATGCAGCCTAGTTAAGTCAGACCCAATAATAGGTTGGAGCACCACATTTACTCCATCGCATATAACCAAAATAAAAGGTGCACAATGCTTTGGCGTTAGTTAGATCCAGTGATTTTGGACAGTGATGAGTATATTATTGGAAGACGTCACCATGAATTAATATAACAAAATTTTGCTTTAGAGGGAATTTATAATTCGTAATGGTGAACAATATTATAGTTATTTCCACATATCAAAATATGTGTATTTTATATTCATAATATAAGTTTGATTTTAAATAAAATATATGAAATGTGTATATATATATATATATATAAATTCAACAGTATACAGGAGTCAAGCCTATATATTCCTTATTTCAAAACAATTGGTTACATTTACTATAAAATTAGGAATTATGTTCAAAGCTAATAAGAACTTAAATTATCCGATTCTGATTTCAAATATACATGAGACATTCAACACAAAAAACAACATTATATGCGTATATGTTATACAACTTGTTACTACTGGAATTCATGCTCAAAAAAGAGTGTGTGTGTGTGTGTGTGTGTGTATATATATCCAAATATTTAACATTGGCATTTAGGGTCAAACCCAATCACGGATGATAATACATCAAAATGTCCAACTATCCAGTCATTTATTCCAAATTAAACATCATCTTACAAGAGATACAAGGCTTATAATAAAACATACATGTATATATAAAGCAATAAAATTAGTTGAAATTTGGTATATCACTATGCATCCGAATACATATTACCACAGATCTAATATCCGTGAAATTTCCAATTACATTTGCCCTTTTGGAGTTGCCATGGAATCTGCATTGCCATGTCTTTCCATATTTGCATATAATCTCAGTCACACTGATTTATACAGAAAGTTAAATCTACATATATGCAATCAAATGTAATACCAGATTATATTACATTAGAAAATAAACAGTGCTTCATGTGTGCTGCATATCTTAAGTATACATCAAATGTACAATTAATATCCATGTGGTAACACATACACATCAGATGCATATATGTAACACAGATGTGGTCAGTAACTTGAACTTGTTTATTTAAACAAATGACCAAATCATTTTATAAGTCTTTTCTGGAAAGGGGTGCTAAGAATTTGCATTAACATTTGGAATTATCAAATCATTTGTAATTTTTTATGTAACTTAACAGTAGAAAACAGGTTAATCCTTGTATTCATATGTGACATAAATGTAATCACATATTAGTTTGCATATATATCAACATAAGGCATAGAGTAAGACCTGGTTCTAACTTTACGCTTCATTGATCATTATAATGAAATACATCTCATGCACATTATTTTACAGGCAAATAAATGTAACTAATAGTCAATATTACATGGCTGTATCTATATATGTTCATTCATAGTGACATATAGGTAGATATAAACAAATATATCCGAGTGTTTATTTATTTATATATGTGAACTGTCAAAGTCATGCATTCTTGCATCACATATAAATAAAATGAGAACCTATTCCATTGTGATGGTATAGCAACAAGTATGGTAGGTTCTTCATGTAAACCTATATGTAATAATTCCATAAAGATAATCCTTATGCTATAGTTTAATGTGTTCATAACTTTCAACTAGAGTGTAAAAGCTAAATCAATAAAAAAAATTGATTGGAATAAATACAAAATAAAAGAAGGTATTTGTATTTAAACCTGAACGGCTATAAGTTAGCATGTAAACATTTTACACAATTTTAAAAGGTTTTAAAATTCTATTTATCTGTATAAAATTTCAACAATGAAATAAAATGATACATATTCTAACACTGCTTCTATTCTGGATTCAAACATATTTTGAATGTATATTGACTGAAAATGTTTGATCCAAAGTTACATTTGTAAAATGTGTTTGACTGATTAATCATACCTATTGACATCTGAAATCAATCAAAAACAGGGATGATTTTATATAACTGCATTAAGTCAACAACATCCTATTGTAATGTAAAACAACTGCAAACAGTTTTGCAGTGTATTCATATATTTTGTATATCCACAATATACATGACTGAATCCATTTTATATCTCATATATTAAAAATATAAAATTGTTTGTCCAGATGTCAAAATCAAATCATATTTGTTAGGTTCTGGAAGATATTTTCGAGTATAGGTATGTCAATGCATTTTTGCATTCTACTTACCAAAACTATATTCATAGGTCATGATATTATACCCAAAATAAATTCGTCTCAACAAATTTCCTTACAAGTCGATTTCATTAAATCATACATCATAAAAATGTATTACTGATTCACCAATCAGTTAAAATTGTTCTTGATGAAAAGGAAGGTATAATAAATTTGGAATTCTGACACTTATGATTCAAACATATTTTGATAATAAGTTCAACATAGTTATTTCGTACAAACATTCATTCAACCAAAAAAAATATGATCATGTCATTCTTATATTTTTGGATCTAATCGAAAACTGATTTATGCAGTAAAGTTGCAAATCATATTTGCAAAAATTAATGACAATGCATTTAACAAGTGTATGACTTGCATGGCTTACATAAGCCTGAGTTTATATACATGTAAAATTAAAACAGAAAGTGTATATAGAAGAATTAGATTTTGTAAACCACCTTTGCATTCATTAGTGCATACTTATTTAGCAAAACAAAATTTTATTCAACATACAACTGTATGTATGTAACGGAGACAGATTTGGATGACATAACATCATTAGGAACTTATTTGAATCAAAGCTATGTTGATTAAACCACAAAGATGTTAAAACAGATAATCTTAATTATAAGGTTTAACAAATATAAACGGTAATCTATTCAGGTATATGATAGAATTAATATCAAATATTATTTCAAGGATTGAATTCAATAACAAAATAGATTTTGTTTGTGATATTAATAAGAGGAAACAAAATTCAAAAGTCAAATTCTAATTCTAATTCAACTATTAAACTATCCCTGATTGCCTGAGATGAATCACGATTGCAGATTAGCAATATAAACTAGAATCGGTACTAATCTTCAATCCATGGATATATTTTCAATTTGTATCTAATATAAATGTATTTTTATCAATGAGAATTCTGGAACGTAGATGGTTTTATTAGTCAATATATGGATTTACTGTCTAGCACGGTTTATGTTAGATCCATAATTATTTTTCTTTTTTTACTTTATATAATAAAATCATGAAGATCAATATCAACCAGATTATATTTTAAAAGGGGTTTTGACCTACAAGTTGGTTTGGAGAATACAGATAAAACCAATTATACAGCAGTGATGTTTTAAATCGTACATTTTGATTTATTGTCTAATATAGACTTTATCAGATCCCCAAAATAACATTAGACACAGATATATATATATATAGGTAAACCATGTTTCCAGAGTTTAAAAAGTTATTCAACAGATTTAGAATGCTATACAATATTTGAACAGAAGGATTTGAGATCCTTGATTAATGATAATTAGATTTAGATTAATCTTCCAGGTTCCATAGTCCATCAATTAGAAATATTATACTGAGTTAATATTTCTAACCAAATACAAATGATTTTATATATTATATAAATCATATATATATAATAAGAAAATTTTATAATATGTATCAAATACATGTTATCATAACAACGGAACATATTTGTATCTGTAATAATTTCATGTTTAAATCTCGAATCTATGATATCGGCTCATCAGTAATGCTCGAAATCAAACCAAAGGAAGCCAGAACAAAATCAAAATACTAAAATCGCAAAAACCCTAGTTTTGATACCACTGTTGGGTAAATTCAATCAAACCGACACCCTATTTTATAAATCTAAACCATTTATAACTGGATATATGTGAAATACTAGAAAATCGAAGTTAGAATCTTACCAAATCTCTGTTGAAAACATGAATCTGAATTGGAGGATGGAGGTCAATCGAATCCTTAAGCACGACATGCGACATACCTCTACAAGTATCCACTAACGTCCTTCTTCAATTTCGTCCTACTAATCGAATTTGAAAAGATCGATGCTAGCTGAAAAGGGAATAAGGATTTAATTTCCCCATTTTCATATTGTTGTAATTTTTGTTGTGTAATGATAATGATAAGGTCGGCACCTTTTAATATGTGATAAAATGAATTAAAATAGGGTGACTTATCCTTATACCATTTCAAAACAAAGCGAAATATCAACATTTTGATTTTTTTTCTTTTATTAACAACAATCCTTCACTTTTCCAGACGTCATATGTGTGACCCTATAGGTTATTACAGTGTTGGCAATGATTTTAAATCTTATTTAAAATCATAAATAGTAATTGGCATCTTGCAATACGTCGTTGCTTCCCAAATTATAATAAGATCAACGATTCGATACAACCTTTCCATGACCAGTGTATCAGTGTAATATAATCCTTTTAACCAATATATCCAGGATTAAACTCAAGGCATGGATCGTATCATTCTCTTTATAATTTAATCCATTTTTCTCAATCGATGAGTAGACTGTTTTAAAACAAATCAATATTTGAGCACGACCAGGCATTTCACAGTCTTACTCAATCAAGAGGCCCATGGATATCACTACAAATATATCGTAAGGTTAAATTCCATGTAAATCATTCATAATTTTCATTCGATTCATGATGTATCTAGTGATCACCGTTATCGTTACTCTATTACGAATAACTTTAGATGATATCAAAACACAAATATCCTTGAATAAAATTATAATGATTTCAGGTCTGAGGACCATTGCATCATTGTCACTGTGAGAATAACTTATGATACAATTAATTATATCCCATGTGGTTATTTCACGGTGGGTTAGCCCAATACGCTATTCTCCAATACATATTTATGTCTTGACTTTAATATCACGTATATTAATGATCAATGAGATGTGATCATCAGACAATCAACATACTAGTCTCAACGCTTTATTGTTGTCCTATGTAAACAATAAAACTCGACTAGGGACATTTAAGAATTATAATGCTTATGTTATATAATCTCAAATTCAAGTCTTACTCAAATTATGTAATTCCGTATTATAATTCTAAGGACTTCTATTATATTAATATTTATATTACGCAGTAAATATAATATAAAAGAATACTATTTTATTCCAAATAAAATAATAACAACAACATTGTTATCTATCACATCAAATGGATTGCCTTTAGGGCATAAACTCTAACAATTACTTCCAACTACTCTCTGTTGTCTAAATCTCCTCATAAAGTCCAATAAATAAGTTACCCTCACTTCATAAGGTTAATCAAACAAGCCACCCATAACTGCTTGTCTCCTAGTGCCATGTGCCCTAGAGACATAACCACCGGTTCACTTCTAAAAATAGATTAATACAGAATTCTACTCGAGTATAGTGATAATCTAGTCACCCAATCGAATTTTGCCTGATAACTTAAAGTTATAATTTAAGATGACAGCTTACAACTAGGGAACTCAATGTCTCGACCCATTATCATCTAACCACAAGTGATTCGCCTACTGAAGATTAGGATATCAGCCTACTATCGTTGCTAGCAACCTAACAACATTTGATGTTTCATATCCTTCTGTAAGCTATCTTCTAGACTGCAATTAATCAAGTCTAAAGCAACCGATTGGAAAACAACTTAACAAACAAGCAAACTTGACTCGATGAGCCTAAGTTTTGACGAACGATGTATGCTTCCAAGTATAGACACATATGTTGTAATATTCCACCCACCTAGAGGCCTAAAATAGAGTACTATGGATGTTGTAGTCATCCAAAGTATTAATCCCTGATGAAAAGGGATGTTACACACATAACATCCAAATAGGCCCTCGATACGGTAAGTCACAATCAAAATAAGAAAATGAGTTATCTTGAGTCCCAATCTTAATCCATCTATCAAACTGCAAGACTCAATGGAATGATGAAACCGCGTTGCCAAAACAAAACATATAGATAACACCATTGGTGGAAAGCATATCTCGAATGGAAATATCATTTCCTTTCACTCTCATCGAGGGAGCGCTCGACGAAACGAGGACCATCAACGTATAAGCTTCCACGATTGGTCCATATAAACAGGACAAATCTCAACTAGGTACAAGATTGAACAACGTGAGCTACCTTTTTCAACTCCTCCAAGCCATTATCCTCTCTCTGAATGAAATCAATCACCTTCCTAGTTAGTCTTCCGATCGAACTACAAATTTTCATCCAATCTTTTTTGTGTAGAGTAATACCATAAAAATTAAACCGTACTTTGATAACACGTCGAATTTGGTGGTATCCTCTAACATAGGCATATTGCTACGACTAAATCGGCGAACTCCTCATTCAGTACTGACCTCAAAGATGCCAAGACAAATTTCTTCAAAATGGTCTGCGAACTGATCTCAAATGAATCAATATTTTTGGAATCAAACGATAACTCCCAACAAATTCGGTTTCAATTTTGGAATTTTCTAGGAGTAAACTCCTACCTCACTCCGATAGCCGACTACAAGTAATCGAAGAACTCTATAAATGAAAACAGACCATTCTTGCACTACAATAGTCGACCCCGTTTCAAGGAACAATTCACCACATAGGAACTTCGGTATTTATATAACTTGGCTTGGTCGACTCCTTGCATGTGAGTATCTAAACCAATTGGAGATAAGAGGACATCCCGGACAGTGGTAAATACTATAGATGAGAACATATTACATAAAACGACGCTAGTGATCCTCGATCCCGACAAATTTCCAACACAAGAGATGAGCAATAGCATTCTTTATCATTTGCAATATCGTCTTAGAGAAGTGGTTAGGATGATCAGCCACTAGTAGAAAAAAACTATCTAAGGGTACTCTTATGCAAAACAACGTGTACTATATATATTGTTGACCCAATTTTTAGCAAAGTAGACACACGTCAAGATCATAGTTAGTGGCGTGCTCGAGTCTCAAGGACGTCGTCGGAAAACAAAAAGTGATTTGGTCGAAGTAGCGAAGTGTTTGGAAAAGGTTGGAAAAATCATAAATTCTCGAATCATCATTTTCAAATGGGAAAAGTCGTTAAAATCTTGGGAATCTGGCAGGCAAAAATATGTGATCAACTCGGTCCGATCGACTCAAAATCCCTGAGCACCTTGGTTCGATCACGTGGAAAAACTCGTCAAAGGAATATATTTTAAATTTTGGCAAACCAGTTTGATCACTCAAAAACGTTGCGTGACATATGTTGATCATCATAAAAAAACTTGTGGAACTCAATCTGGCAATTTAGTAACGTCATGATTTGGCACTCAAAATGGGCCAATCGACACGATGCAATCACTTAAAATAGTATTCACGCATCTGCCATTGCACAACTTCATAATTTGGCATAGAACTAGGACATTTCGCATCGCCAAGATTTCGCATCCTATCCAACGCGAAATCATGTGTCGATCATTCCATATTAGGAGTGCGATATGGAGATACGAGGCAGAAAGCGTGGTGCGAAATCTTAGATCAAAGCAGGGGAGGATGAGAAGGATCTAGCATAGGATTTGGATACGAAAAAACCGTGATCACCCTGGGATGCGATATGAAATCCCAGGGTGCAACTGAGTAATGCGATGCGAAATTCTGGAGCTTGGCACGGGTATCCAAATTGGAAGGGCATATCTGGAACATTCAGAAGCACGGGCATATCAACTATTTTGACGTGATCACCTTGTGGTGATTACAGTTTTTTGACACTTTTTCTATGATACGAAATTTTGACTTGGGATTCGATTTTTCGGCAACGTTTTCGTGATGCGAATTTTGCATCCCCTTGGGATATGAAATTTGGGTTGATGCATGGAAACTCCACTTATAATTACCCCCTCTCTTGGCATTCAAAGGGAATGGCTTTGCTTGGTATTTTGGGGCCTTAGGCATGCAGGAGATCTTTCTTTGGAGCACATTAATGGCTTCCATGGCCATTCTCATGGCTTTTGGATATCTCTTGGACTTGTAAACTTCATATAGAAGTTTGCCTACGACTTTTTGGCATCTACTTGGACTTTTGGCTTGCTTTTGGACATTTTTGGATATTCTTGGACATTGGATCTTTTCATTCGCCATTAGTGTTCATACTAACACAATTTGGCTTAACAAGGAAGAAGAAGGGTATTATTGTCAAAGTTAGGAGTTAACAAGATATTTGTTATTCTATTATACAACTTTGTACTTTCAAAGTTTCCGAACTTGGATAATCAATGTAATCGACAAAATTATGATGAATGATTAGTATAAAGTGGACGTAGTATTAGTGCCAAACCACTATAAAAGGTTATGCGTCCTTTACATTTCAAAATTTTGGTTATTTCTTTACATTCAGGGGTTGGCGTGCGTGAGTGGCAAACTTTCCAAATCAACTCTTTGGTGCACTAGGAAGGGGCGCAACAATTTGATTTTGGCTTCAGTCTAGGTTCTTGACTTTAGTTCTCGGATTTGGTTCTTGACTTTGGTTTTGGTCTTCAGATTTGGTTTCAAAATTCATTTTTTTCAGAAACAGAACTCGCTCACTTTTCATCATGGTTAAATGCAAGAAGCTCGACATTATTACCGAGGCTCTAGACATTGGAGGTGAAGGAAGTCAAGAACTTTCTTTGACTGGTAATCCCTCAAACTACGTTACTTGGGACAACCTCAACGGGATGACTAAGGATTTGTATTAGGATTTGAACGCTCGACTCGAGCAGAAAGAGGAAGCGATGGATACTTTTCTCGCTCATATTAAGTCTAGACTTGGAAATGCAGGAAGGTCGACCGGCAAGGTAGTTATTATCGAGATAAGTGCTAGTGTTCCGCAAGTCGTGACCTGGGACTTGGGGGCAACCCCACAAACTCTTCAGCAGGGTGACGCCGAACCTCGGACTTGTGTCGTTCCCGCTACACTCGGGATCAATGCCCCTAATTCTGACATTGCTAAGACTCGTGACATTTTGATTGGACATGTCGCGGGTTTCGTTATTGGTAATGTGGCTCAAGCACCTTTGCATGCAGGTTTGGATGGTAGTCCGGAAGTAAGGATTGCTCCTGTTGCGGCTCCTCAGGCTAGGATTCCACCAGAGTTTCTTATTGCAAATCAACAAGTTGCTAACATGGACTTAAACGCTGAGGGCACTAGTGTCATCTTGGATAACTTGAATCAGTTTCTTGCTTTTGGTCACGGATCTCAAAATCACAGATGTTATTCATTGATTTACTCGAGGTCGTGCCTCGTCTTCGGATTTGGATTGTGTTACTCGCAGTTCGTTCTCTTTGGATATCGGGAATTATCATAAGCCAATGGACTTCAAATTGCTGATGTTGGAGATTTGTGATGATAGGAAGGATCCGACTGCTCACTTGATGTGCTATTTGCGACATATGGTAGTTCTCTCAGCTTTGGTTAATGTCATGGAAAAGTATTTTATGCTTTATTTGACAGATATTAGTGCCATGTGGTTTTGGCAGTTGGAAACAGATTCGGTTCACTCTTGGAATGCATTGGTTGTAGGTTTGTCGAGCGGTTCGGAGTTCACATTGCTTGCCCAAAAAGCATTATGACTCTAACAGCAATTAATTAAAATTCTGGCGGGACTTTGCGTAAGCTCTTGAAAAGGTTTAATGCGGCGGCGGGGTTGATCGACAGACCCGAACCATCCCCGTTTTTGATGGTTGCAGCCGATGGTATTCTGTATAAGTCTGACTTTAAAATATCATTGCAATAGGACCCGCCAAGGGATCTCAGTGAGTTATACTATAAAGCGGAAAGGTTTCTTCGCGAAGAGGATTCGAGGACTGATAAAAAAATTTTCGAGGCTAATTGGTTAAGGGTAATGCACTGCCCGACTCTAGCAAAGAAAATGATTCTGGCATACGTAAACCCCCTTCAGGGAATGGTCAAAACATGGATTGGAAGAAACCTAAGTTCCCATCTTACTCGGAACTTACCCACACCCAAGAAGAGATTTACTTGGAAGTTCATCCCTCGACACCTTTCAGAAAGACTCTCGCATGGGAGTCAACTCAAAGTGGAAAGGATTTTGGTCGGCATTGCTTGTTTCATGAACTCGATGGCCATAACACAAATAATTGTCAACATATTCTCGATATGGTTGAAAAACATGTCAGGCGCGGTGAGCTGGCACGATTTGTTCGAACTTGAGTTGTGGTGCTAAGACAGGCACAACCTCCTTATGCTACTTAGGATAGGTCCGGGCCCAGTGCCTATGGTGGCATTGTTATTAACTAGTCCTAATTCTGGCTCTAGCATCTCGGATGTAGGCCTCTCGGACATCAGTATCTTTTGACTTGTGGTTTCTGGTCATTTGACATTGTGGATTCTTTGGTTACTTGGCTCTTATTTTTGTTTGGTTCTTTGGATTCTTGTCTTGGGTTTTTGGTATTTCGGCCTTCTGGCTCTTGCTATCTCTCTGGTTGCTTGGTTTCCGGTATTCTTTAGCTTTAGGGATTTGGTATTTTAGCTTTTGATGTTTGGCTTTATGGTTCTTGGTTTTTTGGCTTTTGGTGTTCTTGGTTTTCTTTGGCTTACGGTTTGGTCCTGGCTTCTTTCGAACATTTGTTTTTCGGGCTTTGACCCCTAGTTTTTGCTTTTTAGGCTTTGGCCCTCTGGATGTATCTTTTTGGATTTCTGGTTGTAGATTGTAGTGTTGACCTACCCATGTATGGGATCCCTTATAAACCCTGCGCATGCCCTTTGCTCGACGACACGCCATCACCCCTCTAGTTATTAATAAAACTCAATAGTTCTGGCTCTTCTTGGTCATCTTGCTTTGGCAAGGCCGCCTTGAACTCTTCTGGCTTTTCTTGGTTGTCTTGCTTCAGCAAGGCCGATTTGAACTCTTTTGGCTTTTCTTGGCTGTCTTACTTTGGCAAGGCCGCCTTGAACTCTTCTAGCTACTCATGGTCGTCTTGCTTCGGTAAGGCCGCCTTGAACAACTCTGGCTTTTCTTAGTCTTCTTGCTCTGGCAAGGCCTCTTTGAACTCTTTCTGATTTTGGATTTTGAATGGTTAAGTTTGCTTACCTATGTAATAGGAACCAGAAAGATCCTAGACATGGTCTTTGCGGACGATAAACCATTCAATCTCTTTCATGAATGAATTTGAAATCAAAATGGCTAAGTCTGCATACCCACATATGGGAACAGGCGAGTCCCTAGGCATGATCTTTACAGATAATAAATGGTTAGGTTTTCTTTTCTGTTTTACGAAAAACTCCAAGTTTTTTAACTTTAATAAAAATTACCCAGTTTTTCGGGATGTCGATTGCGAACTAAGGAAACTAAAATTGGATTGCAAACCCTAAGGACTCCGATCCATGGTTTTTGGACTCGGTTCGCCAAGTTCACACTTTAGTTTTTCTTGGGCGTCTTACCTCGGCAAGGCCACCTTGAACTCATCTGGCTATCCTGGTCACTCTGTCAGTTCCTGGAAAGGTCACCATGATTTGTAGCTGGTAAGATCTTTGCTCATTTGGCTTTGGATTGTTCTGTCGGTTCATGATGGATGACTCACCTAGTTATAATTCGAGCAATCTTGTCGGTGACACGACAAGATCGCTCACTCCTGCCTTTAGATCATCTTGTCGCGATAATTCATATGGTTATCTGGTTATCGATTACTTTGGTTTTATGGATGTCAGGATTCCCCGATTTCCCAGCTATGGTTACCCCGGTATTCAGGCTGTTGGGCCCTTGAGGCCTCTCAGTTAATCGGGTTACTTCGGTTATTCTATTTGTTCGATTATTTCAGTTATCTCTTAAGGAACGATCCAGAGTGATCGTCGATTTTCATTGGATTTCGGGCTTTGAATTCATGGTTAATGCGATCGTGGCCCTTCAACTTTCTGGTTATTTGATTCCCTTCGGACTTCTCCTAGCATTGGTTTACGAATTCCTGTATTTTTGGTTTACTCGCAAAACACATTTACCTTTGGTCAAGGAAAATATGTTTTGGGGCAAAGTATTGACCCGCTTTTTGGCAAAGCAGTCACACATCAAGATTATGGTTAGCGTGTGTGCTCGAGTCTCGAGGACATCGTTTGAAAATACAAAGCACTATTTTTGAAGTCGCAGAGTATTCGCAAAAGATTGGAAATATCGTCGATTCCTGAATCGCCATTTTCAAAATGGAAAACTCGTTAAAATTGTGGAACTCTGGCATGGCAAAAATGCATGATCGACTCAGTTTGATTAGCTTAAAATTCTTGAGCACCTCAGTCCGATCATAGGGCAAAATTTGTTGAAGGAAAATATTTTGGATTTTGGCCAAATCAGTGTTGATCGCTCCAAAACTGCTACGTGGCACGTGTTGATCATCAAAAAACACCTGCACAACTCAATTTAGCAATTTGGAAAAGTCTTGGATTGACACTCAAAATGGGCTGATCGACATGGTGCGATCACTTAAAATCATATGTGTGCATCAGTTATGGCACAATTTCAGAATTTGTCATGAAACTAGGACATTTCACATCACTAAGGTTTCGCATCCAAACCGATGCCAAATCAAGTGTTAATCACTCCAAATTAGGGGTGCAACACGGCAATGCGAGGCAGAAAACACAGTGTGAAATATTGGATCGGAGCAGGGCCGGATGCGAAGGATATAACATAGAATCTAGATACGAAAAAACTGTTATCACTCCAGGATGCAATAGAATTTCTGGGGTGCGACTCGGTGATGCGATGTGAAATTCTGGAGCTTGGCACGGTGATTCAATTGGCAAGGCAGATCCAGCATGTTCAGAAGTACGTGTAGATCAGCTATTTTAAAGTGATCATCTCGTGGTGATCACTGTTCTTTGACGCTTTTTCCAGGATACAAAATTCTGAATTAGGATTCGACTTTTTGGCTAAGTTTTCATAATGCGAATTTGGCATCCGCTCGAAATACGAAATTCAGGTTGGTGCATGTAAACTCCACCTATAAATACCCTATCTCTTGGCATTTAATGGGGTTGGCTTGGCTTGGTATTTTTGGACCTTGAGCATACAGAAGAGCTTTCTTGGAGCTCATTAATGGCTTCCATGGTCATTTCCATGGCTTTTGGACATCTCTTGGGATTGTAAACTTCATATAGAAGTTTGCATACAACTTTTTGGCTTCTACTTAGACTTTTGGTTTGCTTTTGGACATTTTTGGATATTCTTGGACATTGGAGCTTTTCATTGTCCATTAGTTTTCACGCCAACACACTTTGGCCTAACAAAGAAGAAGAAGAACATTTTGGTCAGAGTTTGGAATCAATAAGATATTTGTTATTCTATTGTACAACTTTGTACATTCAAAGTGTCCGAACTTGGATAAAAATTGTAATCGACAAAATTATGATGAGTGGTTACTATAAAGTGGACGTAGGCATTACTGTCAAGCCGCTATAAAAGGTTGTGTGCCCCTTTACATTTCATCATTCTACTTATTTCTTTACAACCAGGGGTTGGCGTGCGTGTATAGCTAACTTACCAAATCAACATATACTACCAGTATATAGTTTTGAAAACCAATATATATATAGATCCATGCTCTCTCGTATATATTCACTCTCAATTTGGTACTTCTTAGGTTAAACAATGCAACCTAAACTATGATACCACTTGTAATGATCTACCTACACTATTGATGCTCTCAACCTAATATTGTGGTATTCGAGCTCCAGATCGATGTAGAACGATTAATAAGGTAAGGAAATAGAAAGATAGCCGGGAAAAGGAAAGGGAAAGAAAAAATAGAAAAGAAGAGAAAGAATACAACACATAAACATAGAACATGTCATATATCTCACAATGCATCAAACAAAATACAGTAAAAACTACATGTATAAAACTAACAAGACCGTAATAGCTATATAAAGCATATAATCAAAATACTGGTTCATACAATCATACAACAATTGAGTTTATATGACAGATACATAAACTTACCGATAATTGTCTCTAATAGATAATCATACCGTCACGGCTCCACATTTTCACATAGCGGAATAAATAATAGTGCAAGTATAAATATGAGAAGATATCACCATCTGTTGGTCCAACTAGACAGCTCCAGATAACGCTTACACTTGTAGTGTTGCCTACTCGTTGATGTGTTTGACGAGTACCCAAGGTAAAAGTGGGAACATAAAACTTTTGGTCATATAATCAGTTTGATGTGAGAGATAAACAAATCACAAAACTGTAAAATTCGCAGTAACATATGGTACATAAGTTATGGAGAATCATACCTCATCCGTTCCTGCATCCAAAGAGTCAGCACATATGATAGAATAGTACATGCTACTAAAGTAATAAAAACAGAAATTGATATTGCTCAGAATAGGATTCTCAATCTCCAACTTCTCTTTGGTATCCTAAGATGATATCCTACTTAGAGAAATAAGAGATAGAACATGTAAAGAAACGATAGCATCATCAAACTATATTCTAGCTATCACCGTCGAAAGCATCAAATCCATCAGTAACTTGTATGATTAGCCCTGCTTGAGTCAAGGTCTAACGGAAAACCCCAGTTCTATTCGGACTACCATACATCCTATGTACATATGCCTTCCCAAGACAACTAGATCACTTCCTAAGCAAACAAAGGTACACAATCTCTCTGATCCTGATGGGCATCCCCCAAAATACCCCTGCTTCAAGTGCTCACTAAGAACTCTCTGAGGTATCAATGATTCCTTGGCACTCTCATTCTTTAATAGATATCCACAGTTCCATCTTTAGGTTTGATTCCTACCCAAACCAATCCATTATCTAAAAACTCATTCCATCTCGATCTTCCTACCAAACTTCTTCCACCACTCCCATCCGAATCCACAATCGAAGATTCACAACTACATTAGGCTATACATTCCAACACATAGAAGAAATTTACGAACCACAACCTCCAAGACAACCTTGGAGATTTCATCTCGCCATTCCATAGATTGCACCATCCATCTCTGCCTCTTCATGAAAAAGCCATTTCACTTCGCACCAAAGCCACACATCGAGGAGACATCAGCTCAAAACCACCATCGAACGAACCATCTCAAAACCACATCGTCGTCCATGTCAAATTGGCTAATATCAATAGTAGTCTATATATATCATTTTGCAATAATCGTTAATGACCACTCTGATCATATATTTAACCAAAACTGGTTAAATACACATCAAGCGAAAATGTTCGGCATTCAATCAAAAATCCAAGCTCTCGATCGAATTGATCCTCCATCTTTAGATCTATTACCAAATTCTAATATTGTTCCATACTATGCTCAGTCGCCATGCCCCAATTCGCCTACCTCTTAAAATCAATCGATATATTCTGATACTTTTTTATGAATCTGTCTCACTTATTCGAGTCTTAAGCATTTAGTTAGTACATACCAACTTGTGTGTTTGATCGATAGCGCAAATTTTAACGAATAAGGTTTCCTAGCCATATTTCGCCAATAAATGGCATTTACAACCAAACAAACAACCATCAAACCGATAAATCTTAAAATTTTCCATAATAGCATTTGTAAAATAAATAAAACTTATCTAAAGTAATTAATGTGAATTTGATGTCAAAATGGTTCAAATTTGGTAACAACGTCAAAATAGCATGCAAATAGGTAAAAGTGTGATATTTAGGCTAAATTAACCAAATTACTTTTTAGTTCATTTTATTTATCGCTTACTAGGTTCAATTATCCTAGAAATTATATTTTTGGGTTATAAATCATTCGAAGTTCAGTTACTCACCGTATTAACAACTATAGTTCAGTGAGAGATAATATCACTTGTCTTAGCCAAATCAGCCAACGTAAAAAATTAGAGCTTGTCAACATAAGCCTAAGGGAAAAAATACGTCCAAATATGATATTATTAGCCTATTTTGTGACCAGGCCACCCAAAACCCCGACGATCAGGATTACATATGTTGGAGGTTAAAAGCTCTCATACGTTCTAAAACCAGAGCTCGATTCTGATGGAAGGAGAGAGGATGTAAAAAAAAACTTAGCATTAGCGATAGTGGATCATATTGGATCAAACAAACTTTACTCGGATATATGGCATCTTTGCCTTGCTACATCAACTTCGGGTCGGAGACTGCTTTGGGTCGAATAGCTTGAATTCAGATTCAACCTGGCTGCAAGTAAGAAGACGCAACGAATAGGTTGGATTAGGTCGGAGGCACCGATCCAACACCATCCTCTCGATTACACCTGAAGAATCCTGGAACAACAACATCAATGGCACAGGTTGGATATAGATAGACCCGAACCCCTTTTTTTCTTGAAGCGGTTACCAAGCACATACGATTGGACCTATTTTTACTCCTATTTTCATGGGATGGATTATACTTGGCATACACGAACAAGATATAACTTCTCCCACGTTTTCCACTATTTTCGAAGTCCTCTATGATGCTGCCATGTGGCCATTCATCCCAACCGAATTTCTTCCCATAAATGCATGATTTCGCATTAGTCTCAAGGGGAGCACTTATTTGATTCATGGTCGTCACGATCAGGATTACTTATCAGAAAATCGCCATCTTCTCCAATAAAATCAATGAATTCGGAGAGAATTATTCATTGTATTCGAGTGATTGAATGTCTATATTCCTTGTAATTGTAATTTCTGAATGAACTGTGTAACACCCCACGTCCATTAATGTCACTCACAAAGGGAATGCATTAACTTCCATGGAGGTTTTAAGTGAATATAGAACAGAAAAATTACAACAAGACAGATAATAAGTAGTACTTGGAATCTAAAACTTCATTTTATTGCAGTGGAAATTTAACATGTTTGTTACATCATAAAACCATAAATCAGTGTCAAGTACAATATCCATCTTCATAAAACAAAATACATAATCCCATTACATAAATAGCCATTAAAGAAGATAACAAGCTGGACTTTACTTCAACGGTCCAAGCTTTCCAAGGGAGATAAAGCAATCCAATAAAACTCCACTAGAGCTGGGCCCAACCTGAGGACCTGGAGGGGGAAAAGGATAGAAATGGAGGGGGTCAGACATAAAGTCTGGCGAGTATGATAATTCTAACAATACTATTATCAAAATAACTAGACTAAGGCATAAGCTGGAAAACAAGGAAATGTCTATGAACTATTGGTTATGGAAAAGCAGATAAAGATAACGTTAAAGATAACGTTAAAGGCATACCTAATTACTAACGAATAATTACTACACTGCACCGCACATTACTACACTGCACCGCACCAGTCACCCTAAAGGTTGATCCCACTTGCTTCACACAAAAACTATATAAATAGCCTTGCATACCCCTAGCTGACTACATAGGTGTCGTCTGCCCCTATCTCCGCTAGGTGTACCCCACTACCCACTTTCGATCGGCTCCGTACTCATAGATACCCGTGCTGGCCCCACAGTGGGGTATATCACTCCCCTAAAGTGGCAACCTGATACAACTTGAGAATGCACGGCTTATACCTACATGATGCAACAACGTCTTACCTACCAACCCGGGTCCACACACGCATATGAAACCCGTTGGACTTGCGTTGCCACCGCTACCTCGTTTTGGCCTCTTATAGTCAAACCCAGTATGCGTGTCCCGTCCTCGACTTGGGTCGAGCCCGCAAAGATACGTTTGGGATACTGGTTGAAATGGGCCCCTACAAGCTACCCACCTAAGCTTGTCACCACTAGTATATCCCACTTAACCCTCTTAGTCATGTTCATTTACATGTGTGTTTGGTTAAGTCTTACTAATCGTATTTCACATGCCACTAAGGGCACCCACTAGATCCCTCATGCCACCCAAGGCACATACTTAACCCCCATGTCCCACCTTACATGTTTATCTGGTTAAATATTTCTTAATTCATTCAGGCCATAACCTCATAAAGACCTCTCACATTAGACTGGCATTTATGGCAGCTGGATTTGTCGGGCGGGTCCGGGCAGTCTTACACCATAAAAGAGTCTAACCTCGTGTCTTTACAACTGTTATGCTTTAGTTTAGGCCTAGGACCTCTCACATTGGGCTGACATTTGTGACCACTGGATTTGCCGGGCGGGTCCGGGCAGGTTTAAGTCACAAACGAGTCCAACCTTTTGTCCTAAGCATTGATTATCACTTATAATCTTTTACCCCAGTTTTAATAATTCCCTATTCAAATTATTAATTAACTCCAATTTTAATGATGTCCATAATTGACTCAATTATGACCATCCACTTATGGCATGCAAAATCATATCAATTGCACCCCAACTTCTTAATGTTAAATCCTTAATATTACCCCTACCCCACGTTTATATGTTCGCTTATTCAACGCAGAATATACGTTAGACTCGAATAGTCTAACTTATAGCACAGAAATAAATTATCACAACATATAGGCAAATAAAATAAATCTAATCATATAGGGGTGTAACTTGCATAAACTACACATGTTAAGGATCTAAAGGTCTCAACTTGTTAAATGTCACAATTTACATGATATGATCATAACCCAAATTTATGTATGAACTTGCATATGGGGTTTTATGCAACATAATGATGGTGTGAACTAGCATCTAATACATAGAATTCACATATGTCATAGCATAATTCTAGATGTCATAATTCTAGCTATAAAGAGATGTCATGGCATATGTTCATAATTTTTACTAATCAATCTAACTTGCATACATGGTTTGTCATATAAATCAACATAGCCCAAACATTATGATTTGATTAACATGAACCAATTAGCATAGATAATAACATCATGACTTTATAACATGTATGATTCATCACAATTTAGCATAGAAACTTTCAACATATATAACATCATCATAGCATGATTTACAACATATAGGATATCATCATCACATAGCATATGATTTATAACATACATGATAGCATAGGGTTTACAACAACATATACGACAATCCACATCATTCACTTATAATCCATTCATGACTTAATCTAATTAGTTTAACAATAATCTTGTTAAGATTATCATACTCACAGTTAGAGAAGAAAAGAGAGTCTTTATTTGCTTTAAAGTTGAGTAGGATTAGGGTTTTGATTAGCTTCTTCCTTCTTAGTTGGTGGCGGCTAGACTGACTTCCATGGCGGCGGTATAACGGTAGCTATTCTATTTTTCATGTGAATTAGAGTGAGAGACTACCTAGGTATTTATAGAGTTTAGGCTTTATTTAGACCGTCAGATCAACTCAGAACTAATCTCAGCCAACCAGATTAGGTCAAAACCCTAACGGGTCATCACTCGGTCAAAAACAGGCTCAGAACAAAAACTGCTCGGGGGGCAGGTCGACTGCCAGGTCGACCCCCAGGTCGACTCTGTAGTCGACCTGGTTGAGGCAGGTCGACTACCCAGTCGACTGCCCAGTCGACCCTAGGGTCGACCTGGGCCTGACGGGAATTTTCCCGCCTGCCTGTTTTGACTCTGAATTTTTGAATTTTAAATTTCTGAAATCTGTTTTGAATTTTCTGAAACTTCCGATGGCCATAACTTCTTCATACGAAGTCCAATTCACGCAAACTCGGACTCTATTTCAACCATAATTCTGAGACGAACACAATGGCGCAACCCGTTTCCCACAATTCTCACGTCTGAGATTAGTTATTCTTTAATTTGTGAATATTAATATTAACAGAATTACGGGGTGTTACAAACTGAGAAACTATAAAGTGAATGTAGGCTTGTTAACGCCGAACCACTATAAATCTCATGTCTCTGCTTGATTTTGTATGTTTTCATATCATTATTCTCCACAAATCTTAGACGATTGGGTGTTAGTGCCATTTTTTGCTCTAACATTTAGGTGCTTTCACTGAGAAATGAAGATTCTAAGATCTTCGGATTATTTATCTATTGTTTGGATCACTAAGTCCGAAGAGATAATCCGTATTCTCATCACTTTCAAAGTTTTCAACGAGTTCAGCAAGTTTGTGTACTATGGCTCCAAAAAGATATAGGAACCGTCAAATTTCACAAAGAGATGAAACTAAATCGGAGAATTTTGGTTGGTGGTAATCAGTTTGGAGTGTCTCGGATCGATAAATTCAGTGGAAAGTTTAACTGACAACATCTCTGATCGGGTCGGATATATTGGATCGGGTCGGACTCGACCCAACCCCACCTAGCCATACCTCGGCTCGAAGACCAAATTTTGATCCGGCCCAGAGTGGCACCCGAACCGACCAGCTGATGATGCTCCGTTCCAGAGTTGAGGAACTAGTCCGATCCGACCCAACGTGAAGACATCTCCGAACCGCAACATGAAGGCATGATCCGATCCGTCCCGAAACAGCTATTTTTGGAAAAAATACATATTTTTGATCATTTTAGAAAATGCTCCATCTTCCAAAATCGCCGCCGGGACATGGGCCCCCGTACCCCCACCGGTGCTGCGCCCGGACCCGTTAATGGCTCGCCTTTGGCTCGAAGCATGGCTAGCCGTCGGCTCGACATATATTTTGGCTATTAGCGGCCATCAAAAGTTTGTCAATGAAGATTAGACGGATAGTCTGAGAATATCACAGCAAGATGGCAATGACTAGGATACTTCCCAAAGCCATGACACCTACTTAAATCAATAAGCCAATGTGCGGAACTATCGATCAGATTCAGCTTGACAATAATGACAGTATACGAGACAATGATTGTTTCATAGTAGCTTCCTCTTCCATAAATATGATGATGTATATATTTCACCAGTGAAACTGATGTTGTTCCCTAATGAGTAGTGACCACCTTATTTATGTGACTTAAACCTATCCAATCTGTAGAGCATCGAATGACGGTTATATCAAACTGTAACGACCTGGGTTTTCGGGATCCTGGTTATCGATATAAACTCAATGTCGACTATCCAAGCATCGGAAATACCAGATAGTTAACGAAAGAAATTAGAGGGTGGGGAATAGATAAGATAGAAAATTAGAATAGAAGAAGAAGAACATACACATCAGAGTAACACGAATCTCACAGCGGAACAAACAATATATAATAGATACATAACTTTGAAATAAAACCAGTATATTTATACAGTAACATTATCAGAGTACAACACTTACAACATAGCGGAAATAACAATAGCTATATAATCCTGAAGCCTCCTGCTCTAGCTCTTCAAGTATCTGTAAAATCCTGACTACTTGACTGCCCGTACAAAATTGGGCACCGAAGATTTTAGGGAAAACAAAACAAAATAAACTCTGGGTCAGTCATGTGACTGGTGTGACTAAACTCCAATCATTTCGGTTTAGCTTTTCAATATCCTTTCTAAAGAAATGATAATAGTAAGACCGATCAACACATAAACACGGATGGTTTTTACCTTACGATAACCCAAAACATTTCTTTAAAATCAATACTCTTCAGGTATTATAATAATGTCTAAATCAAATAAATAGCAATCTAGTGGAAATGCTTTCATCTCACGTTCCACATATATTACATACAATCAAACACCGCGGGCGCTTATTGGGTAACTGATTTCCAACTATGACAAGGTATGGAACCACCTTCCGATTAGTGTACTCTAGAAGCGATACACTGGAGTTGAACAAGAACATCTTGTAACTCTGCCGCACATGACAGGCCATTCATTTCGCTTGAATGTTCTGAACATATTATCACCTAATGGTTGGTATACCAACATAACCGTTCCCGAGAGATACAAAAGTGAAAGAAGTAACAAATATGAATATTCTCTAGATGTTGACAACATACCCTAATTAGGTGCGACCCACTTAGCCATGTTGCCTGCCTGATTTCTGTCATTTCCCAGTTGATGAGGCTTGAAGTCATAACGTATTTTTTAACAGATCACTTTTTTAATTACTTTGAATGCCACATCGTCATACCTGTCAAATCGCAAATTGATTTCCCCAAAAATATCACGGGTATAAGCTAAGAGAACCGAATTCCTCTGCCACCAACGTAAATACATTTGAAACGATCAACTTACGCGATCTACCAGATATACTCTGTCAGACATTCGTCCATTCAAGTTGTCCTGGGACTGGACAACCCGAAGGCACTATTTTGTAAAACCATCTTACGCAATTTCTACCTAGGATCTACTGAATATCCCTTGCATAACTCTGCCTTCAATTATCTTCATCATATTTTATTCGCAATGCTAATGCCATACGGAGTGGTTTTCGGATAATATATCTGATCCCGGTCTCTCCGTGTCGACAACGGAAATGGTCAAAATCATTGATAGTCGGTGATTTAACCATCAAAGGAAAACATGTGTACAAACAACGGTCGTATTTCCAAATGGAAATCTTATCGATCAATCATCAATCCACATTTATCTCTTTAAATTAATTTATCATTAATTTATTTCATTTCCCTATTCTCGTTTCTATATATTCGTAAATTCTTATTTTCTAAATTTAGAAAATATACGTTATTAATCATTGGAAAACATTTCCATATTTACTCTCATTTCTTATTTGGAAAACGTTCTCAAAACTCCATCATTGGATTTAAACAGATGTTTTAAATAAAACATCACGACGCCAACTCGAACCATTGCACTCATTAACTAAATTCACTTAACCAGCCTTCACTATCAAACCTTAACCATTCCTTAGTTAAAAACAAAGTCAATCAAGTTGGGGTATAACTACCTCTCAGACCTTAACTGAACAACAATTCTAACTTTTAAATAAACAAAGTTCACCTTCTAAATCTTTAACAAATTTCCTTACGTAACTCTTGGATTCTATTTACGAATCCACTTCTTTTATAGAAATCATTGGATTATAACAATAGTGTTACAATCCCATGCTTCTGAAATATAATAACTTAAATATAACTTTTATTTTATTTATTTGAATAAATAAATAAACAACTAATTTATTAATAAATAAATAAATCTTGATTTAAAAACCGGAAAGCAAAAAGTACTTTCCCGATTTTGATATAATCGAATTCCACGAATAACTCTCTTTCAAGTAATCTTTATTCGATTAACTTTCTTCGAATAACTCTAATATTCGATTAACTTTCTTTGAATAACTTATATTCGATTAACACTCTTCGAATAACTTATATTCAATTAACTCTCTTCGAATAACTAATATTCGGCTAACTGTCTTTTTAAATTCCTATTCAAATTCGATTAACTTTAATCAATTAACTCTAATTCGATTAACTCCAATTCGGTTAACTCCAATTCGATTAACTCTAATCGATTTACTCTAATTCGATTAACTCTCTTCTCTCCTTTATAAATATTTTGTTTGAAAATATTTACTTCATCCCTTATTCACATCGAATATGAATAAAATTTCTTTTATCAAATTAATATAGTTTGATTTTGCAATTTAAAAACACTATCCCCAAATCTAATTTCTTTTTATACTTCTATTTATATAATTATCTGTAAAACCTTATTTTATACTTCTAACACTAAAATCTCATTTAATTCCCTTTTTAAAAAACTAAGCTCAAACTCCATTTGAAATATCAGTGTTAAAATCGATTTCTACTTCTCTACATAAATCCAGACTTATATTTTAATTTATCCAATGATAAATATTTTACTTAATTTATAAATATCGTTTGTAAATTAATCTTCTTAAATTATCTGTTAAAACAAGTTTATATCTAATATCTACTTTAAATTAATCTTTTCCATTTAACATACTAAAACCGATTTTCATTTTCTATTCATTTCCCAAATATTTCCTTTCATAAAATTCTATTCATTTTATAAATATTCCCTCTTCTATTCTATTTGTTTCACAAATATTTCCTTTATATAATCCTATTTATTTTCCAAATAAATATTCCTTTTATCATTTAAAAATCCTTTAGTTTTATAAATATTTCCTTTTCAATGTACACTTTGAAAATTCCCATTTTACATCCTAGTATTATTTATTGTATTTAAAATACCAATTAACCAGACCAGTGTCATCATAATCAATCACAGGTTTTATATCACATCATATATCACAATATATGAAACAAACAGCATTATAAATATTGAGGAATCCAGTTGGATCCCTCCAACCTGTTTCCCTGCATCATAGATGTTAAATAATATAAATAACATCGATTTCATTTCAATTTAAAATATTCTAATAAACAGAATCAATATTCGATTATTGATATATATATATATATATATATATATGTCATTATCTGTAGTTTCAACCAATAAATCAGCAATTCAACCAAACAATCAACACATAGCAATCAATCATCATTTATCGATACTAGATTATATTTAAAGAAATATAAACTGTACAGAGTTAGTGAGATTTACTCACATTGGACGATCATCGTTAATTAAAGAAAACTGTCGGTTGATTCAGACAGACGATTTATTTTGTTATAAATTGTAACGAGCTCTAATTCACTCCGAGTCAGTTCCACGTTGTAGTGTCCGTTCCTACGATCCCAACGGATCCTGTTTTGCCCAATTCTGATTGCAAATGAGTAAGTTGTAAGCATTATTGTTTTATACATTATTTAAATTAAAAATAAAACTAATTCTTTCATAATTGGGCCTTAATCCTCTCACCTGGCGCAGAACTACACAGATCTGCACCTTCCTTTCTTCCTAGAAATGTAAATCCACGCTCCAGAAAAACCACTCCACCATTTCTTCTATTTCAACCTTCCACTAATGCTCCCTTCTTAAACGAAAGCTCAAACAAATTTCATCAATTCCTCTCTTCAAAATCTCGTTAACCCCACAACAATTTCGAATAGCTTGCACACTACTGTTGGTATGCGACTTCGAGGATTTCATCTAGTTCGCACAGTAATTTGTGCGACACAGTTTCGAACAGAATTTCACAAGCAACTCAAAACTCAAGCTATTCGATCTCCTGATTCCCAATATGAACCCGAAATGATTTAAAACATTCTAAATCTCACCCAAAAAGGAACCCTAGAACACATTGGAACTATTTCGATGAACGGGATGACGTCGAACTGGGAATTACACACACGGAAATGAAGTTATTGCATTTGCTGAATCTATATATGCATATACTGTGATTTTTAAACCTTTGCTTGAATTTGTATGGATTTTCAAAGCTACGATTTTTGCTGTAGAGAAAAAAAGGGTGACGACGTTCTTATGTTTTGACCAGAGAAAGAATGTTGGGGTTATGAGGAATGTGTTAGAGTATTTATAGAGAAATTTTAATATTTTAATATTCGAATTTTATATTTATTTTTAATCAATCGCTATTTGTATTTATCATTAAAAATACGTATGATCACATACAATACCCAAATTCGACGAAAATGGACATACAACTATAGCTTGACATTACGGACCCAACGAAGCTTATTTTATCGAATTCCAAATCTGTTTGCTCAGCGTATTTTTAAAGCCAAATTATTGTCCGTTTTTTACATTAAAAATCCCACATGGCCACATACTGACTTAAAAATCACGAAAATTGAAATCTAACAATAATTCAATATTCCGGATCCAACAAAATTAATTTCTTCGAAAATGGAGGTTATTTGCAAAAATGGCTATTTTTAAAGCTCTAAATAAATCCATTTAAATATTAATATATTTAAAAATAATTAAATTTAATATTAATAAATTAATATTATTGTATATATATTTACACAAAATATCATATAGCTTCAAAATAAATATATATGACTTTATAACTCGATATTTCAAAACCAGGCTATATCGATAATCAATATATAAAATAAAATCCTTTTATAATATAAATATATCGTTATAACTTATAAAGAAATCCATAGTGACTTTTCAAAAATTTGATTTGAACATAACATAAAATCTATATGACTAAATCCCGATATTTCTCCTCCATTAAAAAAATATACTTCACCAGCTCCGAACGTTACTTGTTTCACAGAAATCTGACTTAAAACGGATTCTGTATATTCATTTAAAGTTCGAATAACCAAATTACGAACTACCGCCCCATTTCGAGCTCGATTATAATTATAATAAAATTATATGTTCAACTGTCGTTTATATAATATATCGTTAATATAATTCAACTCTAAATTGAATTATATATTTTAAATTGTCCGATTCACACAATATTGTCAATTCCATTAATTCTGACTATTTCGGAATTAAATATATTATTCTATTATTTAATTTAATTAAATATTCAATATTATATAATTAAGCAACCATTTAAATCTCTAAATCATTATCTAAATAATTAAATAAATTAATTATTGTACCGTAAAAATACGGGACGTTACATTCTTCCCCCCCTTAAAAAAATTTCGTCCTCGAAATTGCTAAGGTAGAAAACAAACCCTATTAACTGGTTTAACATTATTTGTTTTACTTATCAACTTCAGTTTTGAATGAACCAATTGATTTCAATTAAAATATTAATTAATTCTTACCAACGAAAATTTTCAAAAATTCGGAAAATTTTCTGACACCTTAACTTTTCAAAAAATTTCGCCAGCACCTCCTTTGTAAGAGTCAATAGCTCAAACTCCAACTCGCCTCTCTAGGCCTTCTTCAATTCCAAAGAAAATCAAACAGCCAAGCGGCTTGCCGATTCGGCTCATCAAAATCTCAAACCCATATACAATATAAACTGGTACCTTTTTGTTAGGCATATCAATATATCCTTTCCATGTGTTACCAATTTTGCATATACCAATGCCATCCCAATCATTCGGTTATACCCAAGCCAAATTCTGTTCTTAACTCAGATTCCATTTTTAATTTCAACTCTTAATTTTCCAGTCAAATTCCATTTCAGATTATCTCTAATCCAACTTAATTCGATACTTTCTATCTCAATTCATTTTCCACTTAACTGGTTTCAATTCAATTACTATTTCTATTTTCTTTTACAAATTCTAGTTTAATTTGTTTTAATTTAAACAATCTTCCCCAGGGAATTTCTAATAGTTTAGATTTTCTAAAACCAGATATCCCTTTTCAGGATTCAAAACAACTTGCTTTCCACAAAACAATTCAAAAAACAAAATCTTTGGTAGTAATCCGTCACTTAGCAACTCGAAAATGACACTGATGATGTGGCCATCATCATCAGTGTTATTTTCCAGCTATCGAAGTGAGTTCAATACTATAACAATTTCAAAACTCATATTTAAACATTTCCGTTATGAAATCATTTTCAAAATATCCTTCACAATGCTTAGGATTTTAAAATTCTCATATATTTAATCCAATTCCATTTACAAACACTTTTCATGTTTTTGGAATTTTAATTCCAATTCTGATTTAAATTCAGATTTAATTCATATGATTTCATATATTATACTTATATAAATTCTAACTGGTTATTTATATAACCATTTCAATTTATAATCTCATCTGATTATAAACACAACCAACACATCCATTATACGATAATACTTCAAATATTAATCACCCTTTTATATCAAAATATAATTTGGGTAAAATTATTTTATTTACCCGCTTTTCAAAACATACAGTGTCGGTTCATCGTATTCGAGTGTTTATGATTCCCTACCGATACTGTGGATCAAACTGATCGATTAAAACCCATAAACAACTCAACCAATAAATCTCCACAATATAAAATCATTTTATATTGAATAACAAATACGCGCTCATATATATACACTCAAACTCAATCTAGGGCATTGCTAATCCTATCTCAACTTAGTCACGGCACAGAGCCAAGGTAATTACTTAACCTTAAGCTTTGATACTACTGTAACGACCCGGGTTTTCGGGATCCTGGTTATCGACATAAACTCAATGTCAACTATCTAAGCATCGGAAATACCGGATAGTTAATGAAATAAATTAGAGGGTGAGAATAGATAAGATAGAAAATTAGAATAGAAGAAGAAGAAGAACGTACATGTTAGATTAGCACGAATCTCACAACAAAACGAACAATATATAATAGATACATAACTTTGAAATAAAAACCAGTATACAGTAACATTATCAGAGTACAACGCTTACAACACAGCGGAAATAACAATAGCTATATAATCCTGAAGCCTCCTGCTCCAGCTCTTAAGGTATCTGTAAAATCCTGACTACTTGACTGCCCGTACAAAATTGGGCACCAAAGATTTTAGGGAAAACAAAACAAAATAAACTCTGGGTCAGTCATGTGACTGGTGTGACTAAACTCCAATCATTTCGGTTTAACTTTTCAATATCCTTTCTAAAGAAATGATAATCGTAAGACCGATCAACACATAAACACGGATGGTTTTTACCTTACGATAACCCAAAACATTTCTTTAAAATCAACACTCTTCTGGTATTGTAACTCTGCCGCACATGATCGGCCATTCATTTCGCTTGAATGTTCCAAATATATTATCACTTATGTCTGGTATACCAACATAACCGTTTCCGGGAGATACAGAAGCGAAAGAAGTAACAAATATGAATATTCTCTAGATGGTGACAATATATTCTAATTGGGTGCGGCCCACTTAGCCATGCTGCCTGCCCGATTTTTGTCATTTCCCAGTTGATAAGGCTTGAGGTCATAACGTATCTTTTAATAGATCACTCTTTTAATTACTTTGAATGCCATATCGTCATACCCGTCAAATTACAAATTGATTTCCCTAAAAATACCATGGGTATAGGCTAAGAGAAATGAATTCCTCTGCCACCAACGTAAATACGTTTGAAACGATCAACTTACGCGATCTACCAGATATACTCTATCAAACATTCGTCCATTCAAGTTGTCCTGGGACTGGACAACCCGAAGGCACTATTCTGTAAATCCATCTTACGCAATTTCTACCTAGGATCCATAGAATAGCCCTTGCATAACTCCGTCTTCAATTATCTTTATCATATTTGATTCGCAATGCTAATGCCATATGGAGTGGTTTTCAGATAATATATCTGATCCCGGTCTCTCCGTGTTGACAATGGAAATGGTCAAAATCTTTGATAGTCGGTGATTTAACCATCAAAGGAAAACATGTGTACAAACAACGGTCGTATTTCTAAATGGAAATCTTATCGATCAATCATCAATCCACATTTATCCCTTTAAATTAATTTATCATTAATTTATTTCATTTCCCTATTCCCATTTCTATATATTCGTAAATTCTTATTTTCTAAATTTAGAAAATATACGTTATTAATCATTGGAAAACATTTCCATATTTACTCTCATTTCTTATTTGGAAAACGTTCCCAAAACTCCTTCATTGAATTTAAACAGATGTTTTAAATAAAACATCGCGACGCCAACTCAACCAATTACACTCATTAAATAAATTCACTTAGTCAGCCTTCACTATCGAACCTTAACCATTCCTTAGTTAAAAAACGAAGTCAATTAAGTTGGGGTATAACTACTTCTCAGACCTTAACTGAACAACATTTCTAACTTCGAAATAAACAAAGATCACCTTCTAATTCTTTAACAAATTTCCTTATGTAACTCTCGGATTCTATTTATGAACCCACTTCTTTTACAAAAATCATTTGATTATAACAATAGTGTTATAATCCCATGCTTCTGAAATATAATAACTTAAATATAACTTTTATTTTATTTATTTGAATAAATAAACAAACAACTAATTTATTAATAAATAAATAAATAAATCTTGATTTAAAAACCGGAAAGTAAACAGTACTTTCCCGAATTCGATATAATCGAATTCCACGAATAACTCTCTTTCGAGTAATCTCAACTCGATTAACTTTCTATGAATAACTCTAATATTCGATTAATTTTCTTTGAATAACTTATATTCAATTAACTCTCTTTGAGTAACTTATATTCGATTAACTCTCTTCGAATAACTAATATTCGGTTAACTCTCTTTTTAAATTCCTGTTCCAATTCAATCAACTTTAATCGATTAACTCCAATTCGATTAACTCTAATCGATTAACTCCAATTCGATTAACTCTAATCGATTAACTCCAATTCGATTAACTCTAATCGATTTACTCTAATTCGATTAACTCTCTTCTCAATCCTATTCCAGATCCCAAATTCCTTCATAAATATTTTATTTGAAAAATATTTACTTCAATCCTTTATTCACATCGAATGTGAATAATATTTCTTTTATCGAATTAAAACAGTTTGATTTCGCAATTTAAAAACACTATCCCCAAATCCAATTTCTTTTTTGTATTTCTATTTATATAATTTTCTATAAAAACTTATTTTATACTTCTAACACTAAAATCTCATTTAATTCCCTTTTTAAAAACTAAGTTCAAATTCCATTTGAAATATCGGGGTTAAAACTGATTTCTACTTCTCTACATAAATCTGGACTTATATTTTAATTTATCCAGTGATAAATATTTTACATAATTTATAAATATCGTTTATAAATTAATCAACTTAAATTATCTGTTAAAATAGGTTTATATTTAATATCTACTTTAAATTAATCTTTTCCATTTAACATATTAAAACCGATTTTATTTTTCTATTCATTTCGCAAATATTTCCTTTCATAAAATTCTATACATTTTATAAATATTCCCTCTTCTATTCTATTTGTTACACAAATATTTCCTTTATATAATCCTATTTATTTTCCAAATAATTCCCTTTATAATTCTATTTATTTTCCAAATAAATATTCCTTTTATCATTTAAAAATCCATTGATTTTATAAATATTTTCTTTTCAATGTACACTTTGAAAATTCCCATTTTACATCCCAGTTTTACTTATGGTATTTAAAATGCCAATTAACCAGACCAATGTCATCATAATCAATCACAGGTTTTATATCACATCATATATCACAATATATGAAAACAAACAGTATTATAAATATCGAGGAATCCATTTAGATCCCCCCAACTTGTTTCCCTGGATCACAGATGTTAAACAATATAAATAACATCGATTTCATTTAAATATGAAATATACTGATAAACAGAATCAATATTTGATTAACGATTTATATATATATCGTTATCTATAATTTCAACCAATAAATCAACAATTCAACCAAACAATCAACACATAGCAATCAATCATCATTTATCGATACTAGATTATATTTATAAAAATATAAACTGTACAGAGTTAGTGAGATTTACTCACATTGGACGATCATCGTTAATTAATGATAATTGTCGGTTGATTCAGACAGACAATTTATTTCATTATAAATTGTAACGAGCTCTAATTCACTACCAGTCAGTTCCATGTTGTAGTGTCCGTTCCTACGATCCAAACGGATCCTGTTTCGCTCAATTCTGATTACGAATGAGTAAGTTATAAGCATTATTGTTTTATACATTATTTAAATTAAAAACAAAACTAATTCTTTCATAATTGGGCCTTAATCCTCTCACCTAGCCCAAGAATTACACAGATCTGCACCATCCTTCCTTCCTAGAAATGAAAATCCGTGCTCCAGAAAAACCACTCCACCGTTTCTGTAATTTCAACCTTCCACTGCTGCTCACTTCTTCAACGAAAGCTCAAACAAATTTCACTCAACTTCCTCCCATCAAAATCTCGTTAACCCTATAACAATTTCAAATAGCTTGCACACTACTGTTGGTATGCGACTTCGAGGATTTCATCTGGTTCGCACAGTAATTTGAGTGACATAGTTTCGAACGAAATTTCACAAGCAACTCTAAACTCAAGCTATTCGATCTCCTGATTCCCAATACGAACTCGAAATGATTTAAAATATTCTAAATCTCACCCAAAAAGGAACCCTAGAACACGCCGAAACTATTTCATTGAACGGGATGACGTCGAATTGGGAATTACACATACGGAAATGAAGTTCTTGCATTGCTAAATCTATATATGCATATACTAAGATTTTTAAACCTTTACATGAATTTTTATGGATTTTCAAAGCTACGATTTTTGCTGTAGAGAAAAAAAAGGTGACGGCGTTCTTGTGTTTTGACCAGAGAAAGAAAGTTAGAGTCAGGAGGAATGTGTTAGAGTATTTATAGAGAAATTTTAATATTTTAATATTTGAATTTTATATTTATTTTTAATCAACCGCTATTTGTATTTATCATTAAAAATACGTATAATCACATATACAATACCCAAATTCGACGAAAATGGACATACAACTATAGCTTGACATTACGGACCCAACGAAACTTGTTTTGTTGAATTCCGAATCTGTTTGCTCACACAGCGTATTTTTAAAGCCAAATTATTGTCCGTTTTCACATTAAAAATCTCGTATGGCCACATGCTGGTTTCAAAAATCACGAAAATTGAAATCTAACAATAATTCAATATTCTGGATCCAACAAAATTAATTTCATCGAAAACGAAGGTCGTTTGCAAAAATGGCTATTTTTAAAGCTCTAAATAAATCCATTTAAATATTAATATATTTAAAAATAATTAAATTTAATATTAATTAATTAATATTATCGTACATATATTTACACAGAATATCATACAACTCCAAATAAATATATCTGACTTTATAACTCAATATTTCAAAACCAGGCTATATCGATATTCAATATATAAAATAAAATCCTTTTATAATATAAATATATCGTTATAAATTATAAAGGAATTCCATAGCGACTTTTCAAAAATTTGATTTGAACATAACTCAAAATCTATATGACGAAATCCCGATTTTTCTCTTCCATTAGAAAAGTATACTTCATTAGCTCCGAACATTTCTTGTTTCACATAAATCTGACTTAAAACAGATTTTGTATATTCATTTAAAGTTCGAATCGCCAAATTACGAACTGCCGCCCTATTTCGATCTCGATTATAATTATAATAAAATTATACGTTCAACTGTCGTTTATATAATATATTCGTTAATATAATTCAACTCTAAACTGAATTATATATTTTAAATTGTCCAATTCACACAATATTATCAATTCCATTAATTCTGACTATTTCGGAATTAAATATATTATTCTATTATTTAATTTAATTAAATATTCAATATTATTTAATTAAGCAACCATTTAAATCTCTAAATCATTATTTAAATAATTAAATTAATTAATTATTATACCACAAAAATACGGGACGTTACAGGAACAATCCGAGCACTACTCCGAAGATGCTTCATATGATCTTAGTTACTATGATTGTCGATAATGGGATACTAGGAAGCAACTAAGGATCCCAACATCCTAAAGCTACACTTCAATTGTATGATGTGATGAATGAAATATGTCCTGCGGTTCACCTCCCGAAGAACTTGGTTAACCTTTGCAATGGTTGTTTGCTGTCAACCGCATTGAGGAAGGCTAATTTCCATCGAATAAAGGTCAGGTCAACATACTTTGGTGCCCAGAGTTAGGTACTATTTGAACCACCACACGCCATGATTAGATCTATGGATCCTTGCCCGGATTATAGCAACTTGACTGCTCACCAACCACCATACAACCTTAGTCAAGTGATGAGAGCTCAAGATTAAAGAAAATATAACTCAACCATTAGCTCTCTACTTCTTATTTCCATTGTGACATAACGCATGAATATTACTTGAAGTCTCGCAAGATATGCTGTCGTATTCAAGCTTATCTGATCATGGTCTAGACCGACTAGCCCCAGCAGAATTCAAAGCTTACATTTCACCCTAGTGTCTACTGCTCAGTCCCAACCGAAGCTGGAGCGAGAATGGTTCGTGATGACCAAGTCTTCGGAAGAGCCTGTTATTTGGTTGGATGGAATATGCTATGCAACACAGATGGCGTGGAACCCAAAAACGATTCCCCTCTCGAGGGGATGTAGTTTGAAGGATGGATGGGCTTAGCAAGAAAGGGAGACATCGCAGAAAGAGTTGCTTGATGATCTGCCCGAAGGCATAGATCCCAGAGAGGATGAAGAATCGGGATGCAGGAGGGTAACGTCTAACGAAGCAATTGCCCAAAGATTGAAAAGCTCGTTTAAAACTTGTTGATTGCATTGAGAAAACTCTTCCACTATTTCCAAGTTCATCTGATTGTGATACGCACTGATCGGCCACTACAATAGGTCCTGTAGCGACCTTTGACATTCGAACGATTGCTTGACTGGAACATCGGGCTGAACCAGTTTGATCTCAATTCGCTCCTGAAGAAATCCATACAAGGGAAAGCGTTAGCCAACTTCATCGTTGAGTTTACTGTTCTCGAAGAGGATGTGTTAAATGAAGAAGATGGCCCCTCAAAATGAAAGATGAAAACCAAGCACCCGGAAGTTGTATACAGATGGTGCAAAGAATAATCGACAGTTTGGCGTTGGAGTTGTATTGATTCGAAGGAAATTCCAAATGAAGGGACTATGACTCGCAACTTTCCTAGAACGGGTAGAAGAACTGTTGGATGGATGGGAACATTACAACATTTCTTATATTCCGCAAATAGAAAATCAGAAAGTGGATAATCTGGCCAACCTAGCAAGTTCCGATAATCAGGAAGAGATGGAGATGATCCCAATTAAGACACTCAGAAGTTGATCCAGTGTTGGAGACCAAATTCGGAAGAGAGTCATGGACAACTCCCTTTAAAAACTTACTACAGCACAAAGTGTTTCCCGCAAGGAGAAGTAAAGGGCGTACCATCATTCGTTATGCCTTGAGATATGACATGCAAGATGACATTGCTTATTTCCTTTAAAAGGTTGTCCCGAGATAGATATCAACGAGCCTTAATGCTCAATTCACTACCCTAAATGATTTGACAAAATCACTAATCAACCTCCCGCTAGATGGGAGATGAACGCGAAAGAAAATTCTGGCGAACGATGTTTTGGAGTTAGAAAGTGAAGATTCACATTTTCACTCCCTTCATCGATTATTAGTCAAGTAACTCGAGCCAAAGACACTGTGAGCAACTGGAAATTCGAACGTCGATTACTCATGGTTACATCATTTAATTCAAAGCTGATACATCATAGGCTTGCATGATCGACGGCCTCAGGCTTGCCTGAAAATTGGCGATTTAAAAGTTTAGAGCACTTAGGCCTGGATGCTGATTCATTATCTGTACATTAGATCTTATTCCTGACGTGGGGTTGAAGGCATATTTGTGGATGGATAAGATATGACTATCCCTCTAGCAGCCGTATCTTATTTCCTAGCATGAAAAGTGCAAAAGTTTCTAGAAACATGGATCAATTATTCTTCTGCCAATTACTGTCCTAGCACCAATGTGATTATATGCTACCATTCGCGATACATACATGACTCCCTGACACTTAATCCTTTCCCTTTGCATGGGGGCAAGAAGGCGATTCAAAGGAGATGCGACCTCGTCATTCGCTTACAGTTCTAATTGCCTTTGTCACTCCAAGACCCCAATTAAGGTCTGTTCGTTCCTGGGACCGCCATCCCATGACGGTTTGAAAAGACGTTCATCAATAGCTAAATATTCTGGCAGCCATCCCCTGGTAGAGATTGGGCGAGGAAAAATGGACCAGCAAGGAGCATGCAATGCCATTTTCGCACAGAATGATATTCATTCCTTTAACAGGATTACTCTTTAACCGTGACTCTTATATTTCTATGCTTTACGAGTTATTGATGAAATTAACTTAGGTGAATTAATATGTGGATGATGCAGGTATCCAGGATCTACTATCGATCATACTTGTAACATCCACATACAGAGTTATGGAACAAAACCATAACGAGCACGACTGAATTGCTCGTCTACAAAGTTATGCCCTCCGTCTAAAGAAAATTTTATGTCTCAAGGTGGATCAGAGATGACCATCCACTCCTTGGCTCACATGTGGCACACCACAAGACAATTGTGCATTAAATCTTTGCATTTCAAAGTCGGAATCTGATTCTAGATGGACGTAGTTCGACCGTCTACGTGGCTCGATCCTATGCTTGACGCTACCAGAATAAAGGAGGCAGCATTGCCCCACAAAACCAGAAAAGTCTTTTCATAACAGTTATTACTGTTACTAATGATCTTTGTAACAGTTATAACCATTACAACAGCATATGTGACAAACTATTGTCACAAATATTGTAACGGTTAAAACCGTTATAAAGTGTTCATATTGTAACGGTTATTACCGTTATAAGATATGTGCTTTGTAAGACATAAAACCGTTAGGATGAAAATTTTATAACAATTATAACTGTTATAAATATTATTTTTATAACAGTAATAATTGTTGCAAATATGAAATATGTAACAGTTATTACTGTTAGTGTATAAAACTGACTATTTTCATACAATAATTTACTAATAGTTATAACTGTTACAAACGTGAATATTATACCAATACTGCAATAGGTAATTTCATACAGCATACACCAATAATAATATACAACATATAATATAACAATAACTTAAAGCAAATACAACATATCACAATCTATATCCTTAAGCAAATTCCATTTCGACCAACATCTAAATTTAACATACAATCATAATACCATTCATCATCCATAACAAATGACAAAATAACATCTAAGTATCATAATTTTGCATACAACCCTTACACAAAACGCAAACGGTTAACGGACCAAATTACAAATCCACCATCGATAAGATCAGATAGTATATACATACCATTTTGGGGTGCATCAAAAATTAACGCATCCGGATCCAGATCCTCCTTCACCCAAATGGCTTTCTCTCCTTCTAGTATAGTTCTATGATGATAATTTTTTTGCACTCCTACATATCCCTTCGCTACCCCCTTTAATGTTGACGACAATAACATTACTGACTGTTTATCTCTCGTGGATGATCCAATGGCATCAATAGAAGCAGTATGTAGATTGTTATTACCTCCATCAGAAGTAACTTCTTCACGTGGTGTCGTATTCCCTCCTTGTTGATTGATAAGAAGCTTCATAGATTGTTGCAAGTACGCTAATGTTGAGTCATTGATTTGATGTCTTCATGCATTTGATTTTGGTTGTTCTCCAATTTAGCTACTATTGCTTAGTTGCATTCTCTTTTGCCGCGATAATTGCTTTTGAAGCTTGTGTTATTTTTACTTGCTTTACATTGCATGTAGAGCTGATAGCACGACAATAACTTCTTCTTTTATCATATCCAAAAACTTCAGCAATGGGATCTTTATCAAAATTATCTAGACTTAGTGCATCATCGCCACCTTCTAATCTTTGTCTTGCTTCCGCTGCTTCAACCAAAGCCTACGATGTTCAACAAATACAATGATATGAGTCTATGCCTGATTAAAAAACAAAGAAAGTTTAACTGAAGATGCTTGATTAAAAACAAACAAAGAACTACCTGACATTCTGTCAAACAAAGAATTGACATTCATTTTGCTCGGCACAAGTTTAATGAGCCTGGCTCAGTAAAGCTACAAGGCTCAGTAAACTGAGCCATTCAGCTTAAGTTTACTGAGCCTGGCTCAGTGTAAACTGAGCCTATGGCTCAGTAAACCTGAGTCGAGTGGCTCAGCTTACTGAGCCTACAAGGCTCATTGTAACTGAGCCACTCGACTCAGGTTTACTGAGCCATAAGCTCTGTTTCCTGAGCCGAGTGGCTCAGTTACACTGAGCCTTGTAGGCTCAGTAAACTGAGCCACTCGGCTCAAGTTTACACTGATCTGCACAAAATAGAGTTACTACACAAAAAAAGTTGGGAAGGAGATCACAGATAAAGTAGGAAAAAAAAAGCTATATGGTGCATGAATTTACCAGTAGCAAACAAAACAAATATCCAAATGAAGCTATCTGCATATTGGTACAAGAAAACAAAAAAGAATAATTTATCACTCACTGCATCTTTTCACTTTTTATTTTTTATTATTTTAATTGTATTGTTGGCATATGGCTTAATGAGATTGAGCCCAAAACCTCAACACAGACAATTTGAAAGTATACCACTGTACCATAAGGGGCATCATAACCTACTGTTTTAGAGCTATATGGTTAGATGAACAGGATTTTTATCAGAAGTTGGTTTCTATGTGTCTAATTTACTTGGTAAAATTTGAAGTAAGACTCATCATAGACTATTTATCCTGCTTGTTTGATGCACTGTATATAATAGGAGCTTATGTTCCCCCATCAGAAGTTGGTTTCTATGTGTCCAGTCTACGGGGTAAATCCCCCCGGGTCAATGTGGACTGTTAAATATATAAATACGGACCATTCTTGGGATACAATAAACTAATATGTTATTGCAATACCAGATTGTGATCTGTTTTGTTGCAAAATGGAGCGACAAATGCAAAAACATGGAGACTTTTATAAATGAGCTTGCTGAAAAGGAAAAAGAAGTAGTTTTTATCACGGCGGATATTGATGATACGTAGGTAGGTAGGTTCAATTCATTTGGTTTTGATAATGCCACAGAAAAAGAAAAATTATTGTATATATGATTAAATCTTATTTAATCTTAGGCACTGGCGTGGAACTAACAAGTCGGAGCAGTGCCAGTGTATATTTTACTCAAGAGGGAGTTGATTGTCGATAAGGTTTATAGGTACAATAAGAAGGCTTTTCGTAATACCATATCAAAATGGAAAGATTTACCCGTGTATGAACGTTTTACAAAACAAACGATTTACCCGTGAATTCATGGAAGATACTGACTATGAAGAATCCTGAATGCTTTTATATTTATGTCTTCATTTTAAAATTTATGTATTAACTTTAAATAAGGTTTTTATTACACAGACATGGTTAATATTCTTGTTAGAGATTAATATTTATGTCTTTCATTGCGAAATCATCATGTGTTGGACTTTAGAACCTGAGACATTATGATTTTTCTCCTTTTTATAGTAGCCTAACTGCTTGTATGTTCTTATTTGTGCTTGATTTCAGTTGTACATGCTCTCGGCAATAAGTGACAATGAAAGTTTATGCCGATTTCGAAAGTAGGCAAGTTTACAAATTTTTTATTCTATTCTTTTACTTTTTCTAGATCTTTGTAAAAGAAGTGTATAAAAGTAATAATTAATTGTAGCAAAGTAGGCGTGGGTTATTTTTGAATCAATACCACTTCATTTTATTTGCTATTTTTATTTTTAATTTTTTGGCGATTTTACTTATATGTTCTTCATAAATTAGATATATGTGGTTTATGATTTAAACTAGTCGAAATAACCACGTTTATTGTCTCAAGCAAAGTAGATTAATTTTTCTTTTGAAATGCACTTGATATTCAAAGACCAACGTTCTAATGGTAGTACAAAACTTTAGAAGCGATTTGATGATCCTACCGATAAAGATTAGACTCTCATTTATTTATTTTTACAGTAGATAAATTAGATATCTACAGATTTATGGTACTTATCAAGCGTAACTCCACACAAAATTATATGCTATGCATCGTACTATCTTTCCTCAATGAATCATGATCCATCATCACTCTTAGAATTAAACGAACTTCTTGATTAACCCAAAGGAGTTGGGAAGGGATCTGAAAGAGTTATTCCGTTCATGATGATTTCAGTCTTGATCCTAGTAATTTGGGATCCAAATTCATCAAAGTACACAATAAGACATTGATGAAATATATTATGAAAAAAAATCTTTCATCAAAAAAAATCTTTCAGTCATAAAACACTGCAAAAAATCTTTCAATGTTGAACTCAACAAACTATATTATGAAACAAAAAAAACGCTCGGTTTCAGTTGTTTCCTTAAGCTGAAACCTGTTTTAGGTTTCAGTTTCCTGAAACCAAAATTGAAATCTGAAACAGGTTTTAGAACCGAAACCTGTTTCAGGTTTCAATTTATGTGAAACCTGGAACAGGTTTCAGTTTCCTGAAATCGAGCGACACCCGGTTTCAGAAAACCGAAGCCGAGCACCGCTCGGTTTCAAGAAACCGAAACCGAGCGGTTTCAGGAAACCTTAATAAAACTTAAACCAGTTGACTCAAATTGCAAAAGAATGTTAACGTGTACTTTCATGATGGATTGAGGTGTTGTGGGACTAGAGATCTTATCAACATGACTATTTTATTAAAAAATATGCCATTACAACTCACATGTCTATGTTACTATAAATAGACATTTATTCCAATGTAAATTTTTTGTTTTTTCCCCACTTTTTTTTAAACCAAAACACACCAACTTCAACTATTTTATGAAATGCTTATACAATGCTCCTATAGAAGCTGAGAACTCAGAAATGAAAACAGGAACTAAAAGATAGAAAAGCGAGAGTTAAACAATGATATTTAAGGCTTTACACATTAATCTAAATGTTTAACTTTTACGTTGCTTCAGGACCACTGAAGGTGCAGATTCCATTTTCATTACTTATTATAGATAGATATATATTGTAATTTCAATTCTAATATTCAATTATCTTCCACATATATTATGAATTTTATATGTAGCAATGTTGCTTTTACTAGAATTAAATTGAATGGATAAATTAAATCGGGTTACGATCAACTTGAGGGATAAATTACATATATTCTCGGCTTTTTTTAATTTTAAGCAGAAATTAAAGTATTTTATTATAAATTTAAAGTATTTTCTGTTGAAACTGAAGTTACTTGACTTTATTATTAAGTATTTCAACTTCAGGGATGGTTATGGAGTTGTGTTTACCGAATAGTCATTCAAATTTATGTAAATCGTATAGCGTTTCCTCGGGTAAGATGGAATTATTTTCGATGAACTAGCTGATTGTAGACACAATACAAAAAAATCTAGCTCAAAATAAAATAAATTCAATGTTTTTTCATGCATTCTTATAGTTCATTCACTATCATGTTCTAGCACAGTTCAAAGTTGAGTTCAAGCTCGGCTGCAAAACTGAGTGGAAGCTTAGTTTAGTGAGTATACTAAATGTTAAATGTTAAAGGACAATGCTATAATATATCAAATAATAATAAAACAAAAGAATTTCTTGCTCACTTCTTAATTTCATATTAAATGGAGGAGTTGGGGGGGGGGGGTTGTCCTACTAACAACGCGGCATCATGATGCTACCACATGACTATGATGGCTTCCAAATGAGTTTGTGAATCTATCTTAGTTAATGCAAATCAAAGGCATAAATGATTCATTTAGTGTCTTCACAATTTCATGTATTGAATGTATAGAGCTAATTCTATACTCAGTGCATCCCCCTAATTTTAGGCTCCACCAAACAAATTAACACTGATTATGTATGCAGTCTATGGACAAAGTAAAAAATCACACAAGCTCACTCTAAGCAAGGCTATAATAAGGAACAAAAAGGTGCAAAAAACAATGGTCAAATAACACTAAATAAGGTAACACACTAAATAGCACTAAACAATGGTCAAACAAAATAATCTTATTTTTCAACCAATTTTGAATGACTTTTGCTGTTTGTAAAATAAAAACAAACTTTTGCTGTTTGTTTGATAAAAAACTAACAAACAAAACCAAAAAATAATTTATTCATTTTTTTGAACAATGATTAAACCAACTATAATTCTACGGATCAAGATGTTGGTCTACCATAAAGAAATCAAGTAAATAAGGTAAACACAGAAGATATGAAAATGTTAAAAATAACGATTGGAATTTCTATGAATAATAAAATTGCAAATTAGAGCTTGATTAAAAAAGGGTTGGATTACTTACATATTTTTCATCGGCACACGGAAGCACTTCCCCGGTTTTTTTGCTTGTATGTGCTATTTTCCAAACAAGAGATCGCATAGGCTTACTTTCTGGATTTTCGTTTTTCTAACGAAATATACAAATAAATAAATATAATATAATTTATCATAAAGTTTACTTAAGAAATCTGAACTACATACCAATTCATCATAGAGTGTACGGTACGATTTTCTGCCCAATGTATGATTTATAGTAACCTTTGCTTTGTTTGCAGTATTCCGCTTACATTGTTTTCTCTTTCTATCACCATACTCCATGTCAACAAAACTCTCCCATTGTACTTTATCAATATCATCAGGATGATTTTCCATTGCAATATGTCTAGGTATAAGCTCATCATCCTTCTTAAGGTATTTGTTACGTAGTTTCAATTTTGCACTTCTGAATTTTTGTGAGAACCCTTTTTCTAATATAGGTCTTGCTTTATCAGGATCTATATCCATATCAAACTCTTTCTGTAGAATAAAAAGAAAAAACAACCAATGCCTGATTAGAACAAATAAAACAAATCCTATAAGTCAATAACTTGTGTTATTCTAGGTTGTATGCATATCAATTATACAATTGCATTTTATAATTTCTACTCTACCTTCCACAAGCATATCAAATGTGTTGACTATATTCCATTGTATAGGACACACTTATAGTCCAATTTAAGTGAACTATCTCCTTACATATCTAACTTTAAACAAGAAACAGGATCACAATAGTTGGCAATGAAACTGAATCAACCAATAGAAATTCTTCTATTATGCAAAAAGAAATGCAATACCATAACTGTTTATGATTTATTAAATTTAAATGAGAAGTAAGATACCAGTATTGCTTTCCATAAAGCATCTTTATAAAAGATATCCACATTCCTCCAATCATCATAACTGATCGGGATGTTTGCACGGATCAAAAAACCAAATCAGGAACTCCACTTCTTTCCATCTTTCCCTTTAGAACCATCCATTTCAACATTTATAAAGTACTTTTTATTTGGAGGAGGCAGAGGGACATCTTCTGTGTCTTCGGTTTGTCCCCATGAACTACCTGACATTCTGTTAATGTTATTGCATTAGCACGATTATAATTTTTTGACTTGCAAATAAAAGAAAGAAATGCAAAAAGATGGTGTAGCTTAGATTTCTGAAAGATAACAAGTAGAAATGGTGGATGCCCCTTCAACCAAAAATAAAAATAGAAACTCATAAAAATACTCAGCACATTCGTTTTGCAGCACAAAATAAAAATAGAAACTCATGCTCCAAAAAAAAATTAACAAAGTAGAGGCAAAACACAAAAACACTCTAGCAAGCATAACCCGATAACATAAAAAAATTAACTGAAAATTCTTACATAAGATGATACATCCACAACCAATTAATTGATAGATAACATTTTCAAAATAAGAAAAGGTAGCAAAATGAATAAAGCAACATCAACAACTTCAACCAGTTTGTCTGTTTGGATTCAATACAATTTAACAATGTTGTTAAGTTGAGTTGCTCTTTTAAAACGGATTGAAAGTTCGTTGGCGTCTCATAATCATCCACGTTATCTGTCATGTGTTTAGGAGAGCATCGTACAATGGACCAATCAGAATTCTTCTGTGTGTTCTTTATGTAAAAAACTTGGCTAGCTTCCGATGCAAGAATGACAGTCTCATCATACTCTCCATCATTACTTTTGAGCCTTTTCAAATTCACCATCAGTAATTTGGAGTCAGGACAAACCTTATAAACATGTGTTTTATCAGCAATATTGACCCATTTGCAATAGAACACAACATGTTGAAATTCATAATAATCAACTTCAATGATCTCCTGGATAATACCATACTAAGTAGTATCATCATCTATAGGATTTAAATCTTTTGCACTTGCAATAAATGTTGTAATTGCATCCATACAAACGCCATTATCTTGTGTTGAAAGAGTGTCGTCGTAGTGCTGAGGAGAGAATAGATAACTATTGATTCTATATTTAAGGTGAGTTTTGGCTTCCCATGTTGGTCCACTAACATAATATCATAATAGGAAGTCCATGCGTTTTTCTTCCATTAACTGAAAAAAGGTAAAATATGTTCAAAAATGTTATTTATTATCAAATTGTGACTTCATTGTAATCCAACAAACCTTTTTACGCAACTAGTCAATAAATTCAGACTAAATTACTACTTCTGCCTTTGACTGAAGCCGCTTTTTCCCACGTTGAGTCTCTTCTAATGATAATCGATATTCGCTACAAAAAAAAAAATTAAAGTAAATTTTGGACTTGTATTTATAAATTTTAATGTGTAAAAAAGACAAACCTATAATAATCATCTCGATCTGGAATGTCTATTCTGAAAAGTATCCATCTTCGAATTTGTTCACATTGTACGCCAGATAATTTTATTGTTTTACCCTCAATAATGGAACGCTCATAAGTATCGCCATAGTCTCATCAAAGAACGGTGCTTGTTTAGAGCTATGATTACCATCACGTGGATTTGGCATATATACCATTGCATATCTAACGGACTTTGAAACAAGATACGCTTCAGAAATTGATCCCTCGACAAATCTTTTATTGCTTGGCATGTTCTTACACTCCTTCATAGCTCTAAAAAAACAACATTTAATGTAACTAATAAAACATAAATTAGTTAACAGTCATGTAAATGAAATGTCTGTCTTTTAAATGGATACATCCATGTATAATTAACCGGTCCACATAATAATGCTTGATCAGCTAAATGCACCATGAGATGTATGTTAATGTCAAAGAACTAAGGAGGGAAATAATGAGCCATCACACATAATGTCTCGGCAATCATATCTTTGGAAGCTTGGACATGCTCTCGATTTAAAACCTTCGAACAAATAATATTGAAGTATAAGCAACTTGTGATATTGCACGTCTTAATTCACGGTTCTTTGGATATGCATATTGAACCATCACAAGTAGAAAATATTGAATTATAACATGATAGTCATATGACTTTCTAATATTCAAACTAGGTGGCTGTGTATTTACCAACTTGCTAAATTTAGTCCGAAACATGATGGAAGTTTTGCATCCTTAAGAACTTGACAGGACGGCGTCTTGTGATTTTTTTCGAATGCAAATTTAGAATATTGTTTGTACTTATCAAACAATATGTAAATAAAATGCTCTGCTACATTCTTTTCGGTGTGCATCACATCAATAGTATGTCGTACCTTATGACCACTCCAATCTCTAAGGAAAAAAGAATAGACTTCTTGTACCATGCTGGTATTTCACTGTCTTCGTTCTCATTTTTTAAAAAATTCATCATCACGATCAGTATCATTTATCACGCGTTTTTGGGTTTTCATTAATTTACCTGGAACATATCTTATATGAGCGAGCTTTTGCAACAGTGCCAATCCTATCAATCATTTTGGAGGTTTCTTATCCTCCATATTTTTATACCATCCATGTTTGATTGCTCTATATGGATGATCACTCTTCAAAAACCTTATATACTTCATATAAATAATCTTATTGCCGATGTGTTCTGATTTTGTTTCTGTTGCACTAATAGGACATGCTTTGTAACCATGTGTTACATAACCAGATAAATTTCCAAATGCAGGTAGATCATGAATTCCCCATAGTAGCATTGCTCTCAAAGTGAAATGTTCTCTCTTGTCTATGTCATGTGCAAGCATTCCTATCCAAAGTTGTTTTAACTCATCCACAAGAGGTTCCAAATAGACATCGATATCTTGACTTGGTGCCCTTGGTCCAGGAATTAACAAACACAACATTTGACATTTTGGTTTCATGCACAACGAAGGGGGTAAGTTATAAGGAACCATATACACGGGCCAACAACTGTAGCTACTTGATAGGTTTGTACTAGGATTGAACCCGTCAGTAGCGATGGCAAGCCAAACATTTCGCCTATTTCTAGCAAAGTCGGGCCATTTGTTTTAAGTGATCTCCATTCAGCCGAGTCAATGGGACTATGCATCGAATTCCAACAAGGTTTTGCTTCAATATGCCACAACATTTTTCGAGCAATCCATGGCACGGTGTATAGCCTTGTTAATCTCGGAATAAGTGGAAAGTGTTTCAATACTTTTCGTGGTTGTTTTGTGATTTTTTCCCCACTTCTCCTTGTTTTTTTCGGTTTAAATCTCGAAGTATGGCATCGAGAAAATTCCACTGCATCCTTATAATCCTTCCAAAATAATATGCAATCATTTTCACAAGCGTGTATACATTTGTAATGATCCAGAATTTTGAACTAATTTGAAATTGAAATTTTTAATACTTAATTTAAATTTTCTGAACATAAATAAGTTTGAGAACATTTAATAATTTTGATAGGTTAAACAATAGGTTTTATTTGAATTATAACATTTATAAATGGAAATGATTATTAATAAGTTTGGATTTACTGATATTATTTGTTGTTCGATCGGATTTGTCAAAAGACAACATAAATTAATAGCATTAGTATTATGCGTTGCTTTTTGTTTTCCTAACGTTTAAGGTAAATGCTACAAAAAACACATTCCTTCTTCTTTTTACAAGTGTTAAGACACTTGTAATTTTGCATGCAACATTCCATGCATAAAATACACATGTCCTATGATGTGTCACTCTCTCCTTACTCCTCTTTTCCTATAAATACCACCCTTTCCTTCCAATTTTTCATTCATTCTCACTACTTTTTTTTCTCTCTTCTTCTTAAAGCTTATGGCCATGGTTTCCATGGCATAAGTCTTCCTCTTTTCCACCATCACCTTGCCAAAGTTTGTCATTCTCCCCCTCCTCCTCTTATAATATAAAGAGAGATTAGTGTATATTATATTATATATATATATATTTTGGTGAAGAAGACGTTGCGCTGAAAAACTGTCCGACGGTTCGCTTAGCTAGGCTCACCTACCGTGAAGATTTGGAAAGCTGTTAGGTGAGAACTCTTTAACCACAGTTTATATATTTAATTAGTAACTAGACTAATTTAAATATAGTGACGAATTATTATTGGTTAATGATGATTGATATTTGTTGTGATGGATGATGGATGCGAAGTTTAGAACACACACTATTAATCGTTAGTGTTATAACGCCTATGCACAATTATGATTTATTAAATCATGTTGATGATGGTTGCTATGAATGTTTAAATGGTTGTTGATGTTGTTTTGCACACACTATGACACAACAATTATGATATCACATTGGTGATCGACAAATCTCCTTCATAATTAAATGCAATATCATTATTGAAATTGAAGGTTAATAATTGGAAAAGACCATATGTATGAATTCACATATATTGTTAAAGTCCTTTAAATGAATAAATAATTACCGGAACATTCTAGGATGACAGAAAGGATAGTGTCTAGGCTTGGGTTTGGAAATGAAGTTTCCTGCTCTCCCTAGCAATCCCTAACTGATCCGACGAACGGGAAGGTTAATTTGAAGTTATTTGAATTTAGAAATGAATTGGAATTTATGAAAGTTGAATTTTAGATCCAAAATAATTTGGAAAGTAAATTTAAATAATTTTAAAAGGGTTATATAAGGATGTAATGGTTTTCTCAGATATTCTGAAGTACTGTAGAATAATGGTTATTATGGTCGAAATAGAGCTTGTCGCATAGCGGCAATTTACATATTTTAGATGCAAACTTTAAACGCTTATAACTTTTGCAATCTAAATCGGATTTCCATAAACTGAAAAACGTTTGATTTCCATTAACAAGAACTTTCAAATGAGTGAAAGCAGATTTTAAATTCAGGTTATAATTTTCAAGTTATGTTTGAAACCGTTTTGGAAAAGATCGATGTAAGAACAATTATTGACCATAACTATAAATAGCTATTTTTAAATGTTTTAAAAATAATATTTTTTTTGTAAAATCATAATAAATTATGTAAAAGTGTTTTGAATTGTAAATTTTAAGTTTTGGCTAAGATAAACGATGTTTTATCGAAGTAGTTAAGATATCTGTTTTGTAACGCTTTTGTAACACTTTTGAAGCAATACTGTAACACTTTCTTTGAAAACAACCTACTTTGAAGTATTTAAACCGCGAAATGTTTTCCGAACTATAATTAATCATTTGTAAATGATTTTTTGAATGTTATCAAAGGTTTAAAAGTAACGAAAATAATTTGTTTGGAATTTAAATTGATTTATTTAATAATTAAATGTGTTTTTCAATTTTAAATAATTGGATATGTTTGGAGATAAATCTTCGGATGTTTGATATTAATCCGGTAGATGATGATTCTTACTATTTGAGGAATTAAAAAGGTAGTACACCATTATTCCGCTTATAGTGTGAGTTGGATATCAAGATTAATATTAAGTATAAGTTGATGGTATTTCTATCCAGATCTAATGTCAAAGAGTTGGATAAATCTTTTAATTAAGATACGAGTTTCCTAAGTTGACTGGGATAAGTTGGATAGAAAAAATCTTCAGATATTTGATATGAAATTCTGTGGTATAAATGTATACTATTTGAGGAATTTGGAAGATATTATTATACCGTTATTCCACTTATAGTATTCGTTGATTATGAGAACTTATATTGAATATAAGTAGATACAATTTCTGTGTAACTTATGTTTAATATCAATTTATTTGGGTTTTGTCGTCAATTATTTCTTCAATAATATCATTCTTGAAACCCCATGAGATTGAGTTATGGAAATTCATATCATAATTTGAGGATTTAATCAGATCTTTGATTTGAGGAAATTAAAAGTGAGGAATTGGAAAGAAAGTATAATCTTTTAGTTAAGATTAAAGAATGGAATGTAGGAAAATCAATTTAATTGGAAACTATGGTTGAAATGTGGATTAAGGATTTTCAAAGGAAACTGGATTTTTGATTACGAGTTATCAAACGGAAAATTAATTAAGGCTTTAAGGCTAAACCATCTTTGATTTAAGGGTTTTAAAAGAGAAAGGTTAAATATGGATTTTGTAATAATTTGAGAATGGGTTTAAAGAAGTTTAATTTTGACAAAATCCAAGATGAAAGGAGATTGGTAGAAATCCTATGTGTTCTATAATTGTATTTTTTTAATTGCGCCTATTATTTGGAAAGACCGGGATCGGATGTATGCCCGAAAACCATTCCAAGTAATAATACGACATTGTGGAGCAATTGAACACATTGGAGACGACATTGAAGACCGAGACCCTTCATGTCGTAAGGACGACTTGCTGAATGTCTCGAATGGGCCACTCCCATTTGCAGATGGATTTTATATCAGTTAAGTGGCAAGAAGGCAGAACCTATGTGAAGGAATTCCGGATTATGGTTTCGCTCAAACCCAAAACGGACTTGTATGGATTGTGTGTCTGACATTGTAATTGACTGCGTAGCACTGATCTTTGTTAAATATATATCTGCTTGGTGGCGGAGAATTTATTCTCTTGCTTAACACCCTTCTCTAAAACGTATGAGCTTAGAGGTTATATATTGATGAAAATCAGTGATGTGTAGTGAATGGACAATGTGGCATACTTAAGTTATGAGATGAGCTATGGATGATCAAAGCATGGCTTATTTAAGTGTAGCTTTGTGTATATTGTGACCTCGACGAACCTCAAACCTCGGATTGATGGTAAACTGGTGGTCAAATTTTTATGTTCGTTTCGTATGTTCGTTGCACCGTGATGTGATGATGAAAGGGTACTGCGAAGTCCCCAGTCTGGGATGCTATTTGTTGGGTACTTTGATTCATGTATGGTGGGTTAGTATAACGGAGTCCGAGTCCGGACGTTATCCGCGAGTACTAGGATGATGCACGCAAGAAAGTTTGTGAGCCCATGAATGATCTTTCGTACCAGGAACCATCATGTTTGAAACCCAATCTCCACTGCGAACCTATACGGTTTTGATTGTATAGCCTGCTGGTTACCGGCAGGATTGTCAGTATAATGGGATGGGGCACTATGCTGGCTAGGATTAATATATTTATTTACGAAAAGGTTTTTCTCACTATATATAATATTAAAAGAGGATTTTCACGTATGAATGCATTTTTGGTTATCATAAGGAAAAAGTCGCCCATCTGGTGTGCGCTTGCATTGAGTGATGTGGGATGAGCTTATGATAGCTTCATTCTTCAAAAAGTCATTGCGGATTTCTATGCACTGGTATTCACATGGAGTAAACCCGTTCCGCATTAGTAGCATGGTCCGGTGAATTACCTAACTTTAAAATAAACCCTAAAAATAATTGTTTTGAGTTCTCACACCAGTCCCACGACTGACCTGGAGTTTATTATTCCCTCACCTAAACTCTGGTTGCCCATAATTTTTACACGGGCAGCCTAGTAGTTTGGTTCACAGATATAGTCTTAGAGTTGATTGGAGTAGGATTCTGGTTTTAGCTGGAGCTATTTGTTTTGGAGCATTCACAATCTTCCGCTAAATTAGTATTTCTTCCGCTGTGAAATAGATGTACTCTGATGTATTCCTTGTAACTCTGATGTTATATTATGGTAATGAAATGAAAAGTTCTCTTATTTTTGTGCAAATATGTTAGTACCCATAACAATCCGGCTTTGTAAACGGTTTAAGTTGGTTTAATTACCGGCGAGAACTGAGCAAAAAGACGGTCGTTACATTTTTGGTATCAGAGCTTTGGTTTATACAAAGCAATCAGGTACGACACATTTGAACAGAAGGAAAGACCCATCAGAGTTATATATCTCATTTGAGATAGGGTTAGTAATGCCCTAGATTGAGATTTTGGAGTATTATATTTGAGAGAGCGTATTTGAAAGTATGAAATGAGTTTTGAAAAGTTATATTTTAAGAAAGAAATATATTTTGGAAATAAATGGTTAATTATAACCTGGATAATTAATCAAATAATTAAGGTTAAGTTTACATTTTGTGATTATAATTACACATAAAATAATTCTTATGGCATGATAATTAAGCCCCTTCCACTAATCAGGAAAATGATCCAAGTACAAATGCCTTTTAGATTTAATTTCACTATTAGGTAACGTTTTGAAATATCGATAAACTTGGGTCAAATTTGTTAAGGTAAGTAATCAATATGGTTAGAAATTAAAAATTATAATTTGAGTATTTTATTTGATGTTGAGGTTGGACTATCGAGTATAAGAAGATTTTGCATATACGTCTGATCAACGTATATACGAAGTCTTAAGTATACTAGATAGATATAGAATCACACTCTAGTCGCTTGAAGATGATTGTGTTGATGACTGCAACATCATCAGTATGTATTTTCGAGTTTCGAAAGTGGGATGACTATATAATTCCAATTAAAATATCAATATATACTTAAATAAATTTAGATAAGTGTTTGAAATTGTTTGGTAAATTGATATGAACTTAAATAGAAAAGTGAAAATTTGGTAAGTTGTAAGAGTTATATCAGGTAAACCTGTAATAAGGATAAGCCAGTAAAGAGTATATGAGAAAGTGCATTTGTGATATATATATATATAAAGGTTTTGAAAAGATGTATAATTTGAAAACTCAAATCAAAATTTGAGTAAGAATTGGTAGTTACTTGAGAATTGGTTTTGAAAGAATATATTTTGAATATAAAGTAAAAAGATCTTTGAAAATATTTGAAAATTAAAAACTTAAGCACGGACATCTTGTGATTAGAATTTCTCAGTTGATTAAAAGACGTCTATGTAAAGCTGTAATTTACATAAGCAATCCAAGTAGTTTGGGAAACGATTTAAAGCCTAAGTTGGAATTAATTAATCAGGATATTTTATAATTAGTCCTTCCCAACTAATTAAATTTAAAATGCAAATATCTTGAGAATTCAATATGATATTTGATGGTATTTTGGTTAAGGACTACATTGGTTAAAGTTGTTTCTCTAAAGTTTGAAGGAAATTAGTTTTGTAATCTTGAATTTAGAATAATTAATGAGGATAGCTAAACTTAAATAATATAAGGAATTAAAATCTAGAATTATCGACGATTTTCGACAGTCGATAAGTTTTGAAGTATGTTGTGACAACAAAAGGAACTGTTCAAGTGAGCATGAATACCTTGTGAATTAAGTTTCACAATTTGATAAAAGGATATTAGGAAAGTGGGAATATTAAGAAGATATTACCTAAACTAAAACATTTAGATAAGATGAGTTCTGAGATGATCGAGTTTTCCATGTAAAGAATAATAGTAATTTTGGGGAACTGAAAAGGAATAAGTTTCAAAACCTTTGTATTTGCAAGATAAGATCTAAGAGAATAAATCTATAACTATGAATTTTTTTTGAAAGAAGTAAATGGTTGAGTATAAGTAATTGGCCTAGTAAACGATGAATCGAATATAGTGGGTAACTGGAGGTTATCGTTGGAGGACATGTAGATATGGTTGTCCTTAATTATGTGTGTTATAATATTTTGCCCGGTATATCCATTATAAGAACAGGGAGCTTTGGTATAAAGAATCTTAATCTTGAATTTGTGGAATGAGTAGTTAGGATTCCCTTTCCTTGTCGAAGACAAAAAGTTTTAAGGGGGGGGGGTGAATGTAATGATCCAGAATTTTGAACCAATTTGAAATTGGAATTTTTAATACTTAATTTAAATTTTCTGAACATAAAATAAGTTTGAGAACATTTAATAATTTTGATAGGTTAAACAATAGGTTTTATTTGAATTATAACATTTATAAATGGAAATGATTATTAATAAGTTTGGATTTACTGATATTATTTGTCGTTCGATCGGATTTGTCAAAAGATAACATAAATTAATAGCATTAGTATTATGCGTTGCTCTTTGTTTTCATAACGTTTAAGGTAAATGCTACCAAAAACACATTCCTTCTCCTTTTTACAAGTGTTAAGACACTTGTAATTTTGCACGCAACGTTCCATGCATAAAATACACATGTCCTATGATGTGTCACTCTCTCCTTACTCCACTTTTCCTATAAATACCACCCCTTCCTTCCACTTTTTCATTCATTCTCACTTCTTTTCTTTCTCTCTTCTTCTTAAAGCTTATGGCCATGGTTTCCATGGCATAAGTCTTCCTCTTTTCCACCATCACCTTGCCAAAGTTCGTCATTCTCATCCTCCTCTTATAATATAAAGAGAGATTAGTGTATATTATATTATATATATTTTTTGGTGAAGAAGACGTTGCGCTGAAATACCGTCTGACGGTTCACTTAGCTAGGCTCGCCTACCGTGAAGATTTGGAAAGCTGTTAGGTGAGAACTCTTTAACCACGGTTTATATATTTAATTAGCAGCTAGACTAATTTAAATATTGTGATGAATTATTATTGGTTAGTGATGATTGATATTTGTTGTAATGGATGATGGATGGGAAGTTAAGAAAACACACTATTAAGCGTTAGTGTTATAACGCTTGTGCACAATTATGATTTATTAAATCATGTTGATGATGGTTGCTATGAAAGTTTAAATGGTTGTTGATGTTGTTTTGCACACATTATGACACAACAATTATGATATCACATTGGTGATCGACAAATCTCCTTCATAATTAAATGCAATATCATTATTGAAATTGAAGGTTAATAATTGGAAAAGATCATATGTACGAATTCACATATATTGTTATAGTCCTTTAAATGAATAAATAAATACCGGAACATTCTAGGATGACAGAAAGGATAGTGTCTAGGCTTGGGTTTAGAAATGAAGTTTCCTACTCTCCCTAGCTATCCCTAACTGATCCGACAAATGGGAAGGTTAATTTGAAGTTATTCGAATTTAGAAATGAATTGGAATTTATGAAAGTTGAATTTTAGATCAAAAATAATTTGTAAAGTAAATTTAAATGATTTTAAAAGGGTTATATAAAGATATAATGGTTTTCTAAGATATTTTGAAGTGCCGTAGAATAATGGTTATTATGGTCAAAATAGAGCTTGTCGCATAACTGCAATTTACATATTTTAGATGCAAACTTTAAACGCTTATAACTTTTGCAATATAAATCGGATTTCCATAAAATGAAAAACTTTTGATTTCCATTAACAAGAATTTTCAAATGAGTGAAAGCAGATTTTAAATTCGAGTTATAATTTTAATGTTATGTTTGAAACCGTTTTGGAAAAGATTGATGTAAGAACAATTGTTGACCATAACTATAAACAGCTATTTTTAAATGCTTTAAAAATATGGAAATTTTTTGCAAAATCATAATAAAATATAAAAAAAAATTTGAATTGTCAATTTTAAGTTTTGGCTAAGATAAACGATGTTTTATCAAAGTAGTTAAGATAACTGTTTTGTAACGCTTTTGTAACACTTTTGAAGTAATATTGTAACGCTTTCTTTGAAAACAACCTACTTTGAAGTATTTAAACCGCGAAATATTTTCCGAACTATAAGTAATCATTTGTAAATGATTTGTTGAATGTTTTTAAAGGTTTAAAAGTATTGAAAATAATTTGTTTGGAATTTAAATTGATTTATTTAATAATTAAATGTGTTTTTCAATTTTAAATAATTGGATATGTTTGGAGATAAATCTTCGGATGTTTGATATTAATCCAGTAGATGATGATTCTTACTATTTGAGGTATTTAAAAGGTAGTTCACCATTATTCCGCTTATAATGTGAGTTGGATAACGAGATTAATATTTGGTATAAGTTGATGGTATTTCTATCCAGATCTAATGTCAAAGAGTTGGATAAATCTTTTAATTAAGATACGACTTTCCTAAGTTGACTGGGATAAGTTTGACAGAAATAATCTTCAGATATTTGATATGAAATTCTGTGGTGTAAATGTATACTATTTGAGGAATTTGGAAGATATTATTATACTGTTATTCCACTTATAGTATTCTATGAGAATTGATATCGAATATAAGTAGATACAATTTTTGTGTAAGTTATGTTTAATATCAATTGATTTGGGTTTTGTCGTGAATCATATCTTCAATAATATCATTCTTGAAACCCCATGAGATTGAGCTATCGAAATTCATCGTAATTTGAGGATTTAATCAGATCTTTGATTTGAGGAAATTAAAAGTGAGGAATTGGAAAGAAAGTATAATCTTTTAGTTAAGATTAAAGAATGGAATGTTGGAAAATCAATTTAATTGGAAACTATGGTTGAAATGTGGATTAAGGATTTTCAAAGGAAACTGGATTTTTGATAATGAGTTATCAAACGGAAAATTAATTAAGGCTTTAAGGCTAAACCATCTTTGATTTATGGGATGTTTTTTAAAAGAGAAAGGTTAATATGGATTTTGTAATAATTTGAGAATGGGTTTAAAGAAGTTTAATTTTGACAAAATCCAGGACGAAAGGAGATTGGTAGAAAGCTTGTGTGTTCTATAATTGTGTTTTTTTTTAAATTGCGCCTATTATTTGGAAAGACCAGGATCGGATGTATGTCCGAAAACCATTCCAAGTAATAATACGACGTTGTGGAGCAATTGAAGACATTGGAAACGACATTGATGACCGGGACCCTTCATGTCGTAAGGACGACTTGCTGAATGTCTCGAATGGGTCACTCCCATTTGCTGATGGATTTTATATCAGTTAAGTGGCAAGAAGGCCGAACGTATGTGAAGGAATTCCGGATTGTGGTTTTGTTCAGACCCAGAACGGACTTGTATGGATTGTGTGTTTGACATTGTAATTGACTGCGTAGCACTGATCTTTGTTAAATATATATCTGCTTGGTGGCGGAGAATTTATTCTCTTGCTTAACACCCTTCTCTAAGACGTATGAGCTTAGAGGTTATATATTGATGAAAATCAGTGATGCGTAGTGAATGGACAATGTGGAATACTTAAGTTATGAGATGTGCCATGGATGATCAAAGCACGGCTTATTTAAGCGTAGCTTTGTGTATATCGTGACCTAAACGAACCTCACACCCTAGATTGATGGTAAACTGGTGGTCAGATTTTTATGTTCGTTTCGTATGTTCGGTGTATCGGCATGTGATGATGAAAGGGTACTGCGAAATCCCCAGTCTGGGACGCTATTTGTTGGGTACTCTGATTCATGTATGGTGGGTTAGTATAACGGAGTCCGAGTCTGGACGTTATCCGCGAGTACTGGGATGATGTGCACAAGAAAGTTTGTGAGCCCACGAATGATCTTTCGTACCAGGAACCATCATGTTCAAAACCCAATCTCCACTGCAAGCCCGTACAGTATTGATTGTATAGCCTGCTGGTTACCGACAGGATTGTAAGTATAATGGGTTGGTGCATTATGCTGGCTTGGAATAATACATTTATTTGTGAAAAGGTTTTTCTCACTATATATAATAGTAAAAAAGGATTTTCACGTATGAATGCCTTTTTGGTTATCATAAGGCAAAACTCGCCCATCTGGTGTGCGCTTGCATTGTGTGATATGGGACGAGCTTATGATAGCTTCAATTTTCAAAAAGTCATTGCAGATTTCTATGCACTGGTATTCACATGGAGTTAACCCGTTCCGCATTGGCGGCGTGGTCCGGTGAATTACCCAACTTTAAAATAAACCCTAAAAACAACTGTTTTAGTTCTCACATCAATTCCATGACTAACCTGGACTTTATTGTTTCCTCACCTAAACTCTAGGTGCCCATAATTTTTACACGGGCAGCCTAGTAGTTTGGTTCGCAGATTTAGCCTTAGAGTTGATTGGAGCAGGATTCTGGTTTTAGCTGGAGCTATTTGTTTTGGAGCATTCACAATCTTCCGCTAAATTAGTATTTCTTCCGCTGTGAAATTGATGTACTCTGATGTATTCCTTGTAACGCTGATGTTATATTATGGTAATGAAATGAAAAGTTCTGTTATTTTTTGTGCAAATATGTTAGTACCCATAACAATCTGTCTTTATAAACGGTTTAAGTTGGTTTGATTACTAGCAAGAACCGAGCAAAAAGCCGGGTCGTTACAACATTCTAGTTTCATTCCTAAATCTTTTAACATTTGTTTCATTATGGAATACTTCTCAGGTATTGTTATTCTCCTTTGGAAGCCATCGTTTCAATCGCTTCAACAGCTCGGTCATACTGTTTCCTGACTAATTAAAGTCTTTTTTCAAATTATGAAGCTCTACAATGACACTTAATGTTGTAGTACCATCTTCGCAAGAGGAGTATAATTTTTCGCTTGCTTTTCCCTTGTAATCATGATACTTTTTCTACTGACTACCATCATGCATTCCTTCTACGCTATCATATACTCCATATGCATCATCAATAAAGTTTCCAAGAGTATCTTCTATGAGGTTTTCCTCTCGAGATTGATTGGACTTGTAAGCATCATATGTAACATTTGGTGTATTAATGACCCTAATGTCAACGTTGCTTCTCTCCCCATGAAGAAATCACTCATCGTATGTTGGATCCATACCATGAATGATTAAGTGCTTCTCAACCATTTCTAAAGGCAACTTCTTTGAATTTCTACACTTTCTACAAGGGCAGCTGCATGTTTCAAAGTTGGGTGGTGAATGACACTTCACGAAGTCCATAAAATATCGAACTCCTTGTATATATTCATTGGTATTCCTATGTCGAATTCTAATCCGCTCTCTTGAAGTAGGATTCGACATTAGCAAGAACTTTACTCGTGTCTGTTATATTTTTGTAAATGAAAAAATAATGCAATTAGATAGATAACATATTCATATTACAAAATAATAAATAAAATGAATACGATAAATTAAAAACTTTTAATTTATAGCAACATTCGAAACTGATATGCAACTACATTGCATATCAAAGCAACATTAATGCATTACAGTATAAAATGGCTAGTTTCTTCCTACATATAACTGTCTAACCCTTATACCTTTTTAATGTTTTTAATAAATAAATTAATAAATTTATAGTATCATTAATAAATTAATAAATAAATTCTGCATGTAACCGCAGTCTAGCAAACAAATTTCATTTTTATTTAGAACTATAGTTCACTACCTAATCCATTTCAAACTATTTTCAAATACTAATTATGTCACATGATTATTTTCGGTTATTTAATGATGTAAAGTGTTCTCACTCCAAGATGTCAATTTTGCAACAAGTAAAATATTGATTACACCGGGATCTAATAAATTTTGCAGGTTGGTTGTGAATGCTAATTAATCGTATCCGAAAATTGTTCCATAATTCAAGTCTACAAATGATAGAAATAGTTAAAATAAACTGCATTTGTTAAAAAAACTGCACTGATTTAAAAACTACATTGACTTAAAAAAATTGCACAGATTTTTGGTCCACAATTCAAGTCTACAATTGATAGAAATACTTAAAAACTACACTGGTTTTTTTATTAAAAAAACTGCATTTGTTTCAAAAAAAATTCTGCATTTGTTTAAAAAAATAGCATTTATTTTATTAAAAAAACTGCACCGCACTTGTTTTAAAAATAAAATAAAAACTGCACTGCACTTGTTTTAAAATAAACTGCACTGATTTAAAAAAAAAAAATTATTATCATTCCTAATTCACAATAGTTCATTGATTACGAACTGTGGACACAGTTTTTTTTTAGTTACAGTCGTGGAAAATTTTTGTACCAAATTCATTGTTTTAAGCTTGTTTATCTGCAGTGAAAGTTATTCCTTAACGGAATTGATAATCTTATCTTTTTAGGTAATGTAACATTCATAGCCATCACATTATAGTTATTCATTTTGTTTGTGACAATACATTTCCCAGGAGTGGTTAAATACTAAGATAGCTTGTAAGTTTTAAAGGAAGAAAAGTTATGAAATAAAGAAGTGTACAATTCACCATTTACAATATACTCATGCTTTGAAGATTGGTTTGGACGGAATTAAATAAATTACTTTTTTTTTTGAAAGCCAAAAACATTTAATTTTTTCTTTCAAAAACAAAATCTTGTGTCAATGTATTATTCTTTAAATTAGGCTTACTCATTTTGACTCTCATTGAGATTAGTTTTATTTCTGCTCTTTACAACTTGCGTTTTTAATCAATTTTTTATGGCTTCTATAGAAAAAAGTTTATATATCATCCAAACGAAGGAAGCGTTCGAAAAAAATTAATTTTTTGAATCAATACTTTGAGTCTGAAAATATTCGGTCTCAAACAAATTAAATTTTATAGTGGTATTTTAGTGTCATTGTGAAGTGCATAAAAGTATAATTTTATTATGAATGCGTACATAATATATATTATTTTCTTAACCATTAGAAATATATCTTATTCATGTCTATCTTATTCATTTTAGTATAATTTTAGTATGAATGGGACACATGTAGCAACAATATTTTGAAATATTTTCACTTCCTACTAAAGCCAAAAAAACAAAATCATTATTTTAACATGTCTATATTATTCATTTTGGTAAATTAGTTGTTTATAATCCATAGTCTTTTCAAATCCTTTTTGGTGCAAAAATTAGATATGCCTAATTAACACATTAGTGAAATGAGATTTTATTTCGAATAACATTGTAATGTGCATCAAATAGATTTTTTTGTCTAAACAGTAGAATTTCTACTGATGGAAGCATCTGATACATGCTTAACATGATATTACTATTTCTTAAGTAATTTGCAACCATCATTTTCTTTCTCAATATAATGGCTTTTAATTTGACTTGGCATCTAAACCAAAAAAAATCAGAACATAGTTGACTTTCGAAGTTCTGGAAGGCATGAATGCATGTATATAATAAGACAACTATTCATGTCCCTGAGTATGCCCGCCTTTGCAAAACATTCTTTTCTATTGTCTAAAGTATCGTTGTCTTATCAGTTTTATTTCCTATATGTTTTTCTACCAACAAAACAATCCATGTTATTGTTTCTTGCAAAGCTCAAAATGATGATAAGCGCTTGATTAATGGAGCTATCAATTTTTATGTTATCGTTTGTTTTCCACACTTTGTCGGGTTCTAAGTTTTTGACTATTGGAGAAAAATCTATTTGGATAACTTGACATTTGACAAGTCTAAGAGAATAAACTATTTGAATCATATTTTTCTTTTTATCATTTGTTGCAGTATTGCATTATTATTTTTCATAGGTTAAAAAAAATTTCTATTTTAGGTGTGTTAGTTTACAAGATAAGGCTTTATCATCTGATTATCAGGAAGATTTTATGAAGATGACTAAGTGTATAATTAGATGCTTTTGTTATGACATAAGTTTTTTGTTATAGAATATATTATGATATATTATCATAATAGTTGAAAGCCAAAAGTTTATGTTAATGAAGTTTGATTTACCTTCTGTCAACAAAACCAGAAGCAATTACCAAAGATCCACTTCGGAGCAAACATGCCAATCATCAAAACAAAATATTCTCTAGAAACACATGAAAACCCAGCCCAATAGCATAACAAGGAGGCATGACAGAACAGACCATGAGCCATGCAGGAAGCAAAATCAACAGAATAAAGGAGACCGAACTCAAGAACCCCATGCAATCAGCATCACCAGTATGTAGGATGAAATAGAACAAATCAACAAACTTACTCCGAAACTACACATGCAAACTACATGTGGAACAAGATTACCTTTTTGAAATCCATCCATTTATAATTAGACCGTATTCATTTTGGTAATTTATTAGTGTTGCACCAATGATCCAAATTCGTACAGTTATACGGTTATGTATACTACCAATTTATGTAATCTATTCGCATATGCTCTGTCCAATGTCAGTTCTTTTCCTTAGTGTTTTTTAGCTCATTTATGTAATTTATTTATATTGGTTTGCTTGAATTTGTATACCAACACTTTGACACTATATATACGCGATTGTGTGTGTGTGTGTGTCTATATGCATATATACACACAGAAAGACACACAAACTATATTTTACCATATATATAAACATGACTTCTCCTTTTCACCCGCTTAAGGTTCAACGTCAGTTCAGAGGATCAAAGGGAAAAACTTGGATATGGCTTTTTTTAACATTGGAAAGAATAAAGGGAGAAACATCTTGGATTTTGACATCCCATTATAACGACCACAAATTTAAATTCAAATACTTGGTGTGTAACGGGAAAGAAACAAATTTACATAAAAACTTCTGTCTGATATCAAATGAGACAAAATGCGGCTGGTATCAAAAGGATACAAAACGATACTAAATAAATGAGACAACTGATCCTAACAAACCCACATTGTCTCGCAAATCATAAAACTTAACCAACGTTGAAACTACATCATTTAAACACTATAAGCCAGGCTATAATATTAACTCACCACATTTATCCTATGTGAAATGAAGAGAAGCCCTAATTGATAACACTTGGGTTTTATTAATGAATTACTCGTCTTGCAATGTTAATCACAAATCACACCACACAAGCTAATCGAGACGATAAAGAAGGTACTCAACTTGGACAACTTTGTTCAATGGCATAACCCAATCATTGTATAACCGTGCAACGAGAGAATGATCAATTTTACATTTGACTTCATTACAGGTAGATGTTACAATGATATAACTTACAAATATATCAGTTAAGATATTCAGAAAATTGAGATAATTTTACTGGAATCAAGAAATAAAATGTGTTTTCAACAGATGATTAAGTTAATCACAATACATTAATCCTAAATTAAAAGCCTTTGACCCACAAGTATCAATCCACATCAAGCACGAGACCGCCGGCGTCGATGGAGAAAGAATATTGGTCTGAAAAGATACCTGAGCAGTTGAACAAATTAGCGTCGACGGAGAAAGAATCGGTCTCAAAATGCGGTGAGGCGGAGAATGGACCGGCGTCCGCAGGCAGCGATGGAGATGAAAGAAACTAGGCGGCGGCTTTGCAAAATTTGGGGATCTAACTGTTATGGAAAATACGAAAAGGAACGGAAGGGTTTAGAAACATGAGTGGAAGGAAAATTACCATACGAGCCCTTGCGTGCAAAAATCTGGGGCTATTGTAACGGTTATTAATATTATAACTAAATATAATGGTAATAAACGTTATAAAATGGTAACAATAATAACCGTTACTAATAGGGCCCGCGAAAATGTTACAAAACAGGCTGTTTGGTGTAGTGCCCCTTGATATGCTTACTTTTCAATCATACAGTTTACTTTTACATGCTTCCTGAGTTATTGACATGACTAACTCATGCGATATGAATGATGCAGGTACCCGAAGTTCGGTGCCAATCACTCCTCCCATAGATTGATTGGAGGAACGCAAAGCCTTAGCAAACATGATCCGACTGTTTGGCTGACTAACTCTTGTAACAATCCAGAATTTTTAACCAATTTGAAATTGGAATTTTTATTACTTAATTTGAAATTAAATTTGAATTTGACATAAATATATATGGTTTATAATATTTAATAAGTTTGATAAGTTATATGATAGAGTTTACTTGAATTATAAATGAGAATGATTATTAATAAGTTTGGATTTATTGAAACTACATGTAGTATGATTGGATTTGTCAAACCATAACATGAATTAGTAGCATTAGAACTAAGTGTTGCCCTTAGTTTTCATAGCATTTTAATGGAAATGCTACCAAAAGATCACTTTTCCTCCTTAAGACAAGTGTAAGGACACTTGTATTTTTGCATGTGTAATAACCCGAAAATCTGGGCCAGTTTAAAAATTTTATTTCGGCAATTTTAGCGAATTTTGGGTATTTAAAATGAATTATTTTAAATAATATCGACGAGAAATTTATTTTGAATATAATTAGAACGTATATATTATACGCGTCGTCGTTAGAATATAAATAATTATATATAATTATAAATAGAATTGAAAATGAAGCGGTAGTTCGATAATTCGATTTCAAACTTCAATTGAATGTACCGGGTGCAAAACAATCCGGATTTAGTGAAACCAAAAACATTAGGATCTAATTGATAATATCTTTCCAACGAATCCGAAAAATCAAGATTTCATAGCGGAAATCAAAAGATATGTCCAGTTGAAAATTCTGAATAGTCGCTATGGAATTCAGGCCCTTAAAAATGGACATTTTGCAAATGACCTCGGATTTCGACGAAAACAGTTTGGTTGGGTCCGTGGTGTCAAGTTATTGCTAGGTTTCAAATTTCATAATTTTTCGATTCAATATGTGAGCGTGGCAAAGGAAAACGCGTTTGACCAGTTTCAGTTGATTTTAATCGACTGGAAAATGGCCATTTTTCAAACGGTCTCAGAATTCGACGAAACTAGTTTTATTAGGACTGTATCGTCAATACGAAGTTAGAAAATATTTTTCTGGAATTTTTTGAGTTAGTATGTGACCCTGGTAATTTGAAATGTACGTTTAAAATTCAATATAGTGATTTAAATGTAAATTCAAAGGAAACTGATCGAAACGATCAAATCAACCTACGAAACATATCCCATTGTGTTCGGAATGGGGGTAATGCGCTAGGGACGACAGGCGGTGGGCCTCGTTTCGAGGTCGTATGAAAAAGTCAACTTTAGGTTGAATTAAATAATTAAATAATAATAAATAAATAAATAAATAACTCTCCTCCCTTTATCTTTCTGCCCCCCCCCCCACATTCGTTTCATTTTAGAAATACAAATATATAAAAAAAAAGACGAAGGAGGCGACGAAGGCGGAGAGGAGCCGCGCCCTCCCCAAGGGCCACCGCGCCTCATCGGAGACCCCCCTTCTTCCCCCTCGCCTGCGACATCGATCACCTTCCCCCTCGCCTGTAACATCGAGCCCCGCGCCCCCTTTTCCCCTGCGCCGCCGGAAAGTCGATACTCCCACCCCCATCCTCCTCCTTAGCCTCGACCAGAAACCCCCTCCCCTATCCCGATGCTGACCGCAGACCCCCCCCCCCCCCCCAGTTCCGAACCCGCGACAGCAAACCCCCTTCCCCCCTGTATCGGATACTGTAAGTTTCCCTTTTAATTTTGTTTTTATTTTATTTACTTTATTTACTTTATTATTTATTTTTATTTTAATTAGGATTTTTAAAAGTAAATTAGAAAAGTTTTGATTTTTAAATAAGGAGAAAGATTGAATTTTTACTAATAAAAAGATAAGGATTTTATTTATGAAAGGTCGGATTTTTATTAATGAAAGTTTCGATTTTTATTTATAAGGAAGAGGAGATTTTTATTTTTAAAAAAAATTCAGTTTTTAATTTATAAAAAGGTTAAAGATATAATTTTCCTATATGAAGTCGAAATAAAAATATGATTTTTATATGTTGAACTTCGAAATAAAAATATGATTTTTATATGTTGAACTTCGAAATAAAAATATGATTTTTATATGTTGAACTTCGAAATAAAAATATGATTTTTATTTACGTAAAGGATTAGAAATATAATTTTTACATGATAGGAATATTAGAAATATCATCTTTGTATGTGTAGAAAAATAAAAACGTGATTTTTATAATGATATAGATGAAAAGGTTCGACCTTTATATTTGAAAAGATTTGATCTGTATATTTGAAAAGATAAAATCTTTATATGTGAAAAGGCGAAGTCTTTATATGGAGGATAGCGAGATAAAAATAGAATTTTTATCCATATAGCGTGAAAGTAAAAATTCGATTTTTATATATTGAATAGCGAAATAAAAATTCGATTTTTATATATTGAATAGCAAAGTAAAAATTCGATTTTTACATATATAGAGAATACGGGCAACGAAGATGACAATGGGCGAGAATGGCGAAGATTTCTATCAAAGAAGAGTCAAGATGATTGGATAGCTATCTGTGAGAATTTCTCACTCTTCAATTTCATTTTCTAGTTATATATATATACTAGGATGTAGACGGTGCTTAGTAGCACCCGACACAATCGTCCACAGACCATGGGCTTGTTTGTTTGGTTGCATAGATTAGATAGATGATTTGATTTGAAATTGAATCGTTTGGTGAAATTGAATTGTTTGGTGAAATTGAATCGTTTGGTGAAATTGAATTGTTTGGGGAAATGAATGGATCAATTGATGTGTGAAAGGCGTGGGCCTTCACTAGACTGGGGATAAGGCTAGGCCTTGTCCCGTTTCTAGTATCGTGCCGTTATGCCGCCGAAATTTTCTAAAATAAGTTAGAAAAATAAAAATATCATTTTATTTAAAGAATGAACTGAATAGAAATTCATATGTTGGAATAAAATGTTTTGTCGTTAAAAATATAATTTTTAACGTGAATGTGAATAAATAAATATTCATTTACAAACCAGATGGTTTGTTTATGTACACCTATTTGAAGGACATTGATTGGGTCGATAAATTTTACACATCGCCCAACTGCACAAATAAAATATGCGTTTGATTGTTTGAAACCCCACACGGGTGTTGGGATGAAATTTGAAGTTCACTCATCCTGATTGATTAAATATGTCGATCGATTGATTGACAGGCTGTTATAAGCGTTAGATATCTATATTTGATGCTTATACAGTGTAGTGCACTTTGGTTGATGGTTGATTATTTTTCAATGCTATTATATGTGTGTAATGCATGAAAATCCATATAATTAACTTTATATGGTAATTGATTGGGCCTCATTCCAATTTGAAAAATAAAGAATATTATAAAATAAAAGTTCATGTGTTGACAGTACTCATCCATTGAGATTGGTCATGTGTTGAACGAAATATTTTAGTAATAAAATTTACATCTTTATCGATATAAAATAAAAGTTCATGTGTTGACAGTACTCATCCATTGAGATTGGTCATATGTTGAACGACATATTTTGATAATAACAACTATTTTGAAAAAGAAATATTTGAAATAGAATATTTGAAAATAGAGATTTATGAAGCCGTGTTGATTAGTTTGACGCCATTTTGACGTGAACGATATTTATATCGATTTTATTCATTTCGAATTGAATTGAAAATGATTTCGAAATGAATTGAATTGAAAACGATTTCGAAATGAATTGAATTGAAAACGATTTCGAAATGAATTGAATTGAAAACGATTTCGAAATGAATTGAATATAAAACGATTTCGAAATGAATTGAATTGAAAACGAGTTCGAAATGAGTTGAATTGAAAACGAATTCAAATTGAATTGAAAGCGAATTGAAATGAACTCAAATTGAATTGAAATTTGAATTGAATAGAAATGAATTTTAAAACGAATTTATAAAGAAGAATTCAATTTTGATTTGAATTGAAATGGAAGTTGAAATTGCTTTTGAAACGAACTTTAAAACTATTTATATAATTCGTTTTAAATAGAAATCGACGAAATATATATTATATATATTATATATATAATATAATGGCCTGAATAGAACGCGCCGCGCCGTGGCAGTTCGCGAATTTCGACCATTTATTTCCAACGGACATTACGGGAGATCCGACCGTCGGATTCTCCTAAAACTGGAACCGTTGGGTTCGTATCGAAAAGAGATTTCTAACGAATATTAGAAATTAGAAATCTAACGGTTGGATTTGGAGTTACGTCCAAATCAAATTCGAAAAAGGTCGCTGTAAGTGCAGTTCGATGGCCGTTGATGGAAATCGACTGTACGGGCCTTGATAAAATTATTAAAAATAGTAATAATTTGTGTAAAATCATAAGAAATGATTTGTGAAGATTTGGGATGAAAAACTTCACATTTGAAAAGATAAAAATAGATTTTTATCGAAATGAACTGGTTTTGAACTAGAATTATAATTCTATTTATTTTTAAAGAAATAAATTGAATTTAAAAAGGGTTTTGAAAATAACCAGAATATCCAATGATTGCATTGGAGTGGATTTGAATCGAAATTGTCTTCGGAATATTTCGATGTTGGAATTCGTGATTATACGGATGTTGTTATGGAAATTTGAAAGATATATATTTATATCGTTATTTCCAATACGACATTTGTTAATCATAGAATTTGATATTGAATATAAGCCGATATATTTTCTATTCCGAGCCTTATATTGAATATCAAATGTGATTTGGGTTTGTCGTGAATGGTGTCTTCACTAACACTGTTCTTGAACCCAGTTGAGAAAAGATTAAATCTTTTATTTAGATTTAATGAAGTGTACCAATTAAATAATATTTAATTGAAATTGAATTGATATTGATTTTTGGGTTTACCGTGAACAGTGTTTTAAATAACACTTATTCTTTAACCCGATAATTAATGAATGTGACTTTGGGTTTATCGTGAACCGTGTTTTAAATGACACGGATTCTTTAACCCAGTTAACGATTAAAACTAAGTGGAGTTTTAATGAATCTTTAATTAGATTGAAATAGTCGAGAATGGAGTATCACCAGTTTTGCTCCAGGCGATAGTTAAATCTTTAATTAGATTTGAACGTGAAATGGTAATTGAATTTACCGATAACACTGTGGTGTTAGATATGAAGTATTACCAGTTTTTCTTCATGGGATAAATAGGTTGGGAGTGGGAAATTAAACCAAATGATTACTTCGGTAAGTTTCGTTAATCCCGACTAGTTTGAATTGATATTCAAAAATAGATTAAAGAAATTTGTCTTGGATAAAATTAATGGGAACCTTTCCCTATGAATGTGAAAATCAGAAACTAACTGTCGGTTAGCTAAGCAGAATGGTTTTCTGGATATTGATCTCATGTTGGTTTCGGCCTTCGGGGTTAATATTTGGGGAATTATTCTCTTGATTAATTTACGGTTAGTGACTAATGAATTGGAATGAGGCGTATGTTGTGTTTGTGTAACATTTTATAATATATACGCGAGTTATTCGGAAAGACCGGGTTTATCCCATTCTGAATAACTGATACGACGATAAGTCGAAGATGAAGACGATGGTCGAAGACCGGAAGTCTTCACGTCGTTTGGGTGATTACTGATGATCTTGATTGGGCTGTACACCCAAGAAGATGGAAACAGTTGGTGATCGTCCAGACGTACTTGGAGATCGATGGATATGCGGGGTACTAGGTGCCTCCGGTTTCGTTCAGACCCAGAACGGACTTGTAAATGGACTGTGTGTCTGACATTGGATTTTAGTCCGTGTGATTGATCTCTATTAAATATATATCTGTTTGGCGGCGGAGAATTTATTCTCTTGCTTAACGCCCTTCTCTGAGACGTACGAGCTCAGGGGTTATATATTGATGGATATCAAACGCATGGAGTGAATTGCCTTTGTGGCATGCCTAAGTGGCAATTGATCGAGGCTTCTGTTGAAAAGCAAAGTCTTGTGGTGATGATCAAAGCAAGGACTTTGTGGCGTAGCTTTGTGTAACATTTGCTTCGCGAGTTTCACACCCGGTTTGAACCAAAAACGGGAGAGGACGTCAGGGAGGGCATGCGTTTCTTTCTAGCTAGAAGTGGCGTCAATGGTTTTACATGCCCTGACGAGTTTGACTTATGTGGTTGTTGCTGTTGCGAGGCGCCTCGGATTGATCGGTCGTTCTCGAACCGATGGAGTCATTTAGTTGGCTCGTTTACGCCCCATAGGGCGGGGAAACGCATGTTCAGGGTTTAAGTTTAATCCACATCGGTGAACTGGCCCTGAGGATCCAAGGGTCACTCGAGCTCTGATCCTGAGACATGGTAGGCTAGATTGTCTCGAATCGGTTGAGGACTATCTTTTGCCTCGGTTCATAGATGGAAACCCAATTTCCAAATACGTGACATTTGCGTTTTTAATTGTAGAACTAGTACGGCGACATGATATATGGTACCCATGCCGCCTATGATTGATACTTATGATTTGAAGTTGTTTTATACACTATGCACTTACTATAGTATCAAATGATTTGTTTTAAACGTATCAAGCATTCTTTGGCTGTTATAAGGGAAAATCCTATCCTCGGCTGCGTTGCATTATGTGATGGGACCTGGGTCTTATAACAGCTTCATTTTTTCTTTATTTAGCATTGCGCTGTTTGTTTTATGCACTGGTATTCTTGGGAGGAAACCCGTTCCGTGTTATACGGCGTGGTCCCTTGATTTACCTAACTTTAAAAATAAATATCAATAACTTTTTTAGTTCTCACACCAGTCCCATGACTGACCTGGAGTTTATTGTTTTAACCTAAACTCTGGGTGCCCCTATTTTCGACACGGGCAGCTAGTATTTTTGGTTTTGCAGATTTATATTCACAGGATCCTGGTTTACAGCTGGAACGATATCCGGAAAGCTTTGTATCCGTATATCTCCTTCAGTTGTGCATTGTATTATTTTCCGCTGCTATGTATTTAAATGTAATTTAAATCTCTGATATTTCTGTGTAATATTCATTTATACTCTGTATATTCTTGTAATCTGATGCATTGTTGTAATATACAATGAAATGTTCTTCTGTATGTGTTCTGTTGTGGTTTGTTCTCGAACTATCCGACGCTTTCCTTTACGGGGAAGTTACGGGTTTTCACAGCATGCCTCCTATCATGCTTGTTTTACACTTGCCCACTTACGTGTCATTTCCTCCTTAACCCTCCATTCAAATATAAGGAGGCCTTTCCTCCATTTTTAACCATTCCACTCCATTTTCTTCTTTTCATCTTCTTCTTAAAGCTTATGGCCATGGTTTCCATGGCATAAGTCATCTTTTTTCCACCACCACCTTGCCGAAGTTCGTCATCCTCCTCCTCCTCCTCTTATAATATATATATAGAGAGAGAAAGATTAATATATATTATATAATTTATATTTTGATGGTGCACTGAAATACTGTCTGATGGTTCACTCAACAGGCTCGCTTATCGTGAAGATTTGAAAATCTTTTAGGTGAGAACTCTTTAACCACAATTTATATATTTAATTAGTGGTTAGACTAATTTAAATATAATGATGAATTATTAGTGGTTAATGATGATTGATGTTTGTTTGGATGATGGATGCATAGTTTTGACCACACACTATTAAGGGTTAATGTTATAACGCTTGTGCATAGTTATGATTTATTTAATTATGTTATTGTGGATGTTTAAATGGTTGTTGATGCTGTTTTGCACACACTATGTCACAAAAATTATGGTTTCATATTGATGATCGACAATTCTCCATCGTAATTAGAAGTAATATCATTATTGAATTTGAAGGTTAATAATTTGGAAAGACCATATGTATGAATTCATATATATTGATAAATCCTTTAAATGAATAAATAAATACTGGAACATTCTAGGATGACAGACAGGATAGTGTCCAGGCTTGGGTTTGGAAATAAAGTTTCCTGCTCTCCCTAGCTTTCCCTAACTGATCCGACGAATGGGATGGTTAATTTGAAGTTATTTGAATTTAGAAATGAATTAGATTTTGATTTATTAAGTAAAAAAATAAAAGTTGAATTTTAGATCCAAAATAATTTGGAAAGTAAATTTAAATGATTTTAAAGGGTTATATGAAGATATAATGGTTTTCTAAGATATTTTAAGTATCGCATAATAGTGATTATTATGGTCAAATTAGAGCTTGTCGCACAGCAGAAGTTTGTGAATTTTAGATACAAACTTTAATGCTTATAACTTTTGCAATTCAAATCAGATTTCCATGAAATGAAAAACGTTTGATTTCCATTAACAAGAACTTTCAAATGATTGAAAGTAGATTTTAAATTCAAGTTATAATTTTAAAGTTATGTTTGAAACCGTTTTGGAAAAGGTCGTTGTAAGAATAACTGTTGACCATAACTATAAACAACTATTTTTTAATGTTTGAAAATAGCTGTTTACTAAGACCGACAAGCAATGGCTTGAGTGAAGTCCTAGGTTCCACACGTAAATAAAAAATGATTAAAAATATGGAAAAAAAATTGTAAAATCATTACAAATTAAGAAAAGGTGTTTTGAATTATAAAGTTTAAGTTTTGCCTAAGATAAATGATATTTTGATCAAAATAGTTAAGATAATTGTTTTGTAATGCTTCTGTAACACTTTTGAAACATTATTGTAATGCTTTCTTCGAAAACAATCTATTTTGAAGTTTTAACCCGTACACTATCTTCCGAACTATAAGTACTGATTTGTGGAATGTTTTCAAAGGTTTAAAAGTGTTGGACATATTTTAGATGGAACTTAAATTGATTTATTTAATATTAAAACGGGTTTTCCAATTATAATAATTAGATATGGTTGGAGATAAATCTTCGGATGTTTGATATTAATTTGGTAGATGATAACTCTTACTATTTGAGGAATTTAAAAGGTAGTTCACCATTATTCCATTTATAGTGTGAGTTGGATATCGAGATTAATATTAAGTATTAGTTGATGGTATTTCTATCCAGATCTAATGTTAAAGAGTTAGATAAATCTTTTAAGTAAGATATAAGTTTTCCAAATTGATTGGGATAAGTTGGATAGAAATAATCATTGGATATTTGATATGAAATTCTTTGGTGTAAACGTATACAATTTGAGGAATTTGGAAGATATTATTATTATATCATTATTCCACTTATAGTATTCGTTGATTATGAGAATTGATATCGAATATAAGTAGATACAATTTTTGTGTAACTTATGTTCAATATCGATTGATTTGAGTTTTGTCGTGAATCATATCTTCAACAATATCATTCTTGAAACCCAATGAGATTGAGTTGTGGAAATTCATATTGTAAATTGGGATTCAATCAAACCTTTGATTTGAGAAAATTAAAAAATTAGATATTGGGAACCAAGTATAATCTTTTAGTTAAGATTAAAGAATTGAATGTTGAAAAATCAATTAAATGGAAACTATGGTTGAAATATGGATTAAAGGATTTTCAATGGAAACTGGGTTTTGATAACGAGTTATCAAATGGAAATTTTATTAAGGCTTTGGCCTAGATTATCTTTGATTTAAGGGATGTATTTTAAAGAAGAAGGGTTAATTATGGATTTTTTAAAGATAATTTGAGAATGGGTTTAAAGAAATTTAATTTAACAAAATCTAAAATGGAAGGAGATTTGGTTGAAAGCCTGTGTGTTCCCTAGTTGTATTTTTTTTAAATTGCTCTTATTATTTGGTAAGACCAGGATCGAATGTATGTCTGAAAACCATTCCAAGTAATAATACGACGTTGTGGAGCAATTGATGATATTGAAGACAGTATTAAAGACCAGGACCCTTCATATCGTAAGGACGACCTGCTGAATGTCTCAAATGGGTAGCTCCCATTTGCAGATGGATTTTATATCAGCTAAGTGGCAAGAAGCCCGAACGTATGTGAAGAAATTCCAGATTGTGGTTTAGTTTAGACCCAGAACGTACTTGTATGGATTGTGTGTCTAACATTGTTATTGACTGCTAGCACTGATCTCTGTGTAAATATATATATATATATATATATATATATATATATATGTGTGTTTGTGTGTGTGTGTGTGTGTTTGGTGGCGGAGAATTTATTCTCTTGCTTAACATCCTTCTCTAAGACGTATGAGCTTAGAGGTTATATATTGAACGAAATCAGTGATGCGTTGTAAATGGACAATGTAGCATACTTAAGTTATGGGATGAGATATGGATGATCAAAGCATGGCTTATTTAAGTGTAGCTTTGTGTTTAATACTTGGCCTCCATACCAGAGTACACCTTTTATCTAGAAGGAGACAACAACCTATAACCCTGCTGCATTTCTTCCTGTTTTCGCCATTTACCTGGGTGTGAGGCTTGCCGAGGTCACGATACCTATATGGTAAAAGCATCTACTTATGTGGTTGTTGTTGGCGCGTGATCGGAAAGGTCGGTAACGAACGGGAGATGACATACTCAGGCGTACTCTAAGTTACCTAGTTAAGGGGTAACCCGGCCTTGTATTGGCATGAGGAGCATCACTGTTGATCCTTGAACATCCCTCTAGAGGTGTTCAAAATTCGGTCCGGAAGGAAGTTCCTTTGCATGGTCATTGTTGGAAACTCAATCTCTACTACGAGCCCGTACGCTTTCGATTGTATACCATATGTCAGTATAGTATATGGTACCTATGCTGGCTAGGATTAATACATTTACTTTCGAAAAATTTTCCACACTATATTATAGTATTGAAAGATGATTTTCACGTATCAAGCATTTTTGACTACATAAGGAGAAACCTCGCCCATGTGTGCGTTTGCATTGTGTGTGTGTGCCGCGAGACCTTATGTTAGTTTAAGTTTTCAAATAGTAATTACGAATTTCTATGCACTGGTATTCACATGGGGTAAACCCATTCCGCATTATCGGCGTGGTTCGGTGAATTACCTAACTTTAAAATAAACCCTAAAAACAAATGTTTTGAGTTCTTACACCAGTCCTTGTTTGGCAAGAGGCAGTGTGATAGGGGGTTCTTGCTTTGGTTTGGTGGCGAGCGGGACACTCTTACCTCTACACGTCCCAAGAGGGGTTGGTTAGGAATGAGGCTGTGATAGTCGAGAAGCTAGCCATAAAACAAGGTGCTGAGGTACCATTGTAACGCCACGGTGGAGTATTAGTCGTAGTCCGATGGTTGAAAAAGACCAGATCGTTACATTTGGTATCAGAGTTTGGTTTATACAAAGCTATGGGGTACGACACATTTGGACAAAAGGAAAGACTCATTAGAGTTATAATATCTCATTAGGGATAGGGTTAGTAATACCCTAGAATGAGATTTTAGAGTATTATATTTGAGAGAGCATATTTGAAAATATGAAATGAGTTTTGAAAAGTTATATTTTAAGAAAGGAACATATTTTGAAATCATGTGGTCAATTATAACCTGGACACTTAATCAAACGATTAAGGTTAAGTTTAAATTTTGTGATTATAATTACACATAAAATACTTCTTATGGCATGGTAATTATTCCCCTTCAACTGATCAGGAAAATGATCCGAGTACAAATTCCTTTTGGATTTAATGTCACTATTGGGTAACATTTCGAAATATCGATAAACTTGCGTCAAATTTGTTAAGCTAACTAATCAATATGGTTAGAAATTAAAAAATATAATTTGAGTATTGTATTCGATGTTGAGGTTGGACTATCGAGTATAAGAAGATTTTGAATATATGCCTAGCTAACGTATATATGAAGTCTCAAGTATACTAGATAGATATAAAATCACATTCTATTCGCTTGAAGATGATTGTGTTGATGACTGCAGCATCATCAGTATGTATTTTCGAGTTTCGAAAGTGGGATGATTATATGATTCCGATTAAAACATCAATATATACTTAAACCAATTTAGATAAGTGTTAGAAAATATTTGGTAAATTGATGTGAACTTAAATAGAAAAGTGAAAATTTGATTGGGTTATAAGAATTATACCATGTAAACTTGTTAGCAAGGGATAAGCCAGTAAAGAGTTTTGAGATAGTGCACTTGTGATATATATATATATATATATATATATATATATATATATATATAAATGGTTTTATAAAGATGTATAATTTGAAAACTCAAATCAAAATTTTGAGTAGGAATTGGCAGTTACTTTGGAATTGGTTTTTTAAGAATATATTTTGAATCTAAGGAAAAAGATCTTTGAAAATATTTGGAAATTAAAAACTTGAGCATGGACATCTTGTGATTTGGATTTCTCAGTTGATTGAAAGACGTTTATGCAAAGTTGTAATTTACATAAGCAATCCAAATATAGAAAAAAGTAGTTTGGGAAATGATTTAAAGGCTAAGTTGAAATTAATTAATCAGGATATTTTATAATTAGTCCTTCCCAACTAATTAAATTTAAAATGCAAATATCTTGAGAATTCAGTTTCACAATATGACTATAAGATATTTGACGATATTTTGGTCAAGAACCAAGGTGGTTAAAGATGTTAATAAAAAATATATTTGAATGGTTTCTCTAAAGTTTGAAGGAAATAAGTTTTGTAACCTTGAATTTGGAATAATTAATGAGAATAGAAAAAACTATATAAGGAATTAAAATATCGAATTATCGACAATTTTGGATAGTTAATAAGTTCTAAAGTATATTGTGGTTACAAAAAGGAACTGTTTAAGTAAGCATGAGTACGTTGTGAATTAAGTTTCACAATTTGATTAAAGGATATTTGGTAAGCATGAATAATAAAAAGAAATTACCTAAACTAAAACATTTAGACAAGCTAAGTTCGAAGATGATCAAGTTTATCGTGTAATGAATAATAGTAAATTTTGGAACCTGAATAGGAATAAGTTTCATAACCATTGTATTTGTAAGATAAGATCTAAAAGAATAAATTTGTAACTCTGAATTTTCTTGAAGGAGGTAAATGGTTGAGTATAAGTAATTGGCCCAGTAAACAATGAATCGAATATAATGGGTGATTGGAAGATATCATTGAAGGACATGTATATATGGTTATCTATAAATATGTGTGTTAGAATATTCTACTCGGTATATCCATTATGAGAACGGGGAGCTTTGGTATAAAGAATTTTAATCTTGCGTCTGAAAATCTACAAGATGTAAAATGAGTAATTGTGATTCCCTTTCCTTTTGGAGGACGAAAAGTTTTAAGGGGGGTGAATGTAACGATCCAGAATTTTTAACCAATTTAAAACTGAAATTTTTATTACTTAGTTTGAATTTAAATTTTAATTTGACATACATATATATATATATATATATATATATGGTTTTGAATATTTAATGATTTGGTAAGTTATATGATAGATCTTACTTGAATTATAAATGAGAATGATTATTAATAAGTTTGGATTTATTGATACTATTTGTCATTTGATTGGATTTGTCAAACCATAACATGAATTAGTAGCTTTAGAACTAAGTGTTGTCCTTAGTTTTCATAGCATTTTAAAGGAAATGCTACCAAGAGATCACTTTCCCTCCTTAAGACAAGTGTAAGGACACTTGTATTTATGCATGCCTCCTTTCATGCATGTTTTACACTTGCCTCCTTATGTGTCATTGCCTCCTTAACACTCCATTTTTATATAAGGAGGTATTTCCTCCATTTTTAAACCATTCCACTCCATTTTCTTCTTTTTATCTTCTTCTTAAAGCTTATGGCCATGGTTTCCACGGCGTAAGTCTTCTTCTTTTCCACCACCACCTTGCCGAAGTTCGTCATCCTCCTCCTCCCTCCTATTATAATACATATAAAGAGAAAGATTAATATATATTATATAATATATATTTTGATGAAGCAGACGGTGCATTGAAATATTGTCTGATGGTTCACTCAACTAGGCTCGCCTACCGTGAAGATTTGGAAAGCTGTTATGTGAGAACTCTTTAACAACCATTTATATATTTAACTAGTGGTTAGACTAATTTAAATATAGTGATGAATTATTAGTGGTTAATGATGATTGATGTTTGTTGTGATGGATGATGGATGCATAGTTTAGACCACACACACTATTAAGCTTTAATGTTATAACACTTGTGCATAGTTATGATTTATTTAATTATGTTGCTATGGATGTTTAAATGTTTGTTGATGTTGTTTTGCAAACACTATGACACAACAATTATGGTATCACATTGGTGATCGACAATTCTCCTTTGTAATTAGGAGCAATATCGTTATTGAATTTGAAGGTTAATAATTTAGAAAGACCATACGTATGAATTCATATATATTGATAAACACTTTAAATGAATACATAAATACTGGACAATTCTAGGATGGCAGAGAGGATAGTGTATAGGCTTGAGTTTAGAAATAAAGTTTCCTGCTCTCCCTGACTATCCTTAACTGATCCGACGAATGGGATGGTTAATTTGAAGTTATTTGAATTTAGAAATGAATTGGAATTTGATTTATTAAGTAAAAAAAAAGCTGAATTTTAGATCCAAAATAATTTGGAAAGCAAATTTAAATGATTTTAAAAGGTTTATATAAGGATATAATGGTTTTCTAAGATATTTTAAAGTATCGCAGAATAGTGGTCAATATGGTCAAAATAGAGCTTGTCGCACAGCAGCAATTTGTGAATTTTAGATACAAACTTTAACGTTTATAACTTTTGCAACTCAAATCGGATTTCCATGAAATGAAAAATGTTTGATTTCCATTAACAAGAACTTTCAAATGAGTGAAAGCAGATTTTAAATTCCAGTTATAATTTTCAAGTTATGTTCGAAACCGTTTTGGAAAAGGTTATTGTAAGAACAATTGTTGACCATAACTATAAACAGCTATTTTAAAATGTTTAAAAATATGGAAAAAAAATTGTAAAATCATTACAAATAATGAAAAGGTGTTTTGAATTATAAAGCTTAAGTTTTAACTAAGATAAACGATATTTTGATCAAAATAGTTAAGATAATTGTTTTGTAGCGCTTTTGTAACACTTTTGAAACGCTATTGTAACGCTTTCTTTGAAAACAATCTATTTTGAAGTTTTAACCCGTAAACTATCTTCCGAGCTATAAGTAACGATTTGTGGAATGTTTTCAAAGGTTTAAAAGTATTGGAAATATTTTAGATGGAATTTAAATTGATTTATTTAATATTAAAATGGGTTTTTCAATTTTGAATAATTAGATATGGTTGGAGATAAATATTCGGATGTTTGATATTAATTCGGTAGATGACGACTCTTACTATTTGAGCAATTTAAAAGGTAGTTCACCATTATTCCGTTTATAGTGTGAGTTGGATATCGAGATTAATATTAAGTATAAGTTGATGGTATTTCTATCCAGATCTAATGTCAAAGAGTTGGATAAATCTTTTAAGTAAGATATGGGTTTCCCAATATGATTGGGATAAGTTGAAATGAATAATTTTCAGATATTTGATATGAAATTCTTTGGTGTAAACGTATACTGTTTGAGGAATTTGGAAGATATTATTATTATATCATTATTCCAATTATATTATTCGTTGATAATGAGAATTGATATCGAATATAAGTAGATACAATTTCTGTGTAACTTATGTTCAATATCGTCTGATTTGGGTTTTGTTGTGAATCTTATCTTCAACAATATCGTTGTTGAAACCCAATGAGATTGAGTTGTGGAAATTTATATTGTAAATTGGGATTCAATCAAACCTTTGATTTGAGAAAATTAAAAAATAAGATATTGGGAACCAAGTATAATCTTTTAGTTAAGATTAAAGAATTGAATGTTGAGAAATTGATTAAATTGGAAACTATGGTTGAAATATGGATTAAAGGATATTCAAAGGAAACTGGGTTTTGATAACGAGTTATAAAACGGAAAATTAATTAAGGCTTTGGGCTAGATTATCTTTGATTTAAGGGATGTATTTTAAAGAAGAAGGGTTAATTATGGATTTTGTTAAAGAAAATTTGAGAATGGGTTTAAAAAAATTTAATTTAACAAAATCTAAGCTGGAAGGAAATTTGGTTTAAAGCTTGTGTGTTCCGTAATTGTATTTTTTTAAATTGCGCTTATGATTTGGAAAGACTGGGATCTGATGTATGTCTGAAAACCATTCCAAGTAATAATACGACGTTTTGGAGCTATTGAAGACAATATTGAAGACCGGGACCCTTCATATCGTAAGGACGACTTGCTGAATATCTCAAATGGGTAGCTCCCATTTGCAGATGGATTTTATATAAGCTAAGTGGCAAGAAGCTCGAATGTACGTGAAGGAATTCCGGATTGTGGTTTCGTTTAGACCCAGAACGTACTTGTATGGATAGTGTGTCTGACATTTGTTATTGACTACTAGCACTGATCTCTGTGTAAATATATATCTGTTTGGTGGCGGAGAATTTATTCTCTTTCTTAACACCCTTCTCTAAGACGTATGAGCTTAGAGGTCATATATCGATAGAAATCAATGATGCGTTATAAATGGATAATATGGCATACTTAAGTTATGTGATGAGCTATGGATGATCAAAGCATGGCTTACTTAAGTGTAGCTTTATGTATATCGTGACCTCGGCAAGCCTCACACCCCAGTAAATGGCCAAAACAGGAAGAAATGCAGTAGGGTTATGGGTTGTTGTCTCCTTCTAGATAAATGGTGTACTATGGTATGGATCCCAGGTATTAACCTATGTGGTAAAAGCATCTACTTTTGTGGTTGTTGTTGGCGCGCGCTCGGAAAGGTCGGTAATGACCGGGAGATGGCATACTCAGGCGTACTCTAAGTTACCTAGTTAAGGGGTAACCCGACCTTGTGTTGGCATGAGGAGCATCACTGTTGATCCTCGGACATCCCTCTAGAGGTGTTCAAAATTCGGTTCGGAAGGAAGTTCCTTTGCCTGGTCATTGTTGGAAACCAAATCTCCGTTACGAGCCCGTACGCTTTCGATTGTATACCATACGTCAGTATAAAATATGGTACCTATGCTGGTAGGATTAATACATTTACTTTCGAAATTGTTTACACACTGTATTATAGTATTAAAAGAGTATTTTCACGTATCAAGCATTTTTGACTACATAAGGAGAAACCTCGCCCATCTGTGTGTTTGCATTATGCGTGTGCCGCGAGACCTTATGTTATTTTCATTTTTCAAATAGTCATTGCGAATTTCTATGCACTGGTATTCACATGGAGTAAACCCATTCTGCATTAGCGGCATGGTCCGATGTATTACCTAACTTTAAAATAAACCCTAAAAACAAATGTTTTGAGTTCTCACACCAGTCCCATGACTAACCCGGAGTTTATTTTCGCACACCTAAACTCTGGGTGCCTATAAGTTTTGCACGGGTAGCCTACTAGTTTGGTTTGCAGATTTAGCCTTGGAGTTAGTTGGAGCAGGATTCTGGTTTTAGCTGGAGTTATTATTTCTTGGAGCATTCGCATTCTTCCACTGAATTTAGTATCTTTTCCGTTGTGTAGCCAATGTACTCTGATGTACCACTTGTAAGATGTAATATTATTCTAATGATAATGGAAGAGTTCTTTTTATTTTGTGCAAATGTGTAAGTGATCCTAACAATCCGCCTTTATGAACAGTTTAAGTTGGTTTAATTACAAGCGAAAATCGGGCAAAAAGCCGGGTCGTTACAACTCTAGTCCTCAGAGCTTGGATAGAAGTATGAATTTAGGATGAGTGTGATGGGCACACCAAGATTAAAGACCTCTCGATCTATGACTCTAACGCTCATGATTCTGAGAGAAAGTATAAAGGACGGGAAGATGACATCCACCACTCTAACTCTCATGATTCAAGAGAGAGTATAAAGGATAGGAAGATAACGTCCACCACTCTAACTCTCAAGATTCGAGAGAGAGTTTTAAGGACGGGAAGACAACGTCCACCACTCTAACTCTCATGATCCGAGAGAGGGAGTACACAGGAAGGGAAGGTGACGTCCACAGGGCGTGATGGTGCATCACGATTAAAGACCGCCTTGACTACACTCTAACCTGGGTACGACAGGAGAGCATAAAAGATCTGAGACTAAGTGCCGAAGGAAATGGGTTCCCACCCAACTGAAGGATTAGGGGTACAAATGAAAGCTGAGCCCACAATTCCCATAGAAGGATTGGGGGCAATATAATGTCGATCCTAATCAATCCCAAACAACCCCTGTCCAGGAACTTTATTCAAGATTGATTGAGGGCATACACGTACACATCACACACCCCTGTCGTTAATTACTTAGTTTAGTAATAATTTTTTATTACAAAAATTATTGTTTGCAAGGATGTTGGACTGAAACTCTTGTTTGATTTTTGATGTGATTTATTGTTTATTACTTAGAATAGCAATATATCGACTACAAGTATATTTGATTGAAATATATGACAAACATACAAACATATGACATTGCAGGAATACTACTTCATTTACAAAATGCAGGTGTGTGTGTAAGATAACAAGACAAAGACGCGAGAGCCTCACTCACAACACCAATAAAGGGCCGCGTTTGAAGTGTTGATGATGATGCTTGAAGCTAAACTTTCCGTGCGACTTAAGGCAACGTCAAAAGGGGGCCTTGGGGGTGATATCTCAAGTGCAACGACGAATGCCACCTTGCAAGCACACTGAATGGAAAATCCATTGACCCGAGAATTTGGATAACTCAATCACTTAAGTTTTGAAAGCAGTGTCTCTTTTCCATGCATCCATGTCTAAATTTGAAAGGCCGCTTGAGAACCACAAAGCGGATGCAGAGTGAACGTCCATTTGCTAAGTCTCGACCGATTTCCAATTGAAAGGCTTTGGAATGGGGGCACGCCATTGCTTCGACTTCTACCTTGCAAGAAAACAAATTGCTTGATACTACGACTCAAGGGTTAAGAAGAAGGAAGATAAACCTTATCCCATGCTGAGAATTTTTGTGCAGGAGGTTCTACGAGTGAAGGAAGTTAGAAAATTTCCTCTTACGGTGATCCCTCAGTATATCAGACTAAATATGAAATGGATGATGCCATTGCTGAGTTAAAAACCCAGATGGTTCGGCAAAATGAACTTCTCCAGAAGCGACATAAAATGTTGGATAATTTCTTTACTCGGATATATGGATGGCCGAGCAACTACGACTTACTCCCTGGAGCGAGCACTATGGGAATTCAATCGACAACGAATTTGACTCAATCACTCCCTGTTCCACTGTTCAGATCACATGAGACCCTAGGACAAGTTGCCAACGTCGTCTGGGATAAAATAAGATGCAATCAACCCCCTCCCAGACATGTTCAGCATGCAATTTCTGGTCGTAACATTTTCGATGGAAACGACGATAATGCAAAAGCCACTAGAAACTTAAGCGAAGTCCGACCAACCTATGCTCCAGTTCAGATAAACGAATCAAGTCAACTTGGCTTCAACATGAAACTCCTCATTCCTTAATGCAGGAGTCAAGAGGGAGTATTCGAGGCAACTTTATTCTAACCTTTTGCCAACTGACTCCGATCCCCAAAACTTAGAAGGGAGACTAGAGACTAAAAAGACATGGCTAGATGCTCACCATTCAGCAAAACCCTCGTGGACGGGGGTGCGGGGTACGAGCCTCGAGCTGCATGATTCGACTAGCTGATGACTCTATGCACTTTTACTGCCCTCAAGGTTCCACAAGATCCCGGACTGCAACCAAAAGAATGACTCCTCAAGATTAACCGGCATACATCCGAGCAGCGAGTCACCATCCATAATTAAAGGACAGAAGCTTGATTGACCGCTATTGCATATTCGGAGCTAACAGGCTAGATACCAGCTTCCACCCACTTCAAGACTTCATGCTGGGGACGCCAATGCTAAATTGGACAATTGGCGAAAGCTTCTTAAAGACGAAGGCCAGATTGATAACGTTAATCGATGCTTCACCAGGGGCGGCATATCTTAAAGGCAACGTGACCTGTAACAACCCGGAAAATCAGAACCAATTTAAAATTTTTATTTTAGCAATTTTAACGGATTTTAAATATTTTAAATAATTAATTTTAAATAATAACGACCAAAAATTTATTTAAATCGAAGTTAGAACGAATAGTTTTATTTTAATTATATAACGTGCCTGAAATGGCGCGGTAGTTTGAAAATTCGATTTCAAATTTCAATTTAATGTACATGATTCAAAATAAAGCGGATTTCAGTAAAACCAAAAATATTCAAATCTGTTAAAAAATATCTTTCCAACGAATCTGAAAAATTGAAATTTCATAATGGGAATCAAAAGTTGTGCCCAGTTTAAAATTCAGAATAGTTGTTATGGAATTTATATATATTTTAATATTAAAAATAGCCATTTTACCAACAACCTCCGTTTTTAATGAAACCACTTTTGTTGGATCCGGAATATCAAATTATTGTTAGATTCTAATTTTTATAATTTTCGGAATTAATATGTGATCATGGTAAATTTAAACGCGTTTGGTCAATTCAGTTTGAATTTAATCAACTGAAAAATGGTCATTTTTCAAACGGTCTCCAAATTCGACGAAATTAGTTTTGTTAGGATCGTATCGTCAAAACATAGCTAGATTTATTTTTCGGGAATTTTCGGAGTTCGTATGTGGCCCCGGTAAATTAAAAAGTACGTACAAATTAAATATAAATTCATTTATATTTTAATTTAACGGAAAACTATTCAAAACGATCGAATTGGCATGTGGGACATATCTCATTGTGTCCAGAATGGGGGTATTTAGCGAGGAGCGACAGTCGTTGGGTTTGATTTGGAGTACGTGGCATTTAACCCTAATTTTTGAATTAAAATTGAATAAAAAAATAAAAAAATTATTTTATTATAAATACCCTAAGAATACGTAACCCTAATTTCCTAAATGTATAGCCACCGTATATCTGAATCAATGGCAGCTGAGCTCCGGATTATCTTTCGATCCACACCTCCATTTCAAGATTTTTCAAAAGCAAACCTCTTCTCCTCTTCGAGATGGATACGATCAACGACCATGATATGGGATTTCGAACTGAGGTGGCCAGAATTCCACTTAAAGCGCCGATGTTTGAACTGGGTTTCAGCGTGGAAGATGGCGTCGAGTTCGAGGCAAGTGGGGTGCGCAGGTCGATGACAGGACAACGGAGCTAGTGGCGGCGTTGGATCTGAGGCCGATGGCCTCTACAGGCGGCGCGCCAGGCATTAAAAACCGTTGATGTTGTGTTTCGCTTTCAATAGAAACGAAGAAGAAAGGGCGGATGAACAGTTGCCTTCATATCTGAATTTGAACGGTGAATTCTAATGAAGGATTAAGGGATTAAAAAAATTTAATTAAGGTAAAATTCTGATTTGGATAAAAATAAATATACATTGTTTTTGATAGAAAAACATACATTGTTTTGATAGAAAAACATACATTGTTTTGATAGAGAAACATACATTGTTTAGACAGGAAAATATATATTTTTTTGATAGAAAAATTGCATGGTTTTGATAATAAAACGAACTTTGTTTTGAAATAAAAACGAACTTTGTTTTGAAATAAAGACGAACTTTGTTTTGAAATAAAAACGAGCATTGTTTTGAAACAAAAACGAACTTTGTTTTGAAATAAAAACGAGCATTGTTTTGAAATAAAAATTAACATTGTTTCAAAAATAAAAGAACCATTGTTTTTAATATAAAAAGAATGTTGTTTTGTAAATAAAAATTGACATTGTTTTTTGAATATAAAAATAAAAAGACATGTTTTTATAAATAAAATAACAATGTTTTTATAAATGAAATAACAATGTTTTTGTAAATAAAATATATAATGCTTTTGTAAATAAAATATTATTGTTGTTATAAAAAGAAATTTGCATTGTTATTAAAATAAAAATAGCTTTACTTATGAAAAATGAATAGCACTGAAAATAATATATATAAAAAGGCAATGTTTTTGGAAATAAAAGATTAACATGTTTTTGTAAATAAAAGATAAACATGTTTTTGTAAATAGAAGAATAACATTGTTTTAGAAATTAAAATATAAATTGTTTTAGAAATTAAAACATGTATTGTTTTTACATATAAAAGAGTATTGTTTTTTTTAATATAGAACATTGCTTGGAATTAAAAAGAACATTGTTTAAAAAAAAAAATATAAAGACCATTGTTTTTGAAAATATAATATAGCATTGTTTTAAATGCAAATAAAATTGTGAAATAAAAATGTGTCATTTTTATATATGATACATGGAAATAAAAATATGTTAATTTTATATATAAAGCATTATAATAAAAATATGGTTTTTATATATACATAGCATGGGTAAAAATATGATTTCAATATATATAGCATAACAAAATTCTAAATTTTATTTATAAAGATCATTATTTAAAAATGTGATTTTTAACATAAACCGCGTGAAACAGATTACAATGGAACCGACTGGAACCAAAACAGAGTCCAAACAATCGTCCGCTAAAGAATAAAGGAGTGGAAACAAAAGGTGAGAACTCCTTACTAAAATTTCTGCACTGTTATTTATCTATATTCATAACTGAAAAATATATAGAATTGCCATTTTAGATTATTACCAGTTTAATTATTATAAACTGTATACAATGCTTGTTAGATCACCTCCCTCGTCCACAAACCATGGACGATTTAATTGATTGTATTATGTGTTGTTTTTGTTGTTGAAATGTTTAACACATTAAAAATAATGTTAATATTAAAAGGATAGTGAAATTTAAATTATAAATATTCATTTATAATTTGAACAGTGAAAATTGGTTTAATTTATTAACCAATGATTTATTTAAATAAAGTGTTGTTGTTTGAAAACCCCACACGGGTATTGAGATGATATTTGACATACACTAGCCCCAATATTTAGTTGTATGTCAACCGATGGATTGACAGTCTGTGATGAGCGTTATTTAGCTCATACAGTTGTAAAGTTCACTTTGGATGTGATTAAACTGTTTGATGATTATTTATCATTATTGTTGCATACATGCGATGTATGAAATCCATATAACCAAAATTATATGGTAATTGATTGAGTCGAATTCCAATTCAGAATATAAAGATTATTTTAAAATAAAGAATCTTTTAAAATAAAGAATATTTTAAAATAAAATGTTGAAACAATAAAAATTACATTTTTATTGAATGTACAAAATATGAAAAATACTCATATATGAAATGAAAAGTGTTTGAAATGATAAAAATTACATTTTTGTTGAATGTACAAAATATTAAAAATATTCATATAAGAAATGAAAATTGTTTGAAGCAATAAAAGTTATAATATTTTTGTATGTATCAAATACTCATTGTTTGTAGAAAAGGTTTAACAATAAAAATTCACATTTTTATTGTGTATAAGAAATAGGTAAAATGATCATTGTTTTGAAAAAAGAAAAAAAAAGTTAACAATAAAAAATTACATTTTTATTGTTTATAAGGAATGATGTAAAATGATCATGGTTTGAAATAGAAAGATTTAACAATTAAAAGTTTACATTTTTATTGTATATAAATAAAAAGATTCAAGTTTAATAAAATTGTGTTTACATTAAAAAATTACATTGTTAATGTAAAGAATGAATCATTAAAATGTTCAATGTTGGAAATTCAATGTTTACATTAAAATGATCATTAAAAATTATTTTTCAATGTAAAGAAACATTTTCGATGTAAAGAAACATTTTGAATGTAAAGAAACATTTTAATGTAAAAGGTCATTTTAATATTAAGAATATTTTTAAATAAACGATATTTTAAAATAACGAATATTTTAAAATAATATTCAGTAAAGAATAAAATGATGATTTTGAGGTCCGATTTTAGATGGATACAAAAATATAAAAATATGAAGTCGGATTAAGTATAGAAATTCCATTTTAACCCGAACGGGTTTATTGATCGATTTTATTTATTTTATAATGAATATCGAAGAGAAGTGATTTCGAAATGTAATATTTTGAAAATATTATCATTTTATTATTATAATGATATAGAATATTCAATTTTGAATTAGAATTGAAAAAGAAGTTAAAATCGTTTTAAAACGAATTTATAAATTACGTTTTAAATGGAAATCGATGAAATATATATTTTTATCGAAAAGAGCTTTCTAATGAATAGAACGCACCGCGTAACGACCATTCGCGAATTTCGACCATTAACTTCAAATTGATGTAACAGGAGATCCGACCGTCTGATTCTCCAAAAACCGGAACCGTTGGGTTTGTATCGAGAAGAGCTTTCTAATGAATATAAGAAGTTTGAAATCTAACGGTTGGATTTGAAATTATGTCCAAATCAAATTTGAAAAAGGTCGCTATGGATGCAGTTCGGTGGCCGTTATTGGAAACCGACTGTACGGGCTTTGATAAAATTATTAAAAATATGGAAAAATTATGTAAAATCATAATAAGTGATTTGGAAAGTTTTTTGATGAAAAAATTTATATTTGAAAAGATAAAAATATATTTTTATCGAAATGAACTAGTTATTAACTAGAATAAAAATCCAATTAATTAATATTTAATTGGAATTAAAGAGAATAAATTGGATTTTGGGTTGTCGTGAACAATGTCTTTAATAACATTGGTCTAAAACCCCAATTAGAAAAGAATAAATCTTTTAAATAAGATTTAATGAAGTTTTCCAATTAATATTTGACTGGAATTAAATCGAATATAATTTTGGAATTTACAAATCTTTTAATTAAGGTTATAAGAGTTTCCAATTATATTTAGTAATTGGAATAAAATGAAATGTGAATTGGGTTTATTTTGAATGGTGTTTTTAACGACATTTGTTCTTTAACCCAATTAACAGTGAAAATATAATTTGGAATTTATAAATCTTTTATTAAGATTTAAATGGAAATTTTCCAAAGTAAAGTTTTCCAATTTAATATATTAAATTGGAATTGAATAGAATTCAATTTAATAATAATCGAGATGGGCTTCTATAAATGAAAACCATTACTATATATGGAACTTAAAAGGCTTTGCCATTATTCCATTTATATTATCAGTCTAATACAGAAATTTATATCGATCATATATTGATCTGATTTCTGTGAAGATTCCATATTTAATGGAATATAATTTTGGGTTTATCGTGAACAATGTTTTAAATAACATTGGTTCTTTAACCCAGTTAAAGACAAGATTAATTTCTTAAATCTGGATAATCATTTAGTAATGATTTTTGAGATTAAAACCGAACTAGAGTTTTAATGAATCTTTAATTAGATTAAGAAAGTGAATATTTTATAAAAATAATATTCTGAATTAGAATGAGGCATTTGATGTGTATTTATAGCACTTGATTATAAAATACGCGAACTATTCGGAAAGACCGGGTTTAACCCATTCTGAATAAGTTCTACGACGATTAAGAGTCGAAGATGAAGACAGTGGTTGAAGACCGGAGTTCTTCACATCGTTTGGGTGATTACTGATGTCTTGATTAGGCCGTAAACCCAAGACAAGGTAATAAGTGGTGATCGTCCAAACGTACTTGGAGATCGACGGATATGTGAGGACCTCTCTCCTGTATTGGACATACGGGACAAGGAATAAGGTACCTCCGGTTTCGTTCAAACCCAGAATGGACTTGTAAATGGATTGTATGTCTGACGTTGTATTCCTTTATGCTATATTCATTGATTTCTGCTAAATATATATCTGTTTGGTGGCGGAGAATTTATTCTCTTGCTTAACACCCTTCTCTCAGACGTACGAGCTTAGAGGTTATATATTGGCAGAAATCCATGGTATGGTATGGATTGACAATGTGGCATGCTAAGATGCAAATGATCAAGGCTTTTGTTGAAAAGCAGAGCCTTGTGGATGATGATCAAATCATAGCATATTTGGGCATAGCTTTGTGTATTGCGTTACTTCGCGAGCTTCACACCTCGGTATGAACCAGAAACGGGAGAGGACAACAGATGGGCATTGCGTTTCTTTCTAGCTAGGAGGGGTATCAGCGTTTTGCAAGCCCTGACATTTTACTCATGTGGATGTTTCTTATTATTACTTGATGGATAGAGAGGCCCCTTGGATATTTTTGTGGTCGACATTACTGACCATATTTTACGCCCTATAGGGCAAGGAAACACATGCTTAGGAAATATTAAATCCACCATCACACTTAGTGTGGAACGGCCCTGCATGTTACCTAGGTACATTTGCGGCTGAATCCTGAGACATGGGCTAGATTGTCTCTAAATCGGTAAGGACAACCCCTTGCCTTGGTTCATAGATGGAAATCCAACTTCCAATACGACACCATGCGGTTTTGATTGTAGAATTAGTATGGCGACATGATATATGGTACCCATGCTACCTATGATTAATACATTTATACTCTAAGTTGTTTTTAACGCTATGCACTTATAGTAATATCAAAATAAATTTGTTTTATACGTATAAACCATATTTGGCTTTTATAAGGGAAAACTTTACCCTCCGGCTTGCGTTGCATTATGTGATGGGACCTGAGTCTTATAATAGCTTTAGTTTTCTAAAAAGCATTGCGTTCTTTTATTTTAAAATTAAGATTCATGTGGAGTAAACCCGTTTCGTGTTATACGGCGTGGTCCCATGATTTCCAACTTTTTAGAATAAAAATTAATAACTATTTTGAGTTCTCACACCAGTCCCATGACTGACCTGGAGTTTATTGTTTTAACCTAAACTCTGGGTGCCTATATTTTCCGCACGGACAGCTAGTAGTTTTGGTTTTGCAAATATTATATTCACAGGATCCTGGTTTACAGCTGAGGCGATATTCAGAAAGCTCTGTATCCATGTATTACTTTCAGTTGTATTTTGTATTATTTTTCCACTGCTATTTAAATGTTATTTAAATCTTTGTTATTGTATTTAAATGTAATATTTATTCATACTCTATTATATTCTTTTACTCTGATGTAAATTGTTGTAATAAGCAATGAAATGTTCTTCTGTTTGTATTCTGATTTGTCGAGTTCTCAATTCAATCCGTATTTTCCTTTACGTGGAAGTTTGGGTCGTTTCATTTGGTATCAGAGCTTTGGTTTATAGAGTTCGAGAACAAGACGCATTAGAACTGAATGAAAGAATTCATCAGAGATTAGATTAGTAATATCCAATAAGAATGACTCGTTAGAGATAGGATCAGTAGTATCCTAAAACGAGTGTGAAGAGTATTAATTTTTAAAATAAAAATGAAACAAATTTTGTGTTTAAAATTTAATCCTTATTATTCGTATTTGAATATTATATTTTAAATTGATTTGGACAATTGACTATATAAAGATTTTGAATATACGCGTAATTAACTTATATTCAAAGTTTTAATATACTGGGTAGATATAAAATCACACTCTAGTCGCCCGAAGATGATTCTGATGATTGCTAGCATCATCAATGTTTTTGTTCGAATTTCGAGAGTGGTATATCTATATTTTCCAACTGACTGGTGTGAGAACCAAAATATAGATAGGGTTTATTGCCATGATTTGCACAAAAAATATGTTTTGTTGACTATATACAAAAGTTATATATATTTAAAAAGTTAATCACCTAATTGATTGCTGGTTGTGATGTTTGATAATTAGTTAAACTAATTAAAATATTGGAATGATAATTAATTTAACCAATATGAGAAAGAATGATAAATTCAGCCAAATCGAATTTAATATTGAACTGAATTGGAAATTGATTAGAATTTAAAGTTGAGTTGATTAGTAAAACAACTTTCAGCTTCGTTCCTTTTCGAGGACGAAAAGATTTTAAGTGGGGGAGATTGTAACAACCCGGAAAATTAAAACCAAATTAAAAAATTTTATTTTAGCAATTTTGATGGATTTTAAATAATTTAAATAATTTATTTTAAATAAATATGACGAAAAATTTATTTAAATTGAAGCTAGAATGAATAATTTTATTTTAATTATATAACGAGCCTGAAATGGCGCGGTAGTTTGAAAATTCGATTTCAAATTTCAATTGAATGTACAGGATTCAAAATAAAGCGGATTTCATTAAAACCAAAAATATTTAAATCTGTTTAAAAAAATCTTTCCAATGATCTAAAAAATTGAAATTTCATAACGGAAATCAAAAGTTATGCCCAGTTTAAAATTCAGAATAATTGCTATGGAATTTATATATATTTTTTAATATTAAAAATAGCCATTTTACCAGTGACCTCCATTTTCGACGAAACCACTTTTGTTGGATCTGAAATGTCAAATTATTAATAGATTCCAATTTCTATAATTTTTGGAATTAGTATGTGAGCGTGGTAAATTTAAACGCGTTTGATCAATTCAGTTTGAATTTAATCGACTGAAAAATGGCCGTTTTTGAAACGGTCTCCAAATTCAACGAAATTAGTTTTGTTAGGATCGTATCATCAAAACATAGCTAGATTTATTTTTTGGGAAATTTTGGGGTCAGTATATGGCCCCAGTAAATTAAAATGTACGTTCAAGTTAAATATAAATTGATTTACATTTTAATTTAAAGAAAAACTGCTCGAAACGATCGAATAGGCTTGCGGAACATATCCCATTGTGTTTGGAATGGGGGTATTTAGCTAGGAGCAATAGTCATTGGGTTTGATTTGGAGTACGTGGCATTTAACCCTAATTTTTGAATTAAAATCGAATAAAAAATAAAATAATTATTTTATTACAAATACCCTAAGAATACGTAACACTAATCCCCTAAACTTATAGCCGCCGTATATCCAAATCAATGGCTGCTGAGCTCCGGATTTCATCTTCAATTATCTTTCGATCCACGCCTCGGTTTCAAGATTTTCCTAAAGCAAACCTCTTCTCCTCTTCGAGATGGATACGATCAACGACCATGATCTGGGATTTCGAACTGAGGCGGCCAGAATTCCTCTCCAAAGCGCCGATGTTTGAACTGGGTTTCAGCGCGGAAGATGGCGTCGAATTCGAGGCAAGTGGGGTGCGCAGGTCGATGACGGGGCAGCAGAGCTGGCGGCGGCGTTGGATCTGACGCCGACAGCCTCTACAGGAAGCGCGCAGGGGATTACGAACTGTCGATGTTGGGTTTCTCTTTCAATAGAAACGAAGAAGAAAGGGCGGACGAACAGTAGCCTTCAGATCTGAATTTGAATGGTGAAATCTAATGAAGGATTAAGGGAAAAGTAATTAAGGTAACATTCTGATTTGGATAAAAATAAATATGCATTGTTTTTGATAGTATTGTTTTGATAGAAAAACATACATTGTTTTGATAGAGAAACATACATTGTTTAATGATCGTCGCTTTCCTATGAACTAGAAAAGCGCGAATTTTGAAATAAATACTGCAAGCGCACAGGTGTGCAGCATACAGGTCGAACACAGGGAGGCAAATTAAATCAAATTATTTAAATAATTTCTTGGGCGAGTTAGACAAATCTTTGAGGTTGGTTTTGAAAACAATAAAGATTGAAACTGCAATCCGATTCAGAACAAATCTAATTGAACCGACGATCAAATCACAATTATCAATTGGAAATTAAAATGCAAAACAAAGATAAAATGCAGAAATTAAAATTACAGGAAAAGAAGAACAACAAAAAGTAAATTAGGATTGTCGTTGAAACTAATCAAACGACTAATCACTAATAAAAAAATGTAAAATACAATTGATGTTCTTCCAAAACTAATTATGAAGACAACACCGATTGCTAAGAAAAAGAAAAATGCAGAAAAATAAAAGAGAACTAGAAACTTTATTAATGGAGAAGAAGCGGAAAAATGGGATGGTGGCTACAATGGTATTACAAGGGTATTCATAGGAGATAACCAAACCCTAACCCTAACCCTAATACAATGATAAATGGGCCTTAGGGAATTCACAAAAGAGTTTACAATGAGAATTACAAATGTGCCTTAGTGAAATCTAGTAAATTTGGGCCTTTTGTCATTTGGAACAAGTTATAGGCCTTTTCTCCTTTTCTCTTGCAAGCCTTCTTTAATTTGAGATGTTCATGGCCTTTTTATCAATCATTTTCTTGTCCAACGGTAACTAGATGTGAGATCTTCATCTACAATTCTTCAAAATGTAAATATATAGCAATCTGATCTCCATTTCTCTACTTTTCTGGTTGCATGCGGGCTGGGTTGGAATATCTGTAAAAGTAATAAAACAATACCCAAGTAGTATTTATTTATGTACAAAAAATAAGATATAAGAGCATAAAATAAACACATTTCTATGTAAATCAAATACCTCCACACTTATTTTTTACTCGTCCTTGAGTAAAACAAGAAATGAAAAACTAAACTAGATAGGTCACACTTTCGTAGGAAACACGATTGCATTGAGCGTATGCAACAAGTCGTTAAACCTCTAGGTTCCCTAGTAGGACGAGTGGTGTCTCATGAGGGTTTTCAGCGGATACTACCCATAAAATCCAAATGCAGTATGCTGTGATTCTAATGAAACTACATGAATGCAATGGACATATGCAAAATAAAAACGAAAAATGAAAACAAGACTTGTTTCTGAAGTGGTACAACAAATTAAATTAACAATTTCTAGTCAGTTGATTTTATTTTAGATATCTCAACTTGTCACAAATTTTCAATATAAATCAAGTTTTCAATGTTAAACTCTAGTTTGGCCAGTTGGTTCGGTTGATAACATAGTGCAGCCATGAAATAGATTCTTAGTTTGCTTGGCACAGTTTGTAAAGTGGTATTATTATTTCCTTGTGTATGGCTAGTCAAATCAATAAGGTCAAGAAGTGTTTGAGCATCATCGCTTATTCTCTATCTCTATAAAAATTGAAAATTACGATTAATTACATACACCTAACTCATAAGACCAAGGTTTACCACCCATGCACTGCCTCGCGGACTAACGGAGAGTGGGTAAAGAGCTTGGCGGATTGTGCAGACCAACTTTGACTTTGTCAACAACGTGTCGGTAATCCTTAGGTGTCCAATCTCATAAAATGAGACTAAGATATTCCAACGCTGACTTTGTCAACAACATGTCAGATAGAGCTTGGCGGGTTTGCACACCAACGCTTGATATACAAGCAATGTTGGATACCCTTGGATTACTATTATTATTATTGAAAATATAAGCACAAAAGAGAGTTACGCGAATTCAACTTAACACAACTTAGTTTTAAAGATTCGAAAAGCCAATATAAGTATTTTAAGTCCTCCACTTATTTAAAAAAAGACTACAATATAGAATAAACTTCATGGCCATCACCTAAGAATCTCCCTATGTACCGGTTACACTATTATCCCTCAAAATTAAACTTTTCATTATATTTCTTATTCGATCTAAGCTGAGATAAAAAAAATACTATCAACTGATTAATAATCCTTAACTTATTTTGTTATATCAAATCTAAAATGAGTCGTATTTCAAAAAAAAAATGGTATGTTACTACGATCTAAAATGCATGACGATCCTAAATGAAAAGAAAGAAAAAAAAGGATGTAATGTAGACTCCCCCCGCACTAGAACTAAACAGTGTCCACACTGTGAACGTTTCCTAAATTTGAAAGATCGTACCCAAAGATGTATTAAATGCAATATGATTTGTAAAATAAAATGATGTTTAACAATTATATGCGAATGCCAATCATATGAAGAATGAAATCTATATTGATGGTGCATGTTTTGTGAAAAATGAAATTTTCTTTTCCTCCCACACTTGTCTCTATCGAAAATGATGTATGATGATTTCGTATATGATTTTTGAGGTACAAGAGACATGCCGATATTTTCTGAAATAAAAATCTTTCCTATGAAAATTGTGTCTTGCCAATGATTTGTGCAATTCAGATGCAGATTATCCCGTAAAATTTTCAAAGGTTTTTCTTCTTGGTCCTCGGTAAGATCAGAGGTCAAGATAACAGGAAAATTTTCTTTAGAGTCCAAGTAAACATACTCAAGGTCTTATGGCATGGATTTGAGGTCTAATTTAGGAAGTTCTGGTGTGCTAACATTGGTCAACGTTCCTTGGTTAGATCCAGATGACATCGGTTTCGGGTCAAGAAGTTCATTTAATTCAGAAAAGTAATCGAGCTCATCGAAATCAGAGTTGAAATGGTTAAAACACATTTTCAAGGCTTCAGGAGTGTCAATAAATATGTCATCAACTATGGTCTGAATCATGTCAATTTTATCAATCTCAAAATCCCTAGAAGAATTATGGTGGCTAAGACTTTTCTCATTCATCGTTATCAAATATGGAAAATCCAAACTTAAATTTGACACAAGTAGCTGTTATTACAAAATAAATAACGTACTCAAATATATTTTATTAACTGATAATCTCGATTTGAAGGGGGAAGAGGGTCTTATGGCCGTTCACGTATAGTATAAATACTAAGGGATACGACCAATGTTTTACGGGTAGTATGCAACCTCTTTTGCTAGAAGTTCAATAAATTGAACTAATATATGTCCACGATCAAACCGTTGAGAAGATCAATTTCGCAAAATACACTCTTATAGTCAAATATTTTGAAATATCTAGTCGGATTCTTTTCTTGAAAAACGATGAAAATGATGACAGTATATGGAATTTCGTTCCTCACAAACAGATTCAAAAATTTCAGTCATAGAATAATTGCAGAAATAAAAAAAGAAAGTTGTACAAGCAAGCCGCTGCCCCTACAAAAGATTTTTACAAGCAATTTATATATTTTTCAAGTATCTGCAGAACCTGTAGAGTTTAGAAAATATTACAGAGCGGGGTATGGTAGTCCGTCCAAAGCAGTTGAGCAGTACTAGTAATTCAAATCTGTTGTTTCGCTGCTTGATCTCTAAATCCTTGTTCACTTTTCTTGAACACTTCACTACAAAGTTCGTCTTGATTTAGGAAAGAGGAAGAAAAAAAACTCAAAATAAAATAAATGGGAAAAAATTAAAATAAAGAAAAACAGGACAGCTAACAACTAGACTCAACAAAAGCAAAACTAAAATAAAAATAAAGACTAGACTAGACTCACGCAACAAGCTAGACTCCAAAAGAAATAATAACTAAGTGACACAATCAACCCACACAACCTTAAACAGACACGACCTTTTTCAGCAACCCAAAGGCATACGTTCCCTCTTATAAGCAAACTCCAACAACAAAGTAATCCTACAACAGTAAATACAAAACAACGAAAATTCAAGCCCCACTTTTATTCATTTTTTGGGAACAAATAACAAACTCTAGAAACAATCGATCCCCTCCCCGAAATATCAGCACGCCTCCATTCCCAGTGTACGATAAGCTGGATTTTTTTCTTCCTTATGCGGACGCGGTTCCTTTCTTTCCTTTTTTTTTCTTCAGAAAAGGAACGTGAAGGGAGAGGGTGGTCTGGAGATCTTGATGGTGTCTGAGTTGATAAGAGTTGTGTTGATTACGTTGTAGATGAGGAGCGGAGGAAGTCTTGGCAGATAGTGGTTATGCGAAGGTGGTTTGTAGAAGGGGTTTGTGATGAACTTTGGTTGGATTACTGTGATGGTAGATGATGGAAGTGGAAGAAAGTTTTGTGGTGAGAGTTTGTGGAAGAAAAAAGGTGGACGGAAATGTATGAATTACTGGGTATTGTTTTGTGAAGAAGTGGTGGTTGTATTGTTTGAGAATTGAAGAAAGTGAGGTTGTAGTCTTGTAGAGAAGATGGAGAAGGTTTTTATGGCTGCAGGAATGCAAGAAAGAAATCAAAGCGGAATTTTTTAAACAAAAGTAAATAAATAAATGAAAGAAAAAAAGGAAATAAAGTCAATAAAAATTTGGCAAGTTTTTTTCTTTTATTTGTCTAAAGTAGGAATGAATTTGCAAGAGGGAAACAAATAAATGAAAGAAAGGGGAATGAGGTTGAAAACAAAGCAAGAAAGAAAAGAAAATTTAGAAAGATTTTTGTTTTGTTTTGGAAAATAAAAGAAAGTAATTATAATAGAAAATTTGGAAAAGAATTGAAAAGAGGAAAGAAGTGAAAGAGAAAATGGCAAGATTCTTCTTCTTTTTTTTTTGGAATATTTGTACAAGAAGAAAGGGAAAGAAACAAATGAAAAAAACGGAAAGAGAGATTAGAGGAAGTGATAGAAAGTTGTAATTGGAAAGCAATCAATAAAAAAAAATGCAAGTTTTTTTCCTCTTATCTAGAAAATTATAGTATTAAATTGTAATACCAAATCAACTAATTAAGAGATTTTTATTTTTTTTCTAAAAAAAGGGTGATGGAGTAGATGTTTTGGTGGGTGGAAAGGGGAATTGACGGTCTGCAGTGGATTGATGGCAGTGGCCAATTTGAAAGAGGATGATGATATATAGATAGGAGGTTACCTTTCTTTTTGGGAAGTTGTAGGTAGAAGAGGAAAACAAAGAGAAAAGAAAAAGGGAAGGAAAGAAATAAATGTGAAAATTAAAAGGAGACTGGAAAGATGGAAAGAAATTTGAGTAAGGATAGCAATTTGTTTTTAGAAGATTGGTGAAAAGAGGGAAAGAATTGAGAAAAGGAAAAGAAAAAGGAAGGAAATCAAAAGAAAAAGTGGAAAGTTATTTTTCTATTTAGAAGATTATGGCATCAACTATCAATACCAAATCAACCAAATGATTTTTTTTTTATATATCAAAGAAAACAAAACTAAGAACGTTTTTTCTTATAAAGAAAATCAAAAAATAAAAATAAAAATAAAAATAAAAATAAAACAAAACTAACACGAATCAGAAATCAAATAAATAACAAAATTTAATCGTTACCTCCCCAGCAACGGCGCCAAAAACTTGATCGTCGCTATCCTATGAACTAGAAAAGCACGAATTTTGAAATAAATACTGCAAGCGCACAGGTGTGTAGCATACAGGTCGAACACAGGGAGGCAAATTAAATCAAATTATTTAAATAATTTCTTGGGCGAGTTAGACAAATCTTTGAGGTTGGTTTTGAAAACAATAAAAATTGAAACTGCGATCCGATTCAGAACAAATCTAATTGAACCGACGATCAAATCACATTTATCAATTGGAAATTAAATTGCAAAACAAAAATAAAATGCAGAAATTAAAATTGCAGGAAAAGAAGAACAACAAAAGGTAAATTAGGATTGTCGTTGAAACTAATCAAACGACTAATCACTAATAAAAAAAATGTAAAATACAATTGGTGTTCTTCCAAAACTAATTATGAAGACAACACCGATTGCTAAGAAACATTATTAATGGAGAAGAAGAGGAAAAATGGGATGGTGGCTACAATGGTATTACAAGGGTATTTATAGGAGATAACCAAACCCTAACACTAACCCTAATACAATGATAAATGGGCCTTAGGGAATTCACAAAAGAGTTTACAATGAGAATTACAAATGTGCCTTAGTGAAATCTAGTAAATTTGGGCCTTTTGTCATTTGGAACAAGTTATAGGCCTTTTCTCCTTTTCTCTTGCAAGCCTCCTTTAATTTGAGATGTGCATGGCCTTTTTATCAATCATTTTCTTGTCCAACAGTAACTAGATGTGAGATCTTCATCTACAATTCTTCAAAATGTAAATGTATAGAAATCTGATCTCCATTTCTCTACTTTTCTGGTTGTATGCGGGCTGGGTTGGAATATCTGTAAAAGTAATAAAACAATACCCAAGTAGTATTTATTTATATACAAAAAATAAGATATAAGAGCATAAAATAAACACATTTCTATGTCAATCATTTAAATAGGAAAATATATATTGTTTTAATAGAAAAAATGCATGGTTTTGATAATAAAAATGAACTTTGTTTTGAAATAAAAACGAACTTTGTTTTGAAATAAAAACGAGCATTGTTTTGAAATAAAAATTAACATTGTTTCAAAAATAAAAGAACCATTGTTTTTAATATAAAAAGATTGTTGTTTTGTAAATAAAAATTGACATTGTTTTTTAATATAAAAAGAAAAATACATGTTTTTATAAATAAAATAACTATGTTTTTATAAATGAAATAACAATGTTTTTGTAAAGAAAATATACAATGCTTTTGTAAATAAGATATCATTGTTGTTATAAAAAGAAATTTGCATTGTTATTAAAATAAAAAAAGCTTTACTTTTGAAAAATGAATAGCATTGAAAATAATATATATAAAAAGGCAATGCTTTTGGAAATAAAAGATTAACATGTTTTTGTAAATAAAAGATTATCATGTTTTTGTATGTTAGATCCAAAAATGGCTCTAACACCCAAACTAGTAACAATTTCTAATGAAATGAAATTGAAAACGAACAAAACACACAAATTATAGTGGTTCGGCGTTAAATAGCCTACGTCCACTTTCTACTCTTTGAATTGATGATTTGAATGTAGATACAACAATGATTCTCACTCACTTTCACTCATACAATGCATAGATTCACTCAATCTTCTCTGAAATGTACTTTAAAAGATGATTGTAGTCTGAAAATGGTAGTGGAATTCGGTTCTCAAAGGAGTTTCAACTCTGAAAATGCCAAAAGATCCTTCCAAATGTGCCTTGGTGGTGTATTTATAGGTGGAAAATGCTTCTGGAATGGCTTCGGTTTGGATCCACGTGGCGCTCATCCCATGAGTGTCGGGTTCGGATCTCTTCTATTGAAGACAGTGCATCAAGTTAGTGGGTGAACGTGGGGTGATGGGCTCGCAACCGCTCCGAAATTTCAGGGAACATGGGCTATAACTGTCACAGATTATGGCCCGGATCGGATATGCTTAGGATTAGAGGGACGGGTCGGGTTGACCCCGAACCGATCCGGTTCAGCCTGCGCTTCTTCCTTCTCTTCTCTGCGTTGTTCTTCCTTGACCAAGTAATACCGATCCGATCCGGTCGCTGAGGTGGGAATTCTTTTAGTAAACATCCTTCATAATTGATCTTCTAACTTTGTGTAGCCTAATTCACAAAGTAGGCTAACATTTTGCCCCCTCGAAGTACGCTTCTATTGAAAATAGAGCATGCTTCGAAATTGTCTATCCATTGATCTTTGAATTTAAATCATTGAATAGTCGCTTGTAAAGTTTCGTGCTCCATCAAGCTGCACTTCTTGGTGTCTATATATATATATATATATATATATATATATATATATATATATATATATATATATCATAGAGCGCACAAATTGCTTTCGTTACTTCAAATAACTTTGAGAATTTTACTTGATGTCTAGTAGCTCCTCTAGGTAAACTTAATGACGCATATTTATTAGATTGCCACATCTTTTTCTGAATCAATCTAGCGCACTGGGTTGAGCTTCAGGCTTTGTATGTCCATCCTATCCGATCCGGTTGTCACTGCGATGAATCATAAGGCTGCACTGATGTGGGCCTTTCTCTCAACGAGTCGAGTCAGACATTGGGGGCCCACGAAGAAAACAAAAAGCCTCCTATCCTTGTATATGTTTGCACAAATATTTCTCCCCCTCTTCACTTTATTCCGCCTTCCTCCTTGTCGTTCAGCACAATCTCTAACCCTAGTTCGTAAACCACGAAGAAAAAATCCTCAATCCCTCGAAATAAATCCATAGGTAAAGCTTTAATTTATTGTTTAACTGATTCTAACTCGGAATTTAAGAGCGATTCGAATAATTTCACCCATCATTGTGTCAACTTCGACACGATGCTGAGTGCTCCCTCGTGATTAACGTTGGTGGTCTCATCGCCACCTCGAGACGGTTGCGGAGGAAGCTGGAGCCAGCGCTGGACATATAGATCCGTGGGTACTTCGTTGTGATGGAGTTCGTGAAAAGTGGATGAGCTTTGGAGAGGAGATGAGGTTGGTGCTGATAAAGAAATGGAGAAGATAGAAAAGTGGGAGAGGAACGGGATCGGTTCGAATAGGAGGCACAAGAGGGAGGAGAAAAAATTCATCCAACTGGGTCGGGTCGGAAGGTTAAGCATGATCATGGGAAAAATAAGCTTAAGGACATAAGGATGGTTCGGTTTGGTGTCGACCAACCCACTCGTGGCTACCTTCTTCTAAATCCGTCTGATCCGCTCCGGTGAACCATTCAAAATTACCTATTGATGACTTGTGTACTCGAAACGATCCCATACCACCAAGGGCTAACGAGTCGATCCGGTCTTGATATAAGAGAGGGAGCGTAAACTAATCTGATCATAGCACGCACAACCGAACCGATCCCATACCACCCAGGGCTAATGAACCGATTCGAAGCGACTTTGTTAAAAGTGACTCAACTAACTTAATCAATATTGGCTGTGGTCTATGAATTTATGGACAGTTAGGATAGAGCCTTATAATCATGACTGAAATTGCAAGATTATCCTGAACACATTACTGCTTCGTCAAACTTTTGCACTGTACCTTTATGCATTTACTTTGAATCTCTTGCACACACTTTGTACACTTTAGTTCACACATATGCACGGGGGATTTGGGCAACTTTACTCTAACTTCTATTCTTGCTTCGTCAATAGCTTAGCGATCATGGCAGAAAGACGCTCGTCTAGATTGGTAGAAAGGGGAGATGTTGCAAGGTCATCTGATAATCCACTCGTCGAGGATGTATCTTCCACCTCAGACTCAGGATGGAATAGTGAAGGCCCAGACTACGAGATGGAAGTTCATAACAGTGAAGCATCTTCTAGGGGTGATATCTCTCTCGGCGAAGAAGAAGGAGGGGTAGGAGATAATCGTGCCCCCGACGAACTCAGGGATGCAGTTATCTTGGAATCACCTAAAGATTCAGTTGAGTCGACAATTGATAACGATAGACTAATAAGGATACGCCTCAAGCATGTGATTCTTCAAGGAGATACCCTTTTACCCTCAAAAACAGATCGCCCCCATAATCCACCAGAAGGATATATGGTTATTTCCAGATTAGTGTGTCTTTTGGAGCGATACCTCCATTCCCACCATTCGTCGTCGATTTCCTGAGATAGATAAGGATTGCCCCCATGCAACTTCTTCCCAATTCTTACGCCTATTTGTATACCCTGTACATAGCCTATAGAGAAATTCTTGGTGAAGAGTTGACTTTTGAAGACGTTCATTTCTTTTACAACTTCAAACATTGAAACAACGACACTCCGTCCTTTGTATATGTCGAATCTGTACCAAAAAGGAAAATTATCACCGTTCCGTTTAGTAGCAATGCTGGTGATCCAAAGCCTGAGTGGTTTTACATTAGACAACAGCCAAGGTATGCCAGAAGGTGGCTCAAGTCAAGTAAGGACGTCAACGTTTGAAATTTCAGACCTCAGAAACGTACTGACATCGCTTGTTTTTACTTGCAGTTCATAATCCGCCGCAAGAAAAACATTCAATACAACTTGATCGCTTGAATTGGCTACTCAACGGTGACCAGAAATCCTTGACCATCAAAGAGTGTTTAGTGGATGACTATCTTTATAGGCATCGTCTTGTTGCTATAACTCGTAGCATAGGGCATGGCGAGGGACCCTATGTGTATATACCTCCTGTTGAAGGGCCAATTTAGGCCTCACCAAGGCATAGAGATAGCCTGAAGGATCCTCCGATGCCTCAAAAGATTCCTTCTCCTTCATCTTCTGCAACTCGAGATGACATATTAGCGAATATACCTTCCATTGACAGGGACAAATATATTACTCATGATGATGCGGCCACTCCTGAGGAGCCAATTTCTCCAAAGGGGTTGCCATCCGTTATTCCTCTAGGATACACTCCCATAGCCTATGATTCCATATTTCGGGGCTTAGGGGATCTTCCCCTGCCCGAAACTTTTTATTCTTCAAAGGATTTCCCAACAAATCCTATCACTTTTACTTCCGAGGAAGAGATCAGTCCTATAAAGGCCGAGGATACTAACAATCCGGGCTCTGGTCTGTTTGGGGGGAAACATAACTTAGGATACACATAACACTCTAGCACTGCACATCATAGCACTTGAGCTTTATGCTAATATTAATCTTAATATTCTTTCATTTCTTCTTATAAGTCAAATGGGGAGGTAGCGATACCATATGCGAGGCGTTCGTTCGAGCATGCCCCCAATAGATCCTGACGATAAACATGATCGGTATGAGAGTAGTGGTAGAGACGACAGGAAGGACCGATTTTCAAAGCCTTATCGACCTTCCTGTTCTCGGTTCCCACACCGGAGAGGCTCAGACAAACACAAGAGTCATTCCTCAGATCATGAGAAAGAAAAGCACAGTGCTAAGCCTCTCGTTCCCTCTAAGGGAACGATTCCTCAAGATAATACTTCACAAAGGGTTTCTGATCCCAAAGGGAAACAACCAGAATCGGGGAAAGATGTCGGGAAGAAATGACCCACCCCGAAACTATCTCGTCGCACTATTGACATAACTACCACAAGACCGGTTATCCTCAATGACGAGAACCTGGCTAGACTAGAAGTCCTGAGTCAGCAATTTCCCGAACACCATTTCGGGCACATACATTTCGTTCCAAAACTCAAACCGGTAAAACCTGATTGGGCCAATGATGTCAAGGCTACTATAGATTTCATGGATGAACAATATAAAGAAATAAGGAAGTATGCAAAGACACTCTCTAAAATCATTAGTGATCAAGTAGCAGATGTGAAAACCATGGCTGACGCTGCTAAGTATGATGCGAGGGCCATCGAAAATTCTGAAAAAGATATGGAGGATGCCCAAGCTAAGCTTTCTCTTGTACAGCGTGACGTGGATAATTATAAAAAGAAGCTCGAGGAATTACAAAAGAGTTATCATTCCGAGCTTGAATCCCATAGCAGGAGCGGATAGATTTAAAGAAACAGGTTGAGGATGCCAAATCTGAAAATAGCCGCCTTGTCCAAGAGAAAGCAGATTTAGCCAAAAAGAATGCAGATCTTGAGGCTAAGCTATTGGAGGCCGAAACAAGGGCAGCTCTTGCTGAAGGAAATGTAAATACAGATTTGCATTAAGTTGAAGAAGTCAACAAACAGCTCAAAGAGGCCCAAAGGGAGATTGATGAGAGTGGTGAAATCATGGTCGGATTCTTTGCTCAAGTGATCCGTCACCGAGACCTTGCCTGGCTTAAGGATTATCCCACTCCCCTTGTATATGCATGGGACCAGTTGGTCGAGTGGGAGAAAGCAAAACTTAGGGTGGATTCAATTGACGAAAATAAGCTTATGGAGACATTCCTTAGAGGTGAGGAGTCTGTAATAACCCGGAAATTCGGAGCCAATTTAAAATTTTATTTTGGTGAATTTTGAATATTCAAAATGAATTATTTTAAATAATATCGATGAGAAATTTATTTTGATTAGAAATAGAACGTATATATTTATATAGATCGTCGTTAGAATATATATATATTTATTTTAAATTATAAAAGGAATTGAAAATGGCACGGTAGTTTGAAAATTCGATTTCAAAGTTCAAATGAATGTACCGGGTGCAAAATAAACCGGATTTTAACGAAACCAAAAATATTAGGATCTAATTGAGAATATCTTTCCAACGAATCAGAAAAATTGAAATTTCATAAGGGGAATCAAAAGATACGTCCAGTTGAAAATTCAGAATAGTCGCTATGGAATTTTGGCCCTTAAAAATGGGAATTTCGCAAACGACCTCGGTTTTCAACGAAACTACTTTTATTGGAACCGGGATGTCAAGTTATTGCTAGATTCCAAAATTCGTAATTTTTCGAATCAATATGTGTGCGTGGCGAAGTAAAACGCATTTGACCAGTTTCAGTTGATTTTAATCAACTGGAAAATGGCCATTTTTCAAATGGTCTCGGAATTTGACGAAATTAGTATTGTTAAGACCGTATTATCAATACGAGGCTAGAAATAATTTTTCGGGGATTTTTAGAGGCTGTATGTGGCCCCGATAATTTGAAATGTACGTTTAAAATAGAATAAATAGATTTATATTTTAATTTTAATGAAAACTGATTGTAACACCCGGATTGGCTTACGCAACATATCCCATTGTGTTCGGAATGGGGGTATTTAGCTAGTGGCGACATTCGTTGAATTTAATTTGGAGTTCATTTGTGAAAATTTGCTTTAAAAAAATAAATAAATTAAAATATTAAAAAAAATATAAAAGCCCCTAGGTTTTTCCCAAACCCTAATTCCCTCAGTACAAAGCCCGCCCCCAATTCCTTTTGAAACCCACGACGCCCTCTCCTTCCAGCGCGCCACCGCGCCACCGGAGATTGCCGCCCACCCCCAGAACCGGCCGCCACCTTCCCCTCGCCTCCCTTCTCTCTCCGCGGCTCTCCTCTTCTACCCTCGAGCGAAACCCCGTACAGCCCTAAATCGAGCTACCAAGCCCTCAGCCCCAAATTGAAGCCCGCCACCTTCTGAGCCGCACCTGAACCCTGTGCCACCACCCGCGGCCACCAAACCCGAACCCTGCCCCTTCCCTCAAGCCGACGCAGCCCCTCCGCCTCCGGCAACGCGCAGAAAGTCCCCTCCCCCATTCGCTAAAAACTGTAAGTAATTTATATATTAAAAGCATTGTGAAAGATGGTGATTTTTATGTAAGGAAGATAGGATATTTATGATAAGAAAAATACGATTTTTAGGATCGAAAAGTTTAGATTTTTAAATGGGAAAAGGCGAGATTTTTAAAAGTGAAAAGATTAGATTTATTTATTTATATATATAGTATAGAAAGATTAGATTTTTATTTATATATATAGTCCAGAAAGATTTGATTTTTTTATTTATATATAGCATAGAAAGATTTGATTTTTATACATGTATAACATATAAAAAAATACGATTTTTATAAAGTAGAGATAATAAAAATATGATTTTTATATGAGTAGCGAATCAAAAATGGGATTTTTATATGATCGAGAATATAAAAATATAATCTTTTCTATACGTGTAGCGTTATAGAAATATAATTTTTATACATGAAGTGGTATGATAAAAATGTGATTTTTAACGTAAAACCATGTGTAACATATCACGTTGGAAGCACGGCAAAGAGTTCCTACATATAAAGAGTCATGGCGTTGGGTTTAGCAAGTCGGTGAGAACTCCCCACTTTTAAAGTTATTTTCTAGTTGAAACATATACTAGGATGCAGACGGTGTTTAGTAGCACCCGACACCCGTCGTCCGACCATGGACGACTTGTTTGTTTGAATTGATGTGTTGTGAAAGTTGATTGTGTGATGTGGAATGAAATAAAATATTTTATAGTGGAGAATATTTTATAGTTAAAAATATAATTTTTAACGTGTATATAAAATAAATATTTAGAAACAAATCGGACGATTTGTTTATATACACTGATTTGACTGATATTGATTGGGACGGTAAATTTTACACATCGCCCAACTGCACAAATAAAATCTGTGATTGTTGATTTGAAACCCCACACGGGTATTGGGAGGAGATTTGACGTACACTAATCCCGATTGTTTAGTTGTATGTCAATCGATGGATTGACAGACTGTGTAAGCGCAAATTATTTATATTTAATGCTTATGCAGTTGTGTGGTGCACTCTGGATGATGGTTGATTATTTATCGTTGTTATTCTATACATGTGTTGTAGAAAATCCATATAATTAACATTATATGGTAATTGGTTGGGCCTCATTCCAGTTTTGAAATAGAATATTTGAAATAGAAATATTTGAATAAAATATTTGAAATAGAAATATTTGAATAGAAATATTTGAATAGAAATATTTGAATAGAATATTTGAATAAAAATATTTGAATAGAATATTTGAACAGAAATATTTGAATAAAATATTTGAAATAGAAATATTTGAATAGAAATATTTGAAAAGGAAATATTTGAAATAGAAATATTAAAAAAAAAGAGGTATTTGAAATAGAATATTTGAAAATTGAAATATATGAAGCCGTGTTGATTAGATTTGCGGCAATTTGACGTGAACGATATTTATATCGATTTTATTCATTTTTCAATGAATATTGAAGTGATTTCAAAATTCGAATTAAATTGTGAATTTCGAATTAAATTGAAGAGATTTGAAATTCGAATTAAATTGAAGAGATTTGAAATTCGAATTAAATTGAATAGATTTGAAATTCGAATTAAATTGAAATGAATTGAAATTCGAGTTAAATTGAAATGAATTGAAGTTCAAATTAAATTGAAATTTAATTGAAATCGATTTGAAATGAAATTAAAACGAATTTATATTGAAAAATTCAATCTTGATTTGAATTTGAAAAGGAAGTTGAAATCGTTTTGAAAACGACTTTAAACGATTTATAAAATAAGTTTTGAAATGAAATCGACGAAATATATATAATATATATATATATTATATATATAATGGCCTGAATAGAACGCGCCGCGCTGCGGCAGTTCGCGAATTTCGACCATTGACTTCGAGTGGACATTGCGGGAGATCCGACCATCGGATTCTCCTGAAACCGGAACCGTTGGGTTCATATCGAAAAGAGCTTTCTAACAAATATTAGAGATTTGAAATCTAACGGTTGGATTTGGAGATATGTCCAAATCAAATTTGGAAAAGGTCGCTGTAAGTGCAGTTCGATGGCCGTTGATGGAAATGGACTGTGCGGGCCTTGATAATATTGTTAAAAATAGTAATAATTTGTGTTAAATCATAAGAAATGATTTGTGAAGAATTAGGATGAAAAATTCCATATTTGAAAAGATAAAAATAGATTTTTATCGAAATGAACTAGTTTTGAACTAGAATTATAATTCTATTTATTTTTAAAATAAATAAAGTGGATCTGAAATGGTTTTAAAAGTAACCAGAATTTCCAATAATTGAATTGGAATGGATTTGAATCGAAATTGTCTTGGGAATATTTCGATGTTGGATTTCGCGATGATACAAATATTTTTATGGGAATTTGAAAGATATATTTATATCGTTATTTCCAATATGATATTTGTTGGTCGTAGAATTTGATATTGAATATAGCCGATATATTTTCTATTCAGAGCCTTGTATTTAATATCAAATGTGATTTTGGGTTGTCGTGAACGGTATCTTCAATAATACTGTTCTTAGACCCAACTGAGTTAAGAAAATCAGAAACTAACCGGAGATTAGTTAAGTTGAATGGTTTCTTGGGTATTGATCTGATGTTGGTTTCGGCCTTCGGGGTTAATACTTAGGGAATTGCTCACTTGCTATTTTACGGTTAAAAGCTGATAGAATGGAATGTAATTTTGGGTTTAACGTGAACTGTGTTTTAAATGACATTGATTCTTTAACCCAGTTAAAGATTAAAACTAAGTGGAGTTTTAATGAATCTTTAATTTGATTGAAATGATCGAGAATGGAGTATCACCAGTTTTGCTCCAGGCGATAGTTAAATCTTTAATTAGATTTAAACATGAAATGGTAATTGAATTTACCGATAACATCGTGGGGTTAGATATGAAGTATGACCAGTTTTACTTCATGGGATGAATAGGTTGGGATTAGGAAATAAAATAAATGATCACATCGGTGTGGTTCGCTAATCCCAACTAGTTTGAATTGATATTCAAAAGAAGATTAAAGAATAAATTTAAAAGAATTTATCTTTGATAAAATTAATGGGAACCTTTCCCTAAGAATGTGGAATTTTGAAACTAACTGTAGGTTAGCTAAGAAGAATGGTTTCCTGGATATTGATCTGATGTTGGTTTCGGCCTTCGGGGTTAATATTTGGGGAATTATTCTCTTGATAATTTACGGTTAGTGACTGATGAATTGGAATGAGGCGTATGTTGTGTTTGTGTAACACTTGTTTATAATATACGTGAGTTATTCAGAAAGACCGAGTTTATCTCTTTTTGAATAACTGATTCGACGTGGTGTTGAAGATGAAGACGGTGGTTGAAGATCGGAGGTCTTCACGTTGTTTGGGTGATTACTGATGATCTTGATTGGGTCGTACACCCAAGAGGAGGAAATCAGTTAGTGATCGTCCAGACGTACTTGGAGATCGATGGATATGTGGGGTACTAGGTGCCTTCGGTTTCGTTTAGACCCAGAACGGACTTGCAAATGGACTGTGTGTTTGACACTGGATTTTATTCTGTGTGGTTGATTTCTATTAAATATATATCTGTTTGGCGGCGGAGAATTTATTCTCTTGCTTAACGCCCTTCTCTGAGACGTACGAGCTCAGAGGTTATATATTGTTGTGTATCAAACGCATGGAGTGAATTATCTGTGTGGCATGCCTAAGTGGCAATATGATCAAGGTTTCTGTTGAAAAGCAGAGTCTTGTGGTTGATGATCAAAGCACGGCCTGTGTGGCATAGCTTTGTGTAGCGTTGATTCGCGAGCCTCACACCCCGGTTGTGAACCAGAAACAGGAGAGGACCTCAGGGAGGACATGCGTTTATTTCTAGTTAGAAGTGGCGTCAGTGGTTTTACATGCCCTGACGAGTTTGACTTATGTGGTTGTTGCTGTTGCGAGGCGCCTCGGATATATCGGTGACTATGCGAAGCCGATGGAGTCATTCGTTGGCTCATTTACGCCCCAAAGGGCAGGGAAAAGCAGTGTTCATTATTTACGTTTAATCCACATCGGTGGCCCGACCCTGTCGCTCCAAGTGGCTTGACTGAGTACTTGTCCTGAGGCTTGGGCTAGAGAGTCTCGAATCGGTAGAGGACGATCCCTTGCCTCAGTTCACAGATGGAAATCCAATTTCCAAATACGATATGTGCGGTTTTGATTGTAAACCTATATATGGAGACATAGTGGCATGGGACGCTCATGTCGCCTATAATTGATATTTATGATTGTATATAAAATCAGAAACTAATTGGAAACGAGCTAAGATGAGTGGTTTCCTAGGTATTAGTCTGATGTTGGTTTCGGCCTTCGGGGTTAATACTTAGGGAATCGTTCTCTTACTAGTTTACGGTTGGAGTCTGATTAAGAATTAAAACATGAAATTTAGCGTATCAAGCATTCTTTGGCTATTATAAGGTAAAAACCCTATCCTCCGGCTTGCATTGCATTGTGTGATGGTACCTAGGTCTTATAATAGTTTCATTTTCCTTATTTAGAATTGCGCTGTGGTTTTATGCACTGGTATTCTTGGGAGGAAACCCGTTCCGTGTTATACGGCGTGGTCCCTTGATTTACCTTGCTTTAAAATAAAGATTAATAACTATTTTAGTTCTCACACAAGTCACATGACTGACCTGGAGTTTATTGTTTTAACCTAAACTCTGGGTGCCCCTATTTTTACATGGGCAGCTGGTAGTTTTGGTTTAGCAGATTTATATTCATAGGATCCTGGTTTACAGCTGGAATGATATCCGTAAAGCTCTGTATCCGTATATCACCTTCTGTTGTGTATTGTATTATTTCCCGCTGCTATGTAATTTATTGAAATATCTGATATTTATCGAATGTATTTTATTCGTTTATACTCCATATATTCTTGTATCTGACGGAATTGTTGTAATTAACAATGAAATGTTCTTCTGTCTGCGTTCTTTTGTGTGTTGTTCTCTTGGTGTCCGCTCTTTCCTTCACGGGGAAGTTACGGGTTATCACAGTTGGTATCAGAGCTTTGGTTTACAAAGCTCAGAGAAAAAGACACATTAGAACCAAACGAAAGAAATCATCAGAAATTGGATTAGTAATATCCAACAAGAATGACTCGTTAGAGATGGGATCAGTAGTATCCTAGAACGAGCGTGAAGAGTATATTTTTAAAATGATGACAAGTTTTGATTTGAAATTTAAATCAATTATTCGTATTTGATTATTTATTTTATATTGAATTTGGACAATCCAGTATATAAAGATTTTGCATATACGCCTAGCTAGCGTGTGTACGAAGCCTTAAATATACTGGATAGATATAGAATCACACCCTAGTCGCCCGGGGATAGTACTGGTAATTGTGATCACATTACCAGTATTTATTTTCGTGTTTCGAAAGTGAGGTTTCTATATATTTCCAATTGACTGGTGTGAGAACCAAAATTAGATAGGGCCTATTGTTGTGATTTGGTACCAAAAATGTGATTTTTGACTATATATCAAAGTTATGGATTTGAAAAGCTAATCAACTAATTGATTGCTGATTGTGTTGTTTGATTATTGTTTGATTAAGTAAAGTTGAACCATTTAGCCAAATTTGATCAAATAGTGAATTGTATTGAATTTTTTTTGGAGTTGCATGCATATACATGTACTTACATTGAACAGGTCATAGCAAGGAGGCTAGAGAAGAGGAATAAAATTGTTTGCCCGACAAATAGGTACATGTTTATTGTATTTCTTGGGTTTTTGATGATTTTATGAGCCGATTGGCTAGCCGCTTGGCTTTTTCTTTTTCTTTTGGATTGAAGAAGGCCATGGGAGGCTATATGAAATATCCCGAAGTCCCCGGTGCAGGGGAGTTTATGGCGAAATTTTTCGAAAATTTAGGGTGTTAGCCAAATTTTTGAAAAATTTGAAAAGTTCTCAGAAACTGAAAAGTTGAAGAACTTAAGCCGTAAAGGAAATAATGTATGTTGAGTTGGTTTGTAAAACAACTTTCGGCTTCGTTCCTTTTAGGGGACGAAAAGTTTTAAGTGGGGGAGATTGTAATAACCCGGAAATTCTGAGCCAATTTAAAAATTTTATTTTTGCAATTTTGGTGAATATTGAATATTTAAAATGAATTATTTTAAATAATATCGACGAGAAATTTATTTTGATTAGAAATAGAACTTATATATTTATATAGATCGTCGTTAGAATATATATATTTATTTTAAATTATAAAAGGAATTGAAAATGGCGCGATAGTTTGAAAATTCGATTTCAAAGTTCAAATGAATGTACCGGGTGCAAAATAAACCGGATTTTAACGAAACCAAAAATATTAGGATCTAATTGAGAATATCTTTCCAACGAATTAGAAAAATTGAAATTTCATAGCGGGAATCAAAAGATACGTCCAATTGAAAATTCAGAATAGTCGCTATGGAATTTCGACCCTTAAAAATGGGAATTTTGCAAACGACCTCGGTTTTTTACGAAACCACTTTTGTTGGAACCAGGATGTCAAGTTATTGCTAGATTCCAAAATTCGTAATTTTTTGAATCAATATGTGAGCGTGGCGAAGTAAAACGCGTTTGACCAGTTTCAGTTGATTTTAATCGACTGGAAAATGGCCATTTTTCAAATGGTCACGGAATTTGACGAAATTAGTTTTGTTAGGACCGTTTCGTCAATACGAAGCTAGAAATAATTTTTTGAGAATTTTTAGAGGCTGTATGTGACCCCGATAATTTGAAATGTACGTTTAAAATATGATATATAGATTTATATTTTAATTTTAAAAAAAACCTGATTGTAACAGCCGCATTGGCTTACGCAGCATATCCCGTTGTGTTCGGAATGGGGGTATTTAGCTAGGGGCGACATTCGTTGAATTTAATTTGGAGTTCGTTTTTGAAAATTTACTTTTAAGAAATAAATAAATTAAAATATTAAAAAAAATATAAAAGCCCCTAGGTTTTTCCCAAACCCTAATTCCCTCAGTACAAAGCCCGCCCCCAATTCCTTTTGAAACCCACGACGCCCTCTCCTTCCAGCGCGCCACCGGAGATCGTCGCCCACCCCCAGAACCGGCCGCCACCTTCCCCTCGCCTCCCTTCTCTCTCCGCGGCTCCCCTCTCCTCTTCTACCCTCGAGCGAAACCCCGTACAGCCCTAAATCGAGCTACCAAGCCCTCAGCCCCAAATCGAAGCCCGCCACCTCCTGAGCCGCGCTCGAACCCTGTGCCACCACCCGCGGCCACCAAACCCGAGCCCTGCCCCTTCCATCAAGCCGACGCAACCCCTCCGCCTCCGGCAACGTGCAGAAAGTCCCCTCCCCCATTCGCTAAAAAGTGTAAGTTATTTATGTATTAAAATCATTGTGAAAGATGATGATTTTTATGTAAGGAAGATAGGATATTTATGATAAGAAAAATACGATTTTTAGGATCGAAAAGTTTAGATTTTTAAAAGGGGAAAGGCGAGATTTTTAAAAGTGAAAAGATTGGATTTTTTATTTATATATATAGTATAGAAAGATTAGATTTTTATTTATATATATAGTCTAGAAAGATTAGATTTTTTATTTATTTATATATAGCATAGAAAGATTTGATTTTTATACATGTGTAGCATATAGAAAAATACGATTTTTATAAAGTAGAGATAATAAAAATATGATTTTTGTATGAATAGCGAATCAAAAATAGGATTTTTATATGATAGAGAATATAAAAATATAATCTTTTCTATACGTGTAGCGTTATAGAAATATAATTTTTATACTTGAAGTGGTATTATAAAAATGTGATTTTTAACGTAAAACCACGTGTAACAGATCTCGTTGGAAGCACGGCGAAGAGTTTCTACATATGAAGAGTCGTGGCGTTTGGTTTAGCTAGTCGGTGAGAACTCCCCACTTTTAAAGTTATTTTCTAGTTGAAATATATACTAGGATGCAGACGGTGTTTAGTTGCACCCGACACCCGTCGTCCACAGACCTTGGACGGCTTGTTTGTTTGAATTGATGTGTTGTGAAAGTTGATTGTGTGAAGTGGAAGGAAATAAAATATTTTATAGTGGAGAATATTTTATAGTTAAAAATATAATTTTTAACGTGTATATAAAATAAATATTTATAAACAAATCGGACGATTTGTTTATATACACTGATTTGACTGATATTGATTGGGACGGTAAATTTTACATATCGCCCAACTGCACAAATAAAATCTGTGATTGTTGATTTGAAACCCCACACGGGTATTGGGAGGAGATTTGACGTACACTAATCCCGATTGTTTAGTTGTATGTCAATTGATAGAATGACAGACTGTGTAAGCGCTAATTATTTATATTTAATGCTTATGCAGTTGTGTGGTGCACTCTGGATGATGGTTGATTATTTATCGTTGTTATTTTATACATGTGTTGTAGAAAATCCATATAATTAACATTATATGGTAATTGATTGGGCCTCATTCCAGTTTTGAAATAGAATATTTGAAATAGAAATATTTGAATAAAATATTTGAAATAGAAATATTTGAATAAAATATTTAAAATAGAAATATTTGAATAGAAATATTTGAATAGAAATATTTGAATAGATATTTGAATAGAAATATTTGAATAGAATATTTGAATAGAAATATTTGAATAAAATATTTGAAATAGAAATATTTGAATAGAAATATTTGAAAAAGAAATATTTGAAATAGAAATATTAAAAAAAAGAAATATTTGAAATAGAATATTTGAAAATAGAAATATATGAAGCCGTGTTGATTAGATTTGCGCCATTTTGACGTGAACGATATTTATATCGATTTTATTCATTTTTCAATGGATATTGAAGTGATTTCAAAATTCGAATTAAATTGTGAACTTCGAATTAAATTGAAGAGATTTGAAATTCGAATTAAATTGAAGAGATTTGAAATTCGAATTAAATTGAAGAGATTTGAAATTCGAATTAAATTGAAGAGATTTGAAATTCAAATTAAATTGAATAGATTTGAAATTCGAATTAAATTGAAATGAATTGAAATTCGAATTAAATTGAAATGAATTGAAGTTCGAATTAAATTGAAATTGAAATCGATTTGAAATGAAATTAAAACGAATTTATATTGAAAAATTCAATCTTGATTTGAATTTGAAAAGGAAGTTGAAATCGTTTTGAAAACGACTTTAAACGATTTATAAAATACGTTTTGAAAGGAAATCGACAAAATATATATTATATATATAATGGCCTGAATAGAACGCGCCGCGCTGCGGCAATTCGCGAATTTCGACCATTGACTTCGAGTGGACATTGCGGGAGATCCGACTGTCGGATTCTCCTAAAACTAGAACCGTTGGGTTCGTATCGAAAAGAGCTTTCTAAAAAATATTAGAGATTTGAAATCTAACGGTTGGATTTGGAGATATGTCCAAATCAAATTTGGAAAAGATCACTGTAAGTGCAGTTCGACGGCCGTTGATGGAAATCGACTGTGCGGGCCTTGATAAAATTATTAAAAATAGTAATAATTTGTGTAAAATCATAAGAAATGATTTGTGAAGAATTGGGATGAAAAATTCCATATTTGAAAAGATAAAAATAGATTTTTATCGAAATGAACTAGTTTTGAACTTGAATTATAATTCTATTTATTTTTAAAATAAATAAAGTGGATTTGAAATGGTTTTAAAAGTAACCAGAATTTCCAATAATTGAATTGGAATGGATTTGAATCGAAATTGTCTTGGGAATGTTTCGATGTTGGATTTCGCAATGATACAGACATTTTTATGGGAAATTGAAAGATATATTTATATCGTTATTCCCAATACGATATTTGTTGGTCGTAGAATTTGATATTGAATATAGCCGATATATTTTCTATTCAGAGCCTTGTATTTAATATTAAATGTGATTTTGGGTTGTCGTGAACGGTATCTTTAATAATACTATTCTTAGACCCAACTGAGTTAAGAAAATCAGAAACTAACCGGAGATTAGTTAAGTTGAATGGTTTCTTGGGTATTGATCTGATGTTGGTTTCGGCCTTCGGGGTTAATACTTAGGGAATTGCTCACTTGCTATTTTACTGTTAAAAGCTGATAGAATGGAATGTAATTTTGGGTTTATCGTGAACCGTGTTTTAAATGACTGTAACACCCCACGTCCATTAATGTCACTCACAAAGGGAATGCATTAACTTTCATGGAGGTTTTAAGTGAATATAGAACAGTAAAATTACAACAAGACAGATATAAAATAGTACTTGGAAATTCAAAAACTTTATTTCATTGTAGCAGAAGTCAAAACATGTTTGATTACATCATAACACCATATTCAATGTCAAGTACAATATCTATCTTGATAAAACAAGTACATAATCCCATTACATGAATAGCCATTAAAAAAGAAAGATAACAAGCTGGACTTTACTTCAGCAGTCCAAGCTTTCCAGAAGATAAGCGATCCAACTAGACTCCACTAGAACTTGGCCCAACCTGCGGACCTGAAGGGAGAAAAAGGATGGAAAAGAGGGGGTCAGACATAAAGTCTGGTGAATATGATAATTCTACAATACTATTACCAAAATAACTGGACTAAGGCATAAGATGGAAAACAAGAAAATGTCTATGAAGAGCAGATTAAGGACATAGACAATCGCTAAAGGCAACGTTATAGGCGCTCCTAAATACTAAAGGATAAACACTATACTGCACCACACCAGTCACCCTAAAGATTCATCCCACTTAGCTTCACTTAGAAACTTTCCCAATGGCTTTACGTACCCCTAGCTGACTACATAGGTGCCGCCTGCCCCTATCTCCACTAGGTGTACCCTACTTCCCATTATTCGATCGGCTCCCTAACTCGTAGATACCCGTGTTGGCCCCACAGTGGGGTGTATCACTCCCCTAAAGTGGCAACCTGATACAACGGACATGCACGGCTTATACCTACACGATGCAACAACGTCTTACCTACCAGCCCGGGTCCACACACGCATATGAAACCCGTTGGACTTGCGTTGCCACCGCTCCCTGTTTTGGCCTCTTATAGTCAAACCCAGTATGCGTGTCCCGTCCTCGACTTGGGTCGAGCCCACAAAGATACGTTTTGGGATACTGGTTGAAATGGGCCCCCACTATTTACCACAAGCATTCCACCTAAGCTTGTCCCCATTAGTCCATCCCACTTAACCCACTTAGTCATGTTCATTTACATGTGTGTTTGGTTAAGTCTAATCGTATTTCAAATGCCTCTAAAGGCAACCACCAGATTCCTCATGCCACCCAAGGCACCTACTTAACCCCCATGTCCCACCTTACATGATTATCTGGTTAAGTATTTCTTAGTTCATTAAGGCCATAACCTCATAAAGACCTCTCACATAAGACTGGCATTTATGGCAGCTGGATTTGCCGGGCGGGTCCGGGCAGTCCTACACCATAAAAGAGTCTAACCTCGTGTCTTTACAACTGTTATGCTTTAGTTTGGGCCTAGGACCTCTCACATTGGGCCGACATTTGTGACTACTGGATTTGCCGGGCGGGTCCGGGCAGGTTTACGTCACAAACGGGTCCAACCTCGTGTCCTAAGCATTGATTATTAATAATAATCCACTTTCCCCCAATTTTAATAATTCCCTACTTGAATTATTAATTACTTCCTATTTTTAACAATGTCCATAATTGACTCAATTATGGACATCCATTCATGGTATGCAAAATCTTACAAAATTGCACCCAATTTATTAATTCCTAATATTACCCCTACCCCACGTTTGAACGTTTATTCGCAAAATATATGTTAGACTCGAATAGCCTAACTCATAGCATAAAAGAGATTATCATAATAACAACATGTATATGTGACCAAATGAATCATAATAAGGGGTGAAACTTGCATATGTCCAACTTGCATAGATTATACATGTCATGGACCTAAAGGTGTCAACTTGTTCAAAATTCACCTAATATGATCTCAATCAATTTTCATAAACTTACATATGAACATGTGTGAATCAACATCATCTAATTTTTTAACAACATGGTTTTATATGGGTACACCTAACTCAATAGGCAAATTCCCATAATCAAGTTTTATTTAATTATAGTTTCAAGTTTATGGGTACACCTAACCTAATAGGCAAATTCCCATAAACAAGATCCATTTAAATTAAGAAAAAAAAAACATAACTTTAAGCATGATCCAACAACATGATTTTTCAACATAATATAGCATGATTTATAACATGGCATAGTATGATAGTATAACATAGCTTGACATGATTCTCAACATAGCACGACATAGCATAAGAGAATTTACAACATAGCATGACATAGCATATATAATTTACATCATACGACAACATAATAACATAATAAGAGATCCACAATATATAAAATTTACAATTACAAATCACATCACTTTCTTGTGATCCATTCATAACTGAGTCAAATTAGTTTGTAATAGTCTTGTGAGAATCATCATACTCACCAACAAAAGAAAAGAATTAGAGAAAGAGAGATCTTTTGATTTGATTTGTGTAGATTTAGTTGTAGATGATTAGGCTTCCTCTTCTTAATTTGTGACGGCTATGCTGAACTCCATGGCAGCAGCATGACGGTAGCTTCTCTAATTTTACAAGTGATTTAGGTCTAGGGTCTACCCACTTATTTATAGATTTTTAGAATTCATTTAGGCCATTAGATTTAACCTAGAAATAACTGCAGCCGTTCAGACAAGATGGGGTTTATCTTGTTGACTCAGCAATGAGTCAGAAGTGACTCAGCAAACACTCAGCATATTAATAAACTTCTATTCATGTCATAAATATATATATTTTTTCTACAATGTACATATTAGATACATCCCCCTTTACTTATTATTGTTTTTATATACATATTAGATACATCCTCTCTCTCACACACTTATTAATATTTTTATATTCATATTAGATACATCCCCTCTCTTACACACTTATTAATATTTTTATATTCATATTAGATACATCCCCTCTCTTACACACTTATTAATATTTTTATATTCATATTAGATACATCCCCTCTCTTACACAGTTATTAATATTTTTATATTCATATTAGATACATCCCCTCTCTTACACACTTATTAATATTTTAGCAACTTTAGTGTTAATAGAAAATTCGGGGTGTTACATTCTCCCCTCCTTTTAGGATTTCGTCCCCGAAATCTTCAAGTCTGGAAGAATGTATATCCTACCATCCAAACGTCCATCTACTCATCCATCATACACAGGCATCCATTGTCCTTACAAACTTCTAATGCTTTCATGTTTAAATGCACAGTGTGTGTATATGTCCGTATCTAATGCAAAATCAGGCGGTCCACTGATTCAGTTGACCTCCTTAATGCAAATTATGTAAGTGTCATGAATCCATTATGTATGCAAAAGATCCTAATTGCTTACATACTACTTCTATATGCGTGTACACCCATTCAACCGAATGCAGCATCCATATGATGGTACAACCATTATACATTCATTATACTAAATACATCCATATATATGCAATATGCAATATGAAGTGACTGAGCCGATCTAGTGCCTAAAGTGTGTATATATATGCATCCACGAGCAACCACTAGCAAACACTTGCATCCATTTTGCATCCATCATACATAACATGTCTCAAACACATGTTTCAACCATAGGATTATCCTAACTAAAGGTCAAAGATACTAATGAGAGGACATACTAAAGATAAGATAAGCTAAGCGATAAAGGAGAAATTAAAAGACATACCCTCAAAAAGAAAAGGGTACAAAGAACGCATCTTCTCTTCTATCTCCCAAGTTGCGTTGCTCTCATCATCTCCCCATTGCACTTTAACCAGTCTGACCTCTCGATTCCTCAACTTTTTGATCTCCGACCCAAGAATGCATGTAGGAGCTCGTCTAATTGTTGCATCACGCTCTATTTCCACCTCTTTAAGCAAGCTCGGCTCTACCACCTCCGCGGTCTTGTGCAAACACTTCCTCAAATGTGATACATGAAATACGTCGTGTACTCCACTAAGTTTCTCAGGAAACTCCACCCTATATGCCATCTTCCCAATCCTGTCTTTTACAGGAAACGGCCCTACAAACCTTGGTGCTAATTTCCCCACGGACCCAAAGCGAACAACATTCTGTAACGGAGATACTTTGATAAAAACCATGTCCCCAATGTCAAACTCAAGATCTGTCCTCCTCTTATCAGCATACGATTTCTGCCTATCTTGTGCTGCTTTCATCCTCCTTCGAATCAACTCAATCTTCTCTGAGGTTTCCCTAACCATATCGGGCCCAAGTAGGATTTTATCGGTAGATTCCCACCAACATGTAGGCGAACGGCAAGGCCTTCCATAAAGAGCTTCGAAAGGTGCCATGCCAATACTAGACTGAAAGCTATTATTATATGCGAATTCTACTAACGGAAGGTGCTCTTCCCATGTACCCCCAAAGTCTAGGATACAAAGCCTTAAAAGATCCTCTAGAATGCGATTCACCCTCTCGGTCTAGCCGTCTGTCTGAGGATGATATGCGGTGCTCAAACATAGCTGAGTCCCTACCACCTCTTGTAAACTCTTCCAAAATTCGCTAGTAAAGATGGGGTCACGGTCGCTTACAATACTAGAAGGAATACCGTGCAAACGAACTATCTCCTTAATGTATACAGAAGCCAACCACGGAGCAGTCCTCTTACTTTTCACGGGAATAAAATGGGCGCTTTTAGTAAGTCTATCTACTATAACCCAAATCCCCGTGTTACCCTTCCTTGATCTTGGTAATCCATCCACAAAATCCATTGAGATGCTTTCCCATTTCCATAGTGGAACTTCTAATGGGTGAAGCAACCCACCGGGTTTCTTTTGTTCTGCTTTAACTCGTTGGCACACCAAGCATCTAGCGACGTACTCGGCCACATCCTTTTTCATACCGGCCCAAAAGAAATCCCGCTTCATATCTTTGTACATCTTATCCCCGCCGGGATGAATGGTCATTTTTGAGCGATGAGCATCATCAAGAATGGCCTTCCTTAAGTCTTCGTCTTGTGGTACACAAAGTCTATTATCCCTTCGTAACCAACCCTTATCGTCTAGGGTATACCTACGAAGATGGCTTGACGACTCCCCCCCTTTGAGCTTTTCTACTATCTCAACCAACTGTGGGTCGTCTCGCTGTGCCTCACCAACCCGTCCTAGAAGTGTAGGTCTAACCTCCAAGGATGCTAACAGACCGGGTACTAAGTCAACGGAGGGTCTAAAGTCAAACATAGAGATGCATTCTAAGCTTTATCGTTCAACAAACAACGGACTCAAGGACAACCTTTTCCTACTTAAGGCGTCTGCCACCACGTTACCCTTGCCCGGGGTATATGCTATTTCAAAATCGTAGGAGGCTAAGAATTCCATCCACCGTTGCTGCCTTAAATTCAAATCCTTCTGAGAGAATAAGTATTTTAATGATTTGTGGTCAGTGAACAGTTCGAATTTCTCACCAAGAAGATAGTGACGCCAAGACTTAAGCGCGAAAACAATTGCGGCTAGCTCTAAGTCATGCGTGGGGTAATTCTTTTCATGAACCCTCAACTGCCTTCCACCATAGGCTATTACTCTTCCCTCTTGCATGAGGACCGCGCCAAGTCCCGTCCCACAAGCATCAGTATAGATGGTAAACGGTTTATTCCCGTCTGGCAGCACTAAGACTGGGGCTGAAGTTAAGGCTCTCTTTAAACGTTGGAACGCATCATCGCAATCTTTGTCCCACGTAAAAACCAGGTTCTTCTTCGTTAACCGTGTTAATGGAGCTGATATTTTTGCGAAGTCTTTGATAAACTTCCTATAATAGCCAGCCAACCCCAAGAAACTTCTTACTTCGGTTGCATTTTTAGGGACCTTCCAATCTTGGATGGCCACCACCTTTGCGGGATCCACTGCTATCCCTTCTTTGGAAACCACGTGCCCTAAGAACCGTACTTCCTTCCTCCAGAAGTGACACTTAGAAAATTTTGCCTTAAGGTTATGCGCTCGAAGGGTTTCCAACACTTCCCTAAGATGTAGGGAGTGCTCTTCTTTATTCTTATAAAAGACTAAGATGTCATCCACAAAGACTACCACGAATTTGTTAAGGTATTCCCTAAACACCCTACTCATCAAATCAACAAAATATGCAGGGGCGTTTGTCAAACCAAAGGGCATCACTAGCCATTCATAGAATCCGTCAGGAGTCCTAAAAGCAGTCTTATCTATACTATCCTCAGCCACTCTCAGTTGATGAAAGCCAGTGGCTAAGTCCAACTGCGAAAACACTGAGGCGCCAACTAACTGATCAAAGAGATCGTCAATCCTCGGCAGTGGGTGTCGGTTCTTTTTAGTAAGCTTGTTTAGTTCTCTATAGTCCATACAAAGTCTAAGAGACCCATCCGCCTTTGTGGCAAAAACTACTGGAGCACCCCACTCCGATGTACTACGTCTTATGAACCCCTTCTCAAGCAACTCCTTTACTTGCTTATTGAGTTCCCTCCTTTCACGAGGAGCCATGTGGCGCACTGGCAAAGATACGGGTTTAGCATTATCCACAAGATAAATTCGAAAGTCTATCTCCCGCTTTGGAGGTAAGCCCTTCACCTCCTCAAACACATCCGGATATTCCCGGACCACTTCTATCGATCGCAGGTTCTCTACAGACGCGTCAAGCGATTCAAGATAACTTAGCATAACGGAATTTATGGGATTACAAAAGATGTCGAGAGCATTACCAAGGCGAGTCACAAGCCTAACTACTCTCCTTTCACAATCAAGAATGGCCCTATTTCTAGACAACCAATCCATTCCTAAAATTAGCCCATAGCCCGTGAAGCCCAATACATAAGCATCACATCTAAATTCAACGCTAAGTATAGAGATTTTCAAATCCAAACATATCATGGTCAAATGAGCCGAACCCCCAATTGGATTTGAAACGACCAAGGGATCCTCTACTAAACTGGTGTTCAAGTGCAGTGATTCAACTAATGATGCAGAGATAAACGAATGAGATGCGCCAGAATCGAATAAGGTACGGACAGGATGATCAAACAGAAAAACTAAGCTTTCAACAGAAATTGTTCTACCTCTTTCTTGCAGCGGTGGGGCCGCAATAGCCTGAACTTGCCCCCTTGCCTGCCCTGGTGCCATAAGAGCCTGCACCTGTCCTCCCGAGGTAGACCCTGCCCTGTGCCCCTTCTTTGGACAGTCCTTCACTAAATGTCCCGCATCTCCACAATGAAAACAACCAGTCTTCTTTTTCTTTCTACAATCTTTGCTGAGATGGCCAGGCGTCCCACAATTGAAGCATTTCTTCTTCCCTTTGCCATTATTGTTTTTACCACCCTTCTTATTTTGCTGTTGGGGTTTCTTCTGATCCCCTTTCTTTTCAACTGCCTTATCCTCATGCATAAGTGCCATTTCTACTAGCTTTTCAAAGGTGGCTCCCATAGGGATGTGGGTCATAGCCAACCCTTGCAACGGTTCATTCAAGCCTCTAACGAACCTCAAAGCTTTCTTCTCTGGCGTGTTCACCAACTCCAAGCCAAACCTTGCTAACTGATTAAATTTATTGACACATTCCTTTACTGATGAGCTCCCTTGCTTTAGTGCCAGGAATTTTTCCATATTTAAGTTCTCCTCTGCCCTTGAAAGAAACTTTGCCTCAAACCTTCGTCTGAAATCCGCCCATGAATCAACTGGACGTTCCCCGTTAGTGACCTCCCACCAAAACGAGGCCTCTCCCTTCATTATACAAGCAGCTAAACGGACTTTCCTCCCATCTACCACTTCAAAGATATCCAACAATTCCTCAGTCTCCTTAAGCCAATCTCTGGCCTCCACAAACGTCTCAGTCCCTTGAAAAGTTTTTCCTCCCATAGCCTTGAATTCCTTGCACGTCTTTGCAAAAGTGTCAACACGAGGAGGAGGAGGAGGAATGGGTGCAACTAGGGGTGGAGGAGTATCCGCTGGGCCTGTAGTGGTGGCCCTAGCCTCCAAGTATCTCCTAAACCACCCTGGAATCGTCACACCTTCTGGGAGATTAAGATCTTCAGCCATGCTGAAACGAAAAAGGAAAGATTCAAAATGGAGAATTCGAAAGATAAAGATAAGGATATGGCTATTTGGGATTATGTTTTTCATAAAAACTCTCTTTAAATAACATGTATTTTTTTTGAAAGCACTTCTTCCAAAAATACTTTAGAAAAAAAATATTTTTCTAAAATTTTTTTTTATCTGTTCTGGTAACCTTATGCTCTGATACCACGTGTAACACCCCACGTCCATTAATGTCACTCACAAAAGGAATGCATTAACTTCCATGGAGGTTTTAAGTGAATATAGAACAGTAAAATTACAACAAGACAGATATAAAATAGTACTTGGAAATTCAAAAACTTTATTTCATTGTAGCAGAAGTCAAAACATGTTTGATTACATCATAACACCATATTCAATGTCAAGTACAATATCTATCTTGATAAAACAAGTACATAATCCCATTACATGAATAGCCATTAAAAAAGAAAGATAACAAGCTGGACTTTACTTCAGCAGTCCAAGCTTTCCAGAAGATAAGCGATCCAACTAGACTCCACTAGAACTTGGCCCAACCTGCGGACCTGAAGGGAGAAAAAGGATGGAAAAGAGGGGGTCAGACATAGAGTCTGGTGAATATGATAATTCTACAATACTATTACCAAAATAACTGGACTAAGGCATAAGCTGGAAAACAAGAAAATGTCTATGAAGAGCAGATTAAGGACATAGACAATCGCTAAAGGCAACGTTATAGGCGCTCCTAAATATTAAAGGATAAACACTATACTGCACCACACCAGTCACCCTAAAGATTCATCCCACTTAGCTTCACTTAGAAACTTTCCCAATGGCTTTACGTACCCCTAGCTGACTACATAGGTGCCGCCTGCCCCTATCTCCACTAGGTGTACCCTACTTCCCATTATTCGATCGGCTCCCTAACTCGTAGATACCCGTGCTGGCCCCACAGTGGGGTGTATCACTCCCCTAAAGTGGCAACCTGATACAACGGACATGCACGGCTTATACCTACACGATGCAACAACGTCTTACCTACCAGCCCGGGTCCACACACGCATATGAAACCCGTTGGACTTGCGTTGCCACCGCTCCCTGTTTTGGCCTCTTATAGTCAAACCCAGTATGCGTGTCCCGTCCTCGACTTGGGTCGAGCCCACAAAGATACGTTTTGGGATACTGGTTGAAATGGGCCCCCACTATTTACCACAAGCATTCCACCTAAGCTTGTCCCCATTAGTCCATCCCACTTAACCCACTTAGTCATGTTCATTTACATGTGTGTTTGGTTAAGTCTAATCGTATTTCAAATGCCTCTAAAGGCAACCACCAGATTCCTCATGCCACCCAAGGCACCTACTTAACCCCCATGTCCCACCTTACATGATTATCTGGTTAAGTATTTCTTAGTTCATTAAGGCCATAACCTCATAAAGACCTCTCACATTAGACTGGCATTTATGGCAACTGGATTTGCCGGGCGGGTCCGTGCAGTCTTACAACATAAAAGAGTCTAACCTCGTGTCTTTACAACTGTTATGCTTTAGTTTGGGCCTAGGACCTCTCACATTGGGCCGACATTTGTGACTACTGGATTTGCCGGGCGGGTCCGGGCAGGTTTACGTCACAAACGGGTCCAACCTCGTGTCCTAAGCATTGATTATTAATAATAATCCACTTCCCCCCAATTTTAATAATTCCCTACTTGAATTATTAATTACTTCCTATTTTTAACAATGTCCATAATTGACTCAATTATGGACATCCATTCATGGTATGCAAAATCTTACAAAATTGCACCCAATTTATTAATTCCTAATATTACCCCTACCCCACGTTTGAACGTTTATTCGCAAAATATATGTTAGACTCGAATAGCCTAACTCATAGCATAAAAGAGATTATCATAATAACAACATGTATATGTGACCAAATGAATCATAATAAGGGGTGAAACTTGCATATGTCCAACTTGCATAGATTATACATGTCATGGACCTAAAGGTGTCAACTTGTTCAAAATTCACCTAATATGATCTCAATCAATTTTCATAAACTTACATATGAACATGTGTGAATCAACATCATCTAATTTTTTAACAACATGGTTTTATATGGGTACACCTAACTCAATAGGCAAATTCCCATAATCAAGTTTTATTTAATTATAGTTTCAAGTTTATGGGTACACCTAACCTAATAGGCAAATTCCCATAAACAAGATCCATTTAAATTAAGAAAAAAAAAACATAACTTTAAGCATGATCCAACAACATGATTTTTCAACATAATATAGCATGATTTATAACATGGCATAGTATGATAGTATAACATAGCTTGACATGATTCTCAACATAGCACGACATAGCATAAGAGAATTTACAACATAGCATGACATAGCATATATAATTTACATCATACGACAACATAATAACATAATAAGAGATCCACAATATATAGAATTTACAATTACAAATCACATCACTTTCTTGTGATCCATTCATAACTGAGTCAAATTAGTTTGTAATAGTCTTGTGAGAATCATCATACTCACCAACAAAAGAAAAGAATTAGAGAAAGAGAGATCTTTTGATTTGATTTGTGTAGATTTAGTTGTAGATGATTAGGCTTCCTCTTCTTAATTTGTGACGGCTATGCTGAACTCCATGGCAGCAGCATGACGGTAGCTTCTCTAATTTTACAAGTGATTTAGGTCTAGGGTCTACCCACTTATTTATAGATTTTTAGAATTCATTTAGGCCATTAGATTTAACCTAGAAATAACCGCAGCCGTTCAGACAAGATGGGGTTTATCTTGTTGACTCAGCAATGAGTCAGAAGTGACTCAGCAAACACTCAGCATATTAATAAACTTCTATTCATGTCATAAATATATATATATTTTCTACAATGTACATATTAGATACATCCCCCTTTACTTATTATTGTTTTTATATACATATTAGATACATCCCCTCTCTCACACACTTATTAATATTTTTATATTCATATTAGATACATCCCCTCTCTTACACACTTATTAATATTTTTATATTCATATTAGATACATCCCCTCTCTTACACACTTATTAATATTTTTATATTCATATTAGATACATCCCCTCTCTTACACAGTTATTAATATTTTTATATTCATATTAGATACATCCCCTCTCTTACACACTTATTAATATTTTAGCAACTTTAGTGTTAATAGAAAATTCGGGGTGTTACAATGACATTGATTCTTTAACCCGGTTAAAGATTAAAACTAAGTGGAGTTTTAATGAATCTTTAATTAGATTGAAAAGATCGAGAATGGAGTATCACCAGTTTTGCTTCAGGCGATAGTTAAATCTTTAATTAGATTTAAACGTGAAATGGTAATTGAATTTACCGATAACACCGTGGGGTTAGATATGAAGTATAACTAGTTTTACTTCATGGGATGAATAGGTTGGGATTGGGAAATAAAATAAATGACCACTTCGGTGTGGTTCGCTAATCCCAACTAGTTTGAATTGATATTCAAAAGAATATTAAAGAATAAATTTAAAAGAATTTATCTTTGATAAAATTAATGGGAACCTTTCCCTAAGAATGTGTAATTTTGAAACTAACTGTAGGTTAGCTAAGAAGAATGGTTTCCTGGATATTGATCTGATGTTGGTTTCGGCCTTCGGGGTTAATATTTGGGGAATTATTCTCTTGCTAATTTACGGTTAGTGACTGATGAATTGAAATGAGGCGTATGTTGTGTTTGTGTAACACTTGTTTATAATATACGCGAGTTATTCAGAAAGACCGGGTTTATCCCATTCTGAATAACTGATTCGACGTGGTGTCGAAGATGAAGACGGTGGTCGAAGACCGGAGGTCTTCACGTCGTTTGGGTGATTACTAATGATTTTGATTGAGTCGTACACCCAAGAGGAGGGAATCAGTTAGTGATCGTCCAGACGTACTTGGAGATCGATGGATATGCGGGGTACTAGGTGCCTCCGGTTTCGTTTAGACCCAGAACGGACTTGCAAATGGACTGTGTGTCTGACATTGGATTTTATTCTGTGTGGTGGATTTCTATTAAATATATATCTGTTTGGCGGCGGAGAATTTATTCTCTTGCTTAACACCCTTCTCCGAGACGTACGATCTCAGAGGTTATATATTTATGGGTTTCAAACGCATGGAGTTAATTGCCTATGTGGCATGCCTAAGTGGCAATATGATCAAGGCTTCTGTTGAAAAGCAGAGTCTTGTGGTTGATGATCAAAGCACGTCCTGTGTGGCATAACTTTGTGTAGCGTTGATTCGCGAGCCTCACATCCCGGTTGTGAATCAGAAACGGGAGAGGATCTCAGAGAGGGCATGCGTTTCTTTCTAGTTAGAAGTGGCGTCAGTGGTTTTACATGCCCTGACGAGTTTGACTTATGTGGTTGTTGCTGTTGCGAGGCGCCTCGGATATATCGGTGACTATGTGAAGCCGATGGAGTCATTATTTGTTTCATTTACGCCCCAAAGGGCGGGGAAATGCAGTGTTCAGGATTTAAGTTTAATCCAAATCGGTGGCCAGGCCCTATCGCTCCAAGTGGCTTGACTGAGTACTTGTCCTGAGGCTCGGGCTAGAGAGTCTCGAATCGGTAGAGGACGATCCCTTGCCTCGGTTCACAGATGGAAATCCAATTTCCAAATACGATATGTGTGGTTTTGATTGTAAACCTATATATGGCGACATAGTGGCATGGGACGCTCATGTCGCCTATGATTGATATTTATGATTGTATATAAAATCAGAAACTGCAAACGAGCTAAGATGGGTGATTTCCTGGGTATTAGTCTGATGTTGGTTTCGGCCTTCGGGGTTAATACTTAGGGAATCGTTCTCTTCCTAATTTACGGTCGGAGTCTGATTAAGAATTAAAACATGAAATTTAGCGTATCAAGCATTCTTTGGCTATTATAAGGTAAAAACCCTATCCTCCGGTTATGTTGCATTGTGTGATGGGACCTAGGTCTTATAATAGCTTCATTTTCCTTATTTAGCATTGCGCTATGGTTTTATGCGCTGGTATTCTTGGGAGGAAACCCGTTCCGTGTTATACGGCGTGGTCCCTTGATTTACCTAGCTTTAAAATAAAGATTAATAACTGTTTTAGTTCTCACACCAGTCACATGACTGACCTGGAGTTTATTGTTTTAACCTAAACTCTGGGTGCCACTATTTTTACATGGGCAGTTGGTAGTTTTGGTTTTGTAGATTTATATTCACAGGATCCTGGTTTACAGCTGGAATGATATCCGGAAAGCTCTGTATCCGTATATCACCTTCAGTTGTGTATTGTATTACTTTCCGCTGCTATGTAATTTATTGAAATCTCTGATATTTATCGAATGTATTTTATTCATTTATACTCCGTATATTCTTGTATCTGATGGAATTGTTGTAATTAACAATGAAATGTTCTTCTATCTGCGTTCTTTTGTGTGTTGTTCTCATGGTATCCGCTCTTTCCTTCACGGGGAAGTTACGGGTTTTCACAGAATCAGTGCACTTGACCGAAGGGCGTAGACTTATTGCTGCTGCCATGGAGCAGGAGAAATGTCAGGCCAAAGGAAAAAATAACTTCAAAACTGGCTCCTCTTCTGCTATAGATGAGGTCATTGGAATAGAGGAATATGACCCGGAAAGGCCAGGAATTCCTGAGGCTTCTCTTTCATCTCCTATAACTGAGTCTACCTCTGACGTTACTGTTGTTCAAGTCGAGAAGTCTGCTGAAGGTATTTCTACCTTTTCGCCTTAATTCATCAAAGCTATTTCAACCTTTGGTCATATTGTCTAACAGAATATTGAAGACCCCATGTTTTCTCCTTAATTAATAACTGTTGCTTCTCGCTCTGTAGGTACTAAGCCAGTTGAAAGGGTCGACGATTCACAAAAGACATCTCCGGGTAAAAAGTCTACTGAAGAGACCCAGGAGAAATAGGATGAAGTCACTGCTATAGGTCCTAGGAAGGATGATGAGGGCAAGAGAAAGGAGGTTGTTGACAAGGCTTTGTACCAACTAACACCGAAACTCCTCATGATGATGAAATAATAGCTGCTTTGAAAGATGATAGTGGTAATGACGGGCATGATGAAGACCTCGACATTACTATAACTGGGGAAGCAGGGAATGTCGATGATCTGACTTTGGCGGAGATGTAGGCCAAGCAAGATAAGCGTGTGCAGTTGAAAGTTGAGGAGATAGATCCTGAAAATCTTAAACCTCTTGCGATAGTACAAGGTTAGTCGTTAAACTTTCAACTAGATTGATCACTGAGGAACTTGCTAAAAAATCTTCTGTTGACCCCAGTGCTCCAATTCCTGGGAAGATGTCCGTGGACTCCAGCACCTCAACTTTGGAGCAGAAGAGGCAAAAACGCATCATTAGTGAAGCTGACAAGGAGGAGAAAGAAAAGCTTAAGTCTGCCAAGAAAGTGAAGTCTACTCCAAAGTCCAAATGACAATGGGTTTTGTTTTTTGTTTTGATATTCCACTGGCCCGTTATTGTTGTAGCAAATACAGCCCTCGCATCTCTTGCTTAGTTTTTCTGTATAAGCTCATGCGTTTGTGAATAAAGTAGTTTGTTCCCTGCAGTGTCAAACATTTGTAAATCTATTATTTAGGTAAAAATGCTGATAAACAACATGTCATATCACAATTATACAATAAAGTCATTATTAAGGGAACATATGTATATATATATATGCCCCCAATCAATCTTGAATGACTGATTAAGGCTTATTCAAGATTGATTAAATTCAACATCCAGTTGCCCTCGACTCTCCGGCGGGGCTACATTTCTTTCATCGTTGACGCTTATTCTTCTAGCATTTTTATACTCTCCTGTCTCATAAACAGGTTAGAGTATTACTAAGGCGGTCTCTTATCGGGGTGCAACTTTACGCCTCAAGGGACGTCTCTTCCCGTCCTTTATACTCTCTCTCGATTCATGAGAGTAAGAGTTAGGCATGTCGTCTTCCCATTACTTCTATCTTATTACACAAATGGTCATTTCGTTTGCTCCTGCACACGAATTTTCTCCAATTTTTCAAGTTGAATTTAATGTTTTGTGCTTCATAGTCATGATAGAACAATTACTGGAGATAAAAATATTGCAGGAAAGTAAATGACACACGATATTTTTATAGTGGTTCAGCTAAGTCGTAGCCTACATCCACTTCATAATTTTCCATTCATTTAAACTGACTTTATAAGGCAAGTCGTGCCTTTTTACATAGTCTATAAAAACAAAAAAGGAAAACATTTCCTATTTAGCTCAGATATCACCACAAGTGATGAGCATTCCAAGCTCTGGGAATCTCCTCGCCATCCACGGTCATTAGCTTGAAGGCTCCTGTATCAAGCTTCCATTGGATGACACATGGTCCTTCCCACTTTGGACCCAATTGGGTTGCAGGCGGGAAGATTCGTTTTAATACTAAGTCCCCCGGTTTGAAAGTCCTAAAGCGAACTTTTCGGTCATAATAACGTGCTACTTGGTGTCGATGTCTTGAGGCATGCAGGTTCGTCTCTTTTTTCTTTAACCATGTCAAGAGACTCTAGAAGGAGTGCTATATTCGTCATTCGGTCATAGTATGTTACCCTATGAGAGGGGACTTCGAGCTCCACCGGGATCACTGCCTCCAATCTGACGGAGAGTGAGAAGGGAGTATGGCCAGTTGCCATCTTAAAGGTTGTCCTATAGTCCCACAAAGCTAGCAGCAACTCATCCACCCACTTGGCTTTGGCTCGTTCTAACCGCTTCTTAAGAATGGATTTAATAACCTTGTTTATTGCCTCAACTTGCCCATTTGTCTGTGGGTGAGCTACAACGGTATACCTTTTATCAATCTTGTATTTCTGAAAAAAGTTTCTAAATTCGGCACTGTCGAACTGTGTCCCATTATCAGTTATAATGGCCTTCGGTATCCCAAATTGGCAGATAATGTTTCTGACCACAAAACTTACCACCTTCCTTGCCGTGATCGTGGTTAAGGATTCGGCTTCCACCCATTTCGTGAAAAAATCCACGGCTATGATCGTGTACTTTGCTCCTCCTTTGGCAATGGGTAACACTCCAATAATATCGATTCCCCACATAGCAAAAGGCTATGGGCTTACCATTGACTTAAGTTGAGTCGGGGGTGCTCTGGGAACTTTGGCGAATCTTTGACATTTATCGCAGCGTCGTGTGTAGTCAGCTACGTCTTTGTTCACGGTAGGCCAAAAATATTCGTACCGAAATACCTTCTTTGCTAGGGTTTGGCCCCCGGTGTGATCTGCACACTCACCTTCATGTACTTCCTGCAGTACACGTTTGATGTCATCGTGTGCGATACACCGCAGTAGGGCATGGAAAACCCTTGGCGATAAAGGATGTTGTCTTGTAAAATGTATCTTCCAGCCTTACGTGTTACAACTCGTCTTTCGCTTTTCTCTAATGGGAGAATCCCGCTTTTGAGAAAGTTCTTGATTGGTGTCATCCATGGCTCCCTCTCTGGCTTAGTTTTTAGGATTAGCTCCACCTCCATTAGGTCGAAACTCGGTGACTCCAATACCTCTATTGGAACCATTCCAGTTTCTTCAGGGTTATCAGAACTTGCTAGTTTTGCCAACCGGTCTGCTTTCAGATTCTCTGCTCTTAGAATGTGCGTTATGCTGTAATGCTCCAAACTGCCCAATAACTTCTTTAATTTTTTAAGATAAGTAACAAGCCGAGGTCCTTTGGTCACAAACTCTTCTCATACCTAACAAACAACTATCTTGGAGTCACATAGTATGTCTAGTGTCTTTACTCCTAACTCCTTAGCGAGTTTTAGCCCGGCAATCAGGTCTTCATACTCGGAGTCATTATTGGTGGCGGAAAATTCTAATTGCAGGACATAATAAATAAATCGTCCTTCAGGAGTGATTAAAACAACTCCGGCACCGGATCTTCGATCATTCTTGGCCCCATCCGTATATAGCTTTCAGGGACTAAGCTCCACCTGGTGTTCAGAAGCAACAAGTTTGTCGTCCACCATTTCTTATGATGGTATCATGAATTCTACTATGAAATTGGCTAAGGCCTGTCCCCTTATTGATTTCGGCAGTTGAAAATTCAAATCGAATTGGCTCAACTCGATGTTCCATTTACATAATCGCCCTGATGCTTCGGGTCTTTGTAACACTTGCCTTAAGGGTTGATCAGTGTATACAATTATTGGGTGAGCTTGAAAGTAATGGCAGAGCTTTCAGGAAGCAATCAAGAGGCTATAAGCAAGCTTTTCTATTCTTGGATAATTACGTTCTACGGTGGCTAGCTTCTTACTTACGTAGTATACAGGCCTTGTAACAACCCGTATTTTCAATAACCTGTTATAACATAAATGGAGGCAGAATTAAACTGTAAAATCTGAATCAAGGAAAACAGGCTATGCCATTGCGTTCGTCTCGGAAAAATACGCGAAATAGAGTCCGAGTTTTCGAAAATCGGAGTCCGTATGACCAAGATATGGCCTCGCGAAGTTTCACGAAAAATTCCCAAATTAAAGTATACTTAATTAAGTGAAATGGGTTGCGCAGAGAAATATATATATATATATATATATATATATATTGATATATATATATATATAATTGAAAATTAAATAAATAAATATGCAAAAATGTTCAAAACAGCGAATTGGGAGAGGGGAATAGCCGAACCGGCCGATTTTTGAGGTCGACCCTAGCCCGCTGGGTCGACTAGGGGTTAATCCAGGGTGTTTGGCTGTCAACCCGTGGGCCGATTCGCTCAAATGCGGATTTTGCATTTGGATGGTTCTCATGGTTCATCTTTAATCTAAAGGCCCTAGATGGTTCCTACACTTGACTTCTTCCCCAAGACATGCTTTGATGGCTTGGATTGAATCTAGGTTTAATCCTATGGCCTAAAACACTTGCCTAATCTATAAATAAGACCCTAACCTAACCTAAATCCTCATTATTCATTCATGCAACTAAACTATGGCAAAATTTTACCTCTCATGGCCTCCACTCTCTTCATAAAATTTCTAAATGGTTTCTATGAGAGATTTTCCATGCATACAAGTGTTTTCAAGCTTGTATGAGTGTCATTAGCTTGCATTCAAGTCAAGTTTCTATCTTTGCATCATAAAGCAAGGGTTTTGGTCATTTTGGCTCAAGGGTTTTTATGTTAGAGCTTGCATTTTGGGTCTATTTGATTGCATAAGGGCTTTGTCATATCTTTTGTGCCTTCATAGCAATGTAAGCCCTTTCCCTACTCTTAGATATTAACTATGAAGTTAAATGTTCATGTTGCAAGTTTGGGTTTGATCATTGAGTATGATACATGCTATCATGTCATGCAAGTTTATGAAGTCATTATCTTGATCTTGTGAGCTAAAAGCTACAACCTTTATGTTGAAATGTTGCATTAGGCAACATGAGAACCCTCATAACCTTTATGTCAACTTGCATATGAAGTCATAACCCTTATATGATGATATATGCGAGTTACTAGTCATCATTCCATATCTTTTGCCACCATGATTCGCTTATGTGCCAAGTTTGGGTTTATGCATGTTTTGAGGCTTAAGAATGTAACATGCAAGTTAATGAACACATTTGTGCCTCATTTGCCACCATGATTAACTTGTGGCTTAATATCCATTTTTGTCATGCCTTTGCCAAGTCTCTTCTTTTAATCCATTACGTTGTCGCGAACGTATATGCGAGTTTAAAAGCGTTGGGTTATGTTATGGGTAATTTCCAATGACATGAAAATACAACTTGAAAACATGACTTGAAATATAACATGGAAGTTGACATGTAAGTATGCATAAAAACATAAGCTTGGGAATTTACCTATTAAGTTAGGTCTACCCTTTGGGAATTTACCTATTAAGTTAGGTCTACCCAAATGCTTGAAAACTTGTAACATGTTTTGGGAAACATGATGGACATGACACTTAGATAATATAAGTGTGGCCAACTCGAGGTTGGGTTGAGTTTGCAACGTAAAACTACCCGAAACTGACCGGCCTAACTAGTAGTTGCAAACAATAGGACCCAATGTGAGAAGTTGGTCATGTTGTGCTTGAACCCGAGGTTAGACCAAGTTGTGGTGTAAAGCTACCCGGAACCGACCGGCTTAACTAGTAACCACAACAAAGTCTAATGTGAGAGGTGAAGGTGCATTAAGTAATTAATGCCACATGATAGGGTTAAGTTATTTTGATTAATGACTCTTAACCAAATATGACATGGACAAATGGGTTAAGTAATTTGATTAGGCTAATGATACTTAACAAAACATGACAAGGTTGGGTAGGTTAAGTAACTTGATTTGCCTAATGACACTTAACCATTTTTATATGACTAGTGGATGGGGTTAAGTTAACCAACACTTAATCAATCCAACGCGATAACCTGGTAAGGTTAAGTAAGTTTTCTTAATGACGCTTAACCGAAAAATACGGTTAACGAATGGGGTTAAGATTAGACTCAACTAGTCTAAACATGGAAATCGGATGGGGTTAAGTTAGCCTAGACTTAATTAATCCCACTTGGTAGTTTAATGGGGTTAAGTTAAACACTTAACTAATCTAAACATGATGAATTGATGTGGTTAAGTGACCTATACTTATCCAATCTAACTCGTTAATTTATTGTGGTCAAGTTAACCAGTACTTAACCAATATAACGTGAAAACATGATAAGGCTAAGTCACGAATCGCTTGAATACACTTGATCGATTTGACTAAGTAAATTGATAGGGTCAAGTTAATATATACTTAACCAATCTAGAATGATAATTGGACGAGGTTAAGTCGTGAATTGCTTAATATACTTAACCAACTTGAGCATGGTTTGTAGGGTTAAGCCTTGAACTTGGATACTTAGCCAATTTTGACAGGATTTGTAGACGGGTTAAGTCATGAACTTAAGTGACACTTAATCCATTATGTAAACCCTAGTTCTGAGGATTAGGTGGATAACCGTAGTTAACAAGGATAACGGGAACAATGCTAAGTGGTAAACCTTAGTTGAAGAATAACTAAGTAATGATTCTTAGTCAAGGAAATTTAGACCAGTTCATAGATAGATGAGTAACCTGATACGGTAGGTCATCGTTTAAGTATACGAGTAGGAGCAAGTATCTGATTTAGATAAAGGCTCCAGCGAACTGGGTAACGAAGCAGCGGCTTCGGGGAACGTGAGGATATTCTTGGTATCCCTCTATGAGCTGCCAGGTGATTATACTAGGCTCATGAGAGGTTAAGGTCTGCGTTAGAAGAACCAAGAGTATGCCTTGGTTGCTATACGAGTGACCTAAAGACGGGGATGGATAGGGGATAGTCGACGATACACGGTCGTACCCTAGATAGCATTTCGTCAGGCTACCTACCATCTTTGGTCAAGCGTGTACGTACGGAAAGGTAGAGAACACCCAAAAGACCATAATTGCTATCTAATTATGGTTGCGGTAAGGCTTGGATGTGGGTTGGCCAGTGTTGTGTTCTCATACAGGATTTATCCTGTTTTGTCTTTCACTAGTTGAGGGAGGGGTCGCGTGGGACCATAGCCACGTATAGAAAAACAGGCCTTAGCATCTGCATCGGCAGATAAATCGTAAGCTCCCGACCGAGTCCTGTATTTCCTGGTCTGCCCTGTGACAGGACTCGGATGGCACGATGTGATACATGTGCATACAGTCATGGAAAAGCGATTCACGATGAATGCGTGGGAAAAAGGGCGCGGTTGGCGGTTAGCGTAATTCCCAGGGGCCCTGGGTGGCTGAACCCAAACCGAAATACGAAAACGTGCAATAGGTAAGCATAATCCCTAGTAGCCCTAGGTAGCATAAGTCCTAGTTGTACAAACGATAATTCATGTTGGAAGACCCTAGCTAGGTTTAGGGTAACAGTCCAAACCGATCTTAAGGATCATGGAACTATGTTAAAGTAATATAGAATCTCGTGGGTACGCCCGTATGGTCTACGGCAAGGGACTAAACTTATACACGAAAAGGAACATATGAGTTGAGTAACCTATATATGCGGCATATTAGGTTGACTTGGACCATTATACGACTTTTGAGTAAGGGTCATTCACGGATAACACATGATACAGTTGGGATACTAGTACGGTAGGTGCAGAGCAGATGTACAGGATAGATACCATGGGACGTTATACGTGATAGATATCTTGGGGATATTATACTTAATAGAAACCTGACGATGTGATACCTTGTTTTATCTTGACATCGTAATTTATCATGACACCTTAGTTTATCTGAGTTCAGTAGTTCATCCTGTTATTTTGATTTAGCTTATCTATCTTGTTATCATGCTTATGTTCATCCCAGTTTCTCATGTCAGTTAACTTTACTAGTTTTTATACTGATAGTAGATAGGGCTTACTCAGTCTTTTTGACTGACCCGTTTTGTTTCGCCTCTTTTCTTCCGTTTCCCCCCAGGTTACAGGGAGGAAATACTGCTGTTTAGTTCGGACTTCTTCTGCTTGAAGGTCATCATGGATGGCTTGGACTTTTCTTGGCTAATGGCTACTTTACTGTTTTTTCTTGGGGAATAATTTATGAAAATGTCTTTATGCTTCTTTACTATTGCAAGACAGGTTTTATGTACTCTGATGTAAAAGGCTTTAGACCTTATTTATTCATGTTATGAAAGTTTGATTTTACTTCCGCTATTTTATATGTTCTGTCTTGTGATATTTCTGTGCATGTTTACCAATAATGCCCCTCTAAAGCTAGTGCATTCCTTTGCGAGTGACCCTAGCGGAGGCGGGGTGTTACATGCCTCTTTACTTTATTGGAGGTTGACAAACAAATCCTCATGTTCCACAGGTTTTGGCAATATTGGAGGCTTCTCTAATAAGTCTAATAAGTTTTGGAAAGCCTCCACACAATCAAGAGTCCACTCAAAATTTTGTTTCCCTCGTTTTATCAGATTGAAGAAAGGTACATACTTATCTGTAGCTTTAGAGATAAACCTGCTCAATGCAGCAACTTTTCCGGCTAGGCTTTGAACATCCTTAATCTTTTGTGGTTCTTCAATATTCCTTATTGCTGCTATCTGACTAGGATTTATCTCAATCCCTCGAGAGCTCGTGATAAACCCGAGGAATTTTCTAGAAGCGACCTCAAGAGAAAATTTTAGGGGGTTTAACTTCATCCCATACCTTTGAAGAATGCCGAAAATTTCGATTAAGTCTTTTGTATTGTCGGAAGATTGTCTAGACTTCACAAGCATGTCGTCCACATAAACCTCCATGGTTTTTCCGATTTGATTATAGAACATGCGGTTAACCAAGCGCTGATATGTGGCTCCTGCATTCTTTAATCCAAATGGCATTACAACATAACAATATAACCCCAAGTATGTTATGAAACTAGTGTGCTCCTGATCTGGTACGTGCATGGGAATTTGATTGTACCCCGAATAGGCATTCATAAAGGATAAGAGCTTGTGTCTGGCCGTCGAGTCCACTAGTTGATCAATCTTGGGAAGAGGAAAGCTATCTTTTGGACAAGTCTTGTTCAAGTCAGAGAAGTCAATACACGTACGCCACTTCCCATTAGATTTTTTGACCAGGACAGGATTTGATATCCAGTCAGGATATTTCGAGTCCTTAATGAATCCATTATCCTTCAATTTCTCTACCTCTTCCTTCAAAGCTGCTGACCGCTCTGGGCCTAACATCCATCTCTACTGCTTGACTGACGAGTGTTTTGGATTGATGCTCAAAGTGTGGCTCATAATAGCAGGCAAAATCCCATAAATGTTAGCGTGAGTCCAGGCAAACACATCTAAATTTGCCTTTAAAAAAGCAGTCAACTCTTTCGCTCGAATTGGATCTAGCTGCAATTCGATCTTCAATACTTTTGTTGAATCCACATCACCAATGGATATATCTACTATCATCTCGTTAGGAGTCTCCTTTCTGTCCTCGAGTTCTCTATCCTCTCTGGGATCTATATCTTCGAGCACATCTAAGGGCGACTCTCCTGGGGCTGGACCCCTTAATTGCTATGCTGAATTTTCCTTCGAAGAGGGAGAAACGACCTTGGGTTGTATGTCCAACCCCTTCATTAGCATCTTCAACTCTGTCATGTAACAAGCTCGTCCTGTAGCTTGGTCACATCTCATCACCCCTACTCCTGCGTCAGTCGAGAACTTAAGTAGTAAGCACCAAGGTGAAATACATGCCCTAAACTCTACGAGGGCCGGTCGGTCTGGGAAAGCATTGTAGGGTGACTCAACATCCAAAACTACATATGGCAGGATTCTCACTCTCTGGCGATCTCCTTGTCCTAATGCCACTGGTAATTCTACGTAGCCCATCGGAGCCGTTGATGCCCCATTGAAGCCCCGTATCCATCTTTCGTAGAGCTTTAAATATTTTGCTTCGAGTTTCATTTGTTCAAAGGCTTCCTTGAAGCGGATATTAACTGAGCTTCCATTATCTACCAACACCTTATGGACTAAAGCGGGGCCGATGGCCGTGGTAATTACCAGTGGGTCTTCAATTGGTGATTGAATTCTGGAATCGTCTCTACCATGGAATATGACATCGTCTGACATCATCTTTTGTTGTTTCACTGGAGTAATATCTTCGAGGTTACTGCATTCTTCTACCTTAAAGTGCTTGGCGGCATTAACGTACTGATCCATTGCTTTGAAACTATGGCTAGCTAGATGGGGTCCGACTATAATGGTATTGATAACGATCCCTTTACCATTCTGTTGAGCTGTGGGTTTGGAAGTAGGCTGGTTTTGGTTCGAGGCTTGCCCTCCTTGCCCACTGTCTCGTGGGGTAACCTTGTACTCGTCTAACTTCCCTTCCCGCAGCAATTTCTCAACTACATCTCTCAAATGACGGCATTCGTTGGTAGAATGACTGTGGGTTCCATGGAACAAATAAAACTTTCCCGTAGCGATCTCTTTTTAAGTTGAGTCTCTGGGTGGTAGCTTTTTATATTGCAATATGTTGTATGTGTCCAAATAAATGTTTTCGAATGTGTCATTCAACGGCGAATAGTTCTCAAAAGTTTGGAATCAATGTCTTTTGCTAGAATTGTTCCCTCGGTTCCTATTCCTCCTATTGTCGTTTCCATTACTGTTGTTATTACGTCCGTTCTGGTTGCCGACGTTCACCTCAACCTTTCCCGAACTGTCACCGGATTGCTTCACAACAACATTACTTTGGACGCCTTCCCTCGAGGTCCCTTCAGACTTTCTCTTTCTATTTGCATGAGCTTCTTCTCACCTTAAGCGGATATTGGCCTTTTCGTAGAACAATTCCCTAGTGGGGGTGGTTTCCCAGATAGATAATCCCCGAATTCTATGTCCGGGTCAACTCCTTCTATTAAGGCCATCAGAATAGTGGGCTCATGAGGGTCACTGACTTCGGTGACAGCCAGGTTGAAGCGGTCTAAATACGATTTCAAAGATTCACCTGGAGCCTGCTTAATCCTTGACAATTCTATGACGCTATTGGATTTTCGAGCGTGAAGTCGAAACTGGTTCATAAAGCGTTCACTCAATTCTGTGAAATTTGATATCGACCGTGGAGGGAGTCGGGTGAACCACATTAACGTCACGTCTTCTAGATAAATGGGGAAGGCCTTGCATTTTACAGAATCTGGAGCTGTTGCGGCATTCATGAACCATGCATACCTCATCAGATGTTGTCCTGGGTCGGTTCTCCCTGAATACCGATCGATCTGTGGCAAGTTAAACCGCCAAGGGAACCGAAAGTCCAATATATCATATGTGAAGGGGGTATGACTTCGCTCAATGCCCCAGTCCTCATTAGTGTATCATCGGCTTTCGGACATGATTTGACGCACCATTGCCCATACATCGACATTTGTTAACGTTTGCACACGTTCTCTAGGTCTAATATTCGGATTACCTCTGTGTTCCTGATTAGGGGATAACCTCCAGTTTCTGGCGGCAACTGCTCTACACTGTTCCCTATGCTCTCGGTCGATCTCGGGAGGAAGGGGTTGTAGAAGTTGTTGTTGCGTAGGATTAGTAATATTAGGATCCCTGGGTAGAACGTGGGATCCACGCATGGGAAGCAACATAGGTTCTTTTAGGCTTGGGTCATCAGGTCCTAACACAAGAGCAGCATCTTCACCGGATCCTAAAGATCCAAAGGTCAACTGATCAAGATTTTGAGGTCGCTCAAGCGCCCTACTTTCACGAGGACATCCTTCATCCGAAGAAGATGAATAGTCTGTAGCAAGGCGGCGTGTTGGGGAAGGTGTCTTTTGCCTCCAGAGCTCACTGGGTTCCCTACTCATGGTGATCATGTTCTCTTGCATGCGAAGACTGTCATGTTTATGGGATTCCAACGCATTTCTAGTACTCTCAAGCATGTCAAGAAAGCGTGAAAATCCCGATGCATGATGGGTGCAAATGGAGCAGGTTGATCACTAGTCGTCGCGGCCTGCATTGGAGCATTAGTGGGTGCTCGAGTAGATGTACCGGCTTTAGTCTCATTCGGTTCGGATCGGAGTAAGGTGCTAGAGTCAGATCGGTTCGGAAGGGGGTCTAAGAAACTCCAGCGCTTCCTGGTCGGTTCGGATTCTCCTGATTAGCTCGGTTAGGAACATCCGGTTCGGATCGGATTTGTCCAGAGCTCTATCCCTGCGACCTCATCAATACGATGGCTTGTTGATCTTCTCTAGCATCGTTCTCCCTAGTGCCTTGCACTGCTTTTCCTTTTCCTTTAGCCATAATGTCCAATTCTTCAGTAATTAATCAGCAAATACTTGAAAGTGTCGGAAATAGAGCATTAACTTCTTTGAACTTGAAGGTTCAAATAGTAGAACGATAATCCTAAAAAGCGAAGAATTCAAAGATTTCTCAGTGAAAGCACCAAAATGTTAGATCCAAAAATGGCTCTAACACCCAAACTAGTAACAATTTCTAATGAAATGAAATTGAAAACGAAGAAAACACACAATTTATAGTGGTTCGACGTTAAATAGCCTACGTCCACTTTCTACTCTTTGAATTGATGATTTGAATGTAGATACAACAATGATTCTCACTCACTTTCACTCATACAATGCATAGATTCACTCAATCTTCTCTGAAATGTACTTTAAAAGATGTTGTAGTCTGAAAATGGTGATGGAATTCAGTTCTCAAAGGATTTTCAACTCTGAAAATGCCAAAAGATCCTTCCAAATGTGCCACGGTGGTGTATTTATAGGTGGTAAATACTTCTGGAATGGCTTCGGTTTGGATCCACGTGGCGCCCATCCCATGAGTGTCAAGTTCGGATCTCTTTTGGTGAAGACAGTGCATCAAGTTAGTGGGTGAACGTGAGGTGATGGGCTCGCAACCGCTCCGAGCTTTCAGGGAACGTAGGCAATAACTGTCACAAATTATGGCCCGGATCGGATATGCTTGGGATCAGAGAGATGGGTCGGGTTGACCCCGAACCGATCCATTTCAGCCTGCGCTTCTTCCTTCTCTTCTCTGCGTTGTTCTGCCTTGACCAAGTAATGCTGATCCGATCCAGTTGCTGAGGTGGGAATTCTTTTAGTGAACATCCTTCATAATTGATCTTCTAACTTTGTGTAGCCTAATTCACAAAGTAGGATAACATTGTAAATAGAAGAATAACATTGTTTTAGAAATTAAAATATAAATTGTTTTAGAAATTAAAATATGCATTGTTTTTACATATAAAAGAGTATTGTTTTTTTTAATATAGAACATTGCTTTGAATTAAAAAGAACATTGGTTTAAAAAAATATAAAGGCCATTGTTTTTGAAAATATAATAAAGCATTGTTTTAAATGCAAATAAAATTGTGAAATAAAAATGTGTCATTTTTATATATGATACATGGAAATAAAAATGTGTTATTTTTATATATAAAGCATTATAATAAAAATATGGTTTTTATATATACATAGCATGGATAAAAAATATGATTTCAATATATATAGCATAACAAAATTGTGATTTTTATTTATAAAGATCGTTATTTAAAAATGTGATTTTTAACATAAACCACGTGAAACAGATTACAATGAAACGGATTGGAACCAAAATAGAATCCAAACCATCATCCGCTAAAGAATGAAGGAGTGGAAACCAAAGGTGAGAACTCCTCACTAAATTTTCTGCACTGTTATTTATCTATTTTCATAATTGAAAAATATATAGAATTGCTAGCTTAGATTTTAATCAGTTTAATCATTATAAACTGTATAAGTACTTGTTAGATCACCTTCCTCGTCCACAAACCATGGACGATTTAAATTGACTGGATTATGTGTTGTTTGTGTTGTTGAAATGTTTAACACACTAAAAATAATGTTAATATTAATATGATAGTGAAATTTAAATTATAAATATTCATTCATAATTTGAACAGTGTAAATTGGTTAAATTTATTAACCAATGATTTATTTAAATAAAGTGTTGTTGCTTGAAAACCCCACACGGGTATTGGGATGATATTTGACATACACTAGTCCCAATATTTAGTTGTATGTCAATCGATGGATTGACAGTCTGTGATGAGCATTATTTATTTATTTTAATGCTCATGCAGTTGTAAAGTTCACTTTGGATGTGATTAAACTGTTTGATGATTATTTATCATTATTGTTGCATACATGTGATGTATGAAACCATATAACGAAAATTATATGGTAATAGATTGAGTCGCATTCCGATTCAGAATATAAAGAATATTTTAAAACAAAGAATATTTTAAAATAAAATGTTGAAACAATAAAAATTACATTTTTATTGATTGTACAAAATATGAAAAATACTTATATATGAAATGAAAAGTGTTTGAAACTATAAAAATTACATTTTTGTTGAATGTACAAAATATGATAAATATTCATATAAGAAATGAAAATTGTTTGAAGCAATAAAATTTATAATTTTATTGTATGTACCAAATACTCATTGTCTGTAGAAAAAGGTTTAACAATAAAAATTCACATTTTTGTTGTGTATATGAAATAGGTAAAATGATCATTGTTTTGAAAAAAGGAAAAAAAAGAAGAAAAGTTAACAATAAAAATTTACATTTTTATTGTTTATAAGGAATGATGTAAAATGATCATGGCTTGAAATAGAAAGATTTACAATTAAAAGCTTACATTTTTATTGTCTATAAATAAAAAGATTCAAGTTTGATAAAATTGTGTTTACATTAAACAATTACATTGTTAATGTAAAGAATGAATCATTAAAAGATTCAATGTTGACTATTCAATGTTTACAATAAAATGATCATTAAAAATTACTTTTCAATGTAAAGAAACATTTTCAATGTAAAGAAGCATTTTCAATGTAAATAACATTTTAATCTAAAAGGTCATTTTAATATAAAGAATATTTTTAAATAAAGGATATTTTAGAATAATGATTATTTAAAAATAATATTCAGTAAAGAATAAAATGATGATTTTGATGTCCGATTTTAGATGGATGCAAAAATATAAAAATATGAAGCCGGATTAAGTATAGAAACGCCATTTTAACCCGAACGGATTTATCGATCGATTTTATTCATTTTATAATGAATATCAAAGAGAAGTGATTTCAAAATATAATATTTTAAAAATATTATCATTTTATTATTATAATGATATAGAATATTCAATTTTGATTTTAAATTAAAAAAGAAGTTAAAATCGTTTTAAAACGAATTTATAAAATACGTTTTAAATGGAAATCGACGAAATATATATAATATATATTTAATGGTCTGAATTGAACGCGACGCGTAGCGACCGTTCGCGAATTTCAACCATTAACTTCAAATTGATGTAACAGGAGATCCGACCGTCGGATTCTTCTAAAACCAGAACCGTTGGGTTCGTATCAAAAAGAGATTTCCAACGAATATAAGAAGTTTGAAATCTAACGGTTGGATTTGAAATTATGTCTAAATCGAATTTGAAAAAGGTCGCTATAGATGCAGTTCGGTGGTCGTTATTGGATACCGACTGTACGGGCCATGATAAAATTATTAAAAATATGGAAAAATTATGTAAAATCATATTAAGTGATTTGGAAAGTTTTCGGATGAAAAATTCCATATTTGAAAAGATAAAAATATATTTTTATCGAAATGAACTAGTTATTAACTAGAATAAAAATCCAATTAATTAATATTTAATTGGAATTAAAGAGAATAAATTGGATTTTGGGTTCTCGTGAACAGTGTCTTTAATAACATTGTTCTTAAACCCCGAATAGAAAAGAATAAATCTTTTAAATAAGATTTAATGAAGTTTTCCAATTAATATTTAATTGGAATTAAATAGAATATAATATTGGAATTTATAAATCTTTTAATTAAGGTTATTAGAGGTTCCAATTATATTTAGTAATTGGAATAAAATGAAATGTGAATTGGGTTTATTGTGAACGGTGTTTTTAACGACATTTGTTCTTTAACCCAATTAATAGTGAAAATATAATTTAGAATTTATAAATCTTTTATTAAGATTTAAATGGAAATTTTCCAAAGTAAAGTTTTCCAATTTAATATATTAAATTGGAATTGAATAGAATTCAATTTAATAATAATCGAGATGAGCTTCTGTAAATGAAGACCATTACTATATATGGAATTTAAAAGGCTTTGCCGTTATTCCATTTATATTATCAGTCTGATACCGAAATTTATATCGATTATATATTGATCTGATTTCTGTGAAGATTCCATATTTAATGGAAGATGATTTTGGGTTTATCGTGAACAATGTTTTAAATAAAATTGGTTTTTTAACTCAGTTGATACAAGATTAATTTCTTAAGTCTGGATAATCATTAAGTAATGATTTTTGAGATTAAAATCGAACTAGAGTTTTAATGAATCTTTAATTAGATTAATAAAGTGAATATTTTATTAAAAGAATATTTTAAATTAGAATGAGGCGTTTGATGTGTTTTTATAGCACTTGATTATAAAATACGCGAATTATTCAGAAAGGCCGGGTTTAACCCATTCTAAAAAATTACTACGACGATTAAGAGTCGAAGATGAAGATGGTGGTTGAAGACCGGAGTTCTTCACATCGTTTGGGTGATTACTGATGGCTTGATTGGGCCGTATACCTAAGACAAGGTAATAAGTGGTGATCGTCCAAATGTACTTGGAGATCAACGGATATGCGAGGACCTCTCTCCTGTATTAGACATATGGGATGAGGAGTAAGGTACCTCCCGTTTCGTTCAGACCCAGAACAGACTTGTAAATGGATTGTATGTCTGACGTTGTATTCCTTTATGCTGTATTCGTTGATCTCTGCTAAATATATATCTGTTTGGTGGTGGAGAAATTATTCTCTTGCTTAACACCCTTCTCTTAGACGTACGAGCTTAGAGGTTATATACTAGCAGAAATCCATGGTATGGTATGGATTGACAATGTGGCATGCTAAGATGCAAATGAACAAGGCTTTTGTTGAAAAGCAGAGCCTTGTGGATGATGATCAAAGCACAACTTATTTGGGCATAGCTTTGTGTATAGCGTTACTTCGCGAGCTTCACACCCTTGTATGAACCAGAAACGGAAGAGGACAGCAGGGAGGGCATTGCGTTTCTTTCTAGCTAGGAGAGTGTCAACGTTTTGCAAGCCATGACATTTTACTCATGTGGATGTTACTTATTATTACTTGATGGATAGAGAGGTGCCTCAGATATTTTTATGGTCGACATTACTGACCAGATTTTATGCCCCATAGGGCAGGGAAACACATGCTTAGGAAATATTGAATCCACCATCGCACTTAATGTGGACCGGCCCTGCTTGTTACCTAGGTACATTTGCGGCTGAATCCTGAAACATGGGCTAAATTGTCTCGAAATCGGTAAGGACGACCACTTGCCTTGGTTCATAGATGGAAATCCAACTTCCAATACGACACCATGCGGTTTTTATTGTAGAACTAGTATGGCGACATGATATATGGTACCTATGTCGCCTATGATTGATACATTTATATTTGAAGTTGTTTTTAACACTATACACTTACAGTAATATCAAAATAAATTTGTTTTTTATGTATCAAGCATATTTGGCTATTATAAGGGAAAAATCTATCCTCTGGCTTGCGTTGCATTGTGTGATGGGACCTGTGTCTTATAATAGCTTCATTTTTCTAAAAAAGCGTTACGTTGTTTTATTTTAAAATTAAGATTCATGTGGAGTAAACCCGTTCCGTGTTATACGGTGTGGTCCCATGATTTCCAACTTTTTAAAATAAAGATTAATAACTGTTTTGAGTTCTCACACCTGTCCCATGACTGATCTGGAGTTTATTGTTTTAACCTAAACTCTGGGTGGTCATATTTTCCACACGGGCAACTAGTAGTTTTGGTTTTGCAGATATTATATTCAAAGGATCTTGTTTTACAGCTGAGGCGATATTCGGAAAGCTCTATATCCGTGTATTTCTTTTAGTTATATTTTGTATTATTTTCCGTTACTATTTAAATGTAATTTAAATCTCTGTTATTGTATTTAGTTGTAATATTTATTCATACTCTGTTATATTCTTGTACTCTGATGTAAATCGTTGTAATAAGCAATGAAATGTTCTTCTGTTTGTGTTCTGATTTGTCGAGTTCTCAATCCAATCTGTACTTTCCTTTATGGGGAAGTTTGGGTCATTTCATGAGCAACGTCTATCAGAACTCTTTCACATGAGTCGTCAGGGGTTTCATCCATCCCCCGCACTTCAAGCTACCAATTCTGGATCTTGACTTACATTGTTGCTATACAATTTTGGTGGCATGAATCTGAATCGATGAACCGCTGGAACGCCTTGGTCACCCGCTTCATTGGGCAGTCAGAGGTCCACATCTCTCGACCCTAGATCGTTATGTTACTCATTTCAATCAAACAAAGGTCCGATGAGACCCTGCATTCGTCCCTTAAAAGGCTCAATGTCACAGTGGCACTGGTAGATCGACTGAACCGTCAATGGTGTTAATGGCAGCAGTTTTCAATATTCTGGATAACTCAGATTTCAAGGTTTCTCTACATCGATACCCACCAAGAGGCCTTGACGAATTCACCTCTGAGGTAGACAGTTTCCTGTAACAAGAGGATACTAACTTTAAGATGGATGATCTCAATGTTTTCATAACAAAGGATGAAGGACCATCCGACTCTCAAAATGATAAAGGCAAGTGCATAGCCTTAGAAAAGAATAATAGGAATGTATAATTCCGAAAAGGACCAATTTCATTGATTGAGCCTACGATCTTGATTGCCAAGCTCAATGGAACCAAGCTTGAGAAATAGACTCTATAAGACTACTATGGACACTTCGTACTATGCTGAAGAATGAATGGAGGGGCTCGACTAACTTCTTATCGACTTTCATTCGCTTGCATTTTTGAGAACTTATTCAACTCTGCGAATGATTTGATGAGATTAGTTAAATTCGCTGACGCACGATGAGGCAATCCCCATTGACTAAAGTGAAGGGACAACACCAGAGCGAATGTGATTCGATCGATCGCGTCTACAACTCCAACTCTTGTTGACTTGATAAAGAGTATAGAACAACTTGGGTCGACTAAGGTTGCTGAACCTACAGCTCTAACCTTAAGCGATAATGAAAAATATAATGGCTGGAAGACTAGATGTCTGATTAACCTGGTCCAACCCCCACTGATGCTGGGGTTATAAACACTGACTTCGTTTGTCCTCCACTAACATTAGAAGCACAAGCCTTAACTAGCAGACTGACTTTGAATATGACCCTGACTTGATGTGCTATTTTGCACATATACTATAACCTCGAAATACGACATTATTCATCTTAATCGATCGAGCGAGTCGACTAACGAGTCAAGCATGACTTCAAAGTCTTGATTCGCAACTACATCAAATGGAGAGTGTGATGAACTCCTCTATAGCATTACGATTGTGACGATCATACCATCCATTGACCTGAATGCTTTCAACAACATCTCGTACTGACTCATATGAGATTACGAGACTACAAAATGATCCAAAGCGGTCGTGGATTTCTTTCAATATAGTCTGATGCGACCGTTAGTTTTGATTTTCTACTGATATGATATGGAGTGATCATGATTGCCAGATTCCATATTGTTACAATTCGATGTGATCATGGAGTCCTAGATTAATTTCCTGATATCAAGATAATCCAAAACCGAGTACAAGTGACAGATTCATATGCTAATTCTGGTGAGCTCTATCCCAACGACCAAGACGCTAGTTCATAGCCTGAGATTCTTATATAACCTAATGAAGATGACTACTTCATACATTAACTCATATATGAAAGATAGTGACTCGGTAATATGCTTAGCTTGCGTAGGAAGACAACGTCATTTCCCAACGACCTGTGTTTGTACGATCATATTCGGGAGCTAACAATCTTACATGACTTATAATGAAAGAATTAAACCTCTTGATTCGACGAGGTTTAAATGGTTACCGGATCATTTCGACTACTCCTTCCATAGAGTTTGGACTAACTAACACCCATGGAAGCAATGCAACAATTTGATAAAGACTTCTCAATGATGGATGGCTTTCTAGAAATATTTTGCTCGACATATTCAAAGCACGCCTCGTCTTCGATCAGACGTACTTTGGGGGGGCAAAATCTTAGCATGTTTTGTGACCAGGCCACCCAAAACCCCGATGATCAGGGTTACATATGTTGGAGGTTAAAAGCTCTCATACATTCTAAAACCAGAGTTGGGGTCGAATGGAGAGTTCGAGTCAAATGGAAGGAGATAGGATGTAAAAAAAACTTAGCATTGGAGACAGCGGATCGGATCGAATAACCTTGACTTGGATAGATGGCATCTCTGCCTTGCTACATCAACTTCGGGTCAAAGACTGCTTTGGGTCGAATAGCCTGGATTCAAATTCAACCTGGCTGCAAGTAAGAAGACGCAAGGAATAGGTCGGATTGGGTCGGAGGCACCGATCTGACCCCATTCTCTCGACCATACCTGAAGAATCCTGGAACAACAGCATCAATGGCACATGTCAGATATAGATAGACCTGAACCCCTTTTTTGCTTGAAGCGGTTACCAGGCATGTAAGATTGGACCTATTTTTACTCCTACTTTCATGGTACGGATAACCCTTGGCATACACGAACAAGATATAACTTCTCCTACATTTTCCAGCTGCCACGTGGCTATTCATCCCAACCGAATTTCTACCCATAAATGCATGATTTCGCATCAATCTCAAGGGGGAAGCACTTATTTGATTCATGGCCGTCCTGACCACGATTCCTTCTCAAAAAATTGCCATCTTCTCCAATAAAATCAATGAATTCGGAGAGACTATTAATTATATTTGAATGATTGAATGCTTATATTCCATGTAATTGTAATTTCTAGATAAATTGAGAAACTATAAGGTGGATGTAGGCTTGTTAACATCGAACCACTATAAATCTCGTGCCTCTGCTTGATTTTCTATGTTTTCAAATTATTATTCTCCACAAATCTTAGACGATTGGGTGTTAATGCCATTTTTTGGTCTAATAGATATCATATGCAAAAGTTATAGCATATATAACTTTATGGAATATTTTAATAACTAAATTTACGAAACCATCCTTAATTACACAATCGCCCATTAATTACCTCTCATAATTACTCCTTCCCCAATTTTATATCTATAGCATATAAGCACAAAAAACTCACTTCTTCAATCCCCTTCTCTCTTTTATTTCTCCTTTTTTCAACGGAATCTGAAACCGCTAGCGTCTATGAACTATTCTAGGAACAAGCTTCCTGACCGTTACCAATATGTTCCATTCACACTCCTCCTTGAAGATGCGACCTAGAGGCTGTACTTCACCCACTACATGGATGTGTTTTGCTCCGGGGCGTGGCAGAGTTCTAAACTTTGAAGATAGATGTTATTATCATACAGAATCCAATTCTAATCTCCATTTCCCTCTCCGATGATCGTAGCTCGCCAAAACCCCAACCCTAGCTTTATATATATGCAAGGCCATGACAAAAACAGTTACCACACCATACAATTTTGGTATAGGATTGTAGAGAATCTTGATGTAGGGATTTAGAAACTAATTTCGTTGTTTTAGATGAAGTAATGAGATATAATTTTTAAAGAAGAGGGATGAGTTTTGAAAAAATCAACCATGGTAAAATGAAGGATATAAAGTTACAGTGGTGGCCATGAGAAATTTTGGATTAATGAATAACTAGAGGTATTAATAATCTCAATGTACCCAATTGTAAAACAAGAGCTAACATACGTTTTAATTTCGCACGATCAAGCGGCACATCCAATCAGTCTGCAAAAACTCAATATGACTATTTCAAATTTTGTCATAATCTGACAACGTGTACTGAAATGAGAATTTTTACGTGTATATCGTGATTGTATTGTCTCTGTAGTGTCAAATCTTGAAATATGGCAATCCACATACTTTTTCTTCATATAACAAAATATCCGAACTTAATGGAAATAGTCTTAAATCTTTATTCAAACATTTATGAAAAATATATCTTTGGAATCATCAAATAGTTAGCAAATAATATTAAAAATAATATTTAAATATTCAATCATAAAAAATACAGGCTATTAAAAATGGCATCCGACAATTATGTTAATAATTTAATTATGGATTTTGGGTTTGAAATTATTGCCCTTACTATACTAAGTCCAATCAATTATCTTTGAATTGTTGAGATCATCTTAGAATTATTTCAAATTTAGGAATAATATTTAGTATAAAAATAGGGAACTGGACTTAGTAGGTTGGTTATGCGAGGTCAGTTGATTCATTCAACAAAAATATGCACTTTCTAATAGGTGGATATATGTACTACTGATGTGAGATATCATTGAACGTAGGAATTCGCGACAATTGTGGGAAATTGTGTGAGGAATGTTACTAATAATTCACTTTGAACATTGAGGTATTAATAGGCCATAAGGTCTACCTCCTTGCCAAAGGAGAAACCTAAGGGGTTCATAGAATTTTAGAAATCCATCTTCAAAATTAGAGTACTAAGTAGTCAGATTTGCCTTTATGGGTCTTAACTAATTACAACTCACCCATTTCTTGTGAGCTTATCCTATGGAGTATAGGCACCGACCATGTGTCCCTCCCTCATAAGGTATTAATATAGTATAGGACTTGCCTTCTTCCAGTCGAAGTATTAAATGTAATTATGCGTGGAAATCAGGGAATATCCACGAAGGTCGGCTTCTTATAGGCCAAGTGATTCGGTTAGAGTCCACGTGGGATGAGGTATTAAATGATGCCTTGTGAGTATGGTCTGCTTATCCTAAGGAAATTATTAAGTGCGTAAGAGATTTCCCAATAAAGTCAGCAAGATAATAACACAGGGGTTCGCCTGGTAGGTTTTAAATGGAGAGATGCATTACCTTCTACACGTATTAAGTAGCTACTTTCTATCTCTTGCATTATGCGTTGTTTTCTTTATGGGATTAGGATACACAAATGACGGAAGCCTTAACTAAAAAATAACCATCCCAGGTCTAAGTGATCAAGGGTCTACCTTAGGCTATACTTTTGGAAGGCCAAATTAATCAAGGGATCCGCCTTATGTGTTATATTTTGGGCGAGGTAATAAGTAGTCAAAGAATATGTCTCTTTTAATATTTTGGTGAGGAAATAAGTGGTTAGAGGACCCGACTCTTTGGTATTGGAGTTTTTTTAAGGTGAGGGTGGTTTAAAGACTTCATATATAGGTAATAGCTTAAGTACAAGTTACTTAGTTTATGGGAATACACTACCTTGGGTATGGTAGTTAAAGCATCATGTGTGCAATGAAAGGTTAGGATAGAATCGCTAAACTTGTTTTACATATCAATTGGGTGAAACCAAACTGGATCATTTTATTTATTATGGTCAGTTTATGCATTTTCTACTCACCACGCCTTGTTGTTCTGACCCTCTCCTCATTACAACTCTCAGGATAACATTAGGGGAAGTAGGTCATTAGAAGTGGACATATTTGGTTTTCATTCTTATTTTCTAATGCTCGGTATTAGTGGAGTAACTGATTTTAATGTATTAACCATAGTTTATATTAATTATCCTATTTTATTAACAATTTTTATTGTACTCTAGTTATGCTCGTGCTTATTATTGCAAGTATCAAATCAATATGATTTGTGGTTGTTGTTACATCTTAGGTGTTCGTGCCGACTTTTAACTCAAACATTCGAATGCTTTCATGGAGAACAACTCTAGTTCTCAATTTCTTACTCCCTTAAGTTCACATCCCTTGGAAAAAAACATATAGGAAATTTTATTTCATGGGTAGAAAGAAGACTTCTATCTCTCATGTCGTTGTTGCTTATAATGATTAGGAGATGCGTCTTATCCGCAGCCTTATTTTGATAACCAAAATTTTGTTGCTCTTGATGTAGCTACTACCTTTAATGAAGATGGTCAACTTATTAGAGCCTAGTTGGAGAACTTGAGAAAGCGATTAACGGAGACTCAGGATAAGTTGAGCACTAAGATCCAGCATTGCATCGATCTAATGTAATGGAAACAACATATGACTCAAGATAATGTCCAACGGCTTGAGAAGGCATGAGAACTCCAACTAATACCAATTATGCATCAGAATTCTCCTCATCTTCATCACGATAGAGTAATAGAAATCAGAGGAGGAGAACGGTCGATAGTGGAGACATGTCCATCATAAAGGGGACAAACCCTTTGGGTTATTCATAGGTCGATATTGATCCCTCTCAAGGGGCCGGGCCTAATCCTTCATACAGGGATGCCTATGCTACAACCATCAAAAAACTTGGTTCCTGGACATCTCACTATCATATGGAACCAAATCTTGGCTACTCAGCCTTCGATGAATGAGCTTGATTATGTCGTTAACCTAAAGATGCCACCATGCAGGCACTGCTCTGAATGGTATCATGACTATCGTCAATCGACAAACATCGCAATCTCTGGCCTCACTGCCATGATCCAACATATTATAAGAGAGTTAATAGGACAAGCCAACAACAACAGAGAAACCGGATCGAGGAAAAATCCCTTTACTAGAAGATGTTCTCAATGTTGAATAGACAAGGTGACTCAATTTGCCAATAATATCTGCTTATTCAATTAAAACTAATCCATGACAGTTCCTGAACGACGAATAACATATGGTCTCCGCTCGCTCCATTGATGCGGTGAAGTGAAGATGCTTCTTGTACTCCTTAAAAAAATGACAATTCTATGCTTCTCTCTACTTCCATCGAGAACCATATCGAATTTTGACCAACTCGCTCAAAAGCTGGTGGAACAATTCTGCATGAATGCCACAAGATCAAAGCATTCCATGTCCATTTCTAATATCATCCGAATTGCTGGAGATCCACTAAAGAGTTTTCTAGAATGTTTCAATAATGCCCCGGTAGAGATTAACAACCCATAGAAGGACATAATCCTCATAGCACTCATCCAGGGGATTTACCCAAAATCGGAATTTGGAAAAAGGCTTGACAGAAAACCTCTATAAACATTGGAAAACTTTTAAAAAAGGAAAACCAATACCTATGCAAGGAAGAAGTGTGCATACATAAGGTGACCTAAGGAAATTCTCATAAGCAACAACATGATATTGTTCAGATCAATATTGCGATCAAGAAAACTTGAGAGAACTCTGATAAAGTAAATGTTAATGTTCGAACTATCCTAAACAAAGCAGTAATGGTGCTAATGGCCGCAATAAAAAGAAGGAATTGGAAAATTGGAAACAATTCCCCTTACACGACAAATATATTCCACTGAAATATCTTTGGAATCATTTACCTAGAAACCTAGAACCTTCCAGTACAAAAAATCCAGTCCTAAGAAATCCATATAGAAGGAGAAGTTGTTTGGAAAATATTGAAGATTCCACCAATTGTTTCCAAGACATAATCAAAAAGCTCATTTATGAAAAATGATTGAAGCAATATATTTTAGCCCCAGGGCTACTAACTAGAGAAACCCTCAACGAGTGACTGTTACTTATAGTACCTGTGACAGCCCCCAGAGTTACTACCTTGAGAAACCCTCAACGAGTGATTGTTATTAATACTCCTTGTGTCATCCCTCTTCCAACCAAAATATGCTGGAGATGAATTAAGAAGTATGTTTACTCTATCAAGCATGTCGAATATAAAGAGTGCTTATCCGTGGACAAGGGTGTCATAGTCAAACAACTAAAGATGATGATCGACGATATCATCTTTAAATAAAGGGAAGTCAACAGGGTAGATGCCCTAATCATTGACCCTTTCGTCATATCGAAAAGTTAAATTTACTGCCTTAAACGGACAATCCTTGTTGATTGTGGGCGTTCCATCAATGTCTTGTTCAGAAAGTTCTATGATCAGAATGATACTTAAGGCTAAAGACTTAAAGCCATGCAATCCTAAAATGTATAATTATAATGGCACTTCAAATGGACCGGTTGGAATCGTCGACCTACTGGTTAAACTCTGCTAAGAAGACTTCCAAACAGTCTAAATCATCTCCATAGTTTTTATCGATATCTTCTCTCCCTGTAATGCCTTCTATGGCAAATGGACTCTTACTGGCTTCTGAATCTTCCTGGTACCATGATGTCTACTCTTGAAATTTCCTATTGACAGTGAAGTCGATGTCATTAGAGGGCATCAACTTGCTGAGAAAGCCTACTATATTGTGGAACAAAAAGTTACCAACCACATAGAAAAGGAAAGGTACAGAGACTTTGCTTTACACTAAAAATATCGATGCATAGTAGCCAACATACAAGACTTGGATCAGGCAATAAAGCCATCTTTTCCAAGAGGTTGACCTAAGAAAAGACATATTCTAAATATTAATAAGTTAAGCCTATAGGGAAGACCATTGAAATTATGATTAACCACGATGACGCATCTCGGGTCTTGAAGATTAGATCAAAACATAGCTTTGCCTTTATGAAAGAACTTTCTGTCTACTTATGATCAAACTTTAAGTGTTTGTTTGAATCATGTTAATATATGTGGCATACGTTATGAATCAAGAGTCACACCATAAATATTAACCCAGAGTTATTGCCAGTCTAACAAATGCAACAAATCTCAAGATCAGAATGATCGGTCGCAACAAAAGAGGAGGTGTATGAGTTTCTGAACCACACCTCTATCTACGATGCCCTCGACTCTTAATGGATCTTCAATCTGGTTCACGTAAAGAAATCGAACAGGGAAGTGAGGATATGCATCGATTATTCTGACTTGAATAAGCATTCCCGAAGGAAGCTTCCTGATTTCGATGTTCGGTGAACTTGTAGATTCAACGGCTAGACACCATCTCCTACCATCTATGGATGCGTATTCAGGCTACAACCAAATACCAATGCACATTCCTAATCAAGAACACATCAACTTCCTTATTGATTGAGGGAATACCACTATTGTTAGGCCCCTCAGGTCGAAATACGCTAGGGCTACTTATTAATAGCTTGTTAACATGATGTTAAAAGATCAAATTGGGAGATCCATGGAAGTATATGTGGGCAATATGCTCGTGAAATCATGACAATCAAGAGACCACATTGATAAGCTTGTGGAGATGTCTGGTGTTCTCTGAAAATATAGCATGAAACCCAATCCCTTGAAATGCTCTATTGGCATTAGATCGAGAAAATTCATAGGCTTTGTTGTAAATTATCTTGGGATTGAAGCCAACCTCGAAACAATCAAAGCTATTTGGAATACCAGAGTTCCAAAAAAAAAAAAAAAATTAGAATCTTAGTTGGAACGTTGCCGCCTGGAGTTAATTCATTTCTCAAGCTATCGATAAATGCATTCTCTTCTTTGACTTGATAAAAAGGGAAATGAAACTTTGCTTAAAGGCAAGAATGCATTGACGTGTTCCAAGACCAGGTGAATCACTTAAAGAGACCTTTCATTCTCTCAAAGCATGTGGATAACGAGGATCAATTCATCCACCTAGCTGTATCCATATATGTCATTGGTTCCGCTCTTATGCGTAAGGAAAATTATATCCAAAGACCCATTTATTACATCGTCAAGTGATTAGTAGGTGCTAAAATAACTTAACCTAGAATGTAAAAAATTGCATACTGCCTGTTGAATCTCCTCTCGGAAGCCTTGAACATACTTCCAAGATCGTTCTGTCAAAGTCTATACTGATCAACGGCTATGACAGGTCTCACAATGGCCTAAGGCAGTCGATATGCTCTTGAAATGGGCCATCAAACTGAGCCGGTATGATCTTACTTTTCACCCAGGGAGGGCCGTCTAAGACTAACCCCAGTGAACTTCGTCTCTAAATTCACCACTTTTAATGACTGATTGGGAAGTAGTGAGTGGTCATATAACCAGTGGAAATTATTTGTGGATGGATTAACTAACGATCGGTGATCTAGCATCAAAGTTTTATTAATAACTCCTAAGGAACACACGATCTTTTATGCCCCTAAAACTAGCCTTCCCTACTATAAATAATTATGCTGAATATGAAGCCTTCATTATTGGACTCAAAATCACTAAAGAGTTATGAATATAAACCATTTAGATATTCTTAGATTTCCATCTCGTCATTTTCCCAGTACGAAAGGAGTTTCAGATTAAAGGAGCATGGCTATCTCTTTATTAAGCTTAGGCTAATAAGCTATTCAATGACTTTAGCATTATTTTATCACTCACACTTTTGGTATCAAAATGAATGAGCAAACCCTCTATCCAAGTTAGTCGGTTCCGTAGATTCTCAGCCCATTAGTCCAAGTCTAAGATTTTAAAGCTTAGAGTATCGATCAAATGGAAACTGATTGTATACCGACGAAGGAACCTAAGTAGGACTCATGAGTGACTCCAATCATGAACTATTTGAAATGGTGTATCGTTCCAGAAAGACAAAATATAAGATAATCCCTCTTCCATAAAGAATCATGCTACATTATTCAAGAAGGAGGGTTACACCAATGAGGACTTTCCATTCCATTGCTTCGGCATATAGATCACAACGATGCCGAACAAGTGTTACACAAAGTAAACAAAGGAAAACGTAGTGGTCATTGAATGGCAAACTCTAGCAAAGAAAATACTTCATTATGGTTGTTTTGGGCCAACCGTCAATCGAGATGTAGTTGATTACTCACGACACTATGACAAATGCCTTTGGTTTGATAAACTTCCAAGAGCCTGAATGGAGGGTCTCACCCAGATGATCACCCTATGGCTATTTGCAATTGCGGGTATTGATATCATCGATATATTGCCAATGTCCAAAGGTGGTATCAGATATGCCAGCGTTGTTTTTGATTACTTCACCAAATGGACCGAAGCCGGACTCCTAACTATCACCTTAACCAAGATAGTAATCAACTTCATTGTTCGAAACATCATATATAACATTTTTTTTCTTCTTAAAACCATCTTTACTAGCAATAGGACCCAATTTGATAGCTTCGAATTCAAAGAATTCTGTTGATGTCATTTCATTAAAAAGAGATTTACGAAAGTTGCTCATCCCTAAGCTAATGGATAAGTTGAAGCAGCAAACAAAATCATAAAGTCCTTCCTAAAGAAGCGTCTGGAAAAAGCTTGAGGCAAGTGGGTAGACAAACTTCCATTAGGCTTATGGGCATATATAACTACCCATAAGGCAACAACTGATCACACTCCATTTGCCGCATCTACGTCTTTGAGGCTTTCTATCCAATCAAATTGAAAATCTGTTCTCATATAGTTAATTACTTTGATTCAAAAGCTAACATAGACGTCTTTTGGAATCCCTTGACATGTTAGATGAGAAATGTGAAGAAGATGAACTCAAAGCAGTCACCCACCACTATTGAGTCATCTATTATTACAACCCTTAAGTTCGAACGAGAAATTTTGAAATTGGCGACATAGTCCCATACTTTGGTTAATCTGGGACCATGGTGAAAAGGTCCTCACATCATTAATCGAAGGCTTGGAGATGGAGCATTCAAGATGACGGTTATTAATGGCGCTTGAGTTACCAAGAGTAGTGCAACACCCCACGTCCGTTAATGTCACTCACAAAGGGAATGCATTAAGTTTCACGGAGTATTATAAGAGTATAGGACAGAATATCACAAGACATATACATAAAGTAGTACTTGAAAAATTTATAACTTTATTACAGCGGAAACAGAAAATAAGTTTGGTTACATCTTCAAACACCAAAACCAAGTACATCATATCAGTCTTGTACAGAAGCTATCTGAGTACATTTTTTTAAAACCATAATCCCATATCTTAAAGCCATGATGAAAAGGAGATAAAACAGAACTTTACTTTCAGAAATCCAGGCACTTCTAAAAGAGAGAGAAAGAGATCCAAATCAAGCTCCACTAGGCCCACCCTGAGAACCGGGGGGAAAGGAAAGAAAACAGGCGAAACAAACGAGGTCAGACATAAAGTCTGGCAAGTCCAGTAACTTTAACAATATAATTATTAAAGTAATAGGATAGGATCATAAACTGGAAAGTAAGAAATGACTGTAACATAAGCACGTATGACAAGGTAAGCAAGATGGATAAGATAACTTTTGGTTGCGTTTCTAATCACTATAAGATAATTCCTACACTGCTCCAATGTTAGTTACACCATACCATTGCCAGTTCCATACTGAGAGTCGATCCCAACCCTGTACTTGGCAGCCCTCAGGCGTAACATCTAGTAAGAGGTATCCACCCCATACAATCCTCGACAGCCTACTTGCCCATAATAGATAATAAATGTCCCCACACTACCGCTAATCGATGGGCTCCCTAACACGCATGTATTTATTACTTGTGTCATTCGGCCCCGGTTGTTTGTAGATACCTGTGCTGGTCTCACCATGGGGTATATTAAACCCTATGATGGCAATCCGACACAATTCAAGATGCACAGTGTATAACTACTGATGCCAAGTGCCTGATTTTTCCACTCCGGAGCACGTGCACGCCCATACTCCATTGGAACCTACACTGTCGCACTACCCGCCGCTATTTTGACCGCTTATAATCAGCACAGTAATCGTGCCCCACCCTGCCTAGTTCAGGGTACCATGATACATCTATGTGGGTTACTGCTGAAATGGGTCCCTGTTACTAGGGTTTCCTAATCAACATGTTATAACGGTTAAGTGTTCTCAATTTAACCTAACCCCACTCATTTGTTTAATTAACATGTATTTGGTTAAGTGTCGCCTATTCATATGTTACTTAACCTTGCCATTCTTAGCATGTCTATTCATTGACATTAATTGATTTATTAAAGCACCAACATCTCACATTAGAACTATTTTTTGCGGTTGCTGGATGTACCGGGCGGTTCCGGGCAGACTTCTACCGCAAACTCATTCTAACCTCGGTTTTTGGGCTTGATGCGTTAACCTCTCACATTAGACCTGTTGTTGCGGTTGTTGGATGTGCTGGGCGGTTCCGGGCAGTCTCGCACCACAACTCACTCTAACCTCGGGTTATGCATGTTCATCTTTTAGCCAATTTACATATTTACCACACATGTCCAAGTCTAGATTTTTATATGCCAATTATCCATAAGTGTAGTCAATTCAAGTTATGTCCCATATACTTGTTATGTCCAAAATTAACTATATGATTACAACCCAATTTTTTTTGCCAATTACATAATATTCAACTTTTACCCAAACTTTCCCCCAACGTTCCCACGTCGTTCGTACGTATAATTCATGTAATACGTTAGGCTCGCAATTAGCCCAACTCATAAAAAAGGAAAAAGGGAAGAAACACATGACATCATGACTGGCATAAAACAATATAGATCTAATCAAGTATGGGTAACATAAACTTGGCATAGAACAACATAAATCTAGTTAAGTATATAAACGCGAACTAGCATATAAGATAGATCCAATCAACATATGGAATGCAAACTAGCGTAGATATAAACTTATAAACATAAACTTACATAGATCTAAACATATGAACTGGTATGGATCTAAACATATGAATATAAACTTGCATAACTTGCATAGACGAACATAACGTGCATATAAACTTGCAAAACTTGCATAGATCATAACGTGCATATAAACTTGCATAAAACATAACTTGCATATAAATTTTCATAACTTGCATATAAACTTGCATAGATCAAAACTTTCATAGATCATAACTTGCATATAAACTTGCATAAAACATAACTTGCATAGATCATAACTTGCATATAAACTTGCATAAAACATAACTTGCATTGAATGAATCTAACCAAACATATGTAATTAGACATAGGAATTAACATCATAAAATGAATCTAATTACATATGATAACAAACTGGCATATATTAACAAAATAGATGATAATAGAACTGGCTAATAACATATGATTCAACAAGCATATTCACACAGTCCAGATCACAACTTATCATAATTATTTTAATTAATTATCTTGTGAAAGCAATTGTACTCATAGAGAAGAGATTTGGGCGTTTGTAGAATCGTTCTCCTTTTTACAATTCTTAGGCTTTTATCTTTATCTTTCATCTTGAATTTGATTAGTTATGGTGGAGGCTAGGTTAGTTTAGGATGCAGCAGCATGGCGGCTTATGAATGAATTTAGTTTAGATTAGTGTTTAGGTTTATGTGTGCTTATATAGATGTATAGGATTAATTATAACCATTAGATCTGACAAGTATTCATATAAGCCATCCAAAATGAAAAGATATGTCACCATACCAATCAGATAAAGCCACAAAAGCCCTAAAACTCCAAAAATCGTCATCAACAAATAAAAATGTGCCATGTGTGCAACATGATGCGCAGTAGTAGGGGTGTTAATACCTATATGCGCAGTAGCAGGGGTGTTGATACCCATATGTCATATATATATATATATATATATATATATATATATTCTTTTTAACCCTTTTCACACTAAACCACTTTTTTTTACTTGAACTGCTTTCACACTAAGCCACTTTTTAGCCATTCCCCTAAAACAAAAAATATGGCGCTGTCGGGGATTGAACTCAAAACCTCTTGCATACAAGTCACGTGCTCTAACCAAATGAGCCACTAAGTCTTTTGTTTACAAACCTTTTAACAATGCTATACATTATGCTTTTCTCATTCCTCTTTTTCATGTTTTTGCAATATTTAATTTTCTCTTAAATATATCTATGTATATATACATATTTCCACATTTTTAATTTCATTAAAAATGCGGGGTGTTACATTCTCCCCTACTCAAAGGATTTAGTCCCCGAAATCTTCAAGTTAAGAAGAATATCCTACCATCCATCATCCATCTACTCATCCATCATCCACAAGCATCCATTGTCCTTGAAAGATTTCTAATGCTATATGAACTTATGCAAAGGTGTGTGTATATGTTCCTTATTTAATGCAAAGATCAGGCGGTCTACTGATTTAGTTGACCTCCTCAATGTAAATTTTGTCAGTTCCATGAGTCCAACATGTATGCAAAGGAATCCTAATGATACATATCATTTTTATATGAGTGCACAACCATTCATTCAAATGCAACATCCATATGATAACGCATTCAATATACATCCATTAATTTAAATATGTACACTCGTTCATATGCAATATGAAAGTGATTGAGCCGATCTAGTGCCTAATGTGTGTGTAAATGCATCCACGCGCAACCACTAGCAAACAGTTGCATCCACTTGCGTCCACCAAACATAATGTCTCAAACACATGTTTACAACCATATGATTTTCCTACCTAAAGATCGAAGATGTAATCGAGAGGATATACTAAACGATAGAACAAGTAGAAACAAGGCGGTAGAAAAAAGAGAAGTTAAGATCATACCCTCAAAAAGGAAAGGGTATAATGCACATACCTTGTCTTCTGTTTCCCAAGTCGCATCTCCTTGATCATCTCCCTATTGGACTTCAACCAACTTGACCTCTCGGTTGCGTAACTTCTTGACCTCCGATCCAAGGATGCAGGTAGGAGCTCGTCTAATCGTGGCATCTCGCTCCACTTCCCTAAGCATGCTCGGCTCCACTACTTCTGTGGTATCATGTAAACACTTCCGTAAATGCGACACGTGAAATACGTCATGAACACCACTAAGCTTCTCCGACAACTTCACTCTGTACACCATCTATCCAGTCCTCTCTGTAATGGGGAATGTCCCTACGAACCTCGGTGCCAACTTCCCTACAGATCCAAAATGAACTACATTCCTCAACAATGATAATAAAAACCATGTCCCCAACACTGAACTCAAGATCGGTTCTTCTTTTATCAGCACATGACTTTTGTCGGCCCTGTGCCATCTTTAAGAATTGTCTTTCTCAAGCTCTCGTCTTGTGAAACACAAAGTCTTTAATGAACTTCCTATAATCGCCCGCCAACTCTAGAAAATTTCTTACTTCCATTGCGTTTCTAGGAACATTCAAATCTTGGATTGCCACCACCTCCGCAGGATCCACTGCTATCCCTTACTTAGAGACCACATGTCCTAAGAACCTCACTTCCTTCCAAAAATGGCATTTGGAGAACTTAGCCTTGAGTTAATGTGCTTAAAGAGTATCTAAGACTTCCCCAAGATGTAGGGCATGTTCTTGCTTCTAGAAAATATTAAAATGTCATCCACAAAGACTACTGCGAACTTGTTTAAAAACTTCCCTAAACACCTTACTCGTCAAGTCTACGAAATATGCAGGTGCATTCGTCAAACCAAAAGGCATGACGAGCCATTCGAAGAAACCATCGGGAGTCCTAAAAGCAGTCTTATCTATACTCTCCTCAGCTACCCTCAGCTGATGAGATCCTATAGCTAAGTCCAACTGCGAGAAAACCGAAGCGCCAACCAACTAATCGAACAAATCATCTATCCTCGGTAATGGATGTCTATTTTTCTTTGTGAGTTTATTTAGCTCCCTATAGTCCACACACAATCTAAGTGAACCGTTTGCCTTTGTAGCAAAAATAACTGGAGCACCCCATTTCGAAATACATCTTCTTATGAACCCTTTCTCAAGTAGCTCCCCTACTTGCTTAATGAGTTCCTTCCTCTCTCTCGGAGCCATGTGGAGCACTGGAAATGCAACTGGCTTTGCATTATCTGCTAAGTATATACGAAAGTCTATCTCGCGCCTCAGTGGTAAATCCCGAACCTCATCAAAGGCGTCATCGGACTACACGAACAGATTTCAAATCATCGATGGATGCGTCAAGAGATTCTAGGAAGCTAAGCATCACCGTACCTCTAGGGTCACAAGAAATATCAAGGGTTCTTCCATAACGAATCAACAATCTAACTACCCTCTTTTCACAGTCTAGGATGGCACCATACCTAGTTAGCCAATCCATCCCTAGAATCAAGCCATAGCCCATGAAACCAAGAACATAGGCATTGCATTCAAACCCAACGCTCAAGATAGACACTCTCAAATCCCGACAAAGCATAGGTAAATGAGCCGAACCACCAATAGGATTTGAGACACTTTAAATCCCGACAAAGCATAGGTACTTGAGCCGAACCACCAATAGGATTTGAGACTACAATGGGATCCATAACTAAACTAGTATTTAGGTGCAGTGTTTCAACTAACGAAGCAGATATGAGCAAGTGCGAAGCGCCCGAGTCAAACAAAGTTCGAACAGGATGATCAAAAAGGAAAATCAAACTTTTAATAAAAATGTTTCCATCTCTCTCCTGTCCTGGTGCCATGAGAGCATGAACCTGTCCTCCAGAAGTAGGTCCTGTCCTCAGCCCTTTCCCTTGTCCTTGCCTCCTCGGGCAGTCCTTAATCAGATGTCGTGCCTCACCGCAATGAAAACAATTAGGCTTCTTCTTCTTCCTACAGTCCTTAATTACATGGCCCATTATACCACAATAAAGGCACCTTCTTTTGTCACGGGGTTAATTATTCTTTCCACTTTCTCCTTTACCTTTTTCGTGGATTAAAGCCATATCAACAAATTCCTCATCCTTGGGTTGTGCTCCTTAGCCTAAACTCCCTCATCGACCAGGCAGCTAGCTGAACATTCCTTCCATCGTCTATCTCAAAGATACCAAACGAGTCCTCCACTTCCTTGAGCCAATTCAAGATTCGACAAATGTCTCAGTCCTATGAAACAGTTTTCCACCCATCGCACGAAAGTCCTTACATATCTTAGAAAAAGCATCAACACGTGGGGAAAGAGACTCAAGAAGGAAAAGGGGGGATTTGAAACAAAGAATCGAAAGAAAGATATATGGCTTTTGGGGATTATGTTTTTCATAATAAACCTTTCTTTTGAAAACTCCTTCTTTAAAACATGTTTTTGAAAAATACTTCTTTATAAAAAATGCTTTTGAAAATGGTTTTTCAAAATCTTTTATCTGTTCTGGTAACCTTCAGCTCTGATACCACGTGTAACACCCCACGTCCGTTAATGTCACTCACAAAGGGAATGCATTAAGTTTCGCGGAGTATTATAAGAGTATAGAACAGAATATCCCAAGACAGATACATAAAGTAGTACTTGAAAATTTTATAACTTTATTGCAGCGAAAACAAAAAATAAGTTTGGTTACATTTTCAAACACCAAAACCAAGTACATCACATCAATCTTGTACAAAAGCTATCAGAGTACATTTTTTTAAAACCATAATCCCATATCTTAAAGCCATAATGAAAAGGAGATAAAACTAAACTTTACTTTCAGCAATCCAGGCACTTCCAAAAGAGAGAGAAAGAGATCCAAATCAAGCTCCACTAAGCCCACCCTGAGAACCTGAGGGGGGGGGAACGGAAAGAAAAGAGGCAAAACAAACGAGGTCAGACATAAAGTCTGGCGAGTCCAGTAACTTTAACAATATAATTATTAAAGTAATAGGATAAGATCATAAACTGGAAAGTAAGAAATGACTGTAACATAAGCATGCATGACAAGGTAAGAAAGATGGATAAGATAACCGTTGATTGTGTTTCTAATCACTATAAGATAATTCCTACACTGCACCAATGGTAGTTACACCATACCATTACTAGTTCCATACTGAGAGTTGATCCCAACCCCGCACTTGGTAGCCCTCAAGCGTAACATCTAGTAAGAGGTATCCACCCCATACAATCCTCGACAGCCTACTTGCCCATAACAGATACTAGATGTCCCCACACTATCCCTAATCGATCGGCTCCCTAACTTGCATGTATTTATTACTTGTGTCATTCGGCCCTGCTTGTTTGTAGATACCTGTGCTGGTCCCACCAAGGGGTATATCAATCCCTATAATGGCAACCCGACACAATTTAAGATGCGCAGTGTATAATTACAAATGCCCAGTGCCTGATTTTTCCACTTCAGAGCACGTGCACGCCCGTAATCCATCGGAACCTACACTGATGCACCTCCCGCCGCTATTTTGACTGCTTATAATCAGCCCAGTAATCGTGCCCCACCCTGCCTAGTTCAGGGTACCATGATACATCTATGTGGGTTACTGCTGAAATGGGTCCCGGTTACTAGGGTTTCCTAATAAACATGTTATAACGGTTAAGTGTTCTCAATTTAACCTAACCCCACTCATTTGTTTAATTAACATGTTGTATTTGGTTAAGTGTCCCTATTCATATGTTACTTAACCTTGCCATTCTTAGCATGTATGTTCATTGGCATTAATTGATTTATTAATGCACCAACCTCTCACATTAGAACTGTTGTTTGCGGTTGCTGGATGTGCCGGTCGGTTCCGGGAAGACTTCTACCGCAAACTCATTCTAACCTTGGGTTTTAGGCTTGATGCGCTAACCTCTCACATTAGACCTGTTGTTGCGGTTGCTGGATGTGCCAGGCGGTTCCAGGCAGTCTTACACCGCAACTCAATCTAATATTGGGTTAGGCATATTCATATTTTAGCCAATTTACATATTTACCATACATGTCCAAGTCTAGATTTTTGTATGCCAATTATCCATAAGTTTAGTCAATTCAAGTTATGTCCCATATAACTGTTATGTCCAAAATTAATTATATGATTACAACCCAATTTTTTTTTGCCAATTACATAATATTCAACTTTTGCCCAAACTTTCCCCCAATGTTCCCACGTTGTTCGTACGTATAATTTATGTAATACTTTAGGCTCGCAATTAGCCCAACTCATAAAAAAAAGGGAAGAAACACATGACATAATAACTGGCATAAAACAATATAGATCTAATTAAGTATGGGTAACATAAACTTGGCATAGAACAGCATAAATATAGTTAAGCATATAAACGTGAACTAACATATAAGACAGATCCAATCAACATATGGAATGCAAACTAGCGTAGATCTGAACTTATAAACATAAAATTGCACGAATCTAAACATATGAACTGGTATGGATCAAAACATATAAATATAAACTTGCATAACTTGCATATATGAACATAACTTGCATATAAACTTGCATAACTTTCATAGATGAACATAACTTGCATATAAACTTGCATAGATCATAACTTGCATATAAACTTGCATAAAACATAACTTGCATATAAACTTGCTTAACTTGCATAGATCATAACTTGCATATAAATTTGCATATAAACTTGCATAGATCATAACTTGCACATAAACTTGCATAAAAAATAACTTGCATATAATGAATCTAACCAAACATATGTAATTAGACATAGGAATTAACATCATAAAATGAATCTAATTACATATGATAACAAACTGGCATATATTAACAAAATAGATGATAATAGAACTGACTAATAGCATATGATTCAACAGGCATATTCACACAGTCCAGATCACAACTTATCATAATTATTTTAATTAATTATCTTGTGAAAGCAACTGTACTCACAGAGAAGAGAATTGGGCGTTTGTAGAATCGTTCTCCTTTTTACAATTCTTAGGCTTTGATCTTTATCTTTCATCTTGAATTTGATTAGTTATGGTGGAGGCTACATTAGTTTAGGATGTAACAGCATGGCGGCTTATGAATGAATTTAGTTTAGATTAGGGTTTAGGTTTATGTGTGCTTATATAGATGTGTAGGATTAATTAGAACCCTTAGATCTGACTAGGATTCATCTAAGCCATCTAGAATGAAAAGACATGTCACCAGACCAATCAGATAAAGCCACATAAGCCCTAAAACTCCAAAAATCGTCATCAACAAATAAAAGTGCGCCATGTGTGCAACATGATGCGCAGCAGCAGGGGTGTTGACACGCACATGTCATATATTTATTTATTTATTTATTTTTCTTTTTAACCCTTTTCACACTGAACCACTTTTTTTTATTGAATTGCTTTCACACTAAGCCACATTTTAGCCATTCCCCTAAAACAAAAAATATGGCGCTGGCGGGGATTGAACTCAGAACCTCTTGTATACAAGTCACGTGCTCTAACCAAATAAGCCACTAAGTCTTTTGTTTACAAAACTTAGAACAATGCTAAACATTATTCTTTTATCATTCCTCTTTTTCATGTTTTGTTGCAGTATTTAATTTTTCTCTTAAATATATCTATGTATATATACATATTCCCACATTTTTAATTTCATTAAAAATGTGGGGTGTTACAAGCATAGAATAGAAAACATCTCAGATGTTATTTCTCTTAGCCTTTACTTTCTACAATTATAGGCAGTTAGCAATTTATTTTTAAACTATGTAAGAAGGCATATTTTGTCCTCTTTTGTTTAGTTTTTAGTAAAGGCTCTTGGTTACTCATGCTCTTAATGGTTCTTATTCTATTTAGTTTATTAGTTGTGATATGATCGACTTAACATATATAACCGCAAAACACTGAAATAATAATGCCTCAGAGCTTGACAAAAACCAACTCACTAAATCCAACCTTAAAAAACAACAAGATCGAGTATGAACAACTCAAACTCTTGTGGCAAAAATGTCCGACCGCCAACCCATTGCTCGAGGACATGGAGGCAACTAACCCAAATCCAAGTCAATGTGATACTGACCACTCATTAGGACAGCTCCGATCCTCAAAGATTGGATCCAAGTATAAAAACAATTAGATAACAAACGATGCCCATAACTCTAACCCTAACAAATGACGAGAGACTATAAAGGATGAACCAATGATGTTCATAACTCAAACCGAGTCAACGACGAGTGAGTATAAGTCAAATAGATGAAACTGAATGTCTACACCAACCTCGCGGCACTATGCCAGGAGAAGGAGTATAAACTATTAAAGGGATGATACTGATGCCTAGCTTTGTGTTCCACACAACTTATAGCCATAACTAAAAGAAGGTCTTGAGAGTGGAACTCCCAACTCCAAATCTACACGAATTGAGGCAATGACCGAAAGTACACCCTAGAGAGTGGAGCTACTTACAAAGCACCACCCTATCGAAAGCCACGATTGAAAGGAGGCTCTAGGAATGATCGATCTTGCAAACACTTGGAATCGAGAGTGACCGACCGAAGTTTAAGTGCAACGACAAGCAAATATGCATAAGTACATTGAATAGAAAGCATGATAACCCAAGCATGTAAGCAAGACAAAATAGAATGAAAGGATGAACCAATGATGTTCATAACTCAAACCGAGTCAACGACGAGTGAGTATAAGTCAAATAGATGAAACTGAATGTCTACACCAACCTCGCAGCACTATGCCAGGAGAAGGAGTATAAACTATTAAAGGGATGATACTGATGCCTAGCTTTGTGTTCCACACAACTTATAGCCATAACTAAAAGAAGGTCTTGAGAGTGGAACTCCCAACTCCAAATCTACACGAATTGAGGCAATGACCGAAAGTACACCCTAGAGAGTGGAGCTACTTACAAAGCACCACCCTATCGAAAGCCACGATTGAAAGGAGGCTCTAGGAATGATCGATCTTGCAAACACTTGGAATCGAGAGTGACCGACCGAAGTTTAAGTGCAACGACAAGCAAATATGCATAAGTACATTGAATAGAAAGCATGATAACCCAAGCATGTAAGCAAGACAAAATAGAATGAAAGGATATCAAGCTTTTGTTCACATATAAAACTTGAAAACGTATAAGATTTATGATTCATAAGCCAAAAGAAAGGGCATTGCTCCTACATAATCCGACCAACAACGATAAAATGCCATATCTACAAAAGCATATACCATAACAACTTAGAAAACTCGAGTCCAAAATTTTATATATCTTTTACGTCATACGAAATTTTAGGTCCAAAAACAATACTTTATTATTCTAACTAATTTAATCTAGAAACAAAGGCATTTTCTAGCGTAGAAGATTCACTAATATTCGTATCAACTTAGAAAATTACGAAATTCAAAATCCAGAAACAACATTTCTAACTTGAACCTACATGATAATTTTCATAACTAATTCACAAGAATTAACAACAGCCGTATATTATCATTTAGTCAATCAATCATGGCATAAAGAAACATAAGAAACATGAATGATTTGAGTTTAACACTTAAATCAAATAAGCATGGCAAACAAAGGGAGAACCTCATTGTTCATCTTAACTAGAATGAGAAAAGATGATACTTGTTGTATCTTTAATTTCCTATGTCTTGATTTCTTGAACTCTAGCATCTTTAATTTTGTTTTCCTTCTACAATAGTCGAGCTTCTTGGTATTATATTTTTGTATGAATGAGATTGAAGTGAGATGATGAGAGGATAAGGGTCTAGGTGTTGGATTGGTGATGTGACGCCCCCACACCCCTTAAAGTTACCCATATGAGGATGCGTTAAGTTTTATGAAGCGCTTAAGTATAAAGTAACAACAGATAGACTAAAATTCACAAGACAAAATTATAAAACACTGTGGAAACTTTAAAACATTTATTAAATAAGCAAGTCAAATCACAATAGTTATTACATTTCAAAATACCAGATAGTCATCATCATAAAACAAGCATATTGTTTCGTGGAAAATATCAGAGTACATAAGTAAAACTATAAAAATTATCACTCTCATAAGTCAATACAATGATTGAAAACAAGAACTGTAACACCCCACCTCCGCCAGGGTCACTCTTGCAAGTACACTAGCTTTGGAGAGGTGTTGGACAAGGTAAACATGCATAAAGATATCACAAGATAGAACATATAAGTAAAACAGAGTAAGTAAAGCAGTGGATAAAACTACTATTTCAAAACCATAGTCAACTTACATCAAAAGTACTGAGTCATTATTTTCCAACTACTACAAGTCTAGAAACATAAACTGAAAACTGGAAATAACATAAAGTAAACTATCCCCAAAGTAGACGTGGTAAAGCCATAGCGAGCTCAAGCCCAAACCATACATGAGCTATCCAGTAAGCAAGCTAAAGATCCAAGCTAGGTGCTAGTGTTCCCACCCTGAGAACCTTGGGGGGGGGGGGGAATGGAAGAGAAGAGGCGAAAGAAAACGGGTCAGTCAAAAAGACTGGTAAGTCCTACCTACTATTAGTATAAAAACTAATAAAGTTAACTGGACATGTAAAACAGAGATGAAACATAGGATGATAACTGGCATGGTGAAAAGTTAACAAGATAGATCAAGTGTGGCATCGCATATACAAGGTTAAGTTGCACCAGGTGTACTAGTATTCTAATCCATGTCAAGTATAAACAAGAAATGATCCGTTGGCCCAAAGTTGGCCCAACATCATGAGGTGACCTAAATCAAGGTCCAACTACTCGGTCTAGTCGATCGGCTCCCTATAAGCCTAACTCGTCGTGTATCGGTGTCATACGGCTTAATCATGGAATGTAGTTAACTGTGCAAGGTCCACCCTAGGGTGTATCCAGCCCTAAGGAGTAAACCACAGACACAAATCAAGCACGCACAGTCTAAACCTACTGGTGCCCATCTTCAACTCTGGACTTAATGTGCACGACCATGGTCCGCCTGAACAACCGGTGCACCATTCAGCCGTCTCTTTTGGTCTCTTATAATCAGTCCAGTAATCGTGCCCCACCCTAGCCTAGTCCAGGGTATCCAGATACTCCCAAGTGGGTTACTACTGAAAAGGACCACGTAACTAGGATTTCAAGCGGGTTAAGTGTGGTTAACCCTATCCTAACCATGTATTGAGTTGGTCAAGTGTATCCAAGCAGTTCATGACTTAACCCTATCAATACATCGTGTTTAATTGGTTAAGTATTCAAGTAGTCCATGACTTAACCCTACCAACCCAACGTGTTTAATTGGTTAAGTATTCAAGTGGTCCATGACTTAACCCTACCATGTGGCATTAATTAACTTAATGCACCCCAACCTCTCACATTAGACTTTGTTGTGGTTACTAGTTAAGTCGGGTGGGTCCGGGTAGATTTACACCACAACCTAGTCTAACCTCGGGTTTTAAGTGCGATGTGACCAACTACTCACATTGGGTCCTATTGTTTGTAGCCACTAGTTAAGCCGGTCGGTTCCGGGTAGATTTATGCTACAAACTCAACCCAACCTCGAGTTGGCCACTTTCATGTTTTCTACATGTCATGCCCACGTTCATGTTTCAAGCATAATCACATGTCATATTTTCAAATCATGTTTCATGTCATTTAATTTTACCCACAACGTAACCCCATCGCATGTAAGTTCGCATCAATGCACATAGATCAAAAAGGGGAACATAATGATATGACAAGTTGGGCATAAAGTGGAAAAGTTTATCACAAGTTCAACATGGTGATATATGAGGCAAAAGGGGTTCAACATACTAGCATATGGCATTATTAGCCTCAAAACATGCATGACATCCACTTAGCAAATAGGTGATAACATGATCATGGTTGACATAGGGTGAAAACATGTGATTAGTACATAGTTCAAGATCATATGCGAGTTAACATCAAGGTTATAAGATGGTTCTATGTTGCATTTATGCATAACTACCAAGTTCTATGTTGCATTATGCATAACCAACAAATAAAGCTCATAGCTTTCTACCCAAAAATCAAGGTAAATGATACTAGGTTCATGATAGTGCCACAATCATAGATCAAAAGAGTCATACATGGATCTATGCATACAAATATAGCCCAAAAGTCACATTTCAACTTGCTACATGATCATATTAACTTCATAGTTTAAATCTAAGAGTAGAATAGGGCTTACAAAGCTTGGCTATGAAGACTAGAACAAAATAAACAAGATTGAGACGAAGCCACACTAGAAATCCCCAAACGAATATAAGCTCCAAGTTGTCTTGAGAAACAAAGAAGCTCCTTTGATTTGTATTAAGAAAGATCCTTGTTTTGATGAAGAAAGATGGCTCTTTTACTAGCTTAGAACACTCAAACTTTCATGAAGAGGATGGAGGCCATGGTATGAAGGTGGAGGCCATGATTAGGAAGCATTTTGGCATAATTTAGTTGTAGGAATGATTTGTGTTGATTTAGGCTAGGTATTAGGGTCTTTTTATAGAAGATTAGGTTAGTTTAGGACATAGGATCAACCCTAATTCAGATCTGAGCCATCAAATCATGTCACTAGCCAACAAAACAAGACCCAGGAGCCAAAACAGGTGCATCAGGCTAGACTGGCCGACCACCCAAGTCGACGGGGGTGTCGACTGGGCAGTCGACACCACCTGGGGTGTGTCGACTCCCAAGTCGACTCCCCAGTCGACTTGGGGGCTGGCAGGAATTTTCCCGCCTATCCTGCTTGGGCTGGATTTGAATTCTAAATTCAAATTTGAACTGTTTTTGAACTTGAAATTTTCTGAAAACTTTGACGGGCCATAACTGGGTCATACGGACTTCGATAACTCGGACTCTATTTCGCGTATTTTTCCGAGACGAACGCAATGGCACATCCCGTTTCCCTTGATTCAGATTTTAACATTTAATTCTGCCTTGATTTATGTTATAACATGTTATTCAAAAATACGGGTTGTTACATTCTCCCCACCTTAAAGGATTTCGTCCCCGAAATCTTCAAGTTAGGAAGAATGTATCCTAGCATCCATCATCCATCTACTCAAAACATCATCCACGAGCAGTCATTGTCCTTAAAAGATTCTAAATGTTGTATGATCATATGCGAAAGGTGTGTGTATATGTACTTATCTAATGTGAAAATCAGGCAGTTACTGATTCAGTAAACCTCCTTAATGCAAAGTATGTTAGTGAAATGAGTCCATATGTATGCAGATTCCTAACATAATTCATAATCTCTACATGAGTGCACATAACATTCATCCATATGCGACATCCATGTGATAGTATAACAAGTTTCATCCATGAATAAGTATAAGCACTCATGCATATGCAATATAAAAGTGTGTGAGCCGATCTTAGTGCCTAATGTGTATCATGCATCCACGAGTATCCACTTGCAAACACTTGCAACCACTTGCAAACATCAAGCATAACAAGTTTCAAATACATGTTTCATCCAAAGGGTTTCTACCTAAGGTTCTCATGATAAGATAACAAGATAAACATGGATAGCAGAAGAAAGATATGCTAATTAGGAAAAGAGATCGAGAATGTACCCTCAAAGAGAAATGGATAAAGCCCACGCATCTTCTCCTCGGTTTCCCAAGTTGCGTCTTCCTCGGCTTCACTCCACTGAACCTTTACCAACTTGACTTCTCGATTCCTCAGCTTTTTGATCTCCGTTCCCAAGATACAAATCGGAGCTCTCCTCAGGGTTGCCTCTTTCTCTACCTCCACGTCTTCAAGAATGCTAGGCTCAACTACCTCGGCTGACTCATGTAGGCATTTTCGGAGATGCGAGACATGAAAAACATTGTGCACTCCGACCAGCTTCTCAGGCAATTCCACCTTATAAGCCATCTTCCCAATCCTCTCTATAATAGGGAAGGGTCCTACGAACCTTGGTGCCAGCTTCCCAACTGCTCCAAAACGAACCACATTTCGCAAAGGAGAAACCTTCACAAAGACCATATCTCCAACTTCAAACTCTAAGTCTGTCCTTCGCTTATCTGCATAGGATTTCTGTCTGTCTTGGGCCGCTTTCATCCGCCTTCGAATCAACTCAACCTTCTCGGATGTGTCCCTTATCATGTCGGGCCCAAGTATAAGCTTATCCGTCGTCTCCTACCAACATGTTGGTGACTTGCACGGCCTCCCATACAAAGCTTCGAATGTGCCATTCCTATGCTTGCCTGATAGCTGTTATTATAAGCAAACTCTATGAGAGGAAGATGATCTTCCCAAGTGCCACCAAAGTCAAGAATGCATAGCCTCAACAGATCTTCTAGTACCCTATTCACCCTTTCGGTCCGGCCATCCGTCTGTGGGTGATAGGCCGTACTGAGATTTAATCGCGTACCCATCGCTTCTTGCAAACTATTCCAGAACTGGCTAGTGAAGATTGGGTCACGATCGCTAACTATGCTAGAAGGAACTCCATGCAATCGCACAATCTCTCGAAGATAAACAGATGCTAGCCATGATGCGGTCCTCTTGCTCTTCACGGGAATAAAGTGAGCACTCTTCGTAAGTCTATCAACTATGACCCATATGCTCGTATTTCCCTTCCTTGACCTAGGCAATCCATCCACGAAATCCATCGAGATACTTTCCCACTTCCATTGCGGGACCTCCAATGGATGTAATAGCCCACCGGGCTTCTTCGACTTGGCCTTCACTTGTTGGCAAACAATGCATCTAGAAACCAACTCTGCCACATCCTTTTTCATCCCATCCCAAAAGAAAATGTGCTTCATATCCCGGTACATCTTATCCCCTCCGGGATGTATGGTCATCCTCGAGTGATGCGCCTCCTCAAGAACTTTATTTACTAAGTCTCCCACTCGTGGGACACATAGTCTTCCATCACGCCTTAGCCATCTCTTGTCATCAATAGTATATCTAGCGAGGTGACTTGACGTCTCACCCCGAATCAACTTGTCCATGATCTCGACTATCTACGGGTCTTCCCTCTGTGAAGCCCCAACTTGATCAGGAAGTATAGGTCTAAGCTCAAGGGATGCTAACGAACCAGTCATTGACTCAACAGCCGGTGTGAAATCAAAGGTTGCCAAGAACTCTAGGCTCTTCATCTCAACAAACAAGGGACTCAAAGTCAACCATCTTCTGCTTAGCGCATCTTCCGCAACATTACCCTTGCCAGGGGTATAAGCTATCTCGAAGTCATATGATGCCAAGAATTCCATCCACCTTTGCTGCCTTAGATTCAGATCTTTCTGCGAGAAGAGGTACTTGAGCGACTTGTGATCAGTATATAACTCAAACCTTTCGCCTAGAAGATAGTGGCGCCAGGATTTGAGTGCAAAGACGATCGCCGCCAACTCCAAATCATGAGTGGGATAGTTCTTCTCATGAACTTTGAGTTGCCTACCCCCAAAGCATATCACTCTCCCTTCTTGCATCAGGACAGTGCCTAATCCCGCGCCACATGCATCGGTGTACACGGTAAACAACTTCCCTCCATCGGGTAATGCTAGAACTGGAGTTGTGGTGAGGGCTTTCTTGAGCCTTTGAAAAGCAAGCTCACACTCTAAGTCCCATGCAAAGACTAAGTTCTTCTTCGTTAACTTAGTGAGAGGAGCTGAAATCCTAGCGAAGTCCTTAATGAACTTCCTATAGTAGCCTGCCAGACCGAGAAAGCTTCTTACTTCAGTTGCATTCTTGGGAGTTTTCCAGTCTTGTACCGCCACCACTTTAGCGGGATCCACAGCTATGCCCTGCTTAGAAACTATATGCCCAAGGAACCGAACTTCCCTTCTCCAGAAATGGCATTTAAAGAACTTGGCTTTCAACTGATGAGCTCTAACCGTATCCATAACCTCCTTGAGATGTGTAGCATGCTCTTCCTCGTCCTTAGAGAAGACCAGAATATCATCCACGAAGACAACCACGAACTTGTTAAGGAACTCCCTGAACACCCTACTCATCAAATCAACGAAGTATGCGGGTGCATTAGTCAAACCGAACGGCATGACTAGCCATTCAAAGAATCCATCTGGAGTCCTAAACGCAGTCTTGTCAATACTATCCTCAGCCACTCTAAGCTGATGGAATCCGGTAGCTAGATCGAGCTGAGAGAAAACAGAAGCACCAACAAGCTTGTCAAATAGATCATCAATCCTCGGTAACGGGTGTCTATTCTTCTTTGTCAGCTTGTTCAACTCACGTAATCAACACATAGACGAAGCAAACCATCCGCCTTAGTAGCGAATACCACCGGAGCACCCCATTCTGAAATGCTTCGCCTAATGAAATTTTTCTCAAGCAACTCCTTGATTTGCTTGCTAAGCTCTCTTCTTTCTCGCGGGGCCATGTGCCTAACATGCAATGAAACTGGGTTGGCATTATCAACAAGATATATACAGAAATCTATCTCTCGTTTAGGGGGTAACCCCTTCACCTCATCAAAAACATCAGGATATTCTCGGACCACCCTCACAGATTGAAGATTGTCAATAGACGAGTCGAGGGATTCAATATAACATAACATGACGGGATCCAGAGGGTTACAAGAAATCTCTAAGGTATTGCCAAGGCGAGTCATAAGCCTCACTACCCTATGCTCACAATCGAGAATGGCTCCATAACTGGACAACCAATCCATGCCCAAAATCAACCCATATCCCATGAACCCGAGAACATAAGCATTACATGTGAATTCTATGGTCAAGATAGAAATCCTCAAATCCATACAAATCATAGATAAATGGGCGGAACCCCCAATTGGATTTGAAACACTCACGGGATCCTCAACAAGAGTAGTACTTAGGTGCAAACTTTCAACAATGTCAGAGGAAATAAAGGTATGCGATGCACCAGAATCAAATAAAGTTCGAACAGGAAAACCAGAAATATAAACAAGGCTTTCTACAGAAATACTACCTCGGTCCGGAACTGGAGCAGTGTTGAGAGCATGCATCTGCCCTCCAGAAGGTCCTGCTCGCTGAGTCTGTCCTTGCACCTGCCCTTGCTTCTTTGGACAAACCTTACTGAAGTGTCCAGTCTCTCCGCAATGAAAGCATTCTCCCAACTTCCTCTTCTTCTTCCTACAATCTTTGGCTATGTGTCCAACGATCCCACAGAAGTTGCACTTTCTTGTATCCCTTGCCTTGTTGTTGTTGGCCTTGTTACCCTTGTTGTTCTTGTTGTTCTTGTTGTTCTTTTTGTTCTGACTGCTCTGGTTGCTCTGATTTCCTCCCCACTTGGAGTCCGCCTTCTTGGTTTGAGTCTCATTAGGCTTGACTTCTTTCTTGCTATTCTTATCATCTCCCTGAAGCAATGTCATGTCTACTAGGCTTTCAAAATTGGCCCCCATGGGTATATGAGACATGGCTAAACCTTGTAATGGCTCATTCAACCCTTGTGCAAAGCGTAGAGCCTTCTTCTGGGGTGTGTTAACCATGTCCAAACTGAATCGAGCAAGCTGGTTAAACTTATTTACATACTCCCTCACTGTCATGTCCCCTTGCTTCAAAGATATAAACTTCTCCATTTGTAGATTCTCCTCAGCAGATGATAGAAACTTAAGCCCAAACCTCATCCTAAAGTCGGCCCAAGTCTTTATAGGCCTAGTAGCATTGGTGACCTCCCACCAATAAGCAGCTTCCTCTTTCAATAGCCATACTGGCAACAGAACTTTTCTACGGTCTTCCACATCAAAGATGGCAAAGAGGTCTTCAGTTTCTTTTAACCAATTTCTTGCCTCAACAAAAGTCTCCGTCCTAATAAAATTCTTGCCACCCATCGCCTTAAATTCTTTGCAAATCTTTGCGAAATCCGCTTGTGGACGCTGAGGAGGAGGAGGAGGAGGAGGAACCTCAGGTACGGTGGGAGTGTTTGCTGGGCCCACGTCGTTGGGCCTAGCTTCCAAGTACCTTCGGAACCATCCGGGTATGGGTACTCCCTCGGGAAGGTTAAGATCGGCCATGCTGGAAAAGAAAAAGATAGATTTAGAACGAGGAAGCAAAGGATAGTGCTATTGGCTTTTGGGGAATAGCCTTTTAAAATAAACTAGACTTTTCTTGGAAAATACTTCTTCATAATTGGTTTTGAAAATAGTTTTTCAAAAGGTAAGTTTTTGAAAACCTTTTGCTCAAATCTTGTAAACCTTATGCTCTGATACCAAATGTAACACCTCACCTCCGCCAGGGTCACTCTTGCAAGTACACTAGCTTTGGAGAGGTGTTGGACAAGGTAAACATGCATAAAGATATCACAAGACAGAACATATAAGTAAAACAGAGTAAGTAAAGCAGCGGATAAAACTACTATTTCAAAACCATAGTCAACTTACATCAAAAGTACTGAGTCATTATTTTCCAACTACTACAAGTCTAGAAACAAAAACTGAAAACTGGAAATAACAGAAAGTAAATTATCCCCAAAGTAGACGTGGTAAAGCCATAGAGAGCTCAAGTCCAAACCGTACATGAGCTATCCAGTAAGCAAGCTAAAGATCCAAGCTAGATGCTAGTGTTCCCACCTTGAGAACCTGGGGGGAACGGAAGAAAAGAGGCAAAAGAAAACGGGTCAGTCAAAAAGACTGGTAAGTCCTACCTACTATTAGTATAAAAACTAATAAAGTTAACTGGACATGTAAAACAGAGATGAAACATAGGATGATAACTGGAATGGTGAAAAGTTAACAAGATAGATCAAGTGTGGCATCGCATATACAAGGTTAAGTTGCACCAGGTGTACTAGTATTCTAATCCATGTCAAGTATAAACAAGAAATGATCCCTTGGCCCAAAGTTGGCCCAACATCATGAGGTGACCTAAATTAAGGTCCAACTACTCGGTCTAGTCGATCGGCTCCCTATAAGCCTAACTCGTCGTGTATCGGTGTCATACGGCTTAATCATGGAATGTATTTAACCGTGCAAGGTCCACCCTAGGGTATATCCAGCCCTAAGGTGTAAACCACAAACACAAATCAAGCACGCACAGTCTAAACCTACTGGTGCCCATCTTCAACTCCGGACTTAATGTGCACGACCATGGTCCGCCTGAACAACCGGTGCACCATTCAGCCGTCTCTTTTGGTCTCTTACAATCAGTCCAGTAATCGTGCCCCAACCTAGCCTAGTCCAGGGTATCCAGATACTCCCAAGTGGGTTACTGCTGAAAAGGACCACATAACCAGGATTTGAAGTGGGTTAAGTGTGGTTAACCCTATCCTAACCATATATTTGAGTTGGTCAAGTGTATCCAAGCAGTTCATGACTTAACCTTATCAATACATCGTGTTTAATTGGTTAAGTATTCAAGTAGTCCATGACTTAACCCTACCAACCCATCGTGTTTAATTGGTTATGTATTCAAGTGGTCCATGACTTAACCCTACCATGTGGCATTAATTAACTTAATGCACCCCAACCTCTCACATTAGACTTTGTTGTGGTTACTAGTTAAGCCGGGCGGGTTCGGGTAGATTTACACCACAACCTAGTCTAACCTCGGGTTTTAAGTGCGATGTGACCAACTACTCTCATTGGGTCCTAATGTTTGTAGCCACTAGTTAAGCCGGTCGGTTCTGGGTAGGTTTATGCTACAAACTCAACCCAACCTCGAGTTGGCCACTTTCATGTTTTCTACATGTCATGTCCACATTCATGTTTCAAGCATAATCACATGTCATATTTTCAAATCATGTTTCATGTCATTTAATTTTACCCACAACGTAACCCCATCGCATGTAAGTTCGCATCAACGCACATAGATCAAAACGGGGAACATAATGATATGACAAGTTGGGCATAAAGTGGCAAAGTCTATCACAAGTTCAACATGGTGATATATGAGGCAAAAGGGGATCAACATACTAGCATACGGCATTATTAGCCTCAAAACATGCATGATATCCACTTAGCAAATAGGTGATAACATGATCATAGTTGACATAGGGTGAAAACATGTGATTAGTACATAGTTCAAGATCATATGCGAGTTAACATCAAGGTTATAAGATGGTTCTATGTTGCATTTATGCATAACTACCAAGTTCTATGTTGCATTATGCATAACCAACAAATAAAGCTCATAGCTTTCTACCCAAAAATCAAGGTAAATGATACTAGGTTCATGATAGTGCCACAATCATAGATCAAAAGAGTCATACATGGATCTATGCATACAAATATAGCCCAAAAGTCACATTTCAACTTGCTACATGATCATACTAACTTCATAGTTTAAATCTAAGAGTAGAATAGGGCTTACAAAGCTTAGTTATGAAGACTAGAACAAAATAAACAAGATTGAGATGAAGCCACACTAGAAATCCCCAAACGAATATAAGCTCCAAGTTGTCTGGAGAAACAAAGAAGCTCCTTTGATTTGTATGAAGAAAGATCCTTGTTTTGATGAAGAAAGATGGCTCTTTTACTAGCTTAGAACACTCAAACTTTCATGAAGAGGATGGAGGCCATGATATGAAGGTGGAGGCCATGATTAGGAAGCATTTTGGCATAATTTAGTTGTAGGAATGATTTGTGTTGATTTAGGCTAGGTATTAGGGTCTTTTTATAGAAGATTAGGTTAGTTTAGGCCATAGGATTAACCCTAATTCAGATCTGAGCCATCAAATCATGTCACTAGCCAACAAAACAAGACCCTGGAGCCAAAACAGGTGCATCAGGCTAGACTAGCCGACCACCCAAGTCGACAGGGGTGTCGACTGAGCAGTCGACACCACCTGGGGTGTGTCGACTCCCAAGTCGACTCCCTAGTCGACTTGGGGGCTGGCGGGAATTTTCCCGCCTGTCCTGCTTGGGCTGGATTTGAATTCTGAATTCAAATTTGAACTGTTTTTGAACTTGAATTTTTTTGAAAAACTTTGACGGGCCATAACTGGGTCATACGGACTCCGATTTTCGAAAACTCGGACTCTATTTCGCGTATTTTTCCGAGACGAACGCAATGGCATAGCCCGTTTCCATTGATTCCGATTTTAACATTTAATTATGCCTTGATTTATGTTATAACATGTTATTCAAAAATACGGGTTGTTACAAGAACATAACCAATACATGAATATGGAAAGAGTCTGAATCCAAGCTGAACCAAATAATCAAGAATCACTGTTGAGACCCTCTACCCTGCGAAACTGGGGGAGGAGGAAAGGAAGTGAGAAGGAGAAAATGAACTAGGTCGGACATACGTCTGGTGAGTTCTAGTAATTTCTAGCATGAGCATAAGATAAAGATGCATTTAGACAGATGAATAGTTCTAAAAGCAATAGATATAAAACATAAATGAAAAAGCATGAAAGATAAACATGGATAAAGATAGGCTTCTCATTCATATCCAAAAAATGCTGCACCAACTACGAAGATATCATAATTAGGCTTTACCTAATTTCTACCTATCGATCGTCTAGCTTACCCAAAATATGGTAACATATGCCAACTATGAAATTCAGGGTTATTAATCCCGAACCCATCAGCTAAAAGGACATAGCCATTAATCATAGGCGTTACAATGGCTTATCTTCCCCAATCAGAACGATGTTTGCTCACCTTTCCACCGGAATGCCCCCGTACGCACTTTGTTTGAACCTCTTATGATCTAGTTCAGTAAAGTGTGCCTTAACATTTACCTAGTGTGAGACACCATGATAACAAAAGGGATACTGACTGGTACAGGCTCCCAACCAAAAAAAGCAATTAACATAAGTCACCCCTAGACTTGGTCCCCATTACTTACTTTATTAGGCCTCTTATCTTCCCCAATCATCCCCATGTTGTCGGAACAGACTAAATCTACAAGCCACTTATCTTTCCCAGTCATCCCCATGCTGCCGGAACGGACCCCCATTATCTTGGACCTAAACTAGGATTCATTATATTAATAGGCCTCTTATCTTCTCCAATCAGCGCCATGCTGTCTAAACGGACTGAATCTACGAGCCACTTATCTTCCCTAGTCATCCACACGCTGCCGGAACGGACTCCCTCTATCTTAGTTTATTAATTTCGTCAATTTTAACTTAACATGTTTTAAGTTTATTAATAATCCTAATATAACCACATATTATAATCCTAAGTTGCATTAATATTTCTAATTAATGTTATTTTCTTTGTACAACTCATTCCCATGTTACTTTATGTTCAATTTATTTTAGTTTACATGTTCTTCAATTACATGTTAAGGTTTTATCACAAATTTACAATCCAATCTTATTATAATACTTATTCAGTTTCGTTATGCCCAAAAATCCCTTTTTTATTCAATTTCAACTTTATTCCATTTTAATGCACAAATAACGATAAAGGTCTAGGATCTTCTCAAGATTAGACTCGGTGCTAAACGAAAAAGGGAAATGGGTTTAGGCTACTCGTAAGGCTTAGACTCGGAATAAATAAAAGCAAATAAAACAGGCATAAACAAAATTATAAATAAGCTACAACAAAGGAGGGGATAAGAAGAAGGAGAATTACTTATAAACAATAAACAACTAGAAAGAAATAGGCACAGACAGTAAATAAACTACAGTAACTTACAAAAAAACTAAACATATAAATACTGTAAATAGTGTAAACATAAAACTTGCAATTAAATCTACTTAACTATCTAAACATTTCTACGCAATTAAATAATCTAAAATTTTCGTAAAAACTCATAGATCTAATGAACAAAGCTTCCCCCGAGTGACTGTTGGTTCCATCTGTTTATTTATTTTATTTTTCGAATTCTTCTTTAATTCGTAACTAATTCATTTTAAGTCCGATTTTGGCAAACCAAGTGTCCATTTGACTAGAAAATTACAACGGACCTAATGGTGCTAGTCCCGTTGTCTAATTCTGAATATTATTCTAATTAACATTTAGTTTATTAATCTTTTATATTTAATTATTGTTTATTAAAATTCAGGGTGTTACATTCTCCCCTTCTTAAGGGATTTCGTGCCCAAAATATCCAAGGCTAGAAGAATGTTATAAATATTATCAACCATTATCTACACCTATCTACTCAACCACTAGCCAATGGCATCCATTGTTCTTAGATTTGTTAACACTTTTCATGAACATATGTGTGACACCCCACGTCCGTTAATGTAATAACCCGAAAATCCGAGCCAATTTAAAATTTTTATTTTGGCAGTTTTAGCGAATTTTGATTATTTAAAATGAATTATTTTAAATATTAATGACGAGAAATTTATTTTGAATAGAAATAGAACGTATATATTTATATACGTTGCCGTTAGAATATAAATATTTATTTTAAATTATAAAAGGAATTGAAAATGGCGCGGTAGTTCGATAATTCGATTTCAAAGTTCAAATGAATGTACATGATTCAAAATAAACCGGATTTTAGTGAAACCAAAAATATTAGGATCTAATTGAGAACATCTTTCCAACGAATCAGAAAAATTGAAATTTCATAGCGGGGATAAAAAGTTATGTCCAGTTGAAATTTCAGAATAGTCGCTATGGAATTTCGGCCCTTAGAAAATGGCCATTTTGCAAACGACCTCGGTTTTCGATGAAACCACTTTTGTTGGATCTGGGATGTCAAATTATTGCTAGGTTTCAAATTTCATAATTTTTCGAATCAATATGTGAGCGTGGCAAGGGAAAACGCGTTTGACCAGTTTCAGTTGATTTTAATCGACTGGAAAATGGCCATTTTTCAAACGGTCTCAGAATTTGGCGAAATTAGTTTTGTTAGGACCGTATCTTCAATAAGAAGCTAGAAATTATTTTTTTGGAATTTTTCGAGTTAGTATGTGAAATGCGCGGTCAAATTCAATATACAGAGTTATATGTTGATTTTGACGAAAACAGATCGAATCAGCTTACGATACATATCCCATTGTGTTCGGAATGGGGGTAATTAGCTAGGGACGACAGGCGGTGGGTCTCGTTTCAAGTTCGAATGAAAAGGTTACTTTTTAAAAATTAAATTAAAATATTTTATATATTATATATATAGATTTTTCATATAACCCCTCCTTCCCCGGTTTCATTTCAACAGCAAAAAAAATAAAAAATAAAAGGAGAGAGAGGGGGGATCGCGATCCCCCCCCCCCCGATTTAGTGCGCCGCCGCCAGGGAGAGGAGCCCCCCTTACTTCCCCGCCTGCTCTTCCCCCCTCCCCCCCACCCCCCGTCAGCGATCCTCTGCCCCCTTCCCTTGTTCGACGAACCGCGCCCCCCTTTCCCCCCAAACCCTTGCCACCTATGACCCCCCCCCACGCCACAGCCTTCACCACCTCTGGCCGCAGCCCCTCCCTCTCCGACGACTTACCTGAACCACCCCACCTCGCTGTAAGATTTTAATTTATTTATTTTTATTTCTTTGTTTTATTTATATAAAATAATTAGTTCTGTAGAAACAAAAATCAGTTTTTACCTATGATGATTAGTGAACAAAGGTCGAATCTTTATATATGTGAAAGGTTAGAAAAGTATAATTTTTATATATAGAATTGAAAAGCAAAGACGTGATTTTTACGAAGTAAAAATTCGATTTTTTATATATTGAATAGCGAAGTAAAAATTCGATTTTTATATATTGAATAGCGAAGTAAAAATTCGATTTTTATATATATTGAATAGTGAATTAAAAATTCGATTTTTATATATTGAATAGCGAAGTAATAATTTAATTTTTATATATTGAATAGCGAAGTAAAAATTCGATTTTTATGTATGTAGTGACTACGGGCAGTGAAATTGACAAAAGGCGAGCACGACGAAGATTTCTACATATGAAGAGTCGTGGCGTTGGTTTAGCTAGTCAGTGAGAACTCCTCACTTTTATTCTATTTCTAGTTTGAAATATATACTAGGATGCAGACGGTGTTTAGTAGCACCCGACACCCGTCGTCCACAGACCATGGACGGCTTGTATGCTTGTTTGTTTGATTTTGATGTGTAGTTGATTGTGTGATGTGATGTGAAACGAAATAAAATATTTTATAGTGGAAAATATTATATAGTTAAAAATATAATTTTTAACGTGTACATAAAATAAATATTTATAAACAAGTCGGACGATTTGTTTATATACACTCATTTGACTGATATTGATTGGAACGATAAATTTTACACATCGCCCAACTGCGCAAATAAAATATGTTTGATTGTTTGAAACCCCACACGGGTATTGGGATGATATATGACATACATTAGTCCCAATGATTAGCTGTATGTCGATCGATTGATTGACAGGCTGTTATAAGCGTTAAGTATTTATATTTGATGCTTATACAGTGTAGAACGCACTCTGGATGATGGTTGATTATTTATCGTTGTTATTTTATACATGTGTTGTAGAAAATCCATATAATTAACATTATATGGTAATTGATTGGGCCTCATTCCAGTTTTGAAATAGAAATGTTTGAAAAAGAAATATTTGAAATAAAATATTTGAAAATAGAAATATATGAAGCCGTGTTGATTAGATTGACGCCATTTTGACATGAATGATATTTATATCGATTTTAATCAATTTTCAATGTATATTGAAAGTGATATCGAAATTTGAAATATATTGAAAATAATCGAAATTTGAATTATGTTGAAAACAATCGAAATTCGAATTGAAATTGAAAAGAATTGAATTCAAATTGAAATTGAATAGAATTGAATTCGAATTGAAATTGAATAGAATTTAATTCGAATTGAAATTGAATAGAATTGAATTCGAATTGAAATTGAAAAGAATTGAATTCGAATTGAAATTGAATAGAATTGAATTCGAATTGAAATTGAATAGAATTGAATTCGAATTGAAATTAAATAGAATTGAATTCGAATTGGAATTGAATTAATTTGAAATTCAAAATGAATTGAAAACGAACTGAAATTGAATTAAAAATCGATTTGAATTGAAATCAATTTGAAAGGAATTTAAAACGGATTTATAAGGAAAAATTCAACTTTGATTTGAATTTGAAATGAAGTTGAAATCATTTCGAAAACGAATTTAAAATGATTTATAATATACGTTTAAAAGGAAATCGACAAAGTATATATTATATATATAATAAAATGGCCTGAATAGAACGCGCCGCGGCAGCTCGCGAATTTCGACCATTGACTTCGAATGGATATTACGGGAGATCCGACTGTCGGATTCTCCTAAAACCGAAACCGTTGGGTTTGTATCGAAAAGAGCTTTCTAACGAATGTGAGAAATTAGAAATCTAACGGTTGGATTTGGAATTATGTCCAAATCAAATTTGGAAAAGGTCGCTGTAAGTGCAGTTCGATGGCCATTGATGGAAATCGACAGTACAGGCCTTGATAAAATTATTAAAAATATCAATAATTTGTGTAAAATCATAAGAAATGATTTGTGAAGAATTGGGATGGAAAATTCCATATTTGAAAAGATAAAAATAGATTTTTATCGAAATGAACTAGTTTTGAACTAGAATAATAATTTATTTATTTTTAAAATAAATAAATTGAATTTGAAATGGTTGTGAAAATAACCAGGATTTCCAATAATTGAATTGGAATGGATTTGAATCGAAATCATCTTCGGAATAGTTCGATGTTGGATTTCGTGATTATACAGATGTTGTTATGGAAATTTGAAAGATATACATATATATATATCGCTATTTCCAATACGATATTTGTTGGTCGTAGAATTTGATATTGAATATAAGCCGATATATTTTCTATTCAGAGCCTTGTATTTAATATCAAATGTGATTTGGGTTTGTTGTGAATGGTGTCTTCATTAACACTGTTCTTAAGCCCAGTTGAGAAAAAGATTAAATCTTTTTATTCAGATTTAAATGAAGTGTACCAATTAAATAATATTTAATTGGAATTGAATTGGTATTGATTTTTGTGTTTATCGTGAACAGTGTTTTAAATAACACTTGTTCTTTAACCCGATAATCAATGAAATGTGATTTTGGGTTGTTGTGAACGGTATCTTCAATAATACTGTTCTTAGACCCAAAAAGGAGTTAAGAAAATCAGAAACTAATTGGAGGTTAGTTAAGTTGAATGGTTTCTAGGGTATTGATCTGATGTTGGTTTCGGCCTTCGGGGTTAATACTCAGGAAATTGCTCACTTGCTAATTTACGGTTAGGGACTGATTGAAATGTGATGTAATTTTGGGGTTTATCGTGAACCGTGTTTTAAATGACATTGATTTTTTAACCCAGTCAAAGATTAAAACTAAGTGGAGTTTTAATGAATCTTTAATTAGATTGAAAAGATCGAGAATGGAATATCACCAGTTTTGCTCCAGGCGATAGTTAAATCTTTAATTAGATTTGAACGTGAAATGGTAATTGAATTTACCGATAACACCGTGGTGTTAGATATGAAGTATTACCAGTTTTACTTCATGGGATGAATAGGTTGGGATTGGGAAATAAAATAAATGATCACTTCGGTGTGGTTCACTAATCCCGACTAGTTTGAATTGATATTCAAAAGTAGATTAAATAATAAATTTAAAGGATTTATCTTTGATAAAATTAATGGGAACCTTTCCCTAAGAAATGTGAAATTTAGAAACTAACTATCGGTTAGCTAAGCAGAATGGTTTTCTGGGTATTGATTTGATGTTGGTTTCGGCCTTCGGGGTTAATATTTAGGGAATTGTTCTCTTGATTAATTTACGGTTAGTGACTGATGAATTGGAATGAGGCGTATGTTGTGCTTGTGTAACACGTATTTATTATATACTTGATTTATTCAGAAAGACCGGGTTTATCCCATTCTGAATAACTGATACGACGATGAGTCGAAGATGAAGACGATGGTAGAAGACCGGAGGTCTTCACGTCGTTTGGATAATTACTAATGATCTTGATTGGGCCGTACACCCAAGAGGAGGGAATCAGTTGCTGATCGTCTAGACGTACTTGGAGATCGATGGATATGCGGGGTACTAGGTGCCTCTGGTTTCGTTCAGACCCAGAACGGACTTGTAAATGGACTGTGTGTCTGACATTGGATATCATTCTGTGTAATTGATGGATATCAGTTGCATGGAGTGGTTTGCCTGTGTGGCATGCCAAGACGCAAATGATCAAGGCTCTTGTTGAAAAGCAAAGTCTTGTGGTTGATGATCAAAGCACAGCCTTTATGGCGTAGCTTTGTGTAGCGTTGATTCATGAGCCTCACACCCCGGTTGTGAACCAGAAACGGGAGAAGGACCTTAGGGGGGACATGCGTTTCTTTCTAGCTAGAAGTGGCGTCAGTGGTTTTACCCGCCCTAACGAGTTTGACTTATGTGGTTGTTGTTGTTGCGAGGCGCCTCGGATATATCGGTGACTATGTGAAGCAGATGGAGTCATTTGTTGGCTCATTTACGCCCCAAAGGGCGGGGAAACGTAGTGTTCAGGCATTATAATCCACATCGGTGGACCGGCCCAGATGATCCAAGGGGCAGTTGCGGCTGTTCCTGAGGCTTGGGCTAGAGAGTCTCGAATCGGTAGAGGACTATCTTTTGCCTCGGTTCACAGATGGAAATCCAACTTCCAAATACGTGACATTTGCGGTTTTGATTATAGAGCCTAGTACGGTGACATGATATATGGTACCCATGCCGCCTATGATTGATATTTATGATTGTATATAAAATCAGAAACTAACTGGAAACGAGCTAAGATGAGTGGTTTCCTGGGTATTGGTCTGATGTTGGTTTCGGCCTTCGAGGTTAATACTTAGGGAATCGTTCTCTTACTAATTTGCGGTTGGAGTCTAATTAAGAATAAAAAGATAAAATTTCACTTATCAAGCATTCTTTGGCTGTTATAAGGTAAAACCCTATCCTCCAACTTGCGTTGAATTGTGTGATGGGACCTGGGTCTTATAACAGCTTCATTTTTCTTTATTTAGCATTGCGCTGTTTGTTTTATGCACTGGTGTTCTTGGGAGGAAACCCGTTCCGTGTTATACGACGTGGTCCCTTGATTTACCGAACTTTAAAATAAAGATTACTAACTGTTTTAGTTCTCACGCCAGTCACATGACTGACCTGGAGTTTATTGTTTTAACCTAAACTCTGGGCACCCTTATTTTCGACACGGGCAGCTATTAGTTTTGGTTTTGCAAATTTATATTCATAGGATCCTGATTTACAGCTGGAACGATACTCGGAAAGCTTTGTATCCGTGTATTACTTCTAGTTGTGTATTGTATTATTTTCCGCTGCTATGTAATGTATTGTAATCTCTGATATTTATCGAATGTGTAATATTCATTTATACTCTGTATATTCTTGTATTCTGATGGAATTGTTGTAATATACAATGAAATGTTCTTCTGTCTGCGTTCTTTTGTGTGTTGTTCTCGAAGTATCCGTTCTTTCCTTCACCGGGAAGTTACGGGTTCTTACAGTTGGTATCAGAGCTTTGGTTTACAAAGCTTAGAGAACAAGACACATTAGAACCGAACGAAAGAATTCATCAGAAATTGGATTAGTAATATCCAACGGGAATGACTCGTTAGAGATGGGATCAGTAGTATCCTAGAACGAGTGTGAAGAGTATATTTTTAAAATGAAAACAATTTTTGTTTTGAAAATTTTGATCAATTATATGTATTTGAATATTTATTTATATTGATTTGGACTATCAGGTGTATAAAGATTTTACGTATACGTCTGATCCGCGTGTATTTGAAGTTTTAATATACTGGATAGATATAGAATCACGTTCTAGACACCCGGGGATGATTCTGATGATGTGGCCACATCATCAGTATTTATGTTCGATTTTCGAAAGTGTGGTGTCTGTATATTTCCATAGAATGGTGTGAGAACCAAAATTAGATAGGGCTTATTGTTGTGAATTAGCATCAAAAATGTGATTTTTGACTATATATCAAAGTTATGAATTTGAAAAGATAAGCAACTAATTGATTGATGGTTGTGTTGTTTGATTACTGTTTTGATTAATTGAATGTTGAACCGTTAGCCAAATTAAACCAAACATTGAATTGTATTGAAAATCAGTCGCATTTGCTTGCATATACATGTACATACATTGAACAGGTCATAACAAGGAGGCTAGAGTAGAAGAATAAAATTGTTTGCCCGATAAATAGGTACATGTTTACCATAATTTACTGTTTTGTTTGGGTGATGATGATTTTATGAGCCGATTGGCTAGCCGCTTGGCTTTTTCTTTTGGATTGAAGAAGGCCATGGGAGGCTATATGAAATATCCCGAAGTCCCCGGTGCAAGGGAGGTTATGGCGAAATTTTTCGAAAATTTAAGGTGTTAGGCAAATTTTTGAAAAATTCGAAAAGGTCTTAGAAATTGAAAAGTAGAAGAACTTAAGCCATAAAGAAAATAATGGAAGCTGAGTTGATTTGTTAAACAACTTTCGACTTCGTTCCTTTTCGGGGACGAAAAGTTTTAAGTGGGGGAGAATGTAATAACCCGAAAATCCGAGCCAATTTAAATTTTTTATTTTGGCAGTTTTAGCGAATTTTGATTATTTAAAATGAATTATTTTAAATATTAACGACGAGAAATTTATTTTGAATAGAAATAGAACGTATATATTTATATACGTCACCGTTAGAATATAAATATTTATTTTAAATTATAAAAGGAATTGAAAATGGCGCGGTAGTTCGATAATTCGATTTCAAAGTTCAAATGAATGTACAGGATTCAAAAAAAACTGGATTTTAGTGAAACCAAAAATATTAGGATCTAATTGAGAACATATTTCCAACGAATCGGAAAAATTGAAATTTCATAGCGGGGAATAAAAGTTATGTCCAGTTGAAATTTCAGAATAGTCGCTATGGAATTTCGGCCCTTAGAAAATGTCCATTTTGCAAACGACCTCGGTTTTCGACGAAACCACTTTTGTTGGATCCGGGATGTCAAATTATTGCTAGGTTTCAAATTTCATAATTTTTCGAATCAATATGTGAGCGTGGCAAAGAAAAACGCGTTTGACCAGTTTTAGTTGATTTTAATCGACTGGAAAATGGCCATTTTTCAAACGGTCTCAGAATTTGGCGAAATTAGTTTTGTTAGGACCGTATCTTCAATACGAAGCTAGAAAATATTTTTTTGGAATTTTTCGAGTTTGTATGTGGTCCTAGTAAATTGAAATGCGCGTTCAAATTCAATATATAGAGTTATATGTTGATTTTGACGAAAACAGACCGAAACGATTGAATCAGCTTACGATACATATCCCATTGTGTTCGGAATGGGGGTAATTAGCTGGGGACGACAGGCAGTGGGTCTCGTTTCGAGATCGAATGAAAAAGTTACTTCTTAAAAATTAAAAAAATATATTTTATATTATATATATATATATAGATTTTTCATATAACCCCCTCCCCCGATTTCATTTCAACAGCAAAAAAAAGGAGAGAGGGGGGATCGCGGTCCCCCCCCTCGATTTAGTGCGTCGCCGCAAGGGAGAGGAGCCCCCCTTCTTCCCCCCCGTCAGCGATCCTCCGCCCCCTTCCCTTATTCGACAAACCACGCCCCCCTTTCCCCCTAAACCCTAGCCACCTCCGAACCCCCCCCCCCCCCACCCACGCCACAGCCTTCACCACCTCTGGCCGTAGCCCCTCCCTCTCCGACGACCAACCTGAACCACCCTACCTCGCTGTAAGATTTTTATTTATTTATTTTTATTTCTTTGTTTTATTTATATAAAATAATTAGTTCTATAGAAACAAAAATCAGTTTTTACCTATGATGATTAGTGAACAAAGGTCGAATTTTTATATATGTGAAAGGTTAGAAAAGTATAATTTTTATATATAGAACTGAAAAGCAAAGACGTGATTTTTACGAAGTAAAAATTCGATTTTTATATATTGAATAGCGAAGTAAAAATTCGATTTTTATATATTGAATAGCGAAGTAAAAATTCGATTTTATATATATTGAATAGTGAAGTAAAAATTCGATTTTTATATATTGAATAGCGAAGTAAAAATTCGATTTTTATATATTGAATAGCGAAGTAAAAATTCGATTTTTATGTATGTAGTGACTACGGGCAGTGAAATTGACAAAAGGCGAGAACGACGAAGATTTCTACATATGAAGAGTCGTGGTGTTGGTTTAGCTAGTCGGTGAGAACTCCTCACTTTTAATCTATTTCTAGTTTGAAATATATACTAGGATGCAGACGGTGTTTAGTAGCACCCGACACCCGTCGTCCACAGACCATGGACGGCTTGTATGCTTGTTTGTTTGATTTTGATGTGTAGTTGATTGTGTGATGTGATGTGAAATGAAATAAAATATTTTATAGTGGAAAATATTCTATAGTTAAAAATATAATTTTTAACGTGTATATAAAATAAATATTTATAAACAAGTCGGACGATTTGTTTATATACACACATTTGACAGATATTGATTGGGACGATAAATTTTACACATCGCCCAACTACACAAATAAAATCTCTGTTTGATTGTTTGAAACCCCATATGGGTATTGGGATGATATATGACATACATTAGTCCCAATGATTAGCTGTATGTCGATCGATTGATTGACAGGCTGTTGTAAGCGTTAAATATTTACATTTGATGCGTATACAGTGTAGAACGCACTCTGGATGATGGTTGATTATTTATCGTTGTTATTTTATACATGTGTTGTAGAAAATCCATATAATTAACATTATATGGTAATTGATTGGGCCTCATTCCAGTTTTGAAATAGAAATATTGAAAAAGAAATATTTGAAATAGAATATTTGAAAATAGAAATATATGAAGCCGTGTTGATTAGATTGATGCCATTTTGACGTGAACGATAATTATATCAATTTTAATCAATTTTCAATGTATATTGAAAGTGATATCGAAATTTGAAATATATTGAAAATAATCGAAATTTGAATTATATTGAAAATAATCGAAATTAGAATTGAAATTGAAAAGAATTGAATTCAAATTGAAATTGAAAAGAACTGAATTCGAATTTAATTTGAATAGAATTGAATTCGAATTGAAATTGAATAGAATTGAATTCGAATTGAAATTGAATAGAATTGAATTCGAATTGAAATTGAAAAGAATTGAATTCGAATTGAAATTGAATAGAATTGAATTCGAATTGAAATTGAATAGAATTGAATTCGAATTGGAATTGAATTAATTTGTAATTTAAGTTGAATTGAAAACGAACTGAAATTGAATTAAAAATCGATATGAATTGAAATCAATTTGAAAGGAATTTAAAACGGATTTATAAGGAAAAATTCAACTTTGATTTGAATTTGAAATGAAGTTGAAATCGTTTCGAAAACGAATTTAAAACGATTTATAACATACGTTTAAAAGGAAATCGATGAAGTATATATTATATATATAATAAAATGGCCTGAATAGAACGCGCCGCGCGGCGGCAGCTCGCGAATTTCGACCATTGACTTCGAACGGATATTACGGGAGATCCGACCGTCGGATTCTCCTAAAACCAAAACCGTTGGGTTTGTATCGAAAAGGGCTTTCTAATGAATGTGAGAAATTAGAAATCTAACGGTTGGATTTGGAATTATGTCCAAATCAAATTTGGAAAAGGTCGATGTAAGTGCAGTTCGATGGCCATTGATGGAAATCGACTGTACGGGCCTTGATAAAATTATTAAAAATATCAATAATTTGTGTAAAATCATAAGAAATGATTTGTGAAGAATTGGGATGAAAAATTCCATATTTGAAAAGATAAAAATAGATTTTTATCGAAATGAACTAGTTTTGAACTAGAATAATAATTTATTTATTTTTAAAATAAATAAATTGAATTTGAAATGGTCGTGAAAATAACCAGGGTTTCCAATAATTTAATTGGAATGGATTTGAATCGAAATCATCTTCGGAATAGTTCGATGTTGGATTTCGTGATTATATAGATGTTGTTATTGAAATTTGAAAGATATATATATATATATCGTTATTTCCAACACGATATTTGTTGGTCGTAGAATTAGATATTGAATATAAGCCGATATATTTTCTATTGAGAGCCTTGTATTTAATATCAAATGTGATTTGGGTTTGTTGTGAATGGTGTCTTCATTAACACAGTTCTTAAGCCCAGTTGAGAATAAGATTAAATCTTTTTATTTAGATTTAAATGAAGTGTACCAATTAAATAATATTTAATTGGAATTGAATTGGTATTGATTTTTGGGTTTATCGTGAACAGTGTTTTAAATAACACTTGTTCTTTAACCCGATAATCAATGAAATGTGATTTTGGGTTGTCGTGAACAGTATCTTCAATAATACTGTTCTTAGACCCAAAAAAGAGTTAAGAAAATCAGAAACTAACTGGAGGTTAGTTAAGTTGAATGTTTTCTGGGGTATTGATTTGATGTTGGTTTCGGCCTTTGGGGTTAATACTCAGGGAATTGCTCACTTGCTAATTTACGGATAGGGACTAATTGAAATGTGATGTAATTTTGGGGTTTATCGTGAACCGTGTTTTAAATGACACTGATTCTTTAACCCAGTCGAAGATTAAAACTAAGTGGAGTTTTAATGAATCTTTAATTAGATTGAAAAGATCGAGAATGGAGTATCACCAGTTTTTCTCCAGGCGATAGTTAAATCTTTAATTAGATTTGAACGTGAAATGGTAATTGAATTTACCGATAACACCGTGGTGTTAGATATGAAGTATTACTAGTTTAATTTCATGGGATTTATAGGTTGGGATTGGGAAATAAAATAAATGGTCACTTTGGTGTGGTTCACTAATCCCGACTAGTTTGAATTGATATTCAAATGTAGATTAAAGAATAAATTTAAAGGATTTATCTTTGATAAAATTAATGGGAACCTTTCCCTAAGAAATGTGAAATTTAGAAACTAACTGTAGGTTAGCTAAGCAGAATGGTTTCGGCCTTCGGGGTTAATATTTGGGGAATTATTCTCCTGATTAATTTACGGTTAGTGACTGACGAATTGGAATGAGGCGTGTGTTGTGTTTGTGTAACATGTATTTATTATATACGCGAGTTATTCAGAAAGACCGGGTTTATCCCATTTTGAATAACTGATACGACAATGAGTCGAAGATGAAGACGATGGTAGAAGACCGGAGGTCTTCATGTCGTTTGGATAATTACTGATGATCTTGATTGGGCCGTACACCCAAGAGGAGGGAATCAGTTGGTGATCGTCCAGACGTACTTGGAGATCGATGGATATGCGGTGTACTAGGTGCCTCCGGTTTCGTTCAGACCCAGAACGGACTTGTAAATGGACTGTGTGTCTGACATTGGATATCATTCTGTGTGATTGATGGATATCGGTTGCATGGAGTGGTTTTCCTGTATGGCATGCTAAGATGCAAATGATCAAGGCTCTTGTTGAAAAGCAAAGTCTTGTAGTTGATGATCAAAGCACGACCTTTGTGGCGTAGCTTTTTGTAGCGTTGATTCGCGAGCCTCACACCCCGGTTGTGAACCAAAAACGGGAGAAGGACCTCAGGGGGGACATGCGTTTCTTTCTAGCTAGAAGTGGCGTCAATGGTTTTACCCGCCCTGACGAGTTTGACTTATGTGGTTGTTGCTGTTGCGAGGCACCTTGGATATATCGGTGACTATGTGAAGCCGATGGGGTCCTTTGTTGGCTCATTTACGCCCCAAAGGGCGGGGAAACGTAGTGTTCTGGCATTATAATCCACATCGGTGGACCAGCCCTGACGATCCAAGGGGCAGCTGCGGCTGTTCCTGAGGCTCGGGCTAGAGAGTCTCGAATCAGTAGAGGACTATCTTTTGCCTCAGTTCACAGATGGAAATCCAACTTCCAAATACGTGGCATTTGCGGTTGTGATTGTAGAGCCTAGTACGGTGAAATGATATATGGTACCCATGCCGCCTATGATTGTATATAAAATCAGAAACTAACTGGAAACGAGCTAAGATGAGTGGTTTCCTGGGTATTGGTTTGATGTTGGTTTCGGCCTTCGGGGTTAATACTTAGGGAATCGTTCTCTTACTAATTTGTGGTTGGAGTCTAATTAAGAATAAAAAGATAAAATTTCATGTATCAAGCATTCTTTGGCTGTTATAAGGTAAAACCCTATCCTCCGGCTTGCGTTGCATTGTGCGATGGGACCTGGGTCTTATAACAGCTTCATTTTTCTTTATTTAGCATTGCGCTGTTTGTTTTATGCACTGGTGTTCTTGGGAGGAAACCCGTTCCGTGTTATACGGCGTGGTCCCTTGATTTACCGAACTTTAAAATAAAGATTACTAACTGTTTTAGTTCTCACACCAGTCACATAACTGACCTGGAGTTTATTGTTTTAACCTAAACTCTAGGCGCCCTTATTTTCGACACGGGCAGCTAGTAGTTTTGGTTTTGCAGATTTATATTCACAGGATCCTGATTTACAGCAGGAACGATACTCGGAAAGCTTTGTATCCATGTATTACTTCTAGTTGTGTATTGTATTATTTTCCGCTGCTATGTAATGTATTGTAATCTCTGATATTTATCGAATGTGAAATATTCATTTATACTCTGTATATTCTTGTATTCTGATGGAATTGTTGTAATATACAATGAAATGTTCTTCGGTCTGCGTTCTTTTGTGTGTTGTTCTCGAAGTATCCGTTCTTTCCTTCATCGGGAAGTTACGGGTTCTTACAGTTAATGTCACTCACTAAGGGAATGCATTAAGTTCTGTGAAGCATTGTAGGTAAACAGACACAAAACAATTACAAGATAGATATAAATAAAGATAGTAGCGGAAGTTTCAAAATTTTTATTTCAGACATAAATCATAATCCCGTGGTTTATAATACCATAATTCATAAAACCATTACAACAAAATACTTATGTGTTGCATAATTAGAGTACATAGGAATTAAAAGAAAACATTATTCCTCAATAAAAGAGTAAGCCATAACAGAGACAAAGAATCGATCCATACTTCAATAGTAGCTCCTAGCAAGATGATATCCAAATCCTGGCTAAGCCTGGGTGTTTCCTCCCTGAGAACCTGTGGGGGGAATGGAAGAGAGAAGGAAAAACAAAAAGGGGTCAGACATAAAGTCTGGCGAGTCTAGTGATTTTTAGCCAGTAAATAAATAAAGGTGAAAATGACAGGCATAAAGTGGATAAGAGAGATCGCTATACAAATGGCAGGTGTGACAAGGCAGATAACGTGAGGTATATACATGCTTCACTAATGACTACTCTGCACTATTACTAGTATAACTGAAATGAAATGATCCCTTCCACTATAAGCTGGTAGGCTTAGGTCATACGTCCAAGTATACCCTAACCACTACCCTAATCAATCGGCTCCGTACTATGTAGATATATTGTGCTGGCCCCACAATATGGGGTATCTGTCATGGTCGTCTTGTCCCCCTCTGCCCGGTCGATGCACGCATATGTCCCCGGTCGGTTTGCGTCGTCTACACCACCCGTCACATTTTGGATCTCTTATAATCAATCAGTAAGCGTTCCCTTTCTCCACCTAGTACGGAGTTCTCTACTCTGATACCAACTACAGGTTACTGACTGAAATGGGTCCCACACAATATGATACAAGCTCTCCCCTTTGTCTTGTATCCCGCTAGGTTTCCCACTGATTATGTATACCCGAAAAGGGTGATCTTTAATTACATAGCCCTATACTAGTTATGTATACCCTAAAGGGTTATCTTTAATTACATAACTCCCACACAATATGATACAAGCTCTCCCCTTTGTGGTTTTCCACTGACTATATATTCCCTAAAAGGGTAATCTTTAAATACATAGCCTTTATTATTTTATCTACCCGTTATGTATACCACGTAGGTATCTTTAATTACATAACATGTATTGGGTTAAGTATGTGGGCTTATCCCTCTAACTTACTTAACCCCTCCTCACTACCCATCTAATTTTACTTAACCCTAACTTAAGTCCATATTCATATTAAGTTAGGTTAAGTAATCCATTTCTTTACCTTGTCCAATTATGGTAATAATGGGCTAGAACTCCCACATTAGGCCTACAACGTGTGGATGCTGGATATGCCGGTCGGGTCCGGTCAGTCTTATTCCACAGTTGGGCCTAACCTCATGTCTTAGCCTGTTTCTTATTTGCATAGTTAGATCTCCCACATTAGGTTTAACATTAGCGGCTGCTGGATATGCCGGTCGGGTCCGGGCAGACTTCCGACACTAATGTAACCTAACCTCGTGTCATAAGTACAATTAAAATTCTTAATTTTATTTACTAACATTCCATTTTTAATTAGTTTACCAATTAATTAATCCTTTCCTTTTATAGGTGTCAATACCTATTTGGGAACAATAATTTTAATTAAATATCCATAAATGGTCATATTCAAATTATGCCATTTTTACCCAACTTTTCCTATGTCATTATAGGTAATTAATTCTACATTTCCCCATTTGAATTATATGCTCATTTCATATAAATATTATGTAAACTATGCCAATTACAAATTCCCTTTATCCCTGTTCCTAACTAACATATTCACACGTATTTTGGCGGCATAGAGGCTATAAAGTAGCCTCGTCATAACAATAAAAGGGAACAAGATAAGGGTGACAGTTCAACATGTTTTGGCATAAATATTAACATAACTGGCATAATAACTAAGTGAATGGACATGTGATAATTATCATAATAAAGTGGACGTCAAATTAATAACTTGTGTTTAGGTAAGCATAATAAGATCTAGATTCAATATTAGGTGTCAAATTACCTAAATCTAGCATAGACAGGGTGGCATAATAATAAGTTTAGATTCTCATGTCAAATTTACCACATATACCAAGGTATCATAATATAACAAGTGAAAGGTGATTAACACTAAAGTCTAGATCCAAGTAATATAAAATTAATGGATGTATTATCATCCTAACATGGTTACAAATCAATGTTCATATAAATGTCATATCGAATCACCACAATCAGATCTAGAAAATTAGATCTGTATTAACAAGATCACATGTACCACAATATAATTGTAATTCAAGATTCACATAGGAGACATAGTAGAATGTCCATATAATAGATCTAGGGAAAATGACATAGTATGCTTGCATAAGTTCATGACTTACAGCATATACCCAATTCATAGTCTACCACAATTCACATTTATCTATTTAAATGTAAAAGTGACTAGCACTCACAGAAAAGAACAGATGTAGAATTCTGGGATCTGATTTCTGAAATTGTTAAGCTTAACCCTTGATGTAGACTTTGATTTTTATCTTCTAGCTTGAATTTGATTTGTTATGGTGGAGGCCATGTTAGTTTAGGATGTAGCAGCATATAGGCTCATGAATGAATTTAGTTTAGATTAGGGTTTAGGTTTATGTGTGCTTATATAGATGTGTTAGATTAATTAGAGCCCTTAGATTAGTTTAGGATCAATCTAAACTATCCAATTCACAATGATACATCACCCAGCCAATCAGAGGATGCCACATATGCCCTAATCCATCAAAAATCGTCATTGACTAACAAAAATGTGCCATATGTGCAACATGATGCGCAGCAGCTGGAGTGTTGACACCCACATGTCATATATATACATATATATATATATATATATTATATTTATTTTTCTTTTTAATTATCTTTCCAATTAACCCTTTTCACACTAAACCCCTTTTTGAACTGCGTTCACACTAAGCCACTTTTTAGCCATTCCCCTAAAATAAAAATATGACGCTGGCGAGGATTGAACTCAGAACATCTTATATACAAGTCACATGTTAAAACCGAATGATCTACTAAGTCTTTTGTTTACAAACCTTAGAACAATGCTAAACAATATTCTTTTCTCATTCCTCTTTTTCATGTTTTGTTGCAATATTTAATTTAAAGATATCTTTTTCATCTTAAATCGGTTTTCTGCAAACCATAGGTCTAAATTGACTAGAAAATCGCCACGAACGCAATGAAGATAATTTCATGACCAAATTCCTGAAGCTCTTCAAATTTACTTTTTTATTTCTATTTAATTTTTCGCATGCATTTCTTCGCATTTCATGTATTGCATTTAATTTCTTTTATTAATCTTTTTCCATCATTTCACTACATGAACTTATTACATGCATTTTTATTGTCATTATTTAATTTTTCTCTCAAATATATCTATGTATATAATATATATACATATTTCCATATTTTCAATTTCATGAAAAATGCGGGGTGTTACAATATGCAAAGGTGTTGTGTATATGTCTCTAAGCTAGTGCAGAAATCAGGCGGTCTACTAATTCAGTTGACCTCCTTAATGCAATTCATGTCTATGTCATTCATCCAATATGTATGTGAAGGAACCCTAATGATACATATAAAATTCTATATGCGTGCAACATCCATTCACCAAAATGCAACATCCAAGTGATGATTCAACCATTTTTCATCCATATTTAAAATAAAAAAGCACAAGCATCCATGTGCAATTATGTAGGTGTCCTAGTTCAGCCGATCTCTAACTAGTGTCGTGTGTGTGTGTGTGTGTTTGTGTGTGTGTATGCATCCATTAGTAAACACTTGCATCCACGTGAATCTATTCAACCATAACATGTTCTATTAACATGTTTTAGGCCATTTCCTACCATCCATAGGATTCTACCTAAGACTTACGATTCAAACGATAGGAAAAATAGATTCAGATTCGAAGCTTAGGAAAGAATTGTAGTGTACTCTCAAAGAGAAACGGAAAAGAAGCACGAATCCTATACTTTGGTTCCTAAGTCGCTTCGTCGTTTTCTTCTCCCACTCAATCTTAACAAGCTTGATCTCTTTATTCTGTAGCTTTTTCACCTCAGATCCTAGTATCCGAGTAGGAACTCTCCTGACAAATGCCTCCCTCTCTACCTTGATATCCTCTAGAGTATTCGGCTCTACTACTGTAGAATCATGTAAGCACTTTCGCAAGTGTGAAACATGGAATACATCATGAACTCCTACAATCTCTCCGGTAATCTAACTTTGTAGGTCGTCTGACATATCCTCTCTACTATAGGGAATTGCCCAATGAAGCTTGGCGCTAGCTTCCCTACTGAGCCGAACCGAACAACACTCCTCAAAGGTGACACCTTAACAAAAACCATGTCTCCTACCTCAAACTCTAGATTTATCCTCTGTTGATCTGCATACGACTTCTGCCTGTTCTGAGCTGCCTTCATCCGCCTCTGAATCAAATTTATCTTCTCTGAGCCCTCTCTAACCATCTCAGGTCCAAGTAGAAATCTGTTCGATAACTCCTACCAACATATAGGTGATCTGCAGGGTCGTCCATATAATGCCTCAAAGGAGCCATACCAATACTCATTTGATAGTTGTTATTAAATGCGACCTCTAACAATGAAAGATGCTCCTCCCAAGTCCCTCCGAAGTTTAGGATACATAGCCGCAATAAATCCTCAAGAATTCTATTGACCCTCTCCGTCTAGCCATCTATCCGAGGGTGATAAGCAGTACTAAGTCGTAGTTGTGACCCCAACACCTCCTGTAGGTTCCTCCGAAACTCACTCTTAAAGATGGGGTCCCTATCACATATAATACTAAAGGGGACTCCACAAAGTCGGACGATCTCTCTAAGATACACCGATGCCAACCAAGCTGTCATCCGCTTACTCTTAACAGGGAGAAGTGAGTTCACTTAGTCAACCTATAGATTATAGCCCAAACACTGGTGTTGCCCATCCTTGATCAAGGCAACCCATATATAAAGTCCATCGAGACGCTCTCCCACTTCCACTATGGCACATCTAAGGGCTGAAGCAATCCACCAGGCTTCCACTGCTCAGTCTTCACTTGCTGACAAGTAATACATCGAGCTACATACTGTGTCACGTCCTTCATCATCCCTATCCAATTAAAAACCCTCCTCATGTCTCTGTACATCTTATCACCGCCCAGATGGATGGTCATCCGAGAGTGATGAGCCTCCTTTAAAATCAATCTCAACAAATCATCAACTCAAGGAACATATAATCTCCCATCATGATGTAGCCACCCTCTCTCATCCACAGAATACCTAACAAGGTGGTTAGACGTCTCTCCTCTATTGATTCAATCCATGATATCCACTAACTGCCGATCCTCATGCTAACTGGATCAATGCGCTCTAGGAGAATAGGTCACTCCTCCAATGATGCCAATAATCTTGTTGCAAAATCCATATATGGTTTAGAATTGAACGATGAGATAAACTCCAAACTCTGCCACTCTGCGAACAATGGACTTAAAGTCATTTTTTGCCAACTCAATACGTCTGCTACTACATTCCCCTTCCCCGGGGTACACGCAATCTCAAAGTCATAAGATGCAAGGAACTCCATCCAACGCTGCCCTCACAAATTAAGACCTTTTTGCGAGAACAAGTACTTGAGAGACTTATGATCTGTATAAAGCTCGAATCTCTCACCTAATAAATAGTGTCTCCAAGACTAGATCGTAAAAACTATCGCTGCTAGCTCCAAATCATGGGTAGGATAGTTCTTCTCATGTACCCTCAACTGCTTACTTCCAATAACACACAACCCTAACATCCTGCATAAGCACCACACCTAAACCCGTGCCGCATGTATCTGTATAAACGGTGAACATTTTTGTACCATCAGGAAGTGTCAATACTGGAGCTGGTTTAAAATCCTTCTTCGACCTTAAGAATGCATCCTCGTAATCAACATCCCAAGAAAAGATTAGGTTCTTCTTTGTTAGGCGGGTAAGCAGAGCTGAGATCCATACAAAATCCTTGATGAACTCTGACAGTATCCTGCCAAACCCAAAAAGCTACCCGCTTCTGTCGCACTCTTGGGGATTTCCAATCATTTACTACGACAAACTTAGTGGAGTCCACTTACCTGCAAATTAATGGTGTAAATAAAAATAAATGTCACTACCTTGCGTGCCATCCAAGGCATGCAAATTATTCAAATTGGTTCGACCTACCCGCATACCTGGGTCGACTCATGTGTCGACACATGTGTTGACCCATTTGGGCTGGCTCACCCAATGACCGTTGGTTCCATCCATTTATTTATTTAATTATTTGAATTATTCTTTAATTCATAACTAATTCATTTTTACTTCGATTTTGGCAAACCAAGTGTCTGTTTTGACCAAAAAATATAACGGACCCAATGGTGCTAGTCTCGTTGTCTAATTCTGAATATTATTCTAATTAATATTTAGTTTATTAATCTTTTATATTTAATTATTTTTTATTGAAATTTGGGGTGTTACATGTGATATTTCTATATTTTACTCTCCTCGCGGTTCTTCTTCTCATTAAACATTATATTTATTTTGATTAGTTTGTTATAATTTTTCGGCTTATTTTTTTTTCCAAATCTCACTCTCCTCATCAAGTCATATTACTGAGTTTTACCTATATACTTAAATATTCTAAGAGTATTATTACAAAGTTAGGGGTGATTCATAAAACCCTAAAACATTTATTAAATTATAATCCAGTATCTTTTTATAAGATTCTATTTATTAATCTCCCTATTCTTAATCACAAAGAAGAGACTATGCAGGAAACTATTGAGCGTTTAAGCAAGGGGCTGGGTTCTGGCCAAGTGAATGGAGAAGACTACGTCCACAAAAGCTTTTTCTTGGAGACATTAATTAATAATCAACCTCTCAAGCAAATTAACATGAATTCAGATGTGAAAGGTAAAGGGAAAGTTGTATCTAATTCTGCTATTACTGTCGAGAACAATGGAAAGAAACTATCCTCAATACCATTCAAACTTGGATTCTTGAATGCCCAAAGTCCTAAAAGTGACAATCCCTCTGTGACTAAGAGCAACCCCTATGCACATCTTGTTCCCCTGTCGGCATTCAGGGCTCCTCTTGAGCCTCTGGTTGATGCCTTTGCTTAGGTTGCCTCTTCTTCAAATGCTGAGACAGTTAAAACCCATGTTACTCGCAGGATGAAAGAAATGATGCGATCTCAGCACGGCAAGGGTTAGTGCCTTTTGTTACGTGTTGTGCACGTGTGTTGCAAAGGGTAATTACTACGGTCCTAACAAGTCCGTGTAATAAGTTATCTCAAGACAGTGTTTGTCTAAGTTTGCGTTGTGTTTCAAACTGGTAACCCCTTCATGGCAGAAATCTTTTGTACTTTGTACCTTTTTCTTTTATTTAATAAAACAGTGTTACAGATCACTATAAAAACAGGTTAGCCTTGCAAAAAAACATTTATAAATGTATTATTTTATTTATAAAATGTATATTATAAATACCTCAAATTATTTATCAGACAGCTTTAGTGAGTCTCGAAATCATTTTATTAAACATCTTTCTCCTATTAAACAATTTATTAAATTATATTAATAATTTCTAACCCTTCTGGAATTGATCTTACAACTTTTCGAAATCATACTTGAAGGGTGTTCTCAAATATCTAAGGTACATGACCTTTTATTACATAGTAATATTTTTTTTCAAGAATAAATCTATATTGGCTATTGTTATATAGACCTTAATGTTTAAATTTGTTCTATAATTAAATGGCCTTTTAAACACCTTTGCCCTTTATTTATAATGATTTGAAATAAATTACTTACTTAACTTAAGAAAAAATAATTAAATCATTGGTGAACTTTGAAAATTGTTAAATATAATGATTAAATATCTTTAAACCCCACTAAATAAGTAAATTAGTCAAATAAATTATTATTAATTAATTAGTTAACTTAAACCTAGATTATTTAAATATATAATTGATTTAAACTTCATTCTTAGTTAACTAATAATTAACTTAAATCCCATTAATTAATAAAGTAAATTACCTTTAACATCAACATTAAAAATAATTAACTAACTTAAGAATCCTTAATAAAATAATTAATTAACATAAAAATCATTGCAAAAATAATAATTTATTTTAAATCTTCAATAAAATAATCAATTAGCTTTTAAATAATTTATTTTAAATAAAATATAATTAACATGAAGATAATATAATTAAACTGGTTTTTTTTTGTATAACAAACCGGTTTTTAAGGTGACCGCAAACACCTTTTTATTAAAACTAACAATAAAAAAACAATACGATACAGGTGACTGTAGTTGACAGTCAGCTACATTCAGTTTTTAAGTTAGACCGTCCACCACATACGGATTTTATAGTGTTCTGTCCACTCAACCTGTCTGGCTTAGAGCACTGGAGCTAGCTTAATTACTAGACTACAAGTTCCTCACTCTCCACCCAAGGAGAGATTGAGTACATTACATACTTCACATGTAGGAGTCTCCACTCAGGGAGCACTTAGTTACATTGCTATACATATAATTACATCGCTTACAAAAATAAAATCAACCCAGCTAGAAAGGTACTACAATATAGATGCACTAAGTAGCTAAGCACAGAGTAAGCAAGCTATGACATGGGCTGTAATACCTAACCATACCGTTGTAGCATAAAAGATGGTACGAAAACACTCAGCTACAACAGACTTGCTCGAGCACCACACCATCAAAAAGGACAGCACTGGGCTCGAGAGAAACATTGCATCCCTAGCTACTACCATGAGATGTGACCTGGATGTTGAACTAGCAATATGATGAACAAGATAAGCCAAGCTCAAGAACATGAACATGAACGTGAAAACATCACCATATAGCCAGTAAAACATAACAACAAACTGTGAACAACGGTAAGTAAAAAGAGCATCAACACCTATAGATCGCCATGTTTGGAGCAAAGTTTCCCATGTTAGTAATGAATAAGCACTGTTGCATTAATTAGGGTGTCCATCACTATTACCTAACCAATTCAGCACGCAGGCCATCTCTAACCTCAAAAATTACATCACCACTACATCAACCTTTAAGTATTCAAGACCCACATACAACAAAATAACCAATTCAAGACGAACTGCCAGCGCATCGTCCATCACAAGCGCACCGTTTATACCAACAAACGCCATCAACAAGACGGTAACCAAACAATTTCAAGTAAGGGTTATCGTGCTAAAGACAGAGAGCTTCTTAACCATTTATAGCATACATGGAAGGTAAGGAAACCAGTACACTGAAATGAAGCATGGTGCAGTCGCAAAATAACCGTTGTGATGATCCAAACAAATGCACAGGAGACTCCGCGAAATGATTAGCAACAACAAACAACAAGTCGTAACAAAGCAGAGCAAACCAAAAAACCATTGCATCGTTCTTCACCGAAATCCCCAAAAGATTACAGACCGTCACGGACCCATTGACAAATGTAAGACAACATCGGTCATTTATAACCAGGCAATGAGACTGAACGTAGTCACTTGGATGCTTGATATCGCACATTATGGGCCAACAGAAGGTCAGAAAGCTTCAAAAATCTCTGTAAAGACAGAACATGAAGTTCATGGAGGTAGATCTGGACACTACATTGAATGATGCAGGCTGTAGCGGGATTGAAGAGAAAAAGGTGGATGGAGGTGGAAATTAAGTCGAGAGCTTGAAGTAGCGTTCAAATCCAATCTGATCTGAAATTGGCTTTGGAGAATGGAGTTTTGGTGACAATGACCTTATTTCAATATTAATTGATTATAAAATATATACTAACACCTTTATCTAGAATATATATATACACACACTCTTATGCAGGATTTATATATAGGAATTATTACTAAAGACTGTACAGTTTTAAAGATGTTAGAGATTCAGAATTCAAAGATATTTCAAGACTCGTGAGTATTCAAGATTACAAGGGTTCAGTATAAATATAGTTATAGAGTCTAGATTATGTAAGACTCTGAATAGCACTTCAGGTTCAAATTCAAAATAATTTCAAATTCTGTTTTTCAATTTTTGATATCAAATTTTGTTTTCAGATTCTATCTTCAATCTTTATCTTCTCTATTTTACTTTCTATTTTAAATTGAGTTTAAAATTGATTTTTATAAGTTTATACTTTATAAGTTTTATATATTTATACTTTATGCTTACATAGTTTTAAACTTTATAATTTTATAATTATGTTTATATAGTTTATATTTATGTTTCTATATGATTTTCAAATGTTTATTTATAATACAATATTTTAATTCAAGAATTTCCAGAATTATATATATCAAAATACTTGAAAAATGCTCAAAAATCAATTTTGTACCAAGTGTATGTCGACATATAACTGTCATGTTTTCAAAATTGAAAGGAAGTGTCTTTCCACTATTTGTGACGGTTTTGAGACATTGCAAACTTTCACACATTATAAAAAGGGGCTGATTTCGAATTTTTAATTACTTCTTCTCTAACTTCATTCCTTTTTATTACACCATTATTTCTTATCATTTTTATGATTTCTACACCTATACTCTGCCGAATTCAATTCTTTCTTCATTAATCTTCTTCTCTTTACACTCTCTACTGATTACTCTCTGAATCAAGTGCTATTGAGGAGTTATAGGGCTATTTGTAATTGTTTGGGTTGAGTAAAGTAATTGATGGTATCCCTTGTAGCCGTGAAATCAAGGACGGGTAATCGGTGGTATCTCTTGTAGCCGTGAAATCAAGGACAGTTAATCAGTGGTATCCCTTGTAGCCGTGAAATCAAGGATGAGTAATTGGTGGTATCCCTTGTAGCCGTGAAATCAAGGAGGTTAGAATCGTTGGTGTAACAACCCGTATTTTGAATAACATGTTATAACGTAAATCAGGGCAGAATTAATTAATAAAACCTAAATCAAGGGAAACGGGCTATGTCATTGCGTTCGTCTTGGAAAAATACGCGAAATAGAGTCCGAGTTTTCGAGAATCGGAGTCCGTATGACCCAGTTATGGCCCATAGAAGTTTTCAGAAAATTTCAAGTTCAAATTTCAAATCTGGAGCCAAACAGACTGGGCGGGAAAATTTCCCGCCCAGGCCCCAAGTCGACTGGGGAGTCGACTTGGGAGTCGACACCCCTGTCGACTGCCCAGTCAACACCCCTGTCGACTTGGGTGGTCGGCCAGTCTAGCCTGGTGCACCTGTTTTGGCTCCTGGGTCATGTTTTGTTGGCTAGTGACGTGAATTGATGGCTCAGATCTAAACTAGGGTTAATCCTATGGCCTAAACTAACCTAAACTTCTATAAAAAGACCCTAAGACCTAGCCTAAACCCTCATCAATCATTCCTACAACTAAACTATGCCAAAATGTTTCTTGATCATGGCCTCCATCGTCATATCATGGCCTCCATCCTCTTCATGAAAGTTTGAGTGTCCTAAGCTAGTAAAAGAGCCTCCTTTCTTCATCAAAACAAGGATCTTTCTTCATACAAATCAAAGGAGCCTCTTGTTTCTCAAGACAACTTGTAGCTTGTATACATTTGGGGGGGTTTTAGAGTTGCTAGTGGCTTCGTCTCAATATTATTTTATTTTATAAGTCTTCATAGCATTGAAAGCCCTATTCTACTCTTAGATTCTAACTATGAAGTTAAATATGACATGTTGCAAGTTTGAGTTTGGGCCAAAGTATGATTTGTGCTTTGATTCTATCATGTTATGCATAGATTTATTCTATGCATGTTTGTAAAGCTATCACCTTGACTTTGTGCATAGAAAGCTATGAACTTTGATTTGAAATGTTGCATAAAGCAACATAGAAACTCTCATAAACCTTATGTTAACTTGCATATGATGTTATATGCGAATCACTTGCTATCATCCCATGTTATTTATGGCCATGTTTCATCTATTTTGCTAAAGTTGATATCATGCATGTTTTGAGGCCTATAATGTAATATGCAAGTTTATGAACACATTTGCCTCATATGCCACCATGTTTAACTTGTGGCCAAACCTTAAGCCCTCATGTTCCTTAATATGCTTGTGGCCAAATCACCCTTATGCTATTATGCATGCTTGTGGCCAAAATCACCCTTATGCTATTTGATATGTTTGAGGCCAAGTCACCTTTTATGCTATCATACATGTTGAGGCCATATGCTAGTATGTTGAACCCCTTTTGGCCTTAAATATCACCATGTTTGACTTGTGATAGACTTTGCCACCTTATGCCCACTTTGTCATATTGTTATGTTCCCTCTTTGATCTATTTGCGTCGATACGAATTTACGTGCGATGGGAATACGTTATGGGTAGTTGGGCAAACTTAAATAACAGGAGAACATGACTTGAAAATATGACATGAAAGTTTGACATGTGATTATGCTTGGAACATGAACATGAACTTGGACATGACTTCTAGAAAATATGAGAATGGCCAACTCGAGGTTGGGTTGAGCTTGTAGCATAAATCTACCCGGAACCGACCGGCTTAACTAGTGGCTACAAACAATAGGACCCAATGTGAGTAGTTGGTCATGTCGCACTTGAAACCCGAGGTTAGACTAAGTTGTGGTGTAAAGCTACCCGGACCCGCCCGGCTTAACTAGTAACCACAACAAAGTCTAATGTGAGAGGTTGGGGTGCATTAAGTTAATTAATGCCACATGGTAGGGTTAAGTCATGGACTACTGGAATACTTAACCAATTAAACACGATGGATTGGTAGGGTTAAGTCATGGACTAATTGAATATACTTAACCAATTAAACACGATGGATTGGTAGGGTTAAGACATGGATTACTTGAATACTTAACCAATTAAACCCGATGTATTGATAGGGTTAAGTCAAGAACTGCTTGAATACACTTGACCAACTCAATACATGGTTAGGATAGGGTTAACCACACTTAACCCGCTTGAAATCCTAGTTACGTGGTCCTTTTCAGCAGTAAACCATTTGGAAGTATCATGGGTACCCTGGACTAGGCTAGGGTGGGGCACGATTAATGAACTGATTGTAAGAGACCAAAAGAGACGGCTGAAGGGTGCACCGGTTGTTCAGGCGGACCATGGTCGTGCACATTAAGTCCGGAGTTGAACATGGGCACCAGTAGGTTTAGACTGTGCGTGCTTGAATTGTGTCTGTGGTTTACACCTTAGGGCTGGATACACCCTAGGGTGGACCTTGCACAGTTAACTACATTCCACGATTAAGTCGTATGACACCGATACACGACGAGTTAGGCTTATAGGGAGCCGATCGACTAGACCGAGTAGTTGGACCTTGATTTAGGTCACCTCATGATATTGGGCCAGCCTTGGGCCAAGGGATCATTTCTTGTTTATACTTGACACGGAATGGAATACTAGTACACACCTGGTGCAACTTAACCTTGTATATGTGATGCCACACTTGATCTATCTTGTTAACTTTTCCCCATGCCAGTTATCATCCTATGTTTCATCTCTGTTGTGCATGTCCAGTTAACTTTATTAATTTTTATACTAATAGTAGGTAGGACTTACCAGTCTTTTTGACTGACCCGTTTTCTTTCGCCTCTTTTCTTCCGTTTCCCCCCCAGGTTCTCAGGGTGGGAACACTAGCACCTAGCTGGATCTTTAGCTTGCTTACTGGATAGCTCATGAACGGTTTGGACTTGAGCTCGCTATCGCTTACCACATCTACTTTGGGGATAGTTTACTTTATGTTATTTCCAGTTTTCAGTTTATGTTTTCTAGACTTGTAGTAGTTGGAAAATAATGACTCGGTACTTTGATGTAATTTGACTATGGTTTTGAAATAGTAATTTTATCCGCTGCTTTACTTACTCTGTTTTACTTATATTGTTCTGTCTTGTGATATCTTCATGCATGTTTACCTCGTTTAACGCCCCTCCAAAGCCAGTGCACTTGCAAGAGTGACATTGGTGGAGGTGGGGTGTTACATTTGGTATCAGAGCATAAGGTTTACAAGATCTGAGCAAAAGGTTTTTTTTTAAAACTTACCTTTTGAAAAACTATTTTCAAAACCAACTAAGTATTTTCCAAGAAAAGTCTAGTTTATTTTAAAAAGGCTATTCCCCAAAAGCCATTAGCACTATCCTTTGTTTCCTCGTTCTCAATCTATCTTTTTCTTCGTTTCAGTATGGCCGATAATTTTTCCATTCTGGAGGGCGTACCAGTACCTATTTGGTTCAGAAGGTACATGGAGGCAAGGGCGAAGGAAGCCGGCCCCGCGAACATTCCTCCTCCTTCCCCCGCGAACATTCCTCCTCCTCCCGAAGCTGAGGTTCCTCCTCCTCCTCCTCAGCATCCGCAAACGGATTTCTCCAAGATTTGCAAGGACTTTAAGGCGATGGGTGGCAAGAATTTTGATGGGATGGAGACTTTTGTTGAGGCAAGAAACTGGTTGAAGGAAACTGAAGACCTCTTTGCTATCTTTGATATAGAAGACCGTAGGAAAGTTCTGTTAGCTGTATGGCTGTTGAAAAGGGAAGCTGCATATTGGTGGGTAGTCACCACCACTACTAGGCCAATTCAGACTTGGGATGACTTTAGGAGAAGGTTTAGACTGAGGTTTCTATCATCGACAGAAGAGAACCCTCAGATGGAGAGGTTCCTATCTCTAAAGCAAGGGGACATGACAGTTAGGGAATACGTGGATACGTTTAACCAACTTGATCGGTTCGGTCTAGACTTGATTAACACAACTCAGAAAAAGGCCCTACGCTTTGCTCTAGGATTAAATCAGCCATTGCGCGGTTTGGCCATGTCTCATATATCCATGGGGGCGACTTTTGATAGTTTGGTAAATATGGCCCTGCTTCAAGAGGAAGATAAGAGTGGCAAGAAGAAGGTCAAGGCAAATGAGTCTCAAGGCGAGAAGGTAGATTCCGGAAAAGGAGGCAAGAACAACAACAGTAAGGACAACAAGTCAAGAGAAAGGAGGAAGTGCAACTTCTGTGGGATCGTTGGACACAAAGCCAAAGATTGTAGGAAGAAGAAGAGGAAGTTGGGAGAATGCTTTCATTGTGGAGAGTCTGGACACTATAGCAAGGATTGCCCCAAGAAGCAAGGGCAAGGGCAGACTCAGTGAGCAGGACCTTCTGGAGGGCAAGTGCATGCTCTCAACACTGCTCCAGTTCAGGACCGAGGTAGTATTTCTGTAGAAAGCCTTGTTTACATTTCTGATTTCCTTGTTCATACCTTATTTGATTCTAGCGCATCGCATAGTTTTATTTCTGATCTTGTTGAAAGTTTGCACCTAAGTACTAGTCTAGTTGAGAATCCCGTTAGTGTTTCAAATCCAATTGGGGGTTCCGCCCATCTATCTGTGATTTGTGTGGATTTGAAGATTTCTATCGTGAGCATAGAATTCATGTGTAATGCTTACGTTCTCGGGTTTATGGGATACGGGTTGATTTTGGGCATGGGTTGGTTGTCCAGTTATGGATCCATTCTTGACTTCGAACATAGGGTCGCGAGGCTCAAGACTCGCCTCGGTAATACCCTCAAAATCTCGTGTGACCTTTACGGTTCCGTCATGATTAGTTATCTAGAATCCCTTGGCACCTTTATTAGGAATTTGTAATCCAATCGAGTAGTGTTCGCCACTAAGGCGGATAGTCCATTCCACTTAAGCATGGGTTATAGAAATCACCATAGTAAGTACATTCAGTAACATGGATTGACATTTGTTTTCAAGAGATAGTTATTCTGCGTGGAATACCGTATAGTATAAAAACGAGAGCCAGGATTCACTAACGAATTTTGGAAAGCTTGCATGAAACCATGAGCACGCAGTTATGTTTAAGCCAAGTATTTTAGGAAAAGAATAAGTGGAAGTGGAACGAGAGGCAACGGTGAAATGAGTTCTAACTCATATTTTGGAAATAAGAATTAAGAACTACGGAATTGTGAAGTTAAAAGACGGTCAAGGCACGATGGGATTAAGCACAAGAAAATGCGGCTTAGAAGATTGAAGACTAGATACGCGCATTATATCTCTTTCTAAGAGTATATCCTTGATCCCTATTAGAGCTAACTTGCATGCTATCTTTTAAGTATATCCTCTCGGTCCTATTCTAAATCTTAGTTCTGTCGCAAACCCCATAAGGAGTATGACTCGCCTGTTTGTGATATATAGTTGGGATGAAGATGTCCATTAAGTTGACCAAACTATTTAGGCTATTACATCCATTGGAGGTCCCACAATGGAAGTGGGAAAGTATCTCTATGGATTTTGTGGATGGATTGCCTAGGTCAAGGAAAGGGAATACGAACATATGGGGCATAGTTGATAGACTTACGAAGAGCGCCCATTTTACTCTGGTGAAGAACGAGAGGACCGCATCATGGCTAGCATCTGTTTATCTTTGAGAGATAGTGCGATTGCATGAAGTTCCTTCTAGCATAGTTAGCAATCGTGACCCAATTCTCGCTAGCCAGTTCTGGAATAGTTTGCAAGAAGCGATGGGTACACAATTGAATCTAAGTACAGCCTATCACCCTCAGACGGATGGCCAAACCTAAAGGGTGAATAGAGTGCTAGAAGACCTTTTGAGGCTTTGTGTTCTTGACTTTGGTGGTACTTGGGAAGACCACCTCCCTCTTGTAGAGTTTGCTTATAATAATAGCATCAAGCTAGCATAGGGATGGCACCATTTGAAGCTCTGTATGGGAGGCCGTGTAGGTCACCATCTTGTTGGTGGGAGACAACGGATAGGCTTATACTAGGGCCCGATATGATACGGGACACATCCGAGAAAGTTGAATTGGTGAGAAGACGGATGAAACGACCCAAGACAGACAGAAATCTTATGCTGACAAGCGAAGGACAGATTTGGAATTCGAAGTTGGAGATATGGTTTTCGTGAAGGTTTCTCCTTTGCGAAACGTGGTTCGTTTTAGAGCAGTTGGAAAGATAGCACCAAGGTTCGTAGGACCCTTCCCTATCATAGAGAGAATTGGGAAGATGGCTTATTAGGTGGAATTGCCCGAGAAGCTGGCCGGAGTTCACAATGTTTTTCATGTCTCACATCTCCGAAAGTGCCTACATGAGTCAGCCAAGGTAGTTGAACCAAGTATTCTTGAAGACACGGAGGTATAGAAAGAGGCGACCTTGAGGCGAGCTCTGATCCGTATCTTGGGAACGGAGATCAAGAAGCTGAGGAATCGAGAAGTCAAGTTAGTAAAGTGAAGCCGAAAAGGACGCAACTTGGGAAACCGAGGAGAAGATGCGCGCGCTTCACCCATTTCTTTTTGAAGGTACATTCTCGATCTCTTTTCCTAGCCAGCATATCTTTCTTTCACTATCCATGTTTATCTTGTTATCTCGTTAACCTTGTCATGAGAACCTTAGGTAGAAACCCTTTGGATGAAACATGTATTTGAAACATGTTATGCTTGATGTTTGCAAGTGGTTGCAAGTGTTTGCAAGTGGATACTCGTGGATGCATGTTACACCTTAGGCACTAAGATCGGCTCACACACTTTCATATTGCATATGCATGAGTGCTTATACTTATTCATGGATGAAACTTGTTATGTTATCACGTGGATGTTGCATATGGATGAATGTTATGTGCAATCATATAGAGATTATGAATTATGTTAGGAATTTGCATACATATGGACCCATTTCACTAACAAACTTTGCATTAAGGAGGTTTACTGAATCAGTAACCGCCTGATTCTCGCATTAGATAAGTACATATACACACACCTTTGCATATGTTCATACAGCATTTAGAATCTTTTAAGGAAAATGACTGCTCATGGATGATGTTTTGAGTAGATGGATGATGGATGGTAGGATACGTTCTTCCTAACTTGAAGATTTCAGGGACGAAATCCTTTGAGGTGGGGAGAATGTAACAACCCGTATTTTGAATAACATATTATAACGTAAATCAAGGCAGAATTAATTAATAAAACCTGAATCAAGGGAAACGGGCTATGCCATTGCGTTCGCCTCGGAAAAATACGCGAAATAGAGTCCGAGTTTTCGAGAATCGGAGTCCGTATGACCCAGTTATGGCCCATAGAAGTTTTCAGAAAATTTCAAGTTCAAAATTCAGTTCAAATTTCAAATCTGGAGCCAAACAGACTGGGCGGGAAAATTTCCCGCCCAGGCCCCAAGTCGACTGGTGAGTCGACTTGGGAGTCGACACACCCCAGGCTGTGTCGACTGCCCAGTTGACACCCCTGTCGACTTGGGTGTTCGGCCAGTCTAGCCTGGTGCACCTGTTTTGGCTCCTGGGCCATGTTTTGTTGGCTAGTGACGTGAATTGATGGCTCAGATCTAAACAAGGGTTAATCCTATGGCCTAAACTAACCTAAACTTCTATAAAAAGACCCTAAGACCTAGCCTAAACCCTCATCAATCATTCCTACAACTAAACTATGCCAAAATGTTTCTTGATCATGGCCTCCATCTTCGTATCATGGCCTCCATCCTCTTCATGAAAGTTTGAGTGTCCTAAGCTAGTAAAAGAGCCGTCTTTCTTCATCAAAACAAGAATCTTTCTTCACACAAATCAAAGGAGCCTCTTGTTTCTCAAGAAAACTTAGAGCTTGTATACATTTAGGGGGTTTTTAGAGTTGCTAGTGGCTTCGTCTCAATCTTATTTTATTTTATAAGTCTTCATAGCATTGTAAGCCCTATTCTACTCTTAGATTCTAACTATGAAGTTAAATATGACATGTTGCAAGTTTGAGTTTGGACCTAAGTATGATTTGTGCTTTGATTCTATCATGTTATGCATAGACTTATTCTATGCATGTTTGTAAAGCTATCACCTTGACTTTGTGCATAGAAAGCTATGAACTTTGATTTGAAATGTTGCATAAAGCAACATAGAAACTCTCATAAACCTTATGTTAACTTGCATATGATGTTATATGTGAATCACTTGCTATCATCCCATGTTATTTATGGCCATGTTTCATCTATTTTGCTAAAATTGATATCATGCATGTTTTGAGGCCTATAATGTAATATGCAAGTTTATGAACACATTTGCCTCATATGCCACCATGTTTAACTTGTGGCCAAACCTTAACCCCTCATGTTCCTTAATATGCTTGTGGCCAAATCACCCTTATGCTATTATGCATGCTTGTGGCCAAAATCACCCTTATGCTATTTGATATGTTTGAGGCCAAGTCACCTTTTATGCTATCCTACATGTTGAGGCCATATGCTAGTATGTAGAACCCCTTTTGGCCTTAAATATCACCATGTTTGACTTGTGATAGACTTTGCCACCTTATGCCCACCTTGTCATATTGTTATGTTCCCTCTTTGATCTATTTGCGTCGATACGAATTTACGTACGATGGGAATACGTTATGGGTAGTTGGGCAAACTTAAATAACATGAGAACATGACTTGAAAATATGACATGAAAGTTTGACATGTGATTATACTTGGAACATGAACATGAACTTGGACATGACTTCTAGAAAATATGAGAATGGCCAACTCGAGGTTGGGTTGAGTTTGTAGCATAAATCTACCCGGAACCGACCGGCTTGACTAGTGGCTACAAACAATAGGACCCAATGTGAGTAGTTGGTCATGTCGCACTTGAAACCCGAGGTTAGACTAAGTTGTGGTGTAAAGCTACCCGGACCCGCCCGACTTAACTAGTAACCACAACAAAGTCTAATGTGAGAGGTTGGGGTGCATTAAGTTAATTAATGCCACATGGTAGGGTTAAGTCATGGACTACTGGAATACTTAACCAATTAAACATGATGGATTGGTAGGGTTAAATCATGCACTACTTGAATATACTTAATCAATTAAACACGATGGATTGGTAGGGTTAAGACATGGATTACTTGAATACTTAACCAATTAAACCCGATGTATTGATAGGGTTAAGTCATGAACTGCTTGAATACACTTGACCAACTCAATACATGGTTAGGATAGGGTTAACCACACCTAACCCGCTTGAAATCCTAGTTACGTGGTCCTTTTCAGCAGTAAACCACGTGGAAGTATCATGGGTACCCTGGACTAGGCTAAGGTGGGGCACGATTACTGGACAGATTGTAAGAGACCAAAAGAGACGGCTGAAGGGTGCACCGGTTGTTCAGGCGGACCATGGTCGTGCACATTAAGTCCGGAGTTGAACATGGGCACCAGTAGGTTTAGACTGTGCGTGCTTGAATTGTGTCTGTGGTTTACACCTTAGGGCTGGATACACCCTGGGGTGGACCTTGAACAGTTAAGCCGTATGACACCGATACACGACGATTTAGGCTTATAAGGAGCCGATCGACTAGACCGAGTAGTTGGACCTTGATTTAGGTCACCTCATGATATTGGGCCAGCCTTGGGCCAAGGGACCATTTCTTGTTTATACTTGACACGGAATGGAATACTAGTACACACCTGGTGCAACTTAACCTTGTATATGCGATGCCACACTTGATCTATCTTGTTAACTTTTCCCCATGCCAGTTATCATCCTATGTTTCATCTCTGTTGTGCATGTCCAGTTAACTTTATTAGTTTTTATACTAATAGTAGGTAGGACTTACCAGTCTTTTTGACTGACCCGTTTTCTTTCGCCTCTTTTCTTCCGTTTCCCCCCCAGGTTCTCAGGGTGGGAACACTAGCACCTAGCTGGATCTTTAGCTTGCTTACTGGATAGCTCATGAACGGTTTGGACTTGAGCTCGCTATCGCTTACCACATCTACTTTGGGGATAGTTTACTTTATGTTATTTCCAGTTTTCAGTTTATGTTTTCTAGACTTGTAGTAGTTGGAAAATAATGACTCAGTACTTTGATGTAATTTGACTATGGTTTTGAAATAGTAATTTTATCCGCTGCTTTACTTACTCTGTTTTACTTATATTGTTCTGTCTTGTGATATCTTCATGCATGTTTACCTCGTTTAACGCCCCTTCCAAAGGCAGTGCACTTGCAATAGTGACATTGGTGGAGGTGGGGTGTTATAGTTGGTATCCCTTGTAGCCGTGAAATCAAGGAGGTTGTAATTGGATATTGATATAGTAATGAAACTCTGCACAATCCAGCGTTGTGAAGGACTCGACATAGAAGTAATTCCGAACTAGTATAAAATCTGGTGTGTTCTTTCCTTTTCTGCGTGTTTGAATCTGTGTCTGTGATTGTCTTTGTGGTGTTTGATCCATATAGTAGTTCACATAAGTTTTAGATTTTGTTTAAATTCTCAAAAACACTATTCACCCCACCCCTACTGTTTGTTTTGCCTTAACGATCCATTCCGCAATCCTTAACAATTGGTTTTGGAGCTATACCCACGATGACGAAAACATGTTTGAGCAGATTAGAAAAGGAAGGAAATGGAGTTGTGGAGAGTGAAAGGAGAGGGAGTTGTAGTGCAGTAAAAAAATGATGAAAAAACGAAGAAGGGGGAAAAAGAACATGTCGCCATTAACAGGCATAGCTCCAAAACAATTGATTTATCAATCTTTTGCTATAATTGAACTAGTTAATAAATATTTAAACATTGTTCAAATTGAAACTTAGCAGCCGTAATGGTACTTAAAAAGTTACCATTTATTCTCATATGTGAATGTTATATCCATTACGACCAAGCTTCCCACCTTCTAGCACTCAACAATTGACAACCAATAGTTAATTCATTATTAGCCCGCATACTTATTAATTCTAATCATTAACTTTTCACTTGTTAAGTACAACATAAGAATTTAATCTACTAAATAGATGTCCAAAATAATCTATTCAATTTAACTCATTTTAATCTTGTTTTACTCAGCTAAATAAATAAACAGTTAAGGTATGATTAAATTCAACGATGCTAATTTCTAAAATAACATAATTAAATTACGATTATATGATTATCTCATGAATTTATACATAGCTAAACCTATTAACAAATCATATTATAGTATTTCACTCGTTAATATAAGTCCAATTCAAAAATCCAATTTTCGATCGGATTTTATACGAACAACTCATCCCATTTTAATTAATTAAAGTAAACAAGCATACATGTGATTTCTTACCTTGAACAAAATAAAGCCGGCTAAGCAGCATAAACCTAACCCATAAATCTCCTTCATATTCCCTCCATCATTAGAAAAAAACCTTATTCTAGGCTCCTAAAATGATGGTGCATGTGTGCATCTTATACCATTTGAGGTCAGCAATTTCACCTTATGACATCAACCATGAGTCTCCCTTGTCATGAGTTCCCAACTGCACCCATCCATGACCACTCCGACCACCCTGATCAAATCATGACACCCTTATTTTGAGCTGCTGCATGCAAAAATTTCCCTTTCAAAACTCAATCTAGCTCCACCATATTCTAACTCCAACTGCGTCTTACCCTAAAAAACTCGAATTCGTCCTCTAGATGGCCAGTTGTTGCTCAAATTTAAAAAAGTATCTGGATCCTTAATCCAGCTCGCACATTCAAACACCTAGGGCAATACTAGACCCAAAACCAAGCAACCCTTTATTGTTTTGGTTTTTGCTAGAAAATGTAGAGAGAAGGGAATGAGGAAATTGTTGGAAAAGTAAACGAACGAAAAATGTTGAATTTTCAAATTTTATGAACATATGTTATTTCACTCTCAAGTTGAACCAAGTCCATAAGTAAGGAAAAGTTTCCAATTTCATCAAATTTTACTAGCAATTTGTCAATTTACTATTTTTTATTTTTAATTTAATTCAAAAATATTTTAAAAAGTATGATTTTCGATATTCCGCTGCATGATATCATGTTCAGGTACGAACCGCGAAGGACATAATTAAAATATAGTCGTGCACCAAAATATGGCATGATCACAAATTAACAATGATATACACCAGTTTTTATTCTATGGAAATTTTGAAGCAATGTCATTTGACCAAAATAGTTAAACGAAAAATTTATATATTTCACAAATTAGAAATCATATAAAAATCCATTAATTCATAAAACAAATACGTTATCAAAAATTAAATAACTTGATTTCGTTTCTTACTATTTGAAAACTATTAATTGAGTATTTAAGATTAATTAAATATTCCAAAATAAAATGATAAAATTTCAAGTCCTTACATTCTGACCATTAAAAGAATTTCATCCCCAGAACTTCATTCCCATCCGGCCAAGTAAACAAACCCCATAAGTAATTTATAAGCTCACACGATCTAAACAGCTCATCTATATGTAATATCTGATTTGACCACTTACTTGAATTTATTAACTCACCCCAAAAACATTGGATCATGCCTACTAAGCTAAAACCCGACACAACAAATCCTGTTACTCCTTCCCTCAATCATTTAAAAAGAAAACCTGCTACTTATTCCTGAAACATCATACGTGAGTTCCTAATTTCACCTTATAACATCACATATGAGTTCCTAATTTCACCCAACCAGCACCACTCTAGCCATCTTGATCAAATAGTGACTCCATTAATTTGAGTTGCTATAGGGGAAAACCGCCCCTTCCAAAATTTGACTCCGATCCACCAGATTCTTCCTCCAGCTATGCCTTAATGTAACCACCAAGAATTTTTTTCATTTGAGTTATAAGCATTTAATTTGATATAAGTATTTAGTAAATGTGTTTTTATTAGTAAAAACCTTCTTTGAATTAATAATAAATAAAGAGAAAATTTATTTTTAAATTTGTTTTATATAAGTATATAGTTTACTTGAAAATGTGACTGAAATACAATTCTCCCATTTTCAGCTTTTTGTTGAATAACTAATTGTTAAATATTGTAGTATTTTTATTTTCTTTAAAAGAACTTGTAAAATGTTACAACATTTTCAGTTAGGAAATGTAAATAATAAGTGTTTAAAGAATATAAATTATATTTAAGTTTCAAATAAAAATGATGGTTTGACATAAAATGTGTAAATACTGATTTAGTACAATGATTAGTTTATTATCCGAGATGACATGAAATGACTTAGTTGTGATGACTTCTGTAACGACCTACAATTTCAACCACTTCAAGTTAATAATTAACCAACTCAAATAGTTTGAAACTACAGATTTTAATATCTAGCAGTGTAAATAAATATTATGCAACAATACAAAATTTTAATTTATACAATGCTATCATACTACATCAATAAATACAGAAACAACGAAAAACCAAATACAGACTTTAATATCTAGCAGTGTAAATAAATATTATGCAACAATACAAAATTTTAATTTATACAATGCTATCATACTACATCAATAAATACAGAAACAACGAAAAACCAAATACAGACTAATACATGAGTAAATGACTGAAATATAATCGATGGAATATACGAAGCTATATGACTGGACTCCAGCGAATCTGAAGCTCTAAGATATAAATCTCCAAAGTTGAAATACTCAGGATGATCTGAGCATAAAACAAAATAAAACACTCAAGTTATTACTAACATTCTAATACAAGTGAATTAACTCAAATGGTTTTAAAAGTAGATTTTTTTTATAAAAAAAAATTAAAATATTTTTCAACGCTATATTATGATTGTTTTTTAAGATATATGTTTTAAATTAATTTTGATATTTTATGTTTAAAATTTCAAATCTATTTAATATTCCAATTTTAATTATATTTGATATTATATTTTAAATACTAATAGTATATACTTTTTATTTGTAGCTTGATATATTTTATATTATTTGTGCTATATTTATTACTCTTTTATTTATTATTCTATATTTTTTGGTTTAGATTTTTAAATTTATGTTATATATTGATTTTGGTTATATAATATATATTTAAGCTTAAATTATTTTGATAATTTTTCTTTGGTGATTTATATATAAAACTCTCTTGTACAATGTTAGACAGTTTTCCAAAGTTCCAAATTAAATTATTAAGTTTTATATTTCCAAATCAACTTTATAAGAAAAAATTCAAAATTTATACTAAGATCATATCGACATGATCAAACTTAGTATGTCGACATACTAGCCGTTTTCTCAAATTTCAAATTGACTTGAAACATCTTTTCGTCATACCCTTCGCGAATGCACATTTCTCTTCTCTTTTATAAACAAGGAGTTGTAATTTCGATTTTTAATTAATGTTTCATCTTCTTCTTCACCCCTTTTCTTCTCCGTCATTTCTAATTATAATCCTAACTATACTCTGCTAAATTTTCAAGTAAATAAATCTATTTCTATGTATTTTTTGATTCTCCACCATCCTCTCCACAATTTATCAAGATAAAAGTGCAGTAATCAGAGTTATAGGGCAATTATAACCATGATAGCAAGATCTGACTGCATTGCTTTCTAAAATCTACAAAAATATACATAAAAGACTGTGACTTGTTGGCCCGTAAATCAAGTTGGGTTTGATTGTACCCCAAAAGTAATTGGGTGCGACATGTTGGCCCGGAAATCAAGTTAGTTATGCCTAGATGTTGAGATTTTGTAGGGTTGTCTCCTTGTAGCCTTGAAATCAAGGAGTGTAATAGATTTTGAAGTTATTAAAATTTGTATAGGTTTTGGTGTGGGACTGTATGTAGGGTAACTCCGAACCAGTACAAAATACGACGAATTCCTTCCTTTACTTTATTGCTTTTTACTGTTCTTAATTATATTATGATTTCTGTGATATCTGTGATAAATCTATGATTATTTGCTTATATACAAGTATAATTGAAGTAATTCAAAACTATTCATATGAATCCCACAAACACTATTTGTCCCTCTCTAGTGTTAGGGTTGCCTTAAGATTCACTTATGTTGCATCCACCAGTAGTATCGGGAAATTGGTTTTCATAATCTGATTTTCGAAAAAAGAAATTTACGTTATTTATTTTTGATAAGATTATTAACATAGGGACATGTCGCAAAATCATTATTACGACTGCCCATACCTCATGCACAAACTATAGAGAAAAGTGCACTACATGACGTGCCAGGCCAATATGGAGTGATCATCAAGGAAAGTAAATCGAAACAGAACCCGTCGTATAACTCATAACACAAGGATAATATATATTAGCAAAATATACAACAAGATATAGTAATGAAGCATAACAAAGCAGAAAATTCCGTCTCTATAAAATCTCAGGAAATCAAGTACAAAATACCTCAATAACTGAATATCTGAATACATTAAGACTCACTACATCCCTCATCAGAGTAGATAAGAAGCAGAAAAGCAGAAATCATCCAGACAATAATGTAATAAGGAAAGTAGTGCGCCAGCCTCCTGCTCGCCATTACACAACATCAACGCCACAAAACATGTTACCTACTACTCAGTCTACTCATTAGCATCGTCAATGAGCATTCCGAGGTAATAAAAGGAGACATAAAACCTTGAATCAGACAATAGTCTAGTGTGAGCGATAAAAGACTATCAATAATTATACTTGATATTGTGATAGTAGACAGTTCAGGTCTCACCTGAGCCGTCCCTACAACCAAAGAGTTAACACATAATAATTACATTATAATAAGCTACATGAACACACAGAATATACACTAGTCAAAATAGGATTCCCAATCTAGCTTCTTTTCAATATCCAACGGTGATAGCCTAACAAGATAAGATAGAAGAGAGAACACACAAGAAACTGTAACATTCATAACAAGTAATAACTTAGCTATCATTGACTAAAGCCTGGAATACGTTGATATCGAATGATTGAGCATTGTCATCCCTCAAGGGATAGTGGAAACCGTGGTTCTAGTTGGACTGTCGTGTTTGCAGAATCTATAGTTCAAAACGTTTTCCTTCAGGACCCAAGTGTCCAGCAACTAAGCGGAGCTACCCAAGGTACTTGATCCTTCCCGATCCTTATAGGTGTCCATACATACCCCTTCTTTAAACCTATAGAATCCTTCACACCATCAGCAATTCCTTGGCTCTTCCAATCACATGAGTTATCCCTAACTCATTTAGGTCTCGAGTCAATCGATTATCTGCAGCCTCATCCACATTGAGTTGCTCATCACATTTGCCCTCAACCACTTCATCTAGTTTCACAATCGAAGAGCATAGACCCTCTAAACACACAACTTCCATCTCATAGAAGCTATCACCATGTAAAGACAACCAATGCACTCCAGAAGACCCCCATTCATTACGGCCAGAGTCTCAACGCCCCACTCTACCATTTGATGGGTAGGTATTGATCCATCCTCTTGGCCAATTTTTGGCTAAGTGTTGGAACATTGCACTCCCATCATTGAGTACTTCCCTCCGGTCCAATTTCGATGTGACGACCCCAAATCCCGTACTGACGGTGACAAGGGTAATCTTTGGAATATAACATAGAAACAGATAATATCAGAACAGAAATAAATAAATACATTAGATAATGAACAAATAATACACTGGATAAACGTAATCATCAGAGTTACACAGTATACAGGATCATACTTAGTACAAATACAGTTCAGCTATACATAAATGTCTACAGCGGAAAACAGAACATAATGTACAATAATAGATGAACAGCATAAAAAGAGATAAATGATAGAATCCATCTTCAGCTCCAGCTATCCAAAAAGAGCCAGCTGAAACCTGAATACAAGGCTGCCCGTGTAGAAAAAAGGGGAACCCGAGTTTGCAAGTGAAACAAACTACGAGTCAGTCATGGGACTGGTATGAGAAATCTACTTAACACATTATATAATATGGCTAATCACAGGACCACGCCACTTTCGCGGAATGGGTTTACTCCATTGGATTGCCAATGCTTTAAAATAATTAAATCTTTTAAACATCGCAATGCTTTTTATAAAAATGAAGTCGATATAAGACTCAAGTCCCATCACACAACGCAACGCAAACCGGAGGATAGAGTTTTACCTTAAATCGACCAAAATATGCTTGATACGAGCAAAACAAATCATTTAAAATGTGAACTTTGTCGTTTAATTCTTAATCAGACTCCAACTGTAAATTAGCAAGAGGACAACCCCCTAAGTATTAACCCCGAAGGCCGAAACCAACATCAGACCAATACCCAGGAAACCACCCATCTTAGCTCGTTTGCAGTTAGTTTCTAATTTCATACACAATCATAAATATCAATCATAGACGACATGGGTACCATATATCATGTCGCCATATATATATATATATATATATATATATATATATACATACACAATCAAAACTGCATGGTGTCGTATCTGGAAATTGGATTTCCATCATGAACCAAGGCAAAAGATAGTCCTTACCGACTTTGAGACTGTCTAGCCCGAGTCTCAGGCAAGCCTTGGATCGTCAGGGCCGGTCCACCGATGTGGATTATTATTCTTGAACAGTACGTTTCCCCGCCCTTTGGGGCGTAAATGAGCTAACGAATGACTCCATCGGTCCCGGATCGACCGATATAACCGAGGCGCCTCGCAACTGCAACAACCACATAGGTGAAAATAATATAAATGTCAGCCAGTTTAAGCACCGATACCACCTCTAGCTAGAAGGAAACGCATGCCCTCCCTGAGGTCCTTCTCCCGTTTTTGGTTCATACCGGGGTGTGAGGCTCGCGAGTTCACGTTATACACAAAGCTACGCCACACAGGCGGTGCTTTGATCATCAACCACAAGACTTTGCTTTTCAACAGAAGCCCTGATCACAGCATCTTAGCATGCCACACAGGCAATTCACACCGTGTAACTGATGGCTATCAATTACACAGAATGGATTCCAATGTCAGACACACAGTCCATCTACAAGTCCGTTCTGGGTCTGAACGAAACCAGAGGCACTATATACCTCGCATACCCATCGATCTCCACGTACGTCTGGACGGTCACCACTCATTATCCATATTTCGGGATGCCTCCCAATTAGGACATCAGTTACCATCCAAACGAGGTGAAAATCTCCAGTCTTCGACCACCGTCTTCATCTTCGATTTCTTATCGTCGATTCAGTTATTCAGAATGGGATAAACCCGGTCTTTCTGAGCAACTCGCGTATATAATAAACAAGTGCTACACAAACGTACATACGCTTCATTCTAATTCATTAGTCACTAACCGTAAATCAGTAAGAGAACGATTTCCCAAATATTAACCCCGAAGGCCAAAACCAACATCAGACCAATACCGGGGAAACCATTCGACTTAGCCAACCTCCAGTTAATTTCTAAATTTCATATTCCATATCGTTTATAATATTTACAATGGTTTATCGCTATTTTTATTTATTTAAAATAACCAATTTATTTAAACGACGCTTCAAGCCATATAGCGGTCGTGGCGCTGTTTTTCTTCAGATTTGATTTACACATATCTGAAAATCTAACCGTGGATCATCACAAAATTTATATCATTAGAAAGATCTTTTCAAAATGAATCCAATGGTTCCAGTTTCGGGAAAATCCGACGGTCGGATCTCCCAGTACAATCGTTTGAAGTTTCGATTACAAAATATGAACTGCAGCGTCGTTATTCGATTTAATTTAATTATATTTATATATATATAAATATAATCTGTAACAACCCGTATTTCGATAACGTGTTAAGACGAGAATCAAGGCAGAATTTAATTTTAAATTCTGAATCAAGTAAAACGGGCTATGCCCTTGCGTTCGTCTCGGAAAAATACGCGAAATAGAGTCCGAGTTTTCGAAAATCGGAGTCCGTATGACCAAGTTATGATCCGACGAAGTTTTCAGAAAATTCAAGTTCAAAAACGGGTTCTAATTTCAAAAATTAGGGCTGGAGGGCAAGGCGGGAAAAATTCCTGCCAGGCTCCCCAAGTCGACAGCCCTGTCGACTTGGGAGTCGACAGGGTACTACCCAAGTCGACAGCCCTGTCGACTTGGGGGTCGACATAGGGTGGCCGGGCAGTTTTGCCTGGTGCACCTATTTTCTGTCTTGGCTAGGTTTTTGGGTCTGGTTTGAAATCTGATGGTTCAGGTTGATCCTAGGGTTAATCTAAGGGTCCTAACTAATCCTAATCTCTATAAATAAGCCCCTAACCCTCTCCTAAATCCTCATTATTCACTCATGCAACTAAACTATGGCAAAATTTTACCTCTCATGGCCTCCACCCTCTTCATAAAATTTCTAAATCGTTTCTATGAGAGATTTTCCATGCATACAAGTGTTTTCAAGCTTGTATGAGCCTCATTAGCTTGCATTCAAGTCAAGTTTCCATATCTACATCATAAAGCAAGGATTTTGATCATTTTGGCTCAAGGGTTTCTATGTTAGAGCTTGCATTTTGGGTCTAGTTGATTGCATAAGGGCTTTGTCACATCTTTTGTGCCTTCATAGCAATGTAAGCCCTTTCCCTACTCTTAGATATTAACTATGAAGCTAAATGTTCATGTTGCAAGTTTGGGTTTGATCATTGAGTATGATACATGCTATCATGTCATGCAAGTTTATGAAGTCATTATCTTGATCTTGTGAGCTAAAAGCTACAACCTTTATGTTGAAATGTTGCATTATGCAACATGAGAACCCTCATAACCTTTATGTCAACTTGCATATGAAGTCATAACCCTTATATGATGATATATGCGAGTTACTAGTCATCATTCCATGTCTTTTGTCACCATGATTCGCTTATGTGCCAAGTTTGGGTTTATGCATGTTTTCGAGGCTTAAGAATGTAACATGCAAGTTAATGAAAACATTATGTCTCATTTTCCACCATGTTCAACTAGTGGCTCTATACCCCCTTTTGTCATGCCTTTGACAAGTTCCTTCTTTAAATCCATTATGCGAGTTTAAAAGCGTTAGGGTCACATTATGGGAAAACATAATGACATGAACATGATTTGGGTAAATGGGTATAAACATGACAACTTGTAACGTTAAATATGACATGTGTTTATACTTGAAAACATGACTTGAAATATAACATGGAAGTTGACATGTAAGTATGCATAAAAACATAAGCTTGGGAATTTACCTATTAAGTTAGGTCTACCCTTTGGGAATTTACCTATTAAGTTAGGTCTACCCAAGTGCTTGAAAAATTGTAACATGTTTTGGAAACATGATAGACATGACACTTAGATAATATAAGTGTGGCCAACTCGAGGTTGGGTTGAGTTTGCAACGTAAAACTACCCGGAACCGACCGGCCTAACTAGTATTTGCAAACAATAGGACCCAATGTGAGAAGTTGGTCATGTTGTGCTTGAACCCGAGGTTAGACCAAGTTGTGGTGTAAAGCTACCCGGAACCGACCGGCTTAACTAGTAACCACAACAAAGTCTAATGTGAGAGGTGAAGGTGCATTAAGTAATTAATGCCACATGATAGGGTTAAGTTAATTTGATTAATGACTCTTAACCAAATATGACATGGACAAATGGGTTAAGTAAATTGATTAGGCAAATGATACTTAACAAAACATGACAAGGTTGGGTAGGTTAAGTAACTTGATTTGCCTAATGACACTTAACCATTTTGATACGATTAGTGGACGGGGTTAAGTTAACCAACACTTAACCAAACCAACACGTGGATTTGATACGGTTAATTAGGCTTTCCTAATTACACTTAACCGTATAATACAGTTAGGGGATGTGGTTAAGTTAACCTGGACTCAACCCATCCAATTCGGTGATTTTGAAGGGGTTAAGTTAACCAACACTTAATCAATCCAACACGATAACTTGGTAAGGTTAAGTAAGTTTTTCTTAATGACGCTTAACCGAAAAATACAGTTAATGGATGGGGTTAAGATTAGACTCAACTAGTCTAAACATGGAGATCGGATGGGGTTAAGTTAGCCTAGACTTAATTAATCCCACTTGGTAGTTTAATGGAGTTAAGTTAAACACTTAACTAATCTAACATGATGATTTGAGGTGGTTAAGCGACCTATACTTAACCAATCTAACTCGTGAACTGATTGAGGTTAAGTTAACCTATACTTAACCGATCTAACATGAAAACATGATAAGGCTAAGTCACGAATCGCTTGAATACACTTGACCGATTTGACTAAGTAAAGTGATAGGGTCAAGTTAATGTATACTTAACCAATCTAGAATGGTAATTGGACGAGGTTAAGTCGTGAATTGCTTAATACATACTTAACCAACGTGAGCATGGTTTGTAGGGTTAAGTCTTGGACTTGGATACTTAGCCAATTTTGACATGATTTGTAGACGGATTAAGTCATGAACTTAAGTGACACTTAATCCATTATGTAAACCCTAGTTCTGGGGATTAGGTGGATAACCGTAGTTAACAAGGAGAACGGGAATAAGGCTAAGTGGTAAACCTTAGTTGAAGAATAACTAAGTAATGATTCTTAGTCAAGGAAATTTAGACCAGTTCATAGATAGATGAGTAACCTAGTACGGTAGGTCATCGTTTAAGCACACGAGTAGGAGCAAGTTATCTGATTTAGATAAAGGCTCCAGCGAACTGGGTAACGAAGCAGCGGCTTCGGGGAACGTGAGGATATTCTTGGTATCCCTCTGTGAGCTGCCAGGTAATTATACTAGGCTCATGAGAGGTTAAGGTCTGCGTTAGAAGAGCCAAGAGTATGCCTTGGTTGCTATACGAGCGACCTAAAGATGGGGATGGATAGGGGATAGTCGACGATACACGGTCGTACCCTAGATAGCATTTTCGTCAGGCTACCTACCATCTTTGGTCAAGCGTGCACGTACGGAAAGGCAGAGAACACCCTATAGACCATAATTGCTATCTAATTATGGTTGTGGTAAGGCTTGGATGTGGGTTGGCCAGTGTTGTGTTCTCATACAGGATTTATCCTGTCTTGTCTTTCATTAGTTGAGGGAGGGGTCGCGTGGGACCATAGCCACGTATAGAAAAATAGACCTTAGCATCTGCATCGGCAGATAAATCGAAAGCTCCCGACCGAGTCCTGTATTTCCTGGTCTGCCCTGTGACAGGACTCGGATGGCACGATGTGATACATGTGCATACAGCCATGGAAAACGATTCACGATCAATGCGTGGGAAAAAGGGCGCGGTTGACGGTTAGCGTAAATCCCAGTGGCCCTGGGTGGTTGTACCAGAACTGAGATACGAAAACGTGCAATAGGTAAGCGTAATCCCTAGTAGCCCTAGGTAGCATAAGTCCAAGTTGTGCAAACGATAATTCATGCTGGAAGACCCTAGCTAGGTTTAGGGTAACAGTCCAAACCGATCTTAAGGATCCTGGAACTATGTTAAAGTAGTATAGAATCTCATGGGAAAGCCCGTATGGCCTACGGCAAGGGACTGAACATGTACATGGAATAAAACATACAAGTTGAGTAACCTATATATGCGATATATTAGGTTGACATGGACCATTACACGACTTTTGAGTGAGGGTCATTCTTGGTTAACACATGATACAGTTGGGATACTAGTACGGTAGGTGCAGAGCAGATGTACAGGATAGATACCATGGGACGTTATACGTGATAGATATCTTGGGGATATTATACTTGATAGAAACCTGATGATGTGATACCTTGTTTTATCTTGACATCGTAATTTATCATGACACCTTAGTTTATCTGAGTTCAGTAGTTCATCATGTTATTTTGATTTAGCTTATCTATCATGTCATCATGCTTATGCTCATTTCAGTTTCTCATGACAGTTAACTTTACTAGTTTTTATGCTGATAGTAGATAGGGCTTACTCAGTCTTTTTGACTGACCCGTTTTGTTTCGCCTCTTTTCTTTCGTTTCCCCCCCCCCCCAGGTTACAGGGAGGAAATACTGTTGTTTAGTTTGGACTTCTTCTTCTTGAAGGTCATCATGGATGGCTTGGACTTTTCTTGGCTAATGGTTACTTTACTGTTTTACTTGGGGAATAATTTATGAAAATGACTTTATGATTCTTTACTATTGCAAGACAGGTTTTGATGTACTCTGATGTAAAAGGCTTTAGACCTTATTTATTCATGTTATGAAAGTTTGATTTTACTTCCGCTATTTTATATGTTTTGTCTTGTGATATTTCTGTGCATGTTTACCAATAATGCCCCTCTAAAGCTAGTGCATTCCCTTGCGAGTGACCCTAGCGGAGGCGGGGTGTTACGTTTGGTATCAGAGCAGAAGGTTACTAGACGGGGCAAAAGTTTTTAAAGACCTTCTGAAAACTATTTGAAAAACCGTTTACAAAGGAGCATATTTCAAGAAAATTTTCTTTTAAAAAGAAAAAGGCTATTCCCCAAAGGCCATTAGCACTATCCTTGTTTCCTTGATTGAATCTCTTTTCCTTTCTTTCCTCCATCTGTAGTCACAGTGGTTTTAACTGCGACTAGTCTTTTCTATCTACGAAAGTGCTTTCCATACGACGGAGGTGGTTCTCGAGAGACCAGGGGCCGCGTTATAAGAAAGGATCGTGGGAAAGAGGATAAAGGATACGAGCTTAAGGATGAGCAACTTGTTGGTATGGCTCAACCCATAGCGAGAAAGTATCTTTGGTATGGTGAAACAAGACGGATAGTTAAGTAGTGTGGGACAAGGACAAGATCATCGTGAAGACAATTGTATACCCTCACTAGAGTACCTGAGTAGGGGGATAACATCCTTGTTGAAGATCTAGTTATTCTTTTCTATCATCCCGCCAAGACTTTGTTTTGATCCCCGCATCATTTAAGTCCGCTTTGGTAGTTGAGTCTCTGCACCTTAAGTACTAGCGTAATAGAGAATCCCATTGTTGTCTCAAAGTCCTATTGGAGAATCAGTCCATTTATACATGACTTGTTTGGATTTGGGAATGTCTATGCCAAGTGTTGAGTTTGGAAATGATGCTTATGTTTATAAGCTATGGATGGATTCTAGGGATGAAGTGGTTATCCAGTAGGGGGTGCCACTCTCGGTTTTGATAGGAGGGTAGTTAGACCATTTGACTAGCCTTGGTAATACCCTCGAAGTATCGTGTAACCTTTTTGAGGTTCTGTCATGACTAGTTACTTAGAATCCCTTGATGCCTTTATTGGAAATTTGAAGCCCGATCGGGTGGGGTTCGCCGATAAGACGAATGGTTTACTTAATTTATGCATGGGTTATAGAGATCACCCTAGTAAGTGCGCTTGATAACCTGGTTGGCATCTGTTTACTTTCAAGAGGAAGTTCTTCTACGTGAAATACCTTGTGGTACGAGGTCCGAGATTCACTAGTGAATTTTGCAAAGCTTGCATGAGATCATGAGCACGCAGTCATGTTTGCGTCAAGTATTCTAGGAAAAGGATAAGTGCAAGTGGAACGAGAGGCGACGAAGAAATGAGTTCCAGCTCATGTTATGGAAACAGGAAATAAGAAGCTACGAAATCGCGAAGTTGAAAGATGGTCAAGGCACAATGGAATTAAGCCCAAGGAAATACGACTTTGATGGTCAAAGACTAGATACGCGCATGATATCTCTTTTTGGGAGTATATCCTTGATCCCTGTTTTCTGTAGAGCTTACTTGTAGGCTATCTTTTGTGGACATCCTCTCGGTCCTATTTTTTGTTACAAACCCCGTAAGGAGTTTGTCTTGTTTATCTTCTCGACCCTGTTCCAGGGAATCCTAGGTAGAGCCCTATGGATGTAAACATGTATTTGAAACATGTTATGATTGATATGGTTGCAAGTGGTTGCAAGTGGTTGCTCGTGGATGCGCGAATACACATTAGATACTAGCTCGACTCGGTCACATTTCATATTGCATATGCACGAGTATTTATACTTGTTTATGGATGAAATCGAATGTATTATCATACGGTTGTTGCATATGAATGAATGATTGTGCACGAATATAGTATCTATATGATTAGGACTATTTGCATACATGTTGGATTCATGGCACTATACATATTTTTGCATTAGAAAGATTATTCAGGCCTGATCATTAGCATTAGCTAAGGAACATGTACACACACGTTTTGCATATATTCATACAGCATTAGAAATCATCTAAGGACAATGGTTGCTTGTGGATGATGTTTTGAGTAGATGGATGATGGATGGTAGGATATGTTCTTCCTAACTTGGAGATTTCGGGGACGAAATCCTAAAAGGTGGGGAGAATGTAACAACCCGTATTTCGATAACGTGTTAAGACGAGAATCAAGGCAGAATTTAATTCTAAATTCTGAATCAAGTAAAACGGGCTATGCCATTACGTTCGTCTCGGAAAAAAACGTGAAATAGAGTCCGAGTTTTCGAAAATCGGAGTCCGTATGACCAAGTTATGATCCGACGAAGTTTTCAGAAAATTCAAGTTCAAAAATGGGTTCTAATTTCAAAAATTAGGGCTGGAGGGCAAGGCGGGAAAAATTCCCGCCAGGCTCCCCAAGTCGACAGCCCTGTCGACTTGGGAGTCGACAGGGTACTACCCAAGTCGACAGCCCTGTCGACTTGGGGGTCGACATAGGGTGGCCGGGCAGTTTTGCCTGGTGCACCTATTTTCTGTCTTGGCTAGGTTTTTGGGCCTGGTTTGAAATCTGATGGTTCAGGTTGATCCTAGGGTTAATCTAAGGGTCCTAACTAATCCTAATCTCTATAAATAAGCCCCTAACCCTCTCCTAAATCCTCATTATTCACTCATGCAACTAAACTATGGCAAAATTTTACCTCTCATGGCCTCCACCCTCTTCATAAAATTTCTAAATCGTTTCTATGAGAGATTTTCCATGCATACAAGTGTTTTCAAGCTTGTATGAGCCTCATTAGCTTGCATTCAAGTCAAGTTTCCATATCTACATCATAAAGCAAGGATTTTGATCATTTTGGCTCAAGGGTTTCTATGTTAGAGCTTGCATTTGGGTCTAGTTGATTGCATAAGGGCTTTGTCACATCTTTTGTGCCTTCATAGCAATGTAAGCCCTTTCCCTACTCTTAGATATTAACTATGAAGTTAAATGTTCATGTTGCAAGTTCGGGTTTGATCATTGAGTATGATACATGCTATCATGTCATGCAAGTTTATGAAGTCATTTTCTTGATCTTGTGAGCTAAAAGCTGCAACCTTTATGTTGAAATGTTGCATTATGCAACATGAGAACCCTCATAACCTTTATGTCAACTTGCATATGAAGTCATAACCCTTATATGATGATATATGCGAGTTACTAGTCATCATTCCATGTCTTTTGTCACCATGATTCGCTTATGTGCCAAGTTTGGGTTTATGCATGTTTTCGAGGCTTAAGAATGTAACATGCAAGTTAATGAACACATTATGTCTCATTTGCCACCATGTTCAACTAGTGGCTCTATACCCCCTTTTGTCATGCCTTTGACAAGTTCCTTCTTTAAATCCATTATGCGAGTTTAAAAGCGTTGGGGTCACATTATGGGAAACCATAATGACATGAACATGATTTGGGTAAATGGGTATAAACATGACAACTTGTAACGTTAAATATGACATGTGTTTATACTTGAAAACATGACTTGAAATATAACATGGAAGTTGACATGTAAGTATGCATAAAAACATAAGCTTGGGAATTTACCTATTAAGTTAGGTCTACCCTTTGGGAATTTACCTATTAAGTTAGGTCTACCCAAATGCTTGAAAAATTGTAACATGTTTTGGAAACATGATAGACATGACACTTAGATAATATAAGTGTGGCCAACTCGAGGTTGGGTTGAGTTTGCAACGTAAAACTACCCGGAACCGACCGGCCTAACTAGTAGTTGCAAACAATAGGACTCAATGTGAGAAGTTGGTCATGTTGTGCTTGAACCCGAGGTTAGACCAAGTTGTGGTGTAAAGCTACCCGGAACCGACCGGCTTAACAAGTAACCACAACAAAGTCTAATGTGAGAGGTGAAGGTGCATTAAGTAATTAATGCCACATGATAGGGTTAAGTTAATTTGATTAATGACTCTTAACCAAATATGACATGGACAAATGGGTTAAGTAAATTGATTAGGCTAATGATACTTAACAAAACCTGACAAGGTTGGGTAGGTTAAGTAACTTGATTTGCCAAATGACACTTATCCATTTTGATACGATTAGTGGACGGGGTTAAGTTAACCAACACTTAACCAAACCAACACGTGGATTTGATACGTTTAATTAGGCTTTCCTAATTACACTTAACCGTATAATACAGTTAGGGGATGTGGTTAAGTTAACCTGGACTCAACCCATCCAATTCGGTGATTTTGAAGGGGTTAAGTTAACCAACACTTAATCAATCCGACACGATAACTTGGTAAGGTTAAGTAAGTTTTTCTTAATGACGCTTAACCGAAAAATACAGTTAATGGATGGGGTTAAGATTAGACTCAACTAGTCTAAACATGGAGATCGGATGGGGTTAAGTTAGCCTAGACTTAATTAATCCCACTTGGTAGTTTAATGGAGTTAAGTTAAACACTTAACTAATCTAACATGATGATTTGAGGTGGTTAAGTGACCTATACTTAACCAATCTAACTCGTGAATTGATTGAGGTTAAGTTAACCTATACTTAACCGATCTAACGTGAAAACATGATAAGGCTAAGTCACGAATCGCTTGAATACACTTGACCGATTTGACTAAGTAAAGTGATAGGGTCAAGTTAATGTATACTTAACCAATCTAGAATGGTAATTGGACGAGGTTAAGTCGTGAATTGCTTAATACATACTTAACCAACGTGAGCATGGTTTGAAGGGTTAAGTCTTGGACTTGGATACTTAGCCAATTTTGACATGATTTTTAGACGGATTAAGTCATGAACTTAAGTGACACTTAATCCATTATGTAAACCCTAGTTCTGGGGATTAGGTGGATGACCGTAGTTAACAAGGAGAACGGGAATAAGGCTAAGTGGTAAACCTTAGTTGAAGAATAACTAAGTAATGATTCTTAGTCAAGGAAATTTAGACCAGTTCATAGATAGATGAGTAACCTAATGCGGTAGGTCATCGTTTAAGCACACGAGTAGGAGCAAGTTATCTGATTTAGATAAAGGCTCCAGCGAACTGGGTAACGAAGCAGCGGCTTCGGGGAACGTGAGGATATTCTTGGTATCCCTCTGTGAGCTGCCAGGTAATTATACTAGGCTCATGAGAGGTTAAGGTCTGCGTTAGAAGAGCCAAGAGTATGCCTTGGTTGCTATACGAGCGACCTAAAGACGGGGATGGATAGGGGATAGTCGACGATACACGGTCGTACCCTAGATAGCATTTTCGTCAGGCTACCTACCATCTTTGGTCAAGCGTGCACGTACGGAAAGGCAGAGAACACCCAATAGACCATAATTGCTATCTAATTATGGTTGCGGTAAGGCTTGGATGTGGGTTGGCCAGTGTTGTGTTCTCATACAGGATTTATCCTGTCTTGTCTTTCATTAGTTGAGGGAGGGGTCGCGTGGGACCATAGCCACGTACAGAAAAACAGACCTTAGCATCTGCATCGGCAGATAAATTGAAAGCTCCCGACCGAGTCCTGTATTTCCTGGTCTGCCCTGTGACAGGACTCGGATGGCACGATGTGATACATGTGCATACAATCATGGAAAACGATTCACGATCAATGCGTGGGAAAAAGGGCGCGGTTGACGGTTAGCGTAAATCCCAGTGGCCCTGGGTGGTTGAACCAGAACCGAGATACGAAAACGTGCAATAGGTAAGCGTAATCCCTAGTAGCCCTAGGTAGCATAAGTCCTAGTTGTACAAACGATAATTCATGCTGGAAGACCCTAGCTAGGTTTAGGGTAACAGTCCAAACCGATCTTAAGGATCCTGGAACTATGTTAAAGTAGTATAGAATCTCATGGGAAAGCCCGTATGGCCTACGGCAAGGGACTGAACATGTACATGGAATAAAACATACAAGTTGAGTAACCTATATATGCGATATATTAGGTTGACATGGACCATTACACGACTTTTGAGTGAGGGTCATTCTTGGTTAACACATGATACAATTGGGATACTAGTACGGTAGGTGCAGAGCAGATGTACAGGACAGATATCATGGGACGTTATACGTGATAGATATCTTGGGGATATTATACTTGATAGAAACCTGATGATGTGATACCTTGTTTTATCTTGACATCGTAATTTATCATGACACCTTAGTTTATCTGAGTTCAGTAGTTCATCCTGTTATTTTGATTTAGCTTATCTATCATGTCATCATGCTTATGCTCATTTCAGTTTCTCATGACAGTTAACTTTACTAATTTTTATGCTGATAGTAGATAGGGCTTACTCAGTCTTTTTGACTGACCCGTTTTGTTTCGCCTCTTTTCTTCCGTTCCCCCCCCCCCCAGGTTACAGGGAGGAAATACTATTGTTTAGTTCGGACTTCTTCTGCTTGAATGTCATCATGGATGGCTTGTACTTTTCTTGGCTAATGGTTACTTTACTGTTTTACTTGGGGAATAATTTATGAAAATGACTTTATGCTTCTTTACTATTGCAAGACAGGTTTTGATGTACTCTGATGTAAAAGGCTTTAGACCTTATTTATTCATGTTATGAAAGTTTGATTTTACTTCCGCTATTTTATATGTTCTGTCTTGTGATATTTCTGTGCATGTTTACCAATAATGCCCCTCTAAAGCTAGTGCATTCCCTTGCGAGTGACCCTAGCGGAGGCGGGATGTTACATAATCGATTCTGGCACTGTTTTTCTTCAGATTTGAATTAAACATTCTAGACAATCCAACCGTTGGATCTTTGCAAAGTTGGTGTCATTGGAAAGATATTTCTAAAGCGAACCAAACGGTTTCGGTTTCGGGAAAATCCGATGGTCGGATCTCCCGCACTAATCGTTTGAAATCACGGTTTCAAAACACGAACTGCAGCTTCGTTATTCGATTTATTTTAATTATATTTGTGTGTATATATATATATAATCGATTCTTCGATTTCAAAACCATCTTCATTTCATATCTTTGATAAAAATGATATTTTTATCAAACTAACTTCTATTTCGACACTTCACTATTTTTAACAATTCATGTATATAATAAAAATATGATTTTTATTGTTAAACAATTTATTTCAAAACACGACTATTTTATATAGTTCATATAGATGGTAAAAACATGATTTTTATTATAAAACAATTTATTTCAAAACACGAGTACCATTCAACACATGAATTTCCATTCAACGAATGAATTTCTATTCAACACATGAAGGTTTTCTATAGTTTATATATATAGATAAAAAGGTGATTTTTATATTTAAAACACAAATAACATTCAACACATGAATTTCAATTCAACACATGAAGGTTTTCTATAGTTTATATATATAGATAAAAAGGTGGTTTTTATATTTAAAACACGAATACCATTCAACACATGAATTTCTATTCAACGAATGAATTTCAATTCAACACATGAAGGTTTTCTATAGTTTATATATATAGATAAAAAATGTGATTTTTATTGCAAAACAATTTATTTCAAAACATGAATGTCATTCAATAGATAAATTTCTATTCAGCACACGAATATAGTTTCAACACATGAAAATAATTCTAACACATGAATATTATTCAAAATTTCGGCAGCATAACGGCAGGGTAGTTAAAACCAGGGTCGTCCCTAGTACGGCTCCTCGCTCTACCTTAAAGCCTTGCAGCTTTTGACAATGGGGATTTCATGCACTAGTTCGCACGCAGGCGGCATGTATATATTTTTCATTTCCACAAACTAATCTTATGTGGTTTCAACCAAATAATTCTCAACCACAAACGGGTATTTTTCAACCACTATCAATCAATTTCAACCACAAACAATTCTAATCAACCATTTGCTATCAACCAATTTTCATATCAATCACAACCAATAAATATCGTCCATGGTTTGTGGACGAGGGGCGTATATATATATATATATATATATACACATATATATTATAAGCATTTCACTTCTATTTCAACACATATATAATTTTTACAACGCATATATAACATATGCATCGAACGTACAACCTATACAACGCTTATACATGAGGTTTACAATGCTTATACAAGTCATACATCGACTATATAATTTATACATCGTCATTTTCCATATCGTTTATAATTTAGAAATCTCACATTGGGTTCCACTCCACCAAAAATAGCAGAAGGCTCAGAAAAATATGCGGTCTCTTCTAGAATGTAGAAGACTCCCACACGAGTCCACTGTCTCTTGTTTCACTGAATTTCGTCAAGAAACGAAAAAGATATGATTTTTACAGTGAAATCAAAAACGGTAGCGCTTAGAAGTGCTATTATATAGTAAATTTAAAAATAGGTCGTTACCTTTCTTTGACTGTTCAAAACTAGGTTTTGCAATAACTTCAAATCTGTGTAGTGTCTTGACGATCGGACTACGCAGCGTCGAAGAGCATGGAAGGGGCTTCTCGCGCGTGGTGGTGGCTCTCAGTTCGGTGGCGTGGTTAAGGGGTGGCGGCGCTCGAAAACCCGGAGGTTTGGGGGCACGATTCGCGAGGCACAGGCTATGAAAGGGGGTGCCACTAGTATGGATTTGAAGAGGGGGGGAGAGCTTCAAAAAGCCCCAAAGGAGCAAGGGCTAACGATGCACGGAATCGCCGGAATGTGGTCGGGAAAGTTTGAACACTGGCCGTCGTCGAGATCGGGGAGTGAGAAAATGGGGGGGGGGGGGGTTTCTGATGTGGACCAATCTCTTTTTTATTTATTTATAAAGTTTTAAAAATCCAAAAATATCCCTTGCCTCCTACGAACTCCAACCCAAACCCAACGACTGTCGTCCCTAGCGTTTTACCCCCATTCCGAACACAATGGGATATGTTTCGTATGCCCATTCGACTGTTTCAGTCAGTTTTCCTTCAAATTAAAATATAAAACATTCAATATTCGATTTGAACGTACATTTCAATTTGCCAGGGCTACAAACTGATTCGGAAAATTCCAGAAAAATAAATCTAGCTATGTTTTGACGATACAATCCCAACAAAACTAGTTTCGTCGAATTCTGAGACCGTTTGAAAAATGGCCCTTTTCTGGTCGATCCAATTTAATAGAAATCAACCAAACACATTTTCTTTCGCCACGCACACATACTAGCTTCAAAAATTATGAAATTTGAAACCTAGCAATAATTTAACATCCCGGATCCAACAAAAGTGGTTTCATCGAATTCCGAGGTCGTTTGCAAAATGGCCATTTTCACGGGCTATATAAACTCTATAGCGACCTTTCTGAAAATTCATTTGGCCATAACTTTTGCTTCCCTCAATGAAACTTCGATTTTTCAGATTCGTTAGAAAGATATTCACTAACAGATTTAAATATTTTTAGTTTCACTAAAATCCGTTTTATTTTGCACCCGGTACAGTCAGTCAAAGTTTGAATTCAATTTTTGAAACTACCGCACCATTTCAGGCCATGTTTATAATTCAAAGTGATTATATTCAATTTCAAACATCGATTCAAACTACTTTTTCCTCCTTGTTATCTAAAATATTTATTTTAAATATTTAAAATTCACTAAAATGGCCAATTAAATTTTTTTAAATTGGTGCAGATTTTCTGGGTCGTTACAATCTCCCCCACTTAAAACTTTTCATCCCCGAAAAGGAACAAATTCGAAAGTGGTTTGATTAATCAACTCTACTTCCAATCTGGCTTCCATTCTCCAACTTTTCAGTTTCTGAGAATTTTCAAATTCTTCAAAAATTTGGCTAACACCCGGAATTTTCGAAAACTTTCGCCATAACCTCCTTTGTACGGGGAGGGGTTTGGAATTTTATTGGGCCGTATTAGGTACCCAATAAATCCTACAAATCATACACATATTTATAGTGATATATTCTGGTGTTTACAGGGGAGCGTGTATAGATAATAACTCCAGAGAATAAATTCTCGTCACCCTGTCAAAGCCTGAGGGAGTGTGTATTTTAATTGCTCTAGAGAATAAATTCTCATCACCTCGTCCCTTGTGGGAAATCAATAATCCATGTGCCGTATCTAATGACTAGAGAGATGTGATTATTGTCAACTCCAGACCCGTGTGGGGTTTTTATTAATCTGGCAATTTATCGTTACAATTTTATATGGTCCATATCAGTCATCAGTTCAACCTGTAAAATATAGTCATCGCCATACAATCCTCTCGCTCGTATGGTAAATCTTCCACCTCGTCACACAAGCTCCAATGCTTATGTGGTATATGATGAAGTATGCCTATCTTCAAGAAGTATGCCATGTAGTGTAGTTCAAAATTAATTGTTACTATCCTATGGCGACATTTATTATTACGCACAGAACAACCAGCACTCCGCATCCAATGGCATTCACAGGAGTTGATATCATAATATTTCGCATCCAACTCATTAAGGTTTACCTATTTGTCGGGCATGCAAATAATTTCTTTACTCAACAGCTATCCATTTACTTGTTCAAACATATATGATGCACATGCATATATTTCTATTTTTACATCAGTTCAATACATGATATAATCGAATAAATTCTACCATTCATTCTCTTATTGATTAAATTAACTATCATTTTAATAATTTAATTAATCAAATCTACTATCACACAACACAAACAACAATCAAATGGTTTTTAACTTTTCAAAAATGTACTAATCAATTCCTATACTCTTTTAAAATCATTCAGACTATAGAATTAAAAGTGCACATCTATGAAAATAAAATATCAACAAAGTAGAGAGCAACTGGAAATGCAAAGTATGGAGAATGTACCTTGCACCGGAGTCAATCAGAGATATCCACTCGACACTTAGGATAGGCTTTCTGAATGCTCTCCTCAATTTTCCAAGTACAATCTCGCGGATCTCCACTCCATTGCACTTTGACTAAGTGAACCTTCTTGTTCCTCAGCTCTTTGGTTTCTTTGCCACTAATCTTGAGCGGCTCTCTTCTCATAGCCAATTCTGGAGTAATTTCAATATCTTGCTGTGCGGCCTCTTCCACAAATCAAGTCTGGGTCATGAACATGCTTTCGAAGTTGAGATATGTGAAATACATCATGCACTCCAGGCAACCAATCAGGCAATTGAACCTTATAAGCGAGAGTTCAATCCGTTCAAGAATAGGAAACGGACCAATGAATTTGGGCGCCAATTTCCCTGTTTTACCGATCCGGATAACTCCTCTCATCGGCGACACTTTCGAATATACATATTCGCCAATAGCAAACGATGTATCTCTTCTTCTCTTATCAGCATAGCTCTTTTGTCGGCTTTGAGTGGCGAGTAATAGTTTCTTAACGAAATCGACTTTGTCGGCAGCCTCGCGGATCATATCTGGTCCCAATACAAGTCTATTTCCAGGTTCAACCCAACAAGCAGGAGATCAGCACGGTCTACCATACAATGCTTCGAATGGCGACATTGTCAGGCTTGTTTGGTAGCTGTTGTTATATGAGAATTCAACCAAATGTAAATGGTCTTCCCATGATCCACCGAAATCTAGAACACAAGCCCAATATAAATCCTCTAGTATACGATTCACCCTCTCAGTTTGACCATCTGTCTGAGGATGATAAGCAGTGCTCAAGTTCAGCTTCGTTCCCAGTTCTACTTGAAATGCCTTTCAGAATTTGCTAGTGAATATTGGATCTCTATCACTAACTATACTGATCGGCACTCCGTGTAGTCTAACAATTTCCTTGAAGTATATCTGCGCCAGACTCTGAGTAGTTCTGTTTGATCTGACAGGTATGAAATGGGCGGTCTTCGTGAAGCGATCTACGATCACCCAAATATTGTCATTTCCTTTCCTGGTTCTGGGAAAACCATCTATAAAGTCCATGGAAATATGTTCCCACTTCCAACCTGGAACGTCCAGCGGTTGCAACAATCCAGCCAGTTTCTGTTGGTCGCTCTTGACAAGTTGGCAAGTAAGGCATCGACTAACATATAAAGAAATGTCTCTCTTCATCGACTTCCACCATAAAGTGCATTTGATGTCATTATACATTTTGCTTACTCCCGGATGGATACTTAGTTTTGACTTGTGGCATTCATCCAGCACTTCCTTTCGGAGCTCAGGAATGTTAGGAACACAGATTCGATCTTTTAGCCTTAGAATCCCCTCATTATCTACCTGAAAACTCGAGGGCTCGCCTTTTTGAATTATCTCTCTGATCTTCTGAATGAAGTGATCATCCTTCTGAAGAGCAGATATTTTATCTATCAATGAAGTCGTGATAATAAAACTGGCGACCATTACATTCTTTCGGCTTAGCGCATCGGCCACGACATTGGCTTTCCCTGGAGTATATAAAATCTCAAAATCGTATGCTGCAAGGAACTCTAGCCAACGTTGCTGCCTCAGATTCAAGTCTTTCTGGGTGAACAGATATTTTAACGACTGATGGTCTGTAAATAGTTCGAATTTCTCACCCAGAAGATTGTGTCTCCAGATTTTCAAAGCAAATACTATGGCCAACAACTCAAGATCATGAGTGACGTAATTCTTTGCATGTGGCTTCAAATGGCGGCTAGCATAAGCAACAACTTGACCTCTTTGCATTAAAACTGCACCAAAGCCTTCTCTAGAGGCATCTGTCCAGACTTTTAAATCCTGATTGTCGTCGATAATCGTTAACACTGGAGCCGTTTTTAATCTTAACTTTAGCTCTTCAAAAGCCACCTCACATTCTGGAGTCCACTTGAATTTTGAGTGCTTCTTTGTAAGCTTCGTTAAGTGACTAGATATCTTCGAAAAATCTTTAACGAACTTCCGGTAATAACTAGCCAATCCGAGAAAACTTCGGACTTCTGTGGGAGTACTAGGCTGTTTCCAGTTTTGAATAGCTGTGATTTTACCTGGATCCACAGCAATTCCTTCTTTCGATACGACGTGGCCCAGAAATTTCACTTCATCTTGCCAGAATATACATTTGGACAGTTTAGCTTTCAATACACTCCTTCTCAGAATTTCTAGAACCTGTTCCAAATGCTTTTCATGTTCGACTTTTGATTTAGAGAAGATTAGAATATCATCGATAAAAACCAGAACAAACTTATTCAGGACTCCTTTGAAAACTCGATTCATCAAATCGACGAAGTAAGCTGGAGCGTTACATAAGCCGAACGGCATTACTAACCACTCATAAAATAAGTCTGGACCTATGAATGCTGTCATAAGAACACACTCTTCGGCAATACGAAGCTGATGGAAGCCTGTAGCTAGGTCCATCCTTGAAAATACTTGTGCTCTATTCAGACGATCCAATAAATCATCGATTCGCGGCAATGGATATTTATTCTTTATTGTCTGCTTATTCAAGTCACGATAATCAACACATAGTCGAAAATTACCGTCTGACTTTGGGACAAACACCACTGCTGCTCCCCAATCAGAGACACTAGGCCTGATCAGACCCTTCCATACAAGCTGTCGAGTTTGATTATCTAACTCTTCTTTCTCCTTTAGGGTCATCCTCCGAATAGCGTGCACTACTGCCTAGCATTCGGAATTAAAGCAATCTTGAAATCAATTTCTCTCTGTGGAGGTAAGCTGACAACTTCTTCGAACACATCCGCATAATACTTGACGACAGGAATATCTTTGATGAGGTCAGGAATATTCTCTGTGACTACAGGGATATTTTCTATTGGACCAGGAGAAACATCCAAAGCTTCCCAGAAGTCTTTTCTATTCGAATTCTGACCTTCACAGGGAATGGTTATACAATCACCTGATTTGATCTTCGCCTTAACGACTCTGTCGGCGCATTTAACCTCAGCTTCATATTTGGTCAACCAGTCTAACCCCAAGATAAGATCAAACTCTGTAAAATTCATGACGACCGCGATGGTAGGGAACCGATAACGAGAAAAAGAAACCGACACCCCACAAACCCAACTGAGATCGAGGGAACCCCCAACCGGATTATGGACAGTCATTGGTTCTTTGAGCTTCTTCAAATTCAAATCCAGCTTCTTAACTGCATTCTTTGCAACAAAGCTTCACGACGCGCCGGTGTCAAACAGTACTTTAACTGGAATATCTTTGACAGTTAGCATGCCATCTAAAACATCTGGCCTTTCCTGAATAGTTGAGGGCGCTGAAGTTTCTGCCACTTCATTTACCTGACCCTCTTTGGTCTTCTTTAACAGCCAGCAATCTCGCTTTATATGACCGGCCTGATGACAAAGATTGCACCCTCGAGTCACTTGAAACTTGCTCTTGGATTTAGGCTCATCCTCATTTCGTTTCTTCGAGGATTTTCAATTCCTGGTCAAATGCTCTTGTTTATGGCAGTTACTGCATATGGTAGTCGTTACTGGTTCTTTCTCAGATCTGGCCCTTTTCCGATTGACTTTAGGCTTCTTACTGACCTCAGACATCGTACTGGCCTCAGGATGATCAGTTTCAGACTCACCTCTATTACTAGAATTGACTTCCTCTTCGTAACGTAACATACCTTTCTTGTCGAGATCTTCGTACTGGTAAGCCATGTATATCATTTCAGAAAAAGGAAGCTTCACATTCATCATTACACTATTTTGATATTTTCTTTGAAGCCCATTGATAAATTTCAGATTCTTCCTCTTCGGATTTTGAATTAGATGACGGGCAAAGTGAGAAAGTTCATTAAATTTCTTATGATATTCTGGAATGGTCATATCTCCTTGTATCAGATAAGAGAATTCATTACATAACCGCTCAGTTGCTTCAGGAGGAGTAAATCTTTCTAGGAAAATCACTTTGAATCTATCCCAGGTGATATCACCTTCTGGATTATCCTTAACAACCGAATCCCACCAGAACAAGGCTTCGTCTTTGAGTGACCAGGATGCCAGTAATCTTTTCTGGTCATCTCTCAGCTTTAAACCATCAAAGATTTTCTCAGCAGAACGAATCCAAGCTTGTGTTTTCATAATAGATTCTTCGCCCGAGAATGGTATTCCACCCATATTTCGATACTTAATTAATAGGGCCTCAATATCTGGTTCTGCATTCCTTCTGATTCTAACATTCATTTTCTAGTACTTCTGCAAATAGCAGATCAAGTGTCAGGTCAACAGAAAAGATATTTCAAAACATAGAAACATATACTTGAATGTAAATGCATCTATTGAGGTGTTATCTCATTCTGCTACTCATACTAGGATATTACTGATCCTATCTGTAATGAGTTACCCATCCTAGAACACTACAGGTTCTATTTTTGGCGAGTTCGTTAATATGTTATATTCCAGCACTAAGCTTAACCAAAGCTCTGATACCACGATGTGACGACTCCAAATCCCGTACTGACGGTGACAAGGGTAATCTTTGGAATATAACACAGAAACAGATAATAGCAGAACAGAAATAAATAAATACACCAGATAATGAACAAATAATACACTGGATAAACGTAATCATCAGAGTTACACAGTATACAGGATTGTACTTAGTACAAATACAGTTCAGCTATACATAAATGTCTACAGCGGAAAACAAAACATAATGTACAATTGGAGTTGAACAGCATAAAATGAGATAAATGATAGAATTCATCTTCAGCTCCAGCTATCCAGAAAGAGCCAGCTAAAACCTGAATACAAGGCTGCCCGTGTAGAAAAAAGGGGCACCCGAGTTTGCAAGTGAAACAAACTATGAGTCAGTCAAGGGACTGGTATGAGAGATCTACTTAACACATTATATAATATGGCTAATCACAGGACCACGCCACTTTCGCGGAACGGGTTTACTCCATTAGATAGCCAGTGCTTTAAAATAATTAAATCTTTTAAACATCGCAGTGCTTTTTATAAAAATGAAGCCGATATAAGACTCAAGTCCCATCACACAATGCAACGCAAACCGGAAGATTGAGTTTTATCTTATATCGACCAAAATATGCTTGATACGAGCAAAACAAATCATTTAAAATGTGAACTTTGTCGTTTAATTCTTAATCAGACTCCAACTGTAAATTAGCAAGAGGACGACCCCCTAAGTATTAACCCCGAAGGCCGAAACCAACATCAGACCAATACCCGGGAAACCACCCATCTTAGCTCGTTTGCAGTTAGTTTCTAATTTCATACACAATCATAAATATCAATCATAGATGGCATGGGTACCATATATCATGTCGCCATATATATATATAATCAAAACCGCACGATGTCGTATCTGGAAATTGGATTTCCATCATGAACCAAGGCAAAAGATAGTCCTTACCGACTTCGAGACTGTCTAGCCCGAGTCTCAGGCAAGCGCGCAGGCAATCCTTGGATCGTCAGGGTCGGTCCACCGATGTGGATTATTATTCCTTAACACTACGTTTACCCGCCCTTTGGGGCGTAAATGAGCCAACGAATGACTCCATCGGTCCCGGATCGACTGATATAACCGAGGTGCCTCGCAACAGCAACAACCACATAGGTGAAAATAATATAAATGTCAGCCAATTTAAGCACCGACACCACCTCTAGCTAGAAGGAAACGCATGCCCTCCCTGAGGTCCTTCTCCCGTTTCTGGTTCATACCGGGGTGTGAGGCTCGCGAGTTCACGTTACACACAAAGCTACGCAACGCAGGCGGTGCTTTGATCATCAACCACAAGACTTTTCTTTTCAACAGAAGCCCTGGTCACAACATCTTAGCATGCCACACAGGCAATTCACACCGTGCAACTGATGTCTATCAATTACACAGAATGGATTCCAATGTCAGACACACAGTCCATCTACAAGTCCGTTCTGGATCTGAACGAAACCGGAGGCACTATATACCTCGCATACCCATCGATCTCCACGTACGTCTGGACGGTCACCACTCATTATCCATATTTCGGGATGCCTCCCAATCAGGACATCAGTTACCATCCAAACGAGGTGAAAATCTCCAGTCTTCGACCACCGTCTTCATCTTCGATTTCTTATCGTCGATTCAGTTATTCAGAATGGGATAAACCCGGTCTTTCTGAGCAACTCGCGTATATAATAAACAAGTGCTACACAAACGTACATACGCTTCATTCTAATTCATTAGTCACTAACCGTAAATCAGTAAGAGAACGATTTCCCAAATATTAACCCCGAAGGCCAAAACCAACATCAGACCAATACCGGGGAAACCATTCGACTTAGCCAACCTCCAGTTAGTTTCTAAATTTCATATTCCATGTCGTTTATAATATTTACAATGGTTTATCGCTATTTTTATTTATTTAAAATAGCCAATTTATTTAAACGACGCTTCAGGCCATAACGCGGCCATGGCGCTGTTTTTCTTCAGATTTGATTTACACATATCTGAAAATCTAACCGTTGGATCATCACAAAATTTATATCATTAGAAAGATCTTTTCAAAACGAATCCAATGGTTCCAGTTTCGGGAAAATCCGATGGTCGGATCTCCTGGTACAATCGTTAGAAGTTTCGATTATAAAATATGAACTGCAGCGTCGTTATTCGATTTAATTTGATTATATATATATAATCGATTCTAGCGTTGTTTTTCTTCAGATTTGAATTAAACATTCTAGACAATCCAACCGTTGGATCTTTGCAAAGTTGGTGTCGTTGGAAAGATATTTCCAAAGCGAACCCAACGGTTTCGGTTTCGGGAAAATCCGATGGTCGGATCTCCCGCACTAATCGTTTGAAATCACGGTTTCAAAACACGAACTGCAGCTTCGTTATTCGATTTATTTTACTTATATATATATATATATATATATATATATATATATATATATATATAATCGATTCATCGATTTCAAAACCATCTTCATTTCATATCTTTGATAAAAATGACATTTTTATCAAACTAACTTCTATTTCGACACTTCACTATTTTTAACAATTCATGTATATAATAAAAATATGATTTTTATTGTTAAACAATTTATTTCAAAACAAGACTATTTTATATAGTTCATATAGATGGTAAAAACATGATTTTTATTATAAAACAATTTATTTCAAAACACGAATACCATTCAACACATGAATTTCCATTCAACGAATGAATTTCTATTCAACACATGAAGGTTTTCTATAATTTATATATATAGATAAAAAGGTGATTTTTATATTTAAAACACAAATACCATTCAACACATGAATTTCTATTCAACGAATGAATTTCAATTCAACACATGAAGGTTTTCCATAGTTTATATATATAGATAAAAAGGTGATTTTTATATTTAAAACACGAATACCATTCAACACATGAATTTCTATTCAATGAATGAATTTCAATTCAACACATGAAGATTTTCTATAGTTTATATATATAGATAAAAAATGTGATTTTTATTGCAAAACAATTTATTTCAAAACATGAATGTCGTTCAATAGATAAATTTCTATTCAGCACATGAATATAGTTTCAACACATGAAAATAATTCTAACACATGAATATTATTCAAAATTTCGGCAGTATAACGGTAGGGTAGTTAAAACCGGGGCCATCCCTAGTACGACTCCTCGCTCTACCTTAAAGCCTCGCAGCTTTTGACAATGGGGATTTCATGCATCTAGTTCGCACGCAGGCGGCATGTATATATTTTTCATTTCCACAAACTAATCCTATGTGGTTTCAACCAAATAATTCTCAACCACAAACGGGTATTTTTCAACCACTATCAATCAATTTCAACCACAAACAATTCTAATCAACCATTCACTATCAACCAATTTTCACATCAATCACAACCAATAAATATCGTCCATGGTTTGTGGACGAGGGTCGTGTATATATATATATATATATATATATATATATATATATATATATATATATATATTATATAAGAATTTCACTTCTATTTCAACACACATATAATTTTTACAACGCATATATAAACTTATACATCGAACGTACGACCTATACAACGCTTATACATGAGGTGTACAATGCTTATACAAGTCATACATCGACTATATAATTTATACATCGTCGTTTTACATATCGTTTATAATTTAGAAATCTCACATTGGGTTCCACTCCACCAAAAATAGCAGAAGGCTCAGAAAAATATGCGGTCTCTTCTAGAATGTAGAAGCCGCCCACACGAGTCCACTGTCTCTTGTTTCACTGAATTTCATCAAGAAACGAAAAGGATATGATTTTTACAGTGAAATCAAAAAGGTAGCTCTTAGAAGTGCTATTATATAGTTAATTTAAAAATAGGCCGTTACCTTTCTTTGACTGTTCAAAACTAGGTTTTGCAATAACTTCAAATCCGTGTAGTGTCTTGACGATCGGACTATGCAGCGTCGAAGAGCTTCGAAGGGGCTTCTCGCGCGTGGTGGTGGCTCTAAGTTCGGTGGCGCGGTTAAGGGGTGGTGGCGCTCGAAAACCCGGATGTTTGGGGGCACGATTCGCGAGGCACGGGTTATGATAGGGGGTGCCACTAGTATGGATTTGAAGAGGGAGGTGAGAGCTTCAAAAAGCTCCAAAGGAGCAAGGGCTAACGATGCATGGAATCACCGGAATGTGGTCGGAAAAGTTTGAACACTGGCCGCCGTCGAGATCGGGGAGAGAGAAAATGGGGGGGTTTCTGATGTGGACAAATCTCATTTTTTATTTATTTATAAAGTTTTAAAAATCCAAAAATACCCCTTGCCTCCTACGAACTCCAATCCAAACCCAACGACTATCGTCCCTAGCGTTTTACCCCCATTCCGAACACAAAGGGATATGTTTCGTAGGCCCATTCGACTGTTTCAGTCAGTTTTCCTTCAAATTAAAATATAAAACATTCAATATTCGATTTGAACGTACATTTCAATTTGCCAGAGCCACAAACTGATTCGGAAAATTCCAGAAAAATAAATCTAGCTATGTTTTGATGATACGGTCCCAACAAAACTAGTTTCGTCGAATTCTGAGACCGTTTGAAAAATGGCCCTTTTCTGGTCGATCCAATTTAACAGAAATCGACCAAACACATTTTCTTTCGCCACGCACACATACTAGCTTCAAAAATTATGAAATTTGAAACCTAGCAATAATTTAACATCCCGGATCCAACAAAAGTAGTTTCGTTGAATTCCGAGGTCGTTTGCAAAATGGCCATGGGCTATATAAACTCTATAGCGACCTTTCTGAAAATTCATTTGGCCATAACTTTTGTTTCCCTCTATGAAACTTCGATTTTTCAGATTCATTAGAAAGATATTCACTAACAGATTTAAATATTTTTGGTTTCACTAAAGTCCGTTTGATTTTGCAGCCGGTACAGTCAGTCAAAGTTTGAATTCAGTTTTTGAAACTGACGCGCCATTTCAGGCCATGTTTATAATTCAAAGTGATTATATTCAATTTCAAACATCGATTCAAACCACTTTTTCCTCCTTGTTATCTAAAATATTTATTTTAAATATTTAAAATTCACTAAAATAGCCAATTAAATTTTTTTAAATTGGTTCAGATTTTCCGGGTCGTTACATTCGTAGTCCAACCCCTTTCCGGAGAACTTCATGTTGATCCATCGACGAATATTTGAGTGATCATACTTAGACCCATCCAATCTTTACCAAAATTTGCATATGAACTGCATATGAGCCAAAGGTGCCACACACAAATTTTTGCCACCTCACGACCAATCATCTGGATTAGTACTAATCCATAGGGGATGAATGGGTACCAGTCCATGTACTTAGTTTATTTTGACATGAAATTTTTTTCATGCCACCTCCCAGTATCCTCCAAAGCTTCTCTGGCAAGTTTCATCTGAATCTGATCATCTGAATTAAGGATGGCAATCAGACTCAACCTGATAGACCCGGACCCTACCCGATGGGTGTCGAGTTACATTTCCAAAATCTCGACCCGACCCTAGCTTCGGTTCGGGTCAGTCGGGTCAATTCGGGATCGGGTGGTGGTAACACTAAAACTACATATATTTCAATGCTTTTCGAATGGGTCTTTCAGGCCCAGCCAGTTCGGGTCAGGTTTTATCGAGTCCTTGTTGTATTTTTCATCACCTAGACCTGACCCCCGACCCGAGAGCCATCGGTTCGGTTTGAGTTTGGGTCTTTCCGGGTCAGTTTGGGTTTTCGGTTGTCAGTTCTAACTGTCAGCCCTAATCTGAACCTCAATTCTAAGTCCTACAACACAAACTCTAATGACCAAATCTAGCATAATCATACAAATCAATAAATCAAATAACAATTCATCCAATTAAAATCACAAATGATCATTCAAACATATACAAACATGACTCATATCATAATAACCACAAATCTAGCATCTTTGGATCTAAACGTATATTAAACATGATGGATCTAACAAATTTACAGGTCATATGATCAAATTAGATAATCTTAGGGTGTCTAGATCTGGATTAAACTTATATGATTAGATTTTTAGGTGAAATTAACATATGAGGTGTAATATGATACTAAATAACACATATTATATCTATAACTTACCAAAGCTTAGATGTGATGAAAGAATGGAGAAAAAAATCTGGGCAGCAAAGAAATCACGTAAATTTAATGAAAATCCACAAGATCCAATCCTCTTTGGTGTAGACCCTACCTTTTGACGCTCTTTAAAACGATCGATGCTAGAAAATTAGGGGTTTTAGGGAATTGGTTGAAGCGGAGATTCATAGACGTTTAACCAAATGTTTAGACAAGGAGAAAACTCTAATTCTCTCCTCAAACCCCCATATATATAGCGGTAGGTCATTACCCTAACGGGCTCACTAATCATCGCATTAATTGCTAATTAGCCTGGCCAGCATAAACAAAAACTTAAAATAGCAATTTCTCTCAAATCGCTAATCAAATCTTTAATGTGACCACTCTATGGAATGACTAACCACCATTTATATCTAATGAGACCAATTTCATCATCTGATTTGATCCCTAGTAAAATTTACAACTAAGACATTATATCACAGGGGCAAACTGGTTACAAAACGATTTGGTAATAACCATGGGCATGTCTCGCATCTCCATGAATGACATATTAAAATATGAGAATGGTTCGACTACTACGGAATTAAATAGAATTATTTTATGATCCTCCAAAAAGTAAAATATGGGTCATTACAATCATCATGATGTTGTTATTTAAAATTGCATTTAGTTATTTTGAAAAGTCACTTGATTGTTTAAAAAGTTGTGTTATTTTGTAGGGGAAGAGTTATATTTGACGACTATTGGTTAAACAACACCAAATGATCATTCATCGATCAAAAAGAACAAGTGGATATGCAATTCGCAAGCTACAACGAAATGGGTACCAAATTAATACAAAACTTTTGATTATAATCTACAATTTTATTTAATATTGCACTTCTTTTCATTTTCTTCACAATGCCACTGGTTTTGTGTGAATCCGTCAAGAAACGACCAAGTTATTCTCAAATGAAATTTTGGTGCATAAAGAGAAAAAGAAACCAAACCAGTCAAGGATATTCTTCATATTTCATCCACAAATTTGAGTATTTTGTCCAACTCCTTGTCCAAATTCTAATTCTTGTTCTTATAGTCGTTTTGATGGGTGGACCGTCAAATTCCGATCAAAATTGAGTGAGATATGACAATTTGAAGTTGGCTATCCAAAACAGATATGTTGTGTGTGGAATTTTCTACATTTCTCTTACTATTCATTCTACTATAGCACAATACCATTCACTAAACTATTTAGATCATAGACCTTATCTTCCTCTTTGATTTGCCGTTGGTTTCATCCAATTTCGTTAAGAAACGAAGGAGATACGCCTTACGGAAGTTTGATTGTAAGTTAAAACGAGAAGAAGAATAAGAAGAGGAAAATTTATGAAAGATTGTGATTATTGTGCCTATTTTTCTTGCTTGAAGTATCCTTTCATAAAAAAATCAAATTCAACTTCAAGGTTCAGGCGTCAAGTTGTTTAAACTACTAAATCATCAGTATCTTTCTCATACGACCTTCAAATTTAGCAAATGAATATACTACGCTAATTAGATAAACAAGCCCGTTGTAATAGAGTAGATCTCGTCACCAAGTTCCAAAATATGTAAATGTGTGATTCATGACAATGGAAGAACAAAAAAGTAAAAAAGATGGGAGGATTGCAAAAAGTGGTACGCATTATTATTATTTCATCATTATTATCAGACTTAGGGGTATATATTTATGCACATAGTTAGGTATACAAATTTATCTCTTTTATAATTTTAATTAGATATTTTGGTTCATATGCCAACACACCATAGTATACATATCAATATACCAATCTAATTTTTTTAAAATCCTTTCTTATTTTAGATTTAAATTTCACTATTCTTTGCTTTGATTTTGAAAATTAAAAGGATGACTTCTCAATAGAAAAATGTCCATTCAAACTTTAGTTATCAATTCAGTTTGTCTACTTATTCGCTTAAATTTTATTTCAAAATATTTGAAATTATATAAATATATAAATTATATATAGTACATATGTGTGTGTGTGTTAATATAGTATATAGAGCTTGAAATAGTTTTTTAAATTCAAACATTTGAATATTTTTGTAAAATATAAATTTTTATATATTTTATATATAGTTTAAAATATATAGTTTAACTTATATATATTTATATATTATATACACGATTTTATTAAAAAAAGTTTTTTTGGGTTACATTATCATAATATTTTTTTGCATAGCCGCCGATTTTTATAGTGATCCGTAACACTTTTTTTATTATAACCAATAATAAAAATACAATATAATACAGATGATTGTGGTTACAATCAACTAATTTGATTTTTTAAGGTGGACTGTCCACCACGTATAGAGTTTATAGTGTTCCGTCCACTCTACCTATCAGGCTTACAAAATTGGAGTAAAAATTTTCGCAAAGCCGACCGGTTTTTAAGGTGACTGCAAACACCTTTTATTATTACCAATAATAAAAAATATTATATAGTACAGGTGATCGTGGTTAGCAATCAGCTAATTCGATTTTAAGGTGGACCGCCTACCGCCAACGGCATTTAACGTGTGCCATCCATGGAAAATCTAAACTAGATTACAGCTCAGGAGCTAGTACGTTTACCAGACTACTATGTTTACAATAGGCTATGAACTATCTCCTCGCGCAGGAAGAGAAAAAATTACATATTTCAATTGAAGCTAATTACATTCTAGATACAAAAAAAGTACAGCATAAATGTTTCAGAATATCTAGAGTATCCAAGGGCTTGCATGACCAGAAAACATTATGTACAGGGATGAAAGGTTGTAATAACCCGAAAATCTGGGCCAGTTTAAAATTTTTATTTTGGCAATTTTAGCGAATTTTGATTATTTAAAATGAATTATTTTAAATAATATCGACGAGAAATTTATTTTGAATTGAATTCGACGTATATATATATACGCGTCGTCGTTAGAATATAAATATTTATTTTAAATTATAATAGGAATTGAAAATGGCGCGGTTGTTCGATAATTCGATTTCAAACTTCAATTGAATGTACCGGGTGCAAAACAATCCGGATTTTAGTGAAACCAAAAATGATAGGATCTAATTGATAATATCTTTCCAACGAATCCGAAAGATCAAATTTTCATAGCGGGAATCAAAAGATATGTCCAGTTGAAAATTCTGAATAGTCGCTATGGAATTCAGGCCCTTAAAAATGGGAATTTTGCAAACGACCTCGGATTTCGACGAAACCAGTTTTGTTGGGTCCGTGATGTAAAATTATTGCTAGGTTTCAAATTTCATAATTTTTCCAATCAATATGTGAGCGTGGCAAAGGAAAACGTGTTTGACCAGTTTTAGTTGATTTTAATCGACTGGAAAATGGCCATTTTTCCAACGGCCTCAGAATTCGACGAAACTAGTTTTGTTAGGACCGTATCGTCAATACGAAGCTAGAAAATATTTTTCAGGAATTTTTCTAGTTAGTGTGTGACCCCGGTAGTTTAAGATGTACGTTCAAATTAAATATATACTGATTTATGTTTTAAATTTGATGAAAACAGATCGTAACAGTCGAACTGGCTCACAAAACATATCCCATTGCGTTCGGAGGTGGGGTAATTAGCTAGGGGCGACAGTCGTTGGATAAGAATTGGAGATCAAATGAAAAAAAAAGCAATTTTATTGGAGAATAAAATAAAATAAAATAATTATATAATAACCCTTAACCCTATCCCCAACTCTATTTCTCTCTCTCCTGGTTGGAAATCGGTTTTCAGAAACCCCCCCCCCCCCCCGATCGAGATGAATGGAGGCCGCTCCTCCTCAGGCCATCATGCCGCGCCCCCATCGCCTGACGTCGGAGGCCGACCACCCCACACCGCCCACCTCCCTACAGCCACCGCCGACGCTTTGGACTACCCCCACCTCACGAATCCGACCACTCGAGCCCCCAAATCGAAGAAGGGCATCGCCGTGGACCCCCTTGGCCTCATCTCCGCCAGCCAACCCTGGCCACCCACCACCTGCGACGACACCGCACCACCCCCGCTCGCTTCTCCCATCCAACTCGAGCCAAATCCCTTCAAACACCCAAAACAGCGACTGTGGGCCCATTTCTGCCACTGCCGGCAGTGCAGCGACGCCCCACCACCTCCTCGAACACCTCATGCCGCCATCTCCACCCCCAAGGCAGCGGTATGTTTAAATACGATTTTTGTTCATTTACATTGGATGAAAAGCTTTGGTTTTTCAAATATAAAAGGCTTAGATTTTTGTAAGTTAAAGGATGGAATTTTATATGAGGAAAGATTTTATTTTTATTGTAGGAAAGACTATATTTTTACTAATGAAAAGAAAAGATTCTTGTATAACATAAAGAGAAATTTTTATTTATATATATGACATATAAAGACTAGATTTTTATATGTTGAACTTCGAAATAAAGACTAGATTTTTATATGTTGAACTTCGAAATAAAAATAGGATTTTTATATTGTTGAACTTCGAAATAAAAATATGATTTTTATATATTGAACTTCGAAATAAAAATATGATTTTTATATATTGAACTTCGAAATAAAAATATGATTTTTATATATGGAATAGCGAAGTAAAAATTCGATTTTTACATAGGTAGTGAAAGCGGACAACGAAGGTAACAAAAAGGCGAGAACGAAGAAGATTTATATCGAAGAAGAGTCAAGATGTTTGGATAGCTTTCGGTGAGAATTTCTCACCTTTCAATTTCATTTTCTAGTTATATATATATACTAGGATGCAGACGGTGTTTAGTAGCACCCGACACAATCGTCCACAGACCATGGACTTGTTTGTTTGGCTGTTTGGTGATTGATTGCGATATTGGTTTGAATGTGGTTTGCGGTGTGAAAAATCGAATCGATAAATTGGTTAGGATTAGACGTGCGCCGTTATAAGGCGAAGGAGTAAGGCTAGGTTAGACTCTTACTCCAAATTTTGTGGTTTGCATAACGAAAGTGATTTGATTGATATGGGTATGGCGGTGGCCATTATTAGACCGGGGACAAGGCTAGGCCTTATCCCGTTTCTAGCATAGCGCCGTTATGCCGCCGAAATTTTCTAAAATATGTTAGAAAAATAAAAATATCATTTTTATTAGAAATGAATAAAATAACATATTCATTTACAAATCAAAACGATTTGTTGATGTACACCCATTTGACTGATATGGATTGGGACGATAAATTTTACACATCACCCAACTACACAAATAAAATATGTGTTTGATTGTTTGAAACCCCACACGGGTGTTAGGATGAAATTTGAAGTTCACTCATCCTGATTGATTAAATATGTCGATCGATCGATTGACAGGCTGTTATAAGCGTTAGATATCTATATTTGATGCTTATACAGTGTAGTGCACTTTGGTTGATGGTTGATTATTTTTCAATGCTATTATATACATGTGTTGTATGAAATCCATATAATTAACTTTATATGGTAATTGATTGGGCCTCATTCCAATTTGAAAAATAAAGAATAATATAAAATAAAGGTTCATGTGTTGATAGTACTCATCCATTGAGATTGGTCATGTGTTGAACGAAATATTTTAGTAATAAAATTTACATCTTTATCAATATAAAATAAAAGTTCCTGTGTTGGCAGTACTCATCCATTGAGATTGGTCATGTGTTGAACGAAATATTTTGATAATAACCACTATTTTGAAAAAGGAAATATTTGAAATAGAATATTTGAAAATAGAAATATATGAAGCCGTGTTGATTAGATTGACGCCATTTTGACGTGAACGATATTTATATCGATTTTAAACGATTTCGAAATGAATTGAATTGAAAATGATTTCAAAATGAATTGAATTGAAAAAGATTTCGAAATGAATTGAATTGAAAACGATTTCGAAATGAATTGAATTGAAAACGATTTCGAAATGAAATGAATTGAAAACGATTTCGGAATGAATTGAATATAAAATGAATTCAAATTGAATTGAAAGCGAATTGAAATGAATTCAAATTGAATTGAAATTTGAATTGAATAGAAATGAATTTTAAAACGAACTTATAAAGAATAATTCAATTTTTCTTTGAATTGAAATGGAGGTTGAAATTGTTTTTGAAATAGATTCAAAACTATTTATATAATTCGTTTTAAATAGAAATCGATGAAATATATATTATATATATAATATATATAATATAATGGCTTGAATAGAACGCGCCGCGCCGCGGCAGTTCGCGAATTTCGACCATTTATTTCAAACGGACATTACGGGAGATCCGACCGTCGGATTCTCCTAAAACCAGAACCGTTGGGTTCGTATCGAAAAGAGCTTTCTAATGAATATTATAAATTTGAAATCTAACGGTTGGATTTGGAGATACGTCCAAATCAAATTCGAAAAAGGTCGCTGTAAGTGCAGTTCGATGACCGTTGATGGAAATCGACTGTACGGGCCTTGATAAAATTATTAAAAATAGTAATAATTTGTGTAAAATCATAAGAAATGATTTGGGAAGAATTGGGATGAAAAACTCCATATTTGAAAAGATAAAAATAGATTTTTATCGAAATGAACTAGTTTTGAACTAGAATTATAATTCTATTTATTTTTAAATAAATAAATTGAACTTGAAAAGGGTTTTAAAAATAACCAAAATTTCCAATGATTGCATTGGAGTGGATTTGAATCGAAATTGTCATTGGAATATTTCGATGTTGGGATTCGTGATTATACGGATGTTGTTATGGAAGTTCGAAAGATATCTATTTATATCGTTATTTCCAATACGGCATTTGTTAATCATAGAATTTGATATTGAATATAAGCCGATATATTTTCTATTCAGAGCCTTGTATTGAATATCAAATGTGATTTGGGTTTGTCGTGAATGGTGTTTTCACTAACACTGTTTTTGAACCCAGTTGAGAAAAGATTAAATCTTTTTCTTGGATTTAATGAAGTGTACCAATTAAATAATATTTCATTGGAATTGAATTGATATTGATTTTGGGTTTATCGTGAACAGTATTTTAAATAACACTCGTTCTTTAACCCGATAATTAATGAATGTGATTTTGGGTTTATCGTGAACCGTGTTTTAAATGACATTGATTCTTTAACCCAGTCGAAGATTAAAACTAAGTGGAGTTTTAATGAATCTTTAATTAGATTGAAATGATCGAAAATGGAGTATCACCAGTTTTGCTCCAGGCGATAGTTAAATCTTTAATTAGATTTGAACGTGAAATGGTAATTAAATTTACCGATAACACCGTGGTGTTAGATATGAAGTATTACCAGTTTTACTTCATGGGATGAATAGGTTGGGATTGGGAAATTAAAACCAATGATTACTATGGTAAGGTTCGCTAATTCCGACTAGTTTTGAATTGATATTCAAAAATAGATTAAAGAATAAATTCAAGAAATTTATCTTGGATAAAATTAATGGGAACCTTTCCCTGTGAATGTGAAATCAGAAACTAACTGTCGATTAGCTAAGCAGAGTGGTTTTCTGGATATTGATCTGATGTTGGTTTCGGCCTTCGGGGTTAATATTTGGGGAATTATTCTCTTGATTAATTTACGGTTAGTGATTGATGAATTGGAATGAGGCGTATGTTGTGTTTGTGTAACACTTATTTAAAATATACGCGAGTTATTCGGAAAGACCGGGTTTATCCCATTCTGAATAACTGATACGACGATAAGTCGAAGATGAAGACGATGGTCGAAGACCGGAGGTCTTCACGTCGTTTGGGTAATTACTGATGATCTTGATTGGGCTGTACACCCAAGAAGATGGAAACAGTTAGTGATCGTCCAGACGTACTTGGAGATCGATGGATATGCGAGGTACTAGGTGCCTCCGGTTTCGTTCAGACCCAGAACGGACTTGTAAATGGACTGTGTGTCTGACATTGGATTTTAGTCTGTGTGTTTGATTTCTATTAAATATATATCTGTTTGGCGGCGGAGAATTTATTCTCTTGCTTAACGCCCTTCTCTGAGACGTACGAGCTCAGGGGTTATATATTGATGGATATCAAACGCATGGAGTGAATTTCCTGTGTGGCATGCCTAAGTGGCAATTGATCGAGGCTTCTGTTGAAAAGCAAAGCCTTGTGGTGATGATCAAAGCAAGGCCTTTGTGGCGTAGCTTTGTGTAACGTTGACTTCGCGTGTTTCACACCCGGTATGAACCAAAAACGGGAGAGGACGTCAGGGAGGGCATGCGTTTCTTTCTAGCTAAAAAGTGGCGTCAGTGGTTTTACACGCCCTGACGAGTTTGACTTATGTGGTTGTTGCTGTTGCGAGGCGCCTCGGATTGATCGGTCGTTCTCGAACCGATGGAGTCATTTAGTTGGCTCACTTACACCCCATAGGGTGGGGAGACGTAGTGTTCAGGCATAATAATCCACATCGGTGGACCGGCCCTGAGGATCCAGGGGGCAGTTGCGGCTGTTCCTGAGGGGCGGGCTAGAGCGTCTCGAATCGGTTGAGGACTATCTTTTGCCTCGGTTCATAGATGGAAACCCAATTTCCAAATACGTGACATTTGCGGTTTTAATTGTAGAACTAGTATGGCGACATGATATATGGTACCCATGCCGCCTATGATTGATACTTATGATTTGAAATTGTTTTATACACTATACACTGATAATAGTATCAAATGATTTGTTTTTAAACGTATCAAGCATTCTTTGGTTGTTATAAGGGAAAACCATATCCCCCGGCTTGCGTTGCATTGTGTGATAGGACCTGGGTCTTATAACAGCTTCATTTTTCCTCATTTAGCATTGCGCTGTTTGTTTTATGCACTGGTATCCTTGGGAGGAAACCCGTTCCGTGTTATACGGCGTGGTCCCTTGATTTACCTAACTTTAAAATAAAGAATTAATAACTGTTATAGTTCTCACACCAGTCCCATGACTGACCTGGAGTTTATTGTTTTAACCTAAACTCTGGGTGCCCATATTTTCGACACGGGCAGCTAGTAGTTTTGGTTTTTGCAGATTTATATTCACAGGATCCTGGTTTACAGCTGGAATGATATCCGGAAAGCTTTGTATCCGTATATCTCTTCTAGTTGTGTATTTTATTATTTTCCGCTGCGATGTATTTAAATGTAATTTAAATCTCTGATATTTCTGTGTAATATTCATTTATACTCTGTATATTCTTGTAATCTGATGCATTCTTGTAATAAACAATGAAATGTTCTTCTGTTTGCGTTCTGATTTGTCGTGTTCTCAAAGGATAGCGCGTTTCGAATGGCTTGGATCGGTTTAGCGACTGGTTCGGACCGAGCGAAATTCCTTTTCGTCACAGTTGGTATCAGAGCTTTGGTTTACAAAGCTCAGAGAATAAGACACATTAGAACCATACGAAAGAATTCATCAGATATTGGCTTAGTAATATCCAATGAGAATGACTCGTTAGAGATGGGATCAGTGGTATCCTAGAACGAGTGAGAAGAGTATATCTTTCAAAATAAAACCAATTTTGTTTTGAAAATTTAAATCAACTATTCGTATTTGATTATTTATTAAATTGATTTGGACAATCCGATATATAAAGATTTTGCATATGCGTCTTGCAAATGTGTATTCGAAGTTTTAATATACTGGATGGTAATAGGATCATACTCTAGTTGCCCGGGGATAATTCTGGTGATGGGGCACTGTCGCCAGTATCTATTTTCGAGTAACGAAAGTGAGATTTCTATATTTCCATTAGACTGGTGTGAGAACCGAAATTAGATAAGGCTTATTGTTGTGATTTGGCATCAAAAATTTGATTTTTTGACTATATATCAAAGTTATGCATTTGAAAAGCTAATCAACTAATTGATTGATGGTTGTATTGTTTGATTATTGTTTGAATAATTAAAATTTGAACCATTTAGTTCATTTGAGTCAAATATTGAATTTTATTGAAATTTGGTCGCATTTGCATGCATATACATAAACTTACATTGAACAGGTCATAGCAAGGAGGCTAGAGCAGAGAATAAAATTTGTTTGCCCGACAAATAGGTACATGTTTACTACATAATTTACTGTTTTGTTTGGAGGATGATGATTTTATGAGCCTATTGGCTAGCCGCTTGGCTTTTTCTTTTTCTTTTTTGAGATCTGAAGGACCGGGGAAGCTATTTGAGATTTCCCGATGCTCCCGTTGCAGGGGAGGTTATGGCGAAATTTTTCAAAAATTTAGGGTGTTAACCAAATTTTTGAAATTTTGAAAATTCTCAGAAACTGAACAGTTGGAGAATAGAAGCCAGATCGAGCGTAGAGCTAATTAATCAAACCACTTTCGACTTTGTTCCTTTTTGGGGACGAAAAGTTTTAAGTGGGGGAGATTGTAATAACCCGAAAATCTGGGCCAGTTTAAAATTTTTATTTTGGCAATTTTAGCGAATTTTGATTATTTAAAATGAATTATTTTAAATAATATCGACGAGAAATTTATTTTGAATTGAATTCGACGTATATATATATACGCGTCGTCGTTAGAATATAAATATTTATTTTAAATTATAATAGGAATTGAAAATGGCGCGGTAGTTCGATAATTCGATTTCAAACTTCAATTGAATGTACCGGGTGCAAAACAATCCGGATTTTAGTGAAACCAAAAATGATAGGATCTAATTGATAATATCTTTCCAACGAATCCGAAAGATCAAATTTTCATAGCGGGAATCAAAAGATATGTCCAGTTGAAAATTCTGAATAGTCGCTATGGAATTCAGGCCCTTAAAAATGGGAATTTTGCAAACGACCTCGGATTTCGACGAAACCAGTTTTGTTGGGTCCGTGATGTAAAATTATTGCTAGGTTTCAAATTTCATAATTTTTCCAATCAATATGTGAGCGTGGCAAAGGAAAACGCGTTTGACCAGTTTCAGTTGATTTTAATCGACTGGAAAATGGCCATTTTTCCAACGGCCTCAGAATTCGACGAAACTAGTTTTGTTAGGACCGTATCGTCAATACGAAGCTAGAAAATATTTTTCAGGAATTTTTCTAGTTAGTGTGTGACCCCGGTAGTTTAAGATGTACGTTCAAATTAAATATATACTGATTTATGTTTTAAATTTGATGAAAACAGATCGTAACAGTCGAACTGGCTCACAAAACATATCCCATTGCGTTCGGAGGTGGGGTAATTATCTAGGGGCGATAGTCGTTGGATAAGAATTGGAGATCAAATGAAAAAAAAGCAATTTTATTGGAGAATAAAATAAAATAAAATAATTATATAATAACCCTTAACCCTATCCCCAACTCTATTTCTCTCTCTCCTGGTTGGAAATCGGTTCTCAGAAAAAAAAAAACCCCCGATCGAGATGAATGGAGGCCGCTCCTCCTCAGGCCATCATGCCGCGCCCCCATCGCCTGACGTCGGAGGCCGACCACCCCACACCGCCCACCTCCCTACAGCCACCGCCGACGCTTTGGACTACCCCCACCTCACGAATCCGACCACTCGAGCCCCCAAATCGAAGAAGGGCATCGCCGTGGACCCCCTTGGCCTCGTCTCCGCCAGCCAACCCCGGCCACCCACCACCTGCGACGACACCGCACCACCCCCGCTCGCTTCTCCCATCCAACGCGAGCCAAATCCCTTCAAACACCCAAAACAGCGACTGTGGGCCCATTTCTGCCACTGCCGGCAGTGCAGCGACGCCCCACCACCTCCTCGAACACCTCATGCCGCCATCTCCACCCCCAAGGCAGCGGTATGTTTAAATACGATTTTTGTTCATTTACACAGGATGAAAAGCTTTGGTTTTTCAAATATAAAAGGCTTAGATTTTTGTAAGTTAAAGGATGGAATTTTATATGAGGAAAGATTTTATTTTTATTGTAGGAAAGACTATATTTTTACTAATGAAAAGAAAAGATTCTTGTATAACATAAAGAGGAGATTTTTATTTATATATATGACATATAAAGACTAGATTTTTATATGTTGAACTTCGAAATAAAGACTAGATTTTTATATGTTGAACTTCGAAATAAAAATAGGATTTTTATATTGTTGAACTTCGAAATAAAAATATGATTTTTATATATTGAACTTCGAAATAAAAATATGATTTTTATATATTGAACTTCGAAATAAAAATATGATTTTTATATATGGAATAGCGAAGTAAAAATTCGATTTTTACATAGGTAGTGAAAGCGGACAACGAAGGTAACAAAAAGGCGAGAACGAAGAAGATTTATATCGAAGAAGAGTCAAGATGTTTGGATAGCTTTCGGTGAGAATTTCTCACCTTTCAATTTCATTTTCTAGTTATATATATATACTAGGATGCAGACGGTGTTTAGTAGCACCCGACACAATCGTCCACAGACCATGGACTTGTTTGTTTGGCTGTTTGGTGATTGATTGCGATATTGGTTTGAATGTGGTTTGTGGTGTGAAAAATCGAATCGATAAATTGGTTAGGATTAGACGTGCGCCGTTATAAGGCGAAGGAGTAAGGCTAGGTTAGACTCTTACTCCAAATTTTGTGGTTTGCATAACGAAAGTGATTTGATTGATATGGGTATGGCGGTGGCCATTATTAGACCGGGGACAAGGCTAGGCCTTATCCCGTTTCTAGCATAGCGCCGTTATGCCGCCGAAATTTTCTAAAATATGTTAGAAAAATAAAAATATCATTTTTATTAGAAATGAATAAAATAACATATTCATTTACAAATCAAAACGATTTGTTGATGTACACCCATTTGACTGATATGGATTGGGACGATAAATTTTACACATCGCCCAACTACACAAATAAAATATGTGTTTGATTGTTTGAAACCCCACACGGGTGTTAGGATGAAATTTGAAGTTCACTCATCCTGATTGATTAAATATGTCGATCGATCGATTGATAGGCTGTTATAAGCGTTAGATATCTATATTTGATGCTTATACAGTGTAGTGCACTTTGGTTGACGGTTGATTATTTTTCAATGCTATTATATACATGTGTTGTATGAAATCCATATAATTAACTTTATATGGTAATTGATTGGGCCTCATTCCAATTTGAAAAATAAAGAATAATATAAAATAAAGGTTCATGTGTTGACAGTACTCATCCATTGAGATTGGTCATGTGTTGAACGAAATATTTTAGTAATAAAATTTACATCTTTATCAATATAAAATAAAAGTTCCTGTGTTGACAGTACTCATCCATTGAGATTGGTCATGTGTTGAACGAAATATTTTGATAATAACCACTATTTTGAAAAAGGAAATATTTGAAATAGAATATTTGAAAATAGAAATATATGAAGCCGTGTTGATTAGTTGACGCCATTTTGACGTGAACGATATTTATATCGATTTTAAACGATTTCGAAATGAATTGAATTGAAAACGATTTCGAAATGAATTGAATTGAAAACGATTTCGAAATGAATTGAATTGAAAACGATTTCGAAATGAATTGAATTGAAAACGATTTCGAAATGAAATGAATTGAAAACGATTTCGAAATGAATTGAATATAAAACGAATTCAAATTGAATTGAAAGCGAATTGAAATGAATTCAAATTGAATTGAAATTTGAATTGAATAGAAATGAATTTTAAAACGAACTTATAAAGAAGAATTCAATTTTTCTTTGAATTGAAATGGAGGTTGAAATTGTTTTTGAAATAGATTCAAAACTATTTATATAATTCGTTTTAAATAGAAATCGATGAAATATATATTATATATATAATATATATAATATAATGGCCTGAATAGAACGCGCCGCGGCAGTTCGCGAATTTCGACCATTTATTTCAAACGGACATTACGGGAGATCCGACCGTCGGATTCTCCTAAAACCGGAACCGTTGGGTTTGTATCGAAAAGAGCTTTCTAATGAATATTAGAAATTTGAAATCTAACTGTTGGATTTGGAGATACGTCCAAATCAAATTCGAAAAAGGTCGCTGTAAGTGCAGTTCGATGACCGTTGATGGAAATCGACTGTACGGGCCTTGATAAAATTATTAAAAATAGTAATAATTTGTGTAAAATCATAAGAAATGATTTGGGAAGAATTGGGATGAAAAACTCCATATTTGAAAAGATAAAAATAGATTTTTATCGAAATGAACTAGTTTTGAACTAGAATTATAATTCTATTTATTTTTAAATAAATAAATTGAACTTGAAAAGGGTTTTAAAAATAACCAAAATTTCCAATGATTGCATTGGAGTGGATTTGAATCGAAATTGTCATTGGAATATTTCGATGTTGGGATTCGTGATTATACGGATGTTGTTATGGAAGTTCGAAAGATATCTATTTATATCGTTATTTCCAATACGGCATTTGTTAATCATAGAATTTGATATTGAATATAAGCCGATATATTTTCTATTCAGAGCCTTGTATTGAATATCAAATGTGATTTGGGTTTGTCGTGAATGGTGTTTTCACTAACACTGTTTTTGAACCCAGTTGAGAAAAGATTAAATCTTTTTCTTGGATTTAATGAAGTGTACCAATTAAATAATATTTAATTGGAATTGAATTGATATTGATTTTGGGTTTATCGTGAACAGTGTTTTAAATAACACTCGTTCTTTAACCCGATAATTAATGAATGTGATTTTGGGTTTATCGTGAACCGTGTTTTAAATGACATTGATTCTTTAACCCAGTCGAAGATTAAAACTAAGTGGAGTTTTAATGAATCTTTAATTAGATTGAAATGATCGAAAATGGAGTATCACCAGTTTTGCTCCAGGCGATAGTTAAATCTTTAATTAGATTTGAACGTGAAATGGTAATTAAATTTACCGATAACACCATGGTGTTAGATATGAAGTATTACCAGTTTTACTTCATGGGATGAATAGGTTGGGATTGGGAAATTAAAACCAATGATTACTATAGTAAGGTTCGCTAATTCCGACTAGTTTTGAATTGATATTCAAAAATAGATTAAAGAATAAATTCAAGAAATTTATCTTGGATAAAATTAATGGGAACCTTTCCCTGTGAATGTGAAATCAGAAACTAACTGTCGATTAGCTAAGCAGAGTGGTTTTCTGGATATTGATCTAATGTTGGTTTCGGCCTTCGGGGTTAATATTTGGGGAATTATTCTCTTGATTAATTTACGGTTAGTGATTGATGAATTGGAATGAGGCGTATGTTGTGTTTGTGTAACACTTATTTAAAATATACGCGAGTTATTCGGAAAGACCGGGTTTATCCCATTCTGAATAACTAATACGACGATAAGTCAAAGATGAAGACGATGGTCGAAGACCGTAGGTCTTCACGTCGTTTGGGTAATTACTGATGATCTTGATTGGGCTGTACACCCAAGAAGATGGAAACAGTTAGTGATCGTCCAGACGTACTTGGAGATCGATGGATATGTGAGGTACTAGGTGCCTCCGGTTTCGTTCAGACCCAGAACGGACTTGTAAATGGACTGTGTGTCTGACATTGGATTTTAGTCTGTGTGTTTGATTTCTATTAAATATATATCTGTTTGGCGGCGGAGAATTTATTCTCTTGCTTAACGCCCTTCTCTGAGACGTACGAGCTCAGGGGTTATATATTGATGGATATCAAACGCATGGAGTGAATTGCCTGTGTGGCATGCCTAAGTGGCAATTGATCGAGGCTTCTGTTGAAAAGCAAAGCCTTGTGGTGATGATCAAAGCAAGGCCTTTGTGGCGTAGCTTTGTGTAACGTTTACTTCGCGTGTTTCACACCCGGTATGAACCAAAAACGGGAGAGGACGTCAGGGAGGGCATGCGTTTCTTTCTAGCTAAAAAGTGGCGTCAGTGGTTTTACACGCCCTGACGAGTTTGACTTATGTGGTTGTTGCTGTTGCGAGGCGCCTCGGATTGATCGGTCGTTCTCGAACCGATGGAGTCATTTAGTTGGCTCACTTACACCCCATAGGGTGGGGAGACGTAGTGTTCAGGCATAATAATCCACATCGGTGGACCGGCCCTGAGGATCCAGGGGGCAGTTGCGGCTGTTCCTGAGGGGCGGGCTAGAGCGTCTCGAATCGGTTGAGGACTATCTTTTGCCTCGGTTCATAGATGGAAACCCAATTTCCAAATACGTGACATTTGCGGTTTTAATTGTAGAACTAGTATGGCGACATGATATATGGTACCCATGCCGCCTATGATTGATACTTATGATTTGAAATTGTTTTATACACTATACACTGATAATAGTATCAAATGATTTGTTTTTAAACGTATCAAGCATTCTTTGGCTGTTATAAGGGAAAACCCTATCCCCCGGCTTGCGTTGCATTGTGTGATAGGACCTGGGTCTTATAACAGCTTCATTTTTCCTCATTTAGCATTGCGCTGTTTGTTTTATGCACTGGTATCCTTGGGAGGAAACCCGTTCCGTGTTATACGGCGTGGTCCCTTGATTTACCTAACTTTAAAATAAAGAATTAATAACTGTTATAGTTCTCACACCAGTCCCATGACTGACCTGGAGTTTATTGTTTTAACCTAAACTCTGGGTGCCCTTATTTTCGACACGGGCAGCTAGTAGTTTTGGTTTTTGCAGATTTATATTCACAGGATCCTGGTTTACAGCTGGAATGATATCCGGAAAGCTTTGTATCCGTATATCTCTTCTAGTTGTGTATTTTATTATTTTCCGCTGCGATGTATTTAAATGTAATTTAAACCTCTGATATTTCTGTGTAATATTCATTTATACTCTGTATATTCTTGTAATCTGATGCATTCTTGTAATAAACAATGAAATGTTCTTCTGTTTGCGTTCTGATTTGTCGTGTTCTCAAAGGATAGCGCGTTTCGAATGGCTTGGATCGGTTTAGCGACTGGTTCGGACAGAGCGAAATTCCTTTTCGTCACAAAGGTGCTAGCTTCTGAAGGTACAATACGCATGCCTGCCAGGTTTCTTGAGCACCACACCGTAGTGGACATTAACTTGAATAGTAACCATATGAAAGGACTTGCATAGTGGCCTATCTGACAAACGACGTGCAAGTGGAAGGAAAAAGGGGAGGGGCACATCGACGACTATAGCAAAGTTGAGTGCAATTGCATCACCAGAATTACCATAACATCGATGACCGGGGTGGATCCAGAATGTCAAGCTCACGTCAAGCCAGAAAACACCACAGAAAGGATATTGCTCAACAAGAGAAAGCTGAAAGACTAACAACACAAGCAGGAAGACAACCACAAAAATTCGTTGACAAGGGTTAGTGCCAAAGCGTCTCATGTTTTGCCTTCGATCAATGATAGTTACCTACCCATACAAACAACAGACCACCGTGTACTAGCAAAACAGTTGCAGTCTAAAAGCAGGAGCAAGACCCAAAACATATAAAAGTTCAAAGCTCCAGATTTCAGAGTATAACGAAACACCACAAACACAACAAAAACCCAGATAACCCAAACCAACTTCAACTCTACCAACAATCGATAACCAGCAAACAATGAATACCAAACAACAACAAGGACCATCACAGACTAAAAGTCGAAACGCGAAATCATGTAAAGTGTTAAGAGTTGCCGCTTACCGGTCGTCACTGCATTAATGGCAAATTGCAAACCATATCCATATATACTAGCTGAATAGCAAGCTTCAGAAAGCTGAAAACTAGTAGTTGCCTGAAATAATCCATGGCGTATAGTTTGAAATCGAAGACCGAAGGCTTGCCATGGGTTAGCTACGGTTGCAATGAGTTTAAGAAAGAAAAAATAGAACTTTGAACGATTTCATGGAGTAAATAATATTAATTTTGATTTAATATTAATATTAAATCTTGTTTCAGGTTGCCAAGGGTCATAAATCTTATTTGTAATTTAATATTAATTTTGATTTCTTATTTTGATTAGAATTATAAAAGTAGTATACTTAACTTAATAGATGATTTTTTTTTTGTCTTAAGCATGTAGTTTAAAATATATGATGATACAATTTAAAGGTTTAGTTTATATTACCATATTTCATCAAAAATAATTTTGTAATAATTATAGAGTTTATATTATCATATTTTTTTTTGTATTTGTTTTAATTTTAGATTTTGACGTAATAAAAGTTAGTTACATTTTTCTTTAGCAAATTAGCATATTTTGGTTTTTAAAGCTTTAATTTATAAATTGATTTATATTTCACAACTTGGAATTATAAATAAATTCTTTAATATCTCTTTATATTACATGTCTTATATATATATATATATATATATATATATCTTAATAACATTAGTTTTAATATCTTAGATATAGTTATGAATATATGCTTATATCATAATGGTTTACGTTATATAATAATTTTTTTATCTTCTCTTTAAAAGATTGTCAATATTTACTATATAATTTTTTTAAAAGGGAATCCTTCTAAAATTATTTATTATTCAAAATTATAGTTTAAATCCATATTTCTTAGCAAAATGATTTGAATACTTTAAACTCTTATCTTAACCACCCTTTCAATCAAATTCATTAGTATCATTAAACTAAGTAGTAATTTGCAATAATTATATATATATGCATGATTACTACATATTACTTATCACTAATAATTATATTCTAAATATCTCTTACCATAATATATATCATCATCAAATCATTCAGCATATTATTATTTTTACTTCGTTGTCGTATTACCATTATGCATTTCACCTCATATCACATTTCTTTATCATAAATTACCATAAATGTCATACTAAAATCATCACAAGTTGCACTTCAGTTCGTATATCATCTCAAACTGCTTTGCATATGACATACGTTTCATACTGCATTACAAACAACATATTAAATTCAATATTGATTTTAACTCCTCACATAACAAGTGTATTTTATTTAGAGGAAGTTTTATATTGTTGTCTTAAAAGTATTGGATTTCTATTTATTGATTTGTTTGACTTTTTTAATGTGATTGGGTTGATTGACTTATTTATTGTGTTTGACACGATTAGATTTAGTATGTTTGGTTTGATATGTTTTGCTTGATTACATATGATTATGATTTGTATTCAGTTTTTTTTGGCAGAACCAACCGGTTTTTGAAGTGACCGCAAAAACTTATAATTATAACAAATAATAATTACAATATTACATGAGATTGGTAGATTACCAATTACTATTTGGTTATTAAGGTGGATTGTCCACTCTATCGGTTTTTAAGGTGGACCATCCACCAATATCCTATCTAGGTTATAGTTTTGGAGCTAGACACTATTTCTAGTCTACAATCTCATACTCCATGCAGGGAGAATAACATAGTACATTGCATACTTCAAAAGAAGTGAAATTACTTAACAGTTTACAATTAAACTAAAAAAACGATACAAGAACAATTCAACAAGTTGTACAGCCCACTGTGTTGCTTTAGGCACAAGAAACTAAAGAAAGATGACATAGTGAAGGAACACCTGCAACAAGCGTCCAGTAGCTCAATTAGATAACATTTTCTTCTTACAATACTAGCTCGACACTGCAGCATGACCAAGCTACTTGGAACTCGCCATCATGCATATGACATAACAGATCACTAGTATAAAATAACATGTGCAGAAGGAAAAGCTAATATGTAGATGTGATGCAAACCAACCTCCTTAAAGCTCCTCCGTAGCTTAGCTATCGCTGAGAGATCCATAGGAGCTGTAGAACACAAAATAAAATGAAGAAGAAAAAGTCTTCTAATAGTTGAACCAAGGTTGCATGAACTTGGCACAAATAAAACTCCATACACCAAGAATAACAACCCTTCAAAAAACAATCCAAAACAGACCAGCCCAACTACAACACAATCAAAACCTCAAAAACTAACAAGACGAAATACAACGGAAACCAAACAAACAATCAACCATGAAATTCCCAACAATGTCCAAAACCACAACACCCGAAATGCTTAACAATCTCCAGAAGCTCACCAAGAAAGAGTCAACGAGCAAGTTACCATAGTATACTTGGTATGATGAGACATAAAGAAAGGCATACTAGTCGAGGGCTAGAGAGTAACGTACCTAAATGAAGATGGAAGACCAAACTAGGATCCATGGTACTCTCCGCGATAGATCTGAGTCTACCACCATTGCTGCAAGTTGTACCCATACCTGCCGCTGTTGAATCTCACTTTGTTACCTCCACAGGAGCACCAACAAAACAACTTCAACCCCAAAGTTGGAAGAGTTCTCGACACTAGAACTATGAAGGAGGCAATAGCGGGGTTGCCAGAAATGGATAGAGACACCGCACAATGGAAGAGTGGAGAGGACTAGTAGTAGAAAAGGAAGGAACGATGGAGAGGCATATGATCGAAGAAGGAAAGGGGGTATGAAGGAAAAGAAGGGTCAAATATGAAAAGAAGATTTAGGGTTTGAGATTACTTACGCATGAGAAAGCATGGCTAGAAAGGAGAATAGGTGTAGGGAGAGAAGATCAGAGTGTGTAGAGAAGGAACTGGATGATTTAGTGAAGAAGGAAGCGAAGATTCAGACAAGAGGTCAAACCTTGTCGCCGTTAATGAGAGTATACCCAAACTGGACCCGTCGCATTGTGTATGTATTCATTTTTTTAACATTTCCTTACTTTATATATTTAATTTAGTATTAGTTTAAGGGAGATCTTTATAAGTTTTAGGATGGGATGAAGTTCCTAGAAATATTTAAATAGGTGTGTATTTATATAAATAGTTTTATATTAATATTGGTTGATATGAATTTTGTTTAATTGTGTGTATATATATAACTTGGATTTGTATGAATGAATGCTTCGAATATATAAAATAAGTTTGATTTTATAGAATTTAATATGTATTTGCATTGGATTGAAATGCTTGAACTATAATACTTAGATATAATTCAAGCCTAATAAGCATTAGAGTATAATCACTCTCGAGGAGTTACTATTTGGAATTAGTATTACTCGTATTTATCTAAGTTTTCTTTATGGTTGACAATGGGGATAAATAAATATGGTGTTGGAGTAAGGGGCATTACACCATAACAACAAATTTGACACTCCCCTATTTGCCAAATTTGGTTCAGGCTATAGCCGTATCAAATTTGATTTGGTTCTTAGCCGTATCTAAATATTTAGATAAGGCTATGAACCTAATTTAAATTTGATACGGGTATAGACCGTTTCAAAATCGTGGCACTTTTTGTGTAAAACTTTTCCCCGAAAATGTACACCTTTCTCTCCTTAATTTTAATTCCCACAGGCTCTCTCCCTCCCTTTCTTTTATTTCCCTCAACGAATATTATATCTTGTGCCTTATTTCCATTTCTGAAATCACTCCCAAAATAGTATACAAATCCAAAAGTTGTCTGCTTAAATCGGTTTCTTCGTCATCGTGCATCTCAATATCTAGTAAAATTTTGATTTGATTCAATTTCTTGTAATCATTATTGTTTTCTCTATTGTTTCAACATTCTCTAGTCCTTGAGCTATTTACTGGTTTTTACCCAAGGGCGGTTACAAAGCAAGGTTGAACGTTGAACAAAGCAAGGTTTTCGAAGTTGGTCATATTTCACCATGGTTTGTGTACATGTTATTTGATATATTTCCTTGTATTAGTCATACTGGATCAAATATGTAGAATATGAACCTAAAGTTTGTTTGTTAAACTGTCATACTCATTCCAGTAAACAAAACTAGTTTTAGGTTAGCTAGTTAATTCATGTGCTAAACCATACATAAGAATTAGCTGGTTTTATTTACTTTTCATGACCGAACCTAAACAAATGTATTGAAACTAATTTTATTTATTGATTTCAATAAATAATTCATGTACTGAAATAATACCAGTGTTAGTTTATAAACTATACATGCCTGGAGGAAATGAACCCGCTAAGGCCTGAAAATTCCTTTGATTTTTTAGTGGAGAAAGATACGGGCATGTGTGAAGGGGTGGGCCCATTTTTGATCCAGTGGCAGATGGAGAAACAAAAACTCACTTGCCAATGAAAACATACAGTTAAAGAATATAGGGCATGTATGAAGGGAGTAGGCCCATTTGTTTGATGCGATTATATAGATATCAATTTTATTATATGGATATTAGCAAATTTTGAATTGTATCAGCATTTTATAAATTATAGGAATTATTGAATAGGCGGGCAACATGCCATTTTTAATCCAGTCATGTGTGAAGGTGTAGGGGTGGGACCGTTTGAGATCCAGTGGTAGAAGCAAAACAAAAACTAACTTACCAATGAAAACATACATTTAAATAAAGATATAGGCATGTGTGAAGGGGTGTGGTCCCATTTGTTTGGTGCAATTATATAGATATTAATTTTATTATATATAGTAGCTAATTTTGAATTGTATCAGCATTTTATAGATTATAGCAATTTCTGAATAGGAAGGCAACATGCCATTCAGTATAGACAAAAGTGGATTAATGAATCTGATCAAAGATCTACATATTATATAGGCAGGGTGAAGAAGTTTATTTGTTTTTTTGAAGAAAACATTGGTAAGAAAGGAGTGTATTTATGCCCTTGCACTCGGTGCCAAAATATGAAGACGTTCAAATTAGATGAAATTCATTTTCGTTTGCTTAAAGGGGTTTTATCCAATCATGTAGCGTGTGGTACTTTCATAGGGAAAAAGGGTGGAGATGGAAAAACAACAACCAATTAGTAATGCCACAAATACTGACAAGGCCAAACATATTAGGATGGAAGATCTAGTCAATGATGCAGATAGATTTCATGATTTTCAACCTTAAAATCCGTTGTCTGATCATGCTAATGTTGGTGAGCAGTCTATGGATGATGGCAATTGGCAGGCCAATGAAAGTAAGAAGTATAAACCACTTTTTGATAGCGCAAAGAGCCACTATATCCTTCATGTTCAAAAGGGATAACAAAGTTGTTTGCCATTGTGAAACTGAATAGCTTGAAGACCCAATACGGCTTTTCAGATAATGGTGTGACTTCACTTCTCGAACTAATAAAGGAGTTACTCCCCGAAGGTAACACGCTGCCGACAAAATTCCACGACATGAAGAAGTTCATTAAGAAAGTTGGGATGAATTACAAAACTTATGATGCATGCATCAATGGTTGCATGTTGTGCTGGAAAGATTCTGCGAATAGAGTTTCTTGTACAAGTTGCAATGAACCAAGATATATGACATCATTCAACGAAGAGTTAAAAGGCACCAAAGTAACTCGGAAGATATTAAGACATTTTCCTTTAAATTCTAGATTAAAGAGACTGTATATTGTACCATGGATAACAGATGCAATGACTTGGCATGGTCATGCCAAGTCTGGTCCAAATGTAATGCGTCGTCCATGTGACACTTCTCAACGGAAAGCCATGGATTCTTTTTGATAAAACGTTCGTTGTCGAGCCATGAAATGTTACACTTGGAATAGAAACAGATGGATTCTTTTCAAATGCTTCTCTATCTAGCCCTTACAGTTGTTGTCTAGTAATTGTACAGCCATATAATATTCCTCAGTCTATGTGCATGAAACGGGAGTTTTCAATGCTAATACTGTTGGTTTCTAGGCCAAAATAATCGAGGAAGGACATTGATGTTTATTTACAGCCGTTGATAGACGAGTTAAAGCAGTTATGGGAAGGAGTCCTTACATATGATTCAATGAATAAATCCGAGTTTACAATGAGAGTTAGGGTGTTGTGGGTAATCCATGATAACCCAGCTCTTGGAACTTTATCGGGATGTACAACTCACAGTTACTTTGCATGTCCCAATTGTGGGGAAAACACTTGTTCTTATCATCTTCCTGAAAATAAGAAGATGTGTTTTATGGGACATCGAATGTATCTTCCTTACAGACACAGCTTTGATACGACAAGACAGATTTCAACAACGAACAAGAACTTCACCATCCTAAAAGGCCACTAACTGGTTTTGAAGTTAAAAATAAAGTAGAGAATATCCAAATGAAAGCCAGTAAACACAAAGACGAAATTGGTTGAAAACAAAAAAAGTCAGCCATTCAAGAAGTTGAGAATGTTTCTGCATGGTATATGAGGTCTATATTTTTTGATTTACCATATTGGAAAGCAAATATGATTCGACATAATATTGATGTTATGCATATGGAGAAGAATGTCACAGAGCATCTCATCAGCCCCATTATGAACCATAAAGATAAGTCAAAAGATGGCAACAATGCACGTAAGGATTTGAAAACCATGGTTATAAAACAAAAGTTGTGGGTGATGGAAGATCCTGAAACAAATAAAATAATCATACCAAAGACAACTTTCACTTTGAGCAAAGAAGAAAAGATACGGTATTGCACCGTATTAAAAATTTTGAAAGTACATAACAAATTATCCTTTTGCAACAATGTGAGCATCAATCCGCCCGAACTAAGAAATAGGAAGTCACATGATTACCATGTCATAATGTAACATTTGCTTCCGGTATTACTTCAACATACATATACACAACATAAAGATCTACGAAATGTTGTTCATCGTATTAGTCTATTCTTTGACATTTTGTGTTCAAAGGTGATCAATAGGGAACACCTTATGAAAGCAAAGGCTATGCTGGTGGAAGCAATCTGTGGTTTTGAAAAACATTTTATGCTTGCATTTTTTAATATTGGTATCCATGTTATGGTTCATTTAACCGATCAAGCATTGATTTGTGGCCCTGTCAGATATAGATGGATGTATCCTTTTGAACGTTAAATAATTCGTTTTAGTTATGTACATTATTATTTGGTATAAATAGCTATCATGTACAATATATAATTGACCACATTCATAGGTTGATGAAAACAAGCAAAGGACATGTGCGCAACAAAAGATACATAGAAGGGTGTATTGCAGAAGGATATATCGTACAAGAAGCTAGCCTTTATTACATGGAATATATACCAAAAGGAGGTTATGGCAATCATAAACATACCCGCGAAGCATTATTAGACGTGGATGATGAGTTTGCTGGTTAGATACCTTTAGATAATGGTAAAAATATAATGTTAACCCAAGTGCAATTTGAACAAGTGCATAGATGGGTCCTTAATAAGTATGATGGATTAGATCCATGGAAGAAGTAAGTTCAAGAATTAGGTTTCGAATTTCCATTTTTTTAATTCACTTTATATATTCATTTAGATATGTGTTTTGTATAGAAGGTATAACTCCTGTGCGAAAAACACTAGATTTCAACCGCAAAACAACAGTACAACTGTCGAAGTCATTCAAAATTTTACTTTATGGTTACGTAATGAGGTTTTTTTTGGCAAGGCATGTAATGAGGTATTACATCATCTTAAGTGTTCATAAGTTTGCAATACACCTTCGTGACCTTGCTTGTAACACCCCGTATTTTCTGTGAATGTATAAGTAACAAATCAGAGGATAATTAATTTTTAAAATAAGAATCAAGGGAAACGGGTTGCGCCATTGCGTTAGTCTCGGAATTCTGCTTGGAAACGAGTCCGAGTTTGCAAGAATCGGAGTCCGTACGAGGGTGATATGACCCTCCGAAGTTTCAGAAATATTCAGAGTTCAAAACAGCTCGAATTCGAATTCAAAATTCGAACTTCAAATGCAGAACAGACTGGGCGGGAAATTTCCCGCCCAGACCCAGGTCGACTGGGGAGTCGACTGGGCAGTCGACCCCCCAGACCAGGTCGACTGGGCAGTCGACCTGGGTGTCGACCTGGTCCCCGAACCTGGTTTTGGGCCTGGGTGCATTCTTGTGTATCTGGTCTCGTTTTCTGCCTAGATTCGTCTGCCTAACCCTATTTAAACAGCCCCAAACCTAGCCTTCTCTACACACAATTCTATTCTGCTTCTACTCTGCCTCTGTTCTAAATAAAAATAAAAATGGCGTCGCTACTCTGTTGGAATCAAAACTAGAAGCTAATCAACATCAACCTAAGCAACTCAATTCAAACTAGAGATTAAAGCTTCTGCAACGATTCTACAACAATTAAAGTTATTTCTTTAATCCAACCAAGGCAAGTGCAGTTATTTTCCGATATAAACTTTAATCATAACTGTGACATGATTGTAAATCTGAATTGGAGATGGTGTATGTTCTGTTCTGATCTATTTTATTCTGTATCTCTTCTTCTTTCTGTTCTATAGCCAGGCTACTACGAGCCTGCGCCAATCTCCTAAGAGATTAACGCACGAATGCTAAAATGTTTGGGACAAATAATGAATGTGGCATAATTGGACATGGCTAATCTGTGAATGATTTAAGAAAAAGGACATAGGTTGTAAACTAGATTTAGGTCTATGCATATTCTGTGAATTGGAAGAAGAGGAACCATGGTATGTTAACATGTGACTTGAGACATTGGACATAACGCATATTTTGAATTAAGATCTGTTATAACTAGATTGTTGGGCATATTGTTTATATAACAATTCATGATTTGAAAGAGAATATGACTTAGGTGTGAAGATCTATATTAAGATTTGATAACTATCAAATGTGAATAACACATAAGTAGTAGATTTTTGAATATATGACATGCATTGAAATCGATGGCTATATTTGGTATAATTTATATGTGAATCTTTTGTACTAGGCAAGTTGAACTAAATTGGGACATGTAAATTATGACGATAATCTGTGACATGTAAATTCAATGCAAACGTGGGGTATATGATCATAGTGTGAATCATGACAACTATTTAGGCATGCAAACTTAGGCCAAATTTATAATTAGGCAAGATATGTTTGTGAAACTTTAAGGAATGATTAAATCTGTTATATTTGCCTAATTTTCTAGTTCTGCTATAATTGCCTAATCTGCTAGTTCTGTTATACTGCTTAATCTGCTAGTTCTGCTCTACTGCCTAGTCTGCTAGATCTGTTCATCTGCCAAATCTGTCATCTGCTAAGCCTGCTGAAAATGCCAAATCTTCTAAACTAAATCTGTTAAGATGCCTAAACTGCTAAATCTGTTGAGATACCTAAACTGCTAAATATGTTGAGATGCCTAATCTGTTATCTGCTAAATCTGCTAGTTTGCTTAATCTGCTAAATCCGTTAAGTCGCCTAATCTGTAAAATCTGTTATTTGTTATATCTGTTGAGTTGATATAATTAGTCTGTTATTGACATAATCTGAATTGGCTATAGTTATGAATAGTTGACATGTATATTAGGCGTGGGCATAAATGGTAAATTATTAATTAATTGGCCGCAAAGATAAACATGGCTAACTCGAGGTTAGAATGAGTTTGCGGCGTAATTCTGCCCGGAACCGCCCGCACATCCAGTGGCCGGAAACAATAGGTTCTAATGTGAGAAGTTAGTCATAACGTGCTTGAAACCCGAGGTTAGACTCAGTTTGCAGCAGAAATTTGCCCGAAACCAACCGGCCTAACCAGTAGCCAAAAACTGTCAGTCTAATGTGAGAGGTCTGGGCATTAATATTTAATTAATGAAAATCTGAGATAAATATGATGTCTAAAACATGTTGGGCGGATAGGGTTAAACCCACTAGACTGATGAATTTAATAAATCTGTTCTGTGAATCTGTAGGCCCAATTACAAAGTTAGACAAATATGTAAGTCTGTTAATCTGTAACTGGTGAACCGATAAGTCTGTTAAATCTGTATATCTGATCCGTTGGTCTGAAAACTTGTCTAATCTGTGAACTGTTTGATCTGAATTCTGTATGTCTGAACTTGTAAACAAGTTAATCTGAAATCTGTTAGTCTGGGGACACAAGGATAAGAAGGGAATTACTTGTGTCATCTGTTGTTTTGGACCCATATTAGTCAGTAACCCTTTCTGGTATCAAAACTTTGACCCAACAGTAGGTAGGGTCCGGCACGCTTACTGAACTAATTACAAGCGGTCCATTCTGATAATGGCGAGGGGTGTTGATGGTGCGTTCCAACCGGGTCATGTGCGTGCATGGATCCCGGTCTGCCTCTGAGGATGTAAGACGCCGTGACATCTGTAAATAGGTCTGTGCCAATTGGTTGTCACTTTAGGGAGTAATACACCCTACTGTGGGGCCGACACAGGGTATTTATGTATTAGGGAGCCGATCGCTTGGGGTAGGGTTTTAGGGTACACTTAGTTCTGCCTATTTCTGTTGGTACCGTTTGTTTCTGTTGGGTGGTAACACCTGTCTGTTTCTGCGTGGTATCGTCTGTTTGGGTGGTAAAGGCCCATTTACTAGTGTACACCTAATTCTACATTCTGTTTCCGTAGGGATTAATCTGACTGTTTCTGTTCGGGTGGTAAAGGCCCATTATTAATATTCTGTTTCTGTCTGTTTCTGTTCGGGTGGTAAAGGCCCATTATCAGCATTCTGCTTCTGTCTGTTTCTGTTGGGGTGGTGAAGGCCCATTACTAGCATTCTCTTCTGTGGAAATTATTCTGTACCCGTTTCTGTTTCAGTTTAGACATTAGGGTGACACCTAATCCTGTTATACTAGTATTAGTGCAGAGAAGTGTAAATCAATAGCTTATATCATTCTGTTCTTCTGTTATATCTGTTACATCTGTTACGGTTATCTCTCATCCAGTTTTATTTTCATGTCGTGTTATTATTATCTGTTCATAACTGAAAATCACTGGACTTGCCAGACTTTTTGTCTGACCCTTGTTGTTTCGCCTCCTTTCTTCCGTTTCCCCCCAGGTTCTGTAGAAGGGAGTACTCTAGCTTGATCCAGATTTCTTCTGCTTGAAGTGCTTAAAGTATGGCTTGTCTTCTTCTGTGGGGATTATGATTTTAAACTATGCATTCTGAAGGCTTTTGTACAAGACTGATATTTTGTACTTGAATTCTGATATTGTGATTTGAAAGGATGTAACCAAGCTTATTTCGGTTTCTGTTGTAATAAAGTTATAAATTTTTCAAGTACTGTTTTATCTATCTTGTAAGTTTCTGTTCTGTTTACTAAAATGCTCCACCAAAGTTAAGGCATTCCCTTTGTGAGTGACCTTAACGGAGGTGGGGTGTTACAATGCTTTAGCTATTTATTGTGTTTTATGTAGTTGTTGAAGTGCAGCGATGTTGATCCAACTCTTTAACGGTTAGTACACGGGCCGAAATTCGTGGCGCTTAGTTACACAAAGTACCAAGTGAATAGGTTTATATTTTCCACGAAAATGTACGAAGACCATATGGTAACATAGGATAGCGTTGTATCCATGAGAGAATTTAGAGCGAGTGGCAAAGATAAAAAATTTAAGGAAGCAGAAACAATGTATTACGGAGTCACTCAGCAGATACTTGAGTTGGATTACACTGACTTCAAACAAAAAGTTTTTTTTTATTGTGATTAGGTTAAAGTCAAGGATAAGGTTAATGGTTGCCAAATAAATCCCACTTCAAACATGATCATAGTTAATTTAGGAAAATCAAAGAACAAAGACAGCGTGAATGATGAGTCATTTATTCTTGCATCAAAAGCGACTCAACTGTTCTACTTAAAGGATTTAAAAAATAACGGATGGTCTGCGGTTTTGCATACACAAAAACGATTGACTGCAAGTGTCGATGACATTGAATTTCCTACTGTTTATCAATCAGCTTTTGAAGACAATGAAAAATTAGAAGAACTTACCAAAATCATATGTTAACTTATGAATTGTTGAATGCTTTTTTTACAAGGGAATCACATGAATTTGGAATGTCATGACTAATACTATTTGATCGCTCTCCATTCTACTTTGAAGTTTATTTTAACTCTTTCAACTTGAGTAACACTTATGAATTATATTAAAAATCATATTAGTAATATCTAGTTGTGTTTGTCCTGATTCTTGGTGTTGCTTTACAAGAAGCCGAGTAACAAATGCGATTAATATTATGATATCACAAAATAGTTAGTAATATTATATTTGCAGGAAACTACGTCACAAAATCCACATTATCACATGAATCATGTTCAAAAGAGCAGAAAGTTGACCAAAACCTACTTGGTATTCCAGTCTCAGAAAACACTCCAAAAATCGCTACTATGCTTGGTAAACTAGTACGAGCTCATGTGCCGATATCTTACACAAGTTGGAACAAAGTGCCCAAAGCATATAAGGATGACGTTCGGAGCTAGTTGGTAGTAAATTTGTGAAAGATAGCATTTAAATTCTACAGTTTATTTTCACATTCTAACTCGTAATTTTTGCATAATATGTATGCCGCCGCTTTCAAAGGAAATCTTTTTTAAAAAGAATGGCTGAGGCTTTTAGGAGACACAAGAAAAACTTGGGAGCAAGTTTCTGTGACACTTTAGAAATGATGAAGAACGGTTGAAAATTTTTCCTCCTACAATTGCTCAAGAAGATTCGAATGAGTTCATAAAGAATGAAGCAACACCTGACGCGAGCGGAAGAAGGGAGGCAGGCAAAAAAAATAGATTCATTCTCAGTTATGCTCACCTTGCAGGACATAAAAGTCACGCTAGAATAGAACACGAAATGGTTATTTATATTCATTTTCTTTCAAAAATAGTAAAAAATCACAATTAAGGGAGAAAATATACATGAAATGGTAATTTATATTCATTTGTAGATCGTTGCAAGTCCATCTGAAAATATCAACCGTCATCAAATATGGGAGAAGACACACACGAAAAAAGATGGTAGCACATCAGATGTCGCGTCTGCGTACTACTTAAGCTTTTACTTTTGTGTTTTGATTTTAACTTGTTGCTGCTTAACTAAGTAACTGATGATGACTAAGATAAGTATAGCTCGGACTAATCCATACTTTCTCGGTTAAATTATGATCGACTCTATCCTTTTAGCTTAGCCTGATTCTAGGTTAGTCCAGCCTCGACGCATCAATTTCAGTTACTCGCAAGCACTACTTTAGTCAGTCTAGATATTGACAAGTCAAGCTCAAGTATGGACCTCTTTAGTCCAACTTCATTATGATCGCTTTCGATCAATCCTAAGCAATGTTCCGGTATATTATATTCGATCTGGCATACTTTTTGTAAAGCGGTCCTTAGTGCTAGTATTTGTTCACAATCTTTGGCATCGAGCAACTGAATCGCTCATGATGATCTACATCCTACACGAGTTCATACAAGACCTTAATTGAGGTTGTAGCTCAATTTCAATAGGCATTTTTAAAAGGGAAAATGATAGTATCGGTTTTGTAACATCTGGATATCAGTTTTTATAAAATATACAAAGTGTCAATGAATACTACAATTAGCCCCACTTATGGTTATTCACATATAAAATAGCAAAGCTACACTTTGTATTACCTGTGTTTAATTGATTAATTAATCTATCAATTTATTATGACTACAATTGTAACAACCCATATTTTACTATTCATAATTTATTTAGTTTAATATCATTTTATGGAAATTTTGGTTAAATTAAATAACTAATTGATCTTATCTTTAATAATAGCTGGAATAGGCTTGGTGTCACACTTTTTTGGTGTAAACGTGAAGTGCCAAAAATGCCCTTTATCTCTATCTATTTCCAATTTTTTTCTCTCAATAAATTAAGAAAATTTTGCATTTATTTAGTTTACTTGAATTAAAGATTTGAAATACATGTTGTGTTTTGTAGTGCATTTTTTATTAATCAAACCAGATTTGAAACCTTAAAAAAAAAATATATGGACAATTATTAAATTGTATACGCCGAGTTATTTGTATTTAGGATTTGACGTATATGCTGGTTTTAAATAAGCATTTTCAAATATGCCCTTTATCTCGATCTCTTTCCTAATTGTTCTCAGAATAAATTAAAAAAATTCTATTTATTCAGTTTACATGAATTAAAGATTTGAAGTACATGCTGGGTTTTGTAGTGCATTTTTTATTAATCAAATCAGATTTAATACCTTATAAAACGTATATGGATAATTAATAAATTGTATAAGCCGAGTTATTTGTATTTAGGATTTGACGTGTATGCTGATTTTAAATAAGCATTTTCAAATATGCCCTTTATCTCAATCTATTTCCTAATTTTTTTCGCAATAAATTAAGAAAATTTTCCACTTATTTAGTTCATTTGAATCAAAAATTTGAATTACATGCTAGGTTCTGTTATGCATTTTTTTTATTAATCAAGTCAGATTTAATACCTTATAAAACGTATACGGACAATTATTAAATTGTATTTACGATTTGACGTATTAGCATTTTCAAATTAAAATGGAAAGCATTTAATTTCCTTCATTGTCCGTTTCCACGTTCTCCATAAAAAAAAAAGAAATTGAGTATATGCTGATTTTAAATAAGCATTTTCAAATATGCCCTTTATCTCAATCTACTTCTGAGTTTTTTTGGCAATAAATTAAAAAAAATCATTTATTCAGTTTACTTTAATTAAAGATTTGAAATACATGTTAGGTTTTTTTGTGCATTTTTTTTATTAATCAAATCAGATTTAATATCTTATAAAACGTATATGGACAATTATTAAATTGTACTTAGGATTTGACGTATTAGCATTTTCAAATTAACATGGAATGCACTTAATTTCCTTCATCGTCCATTTCCACGTTCTCCACAAAAATAAAGGAAATTCTGCCAAATTAAACAAAATCTTCTAAATATGCTAATAAAGGAAAGTTGGTCGAATCCCCACAAAAATAAGGAGGTATTTATTTATTTTACTTATCCTCGGATACTCAAATCTCCACAAAAAAAGCACAATAGAATATCTTAACACCCTTTAAATACCAATTGTAATCCCCACTTCTCTCTTCATTTTCGCTAATCTTTATAGTTCACTTCTCTTGGCTACTGCTGCTATGGTTTCAAGCTTCAAGTTAGATTGTGTAGGTCATAAAAACTTTCATTTTGGTATGTTATTATATATAAACATATGTACTGTCTTATTTACAGATATTTTTCTTATTCAAATTAGTACTGCTGCGCCTACCACCATAACTCAGGTACTTACTACTTCATACCTTGATGATATACTTTATACCGTCAAAATGTTTGCCTTATGCCGTTTTTTTTATGTTGGAGCTTCTTTGTTGTTTGGATTTTTGCTTGCTATTCTCTTTGTTTTTTCGAGCAAAAATTGTTAGGGATTTTCTTTCCTTCTGCATTGGACATTTAATTTTCCGGAGTTCAAAATCAGCGTTGGACTGGGCCGGAAGCAGTAAATACTTTCATCTACTCACTCAAGGAGTCGAAAAGGATGGCTGGAGCTGTAGTAAATTCTTCTACTGGCTCACAGAAATATAAGATTTCTTCCTATCTTTTTCATTTAATTGGAATTGGTTCCAATATATTGATATCTTTGAGGACTAAGAAATACTCCTCTGGATTGGTTGTCATTGAGGATCAAAAGCCACATTTGTCCAAGAGAAGCAATTGAGATTGTGAACATTTGACACTATAATTATTTTTTGTTCTTGCAGTTTCATGGTGATGAAATTTAAGATTATTCACAAACTCCGAGCATTGATTGAACTTGCATTGATCCAGATTTTTTTTTTTTTTTTGTCTTTTTAAAACTTTATTTTTTTATGCGTTGATTAACATAGAAATGTGTTTATTTTATGCTCTTATATTTTATCTTTTGTAAATAAATAAATAAATATTACTTTTGGTATTTTTGGTGTATTTTCACAGGTTATCAATAAATGTCTCATTCATTTCAATTAAAGACCAATTTCAAAGAAAAAGCTACTTCCCCATATTAACGCTATCTCAATTGCAAAAGAAGTTGTAGCTCACATTTAATTTGGCGCAGTCCTCTCCAAGAACTCAAATCCAATCAATCACATTTAATTTCCATGCAAAGAGAAAGGGAAGGCTTTGATTACAAATCTCCAATTAAGCATATGCTTATCTTCCCGCTGACCGTGCCACACATAAAAAGGAATACATTGATTACAATTTTTCAAATCAAGCACCATGAAAGGAATATTCCTTTATCTGTGAAAAGAATTTATATCATTCTTGGCCTTATTATTTTCATAGAAAGGGGACAACATTCTTATAAATACACCTTGTATCCATTGTAAATACCATCCCAATTTTCCTGTATTCTATTCTCTATTAATAAAGCTCTCTTTTCTTTTAATTCTGTAATTTTTATTTTCATGGCAATTTGTGTTGTCTAGTCAATTAGATTTGCTAGAACACAATTACTATTGCAATTTTAATATTCATTAGTGATTGACCGTCTGATTAGATTCAGCGGTAATCCTAATTTTATTTTCCTGTTAATTTATTTCTATTCTACAATTTTATTTCCCGCAATCTGTTTTATTTTTAATCATTGAATTGATTATAGATTCGATTAGATTAAAATCTATAATTCATTCAATTGCAGTTTTACTTGTTTTTATTGATAATTACAACTTTAGTTATCGGTTCAATAAGATTTGTTCTGAACTGAATTGTAATTTCAATTTTATCCCATCTTCAAGATTTATCTAACTCGCCCACGAAATTATATAAATAATTTGATTTAATTTACCTCCCTATGTTCGACCTGCATACTACACGATCTGTGCGTTTGCAGAATTTATTTTAAAATTTCGCGCTTTTCTAATTCATAGGAAAGCGACGATCAAGTTTTTGGCGCCGTTGCCGGGTAGGTAAAGATTAAATTTTATTATCTATTTAATTTTTGATTCGTGTTAGTTTTTGTTCATATTTTCCTTCTGTGTTCTTGTATATATATTAATAAAAAATCTTGATTGGTTAGATTTGGTGTTGTTCAATGATACCGTAATCTTCCAAATTAAAAAAAACAATAACTTGCCTTTTTCATTGATTTTCTGTCTTTGCCATTCTTTTTCTTTTACTTCTTTCCTTTTTTTCAATCATTCTCCTCCTTTGTACAAATTTCTTTCTTGTTTTACAAGCCTAACAAAAAAATCTTTTAATTTTTCATTATTTCTTTCCATCTTTCCATTTTATTTCCAATCTTCTACATTCTCTTTCTACTTATACAATAATTAAAAAAATTTATCCATTTTCAATTCCTTACCTACTTTACAAGTTCTTTCCTTCTCTATACATTTCTTCCCTTCTTCTCTTTACAAATTTCTTCTCTGGCCATCAACTCATACATTATTTTTTGCACCCCAAACTCCCCACCATCGCTCAAACTACTAAAATCCTCTTCCTACCATCGCTCCCCCTAGAGCCAATTCAACTACGAATCGTTCATCAAGAGTCACAAGAATTTGCCGGTTTCCCAATTGTTTTCATTGATTTCTTTCTTTCTTTTTTCGATTAATTCTTTCCCTTTTTCAACTTTTTGTTCCTTGTGCATTTCTTTTTTACTTTTACAACGAAAAAAATAATAATTTTTCTTTAATTTCTTTCCTTTTCACTCTTTCCTCTTTCCAATACATTGATTTCTGCTTTCCTTTGAAAAAAAAACTCTTTTTGAAAACTTTCCTTTCTTTGCCTTGTAGTTAATTCTCTGTATTGCCACTTGATTTCTTTCCTTTTTTTTCAATTTATTTCTTTTCAACTATTTTTTTTCTTTCCCTTTTACATTTTGTTTTCTACTTTTACAACAAAAAAAAAACAAATTTTCTTTCCTTTCTCTCTTCATATTTCTTCTTTCTTCTATTTTTTTTCTTTCTTTCATATTTCTTCTGCCTATCACATTCTACTCATCTTCAATGTTCACACCTTCAACCGGCATCATCCCTTAATCAAAATCCGCTTCTTTCAACAAACAACAACCAAACCACCATCAATTCCACAACTCATACATCATCCTCCATCGCTCTTGCCACAGACCCATCACCATTCAAATCTTACCACCACACCTAAAGCTGCCCATCCACCTCATCACACCCCAACACGCAGATCCACGCAATCAAAAGATCGAACCCCTAAGTCAAAATCACACCCCAAATCACAAAACCCTGATCCGATTCGAATTGAATCGATTCCAGAAAGAAAAAAAGAGAAAAAAAAAAGAGATGAAATAGTGAATTGTTTTGTGGATGGTTCGATTGTGAGAGTTATAAAAGGATCGTGATTGTATTCAATTGGTATTGAAAAGACAAGTAATTTTTATTTAGGGGCGTGAGTATTTTGGGTTTGATTTCTTGTGTTTTTGAGGTGTTCATCGTGCATTTTATTACCCATTAAGTTTGTGCGTACTGAGTATAAGGGTGCGTGGTTTTATTTGGTATTGAGTAAAAGGGCATTTGTTCTGTGAGAACAGATAATAAAAAGTGGCGTGATTCTTGCATTTGACTGTCTCTTTGGGAAATTTGTTTCCATTTGTTTGGAACGCAATTGCAGTGCGTGGTTTCTAAATTTTGAGTGCTTGACCATTTTTGATGCACTAGGCTATTTTTGTTGAGTTTTTGTTTTGTTGAGTCTAGTTTGTTATTAGTTGTCCTTGTTTATTTTTTTTATTTTCCTTTTTGCCTATCTGCTTATTTGATGAACTTAGCTTAGTGTTTCTTATTGTTCTTTTTTTTGGGAAGTGTCATTTAGCTTAGTTGTGTTTTACTTTTATTTTTTTCTTCCTAGTCTATTCTTTTGTTTTAGTTTTTTTTTCCTTTCTTTCTTTTGTTGTTTTATTTATTTTCAAAAAAAAATCAAACATCAGAGCCAAGGCCAGAAAGCATTCAAGTAATCAAGTAAAGGTTTTGAAAGTCAAGCAAAGCAAAATAGTGGAGTTGAATAGCTACCACTACTCAAATTACACTGGACGGGCTGCCATACCCCACTGTAATATTTTCTGAACTCTATAGGTGCTCTGCTGCAAAGAAAAAAAATAGACATTGCTTGTAAAAATCTTCTGTAGGGGCAGTGGCTTGCTATGTACAATTTTTAATTTCTGCAATTATTCTGTCTGATTGTTGTGAGTTGAAATTTCCATAACTACTGTCATCATTCTCATCGTTTCTCAACAATAAAATCTGATTAGATATTTCAAAATAATATAATTCAAAAGTGGTGCTTTGTGAAGTTGTCTGTCTCGTATAATTGGATCACGGATATATATTAGTTCAATTTTTTTGAACTTCTAGCAAAAGAGGTTGCATACTACCCGTAAAACATTGGTCGTATCCCTTAGTGTTCATACTATACGTGAACGACCATAAGACCCTCTTCCCCCTTCTAATTGAGTCAGTTAATTAATAGAGCACAACTTAGTATTTTATACTATTTTTGAAGTGAGAGTAATTTCTGTCTTGCATTGACTTCTTTAAAATGTCTGATTCAAAAAAATCATTGAGAGAAATGTGGGATAATAATCGGAGTAGACGTCCTCTTGAAGAGTATGACTATGAATTACAACTCATGAAGCAAAATTTTCCAAAATTTCGTGAGTCCAATGTCAACAATTTTCAAAATTTTCCAACTGACCAACATTTTCAAAATCATATAAATGATCGAAATTGCGACTTCAATTCAAATTTCAATAATTTCGATTATGAGCCACATCCACATCAAAATAGCTTTGAATCCCAATATAGCTTTGATTCACACCAATATGAGGTTGAAAACCAAAATTTTCAAAATTATAGCCCATATCAACATCTTGAAAATAACCAAAATTGCAATTTTCCCTCGAATATCAACAGTTTTGGTTACGAACATAATTTTTACAATCAAGATGATTTCCAATATCAAAATGAAAATTCAAACAACAACTACATTGGAAATAATATTGATTGTGAAATTGATGTGGACTATAATTTTGAGAATCAAGAAATCCAAAATGAGAGCTCTCAAATCAACGATTCTGAAGAATGTCATTTTGATGAGAGTGAAGAAAGGCTAAATAAAAAGATGGATGAACTTCTTTGTTTAATGGCATCTTTGAAAGAACAACGAGAGCAACAAAATCAAATTCAAACAAGCGATAAATCGGAAAATAATCCATTCTTTACTGATAGTGAAAATTTTCAGATAACAACTTTGAAAATTGAGAATAACGATCTAAATGAAGTTGTTCAAAATTCAACAAATGATTTGGACTTCGATTCTTTTCAGGAAAACGATTTAAGCTCAGATTTTGATCTCTCTCTTTCAGGATGCGAAAAACTTGAAATTTTTGAGTTTGAACAACATGAAAATGTTGATTTTTTTGAAAACTCAGAATTGGAAAAGGATTTTAATGAACATGAATTTTTTGGATTGTATGAGGATGAGTTGCCAAATGAGGAAACTTCCAATGAATTTGAAGTTGTCAGTGTCAAAAATACGTTGTCAATGAATCAAATTGAGAAATGTGATCACATAATCTTGAACAACACTCAGAATTTAAATTTCACGATTGCAACTGAGTCTATATACGATCACAAATTTTTGAACAATTACACTGATAAATTTGTGGAACACATGAATTATTTTTGGAATGCTGGCTTGCTTGAAAAACTTCACGTTAGGATGACCCTGGACATTTATCTGCTGGAATATAAATCTAGGTATAAAGATGAGATGGTTTTCAAAACCATTTGCTTATTAGAAAACATGCCTAGACATAGTGGAAATGAAATTCATCGGGCTAGAACCAAGTGTGGGGGGAAAAGTTGGTGGCATTCTTTGCATCGCATGCATCGTAAACACATATATCATCGTACATATGATTTTCGATCACATATAGTGGCTAAACTTCATTACATTTTACAAATAATTTTACAACTCATTCACCTTTGGGTACAATCTTTCAAATTTAGGAAACGCTCATAGTATGGACACTGTTTTGTCCAAGTGTGGGGGGAGTCTGCATTTCATTCATTTTCATTTTTTTCTTTACTTTTTTCTTCTTTTCATTTTCAGCCATTTAAATAGGACCATCATGCATTTTAGATCGTAGTAACATGCCATTTTTTTTTGAAACATGACTCATTTTTGATTGATACAACAAAATAAGTTAAGGATTGTTAATCAGTTGATAGTATTTTTTTCTCTCGGCTAAGATCAAATAAGAAATATAATGAAAAGTTTAATTTTGAGGGAATATAGCGTAACTGGTACATAGGGAGATTCTTAGGTGATGGCCATGAAGTTTATTCTAAATTGTAGTCTTTGTTTACTGAGTGGAGGACTTAAAATACTTATATTGGCTTTTCGAATCTTTAAAACTAAGTTGTGTTAAGCTGAATTCGCGTAATCTCTCTTGTTCTTAAAATTTCAATAATAATAATAATAATAATCCAAGGGTATCCAACATTGCTTGTATATCAAGCGTTGGTGTGCAAACCCGCCAAGCTCTATTCGACATGTTGTTGACAAAGTCAGCGTTGGAATATCTTTGTCTCATTTTATGAGATTGGACACCAAAGGATTACCGACACATTGTTGACAAAGTCAAAGTCGGTCTGCACAATCCGCCAAGCTCTTTACCCACTCTCTGTTAGTCCGCGAGGCAGTGCATGGGTGGTAAACCTTGGTCTTCTGAGTTAGGTGTATGTACTTAATCATAAATTTTAATTTTATAGCGATAGAGAATAAGCGATGATGCCCAAACATTTCTTAACCTTATTGATTTGACTAGCCATACACAAGGAAATTAGAATACCACTTTACAAACTGTGACAAGCAAAGTAAGAATTTATTTCATGGTTGCACTATGTTATCGACCGAACTAACTGGCCAAACTGGAATTTAACATTTGAAAACTTGATTTATATTGAAAATTTGTGACAAGTTGAGATATCTAAAATAAAATCAACTGACTAGAAATTGTTAATTTAATTTGTTGTACCACTTTAAACAAGTCTTGTTTTCATTTTTTGTTTTTATTTTGCATATGTCCATTGCATTCATGTAGTTTCATTAGAATCATAGCATACTGCATTTGGATTTTGTGGGTAGTATCCGCTGAAAACCCTCACGAGACACCACTCGTCCTACTAGGGACACCTTGAGGTTTAACGGCTTGTTGCATACGCTCAATGCAATCGTGTTTCCTACGAAAGTGTGACCTATCTAGTTTAGTTTTTCATTTCTTGTTTTACTCGAGGACGAGTAAAAGATAAGTGTGGGGATATTTGATTAACATAGAAATGTGTTTATTTTATGCTCTTATATTTTATCTTTTGTAAATAAATAAATATTACTTTTGGTATTTTTGGTGTATCTCTGATATCTCTGATAGCATCGGGTTGCCACTTTGGGGAGTGATACACCCCACTGTGGGACCAGCACGGGTATCTACGAGTTAGGGAGTCGATCGCTTGGGGTAGGACTTAGGGTACACTTAGTTCTGTTTGTTTCTGTTGGTACTGTCTGTTTCTGTTGGGTGGTAACACCTGTCTGCGTGGTACCGTCTGTTGGGGTGGTAAAGGCCCATTACTAGTGTACACCTAATTCTACATTTTGTTTCCGTAGGGATTATTCTGTTTCCGTCTCTGATTCCGTTTCAGATTCTGTTTCCGTACCTTCTGTCTGTTGGGGTGGTAAAGGCCCATTAGTTGGGTGGTAAAGGCCCATTATTAGTACTCTACTTCTGTACCTTCTGTATGTTAGGGTGGTAAAGGCCCACTACTAGCATTCTGTTTCTGTATAGATTATTCTGTTTCGATTCTATTTCAGATTAAACATTAGGGTAACACCTAATCCTGTTATACTAGTGGTGGTGCAGTATAGTAATTATCTTGTAGTGGTTTAGGTGTGCCTTTAACGTTATAGTTGTTCATCTTGTTTCCTTGTTTACTCTGTCATACTCAATGGTTCATGGTCATTTCCTTACTTTCCAACTTATGCCTTAGCTTGGTTACTTTGTTAATTATATTATTAGAGTTATCGCACTCGCCAGACTTTATGTCTGACCCCCCTTTTTCCATCTCTTTCCTTTTTCCCCCGGGTTCTCAGGGAGGAAACACCCAGGTTTAGTCAGGATTTGGATATTATCTTCTAGGAGCTACTTCTGAAGTATGGCTCGAATCTGTGTCTCTTATGTGGCTTGCTCTTTAATTTGGGTAATGATGTTTTTCTTTTAAAATAGGTATGTACTCTGATAATGTAAGACAGAAGTGTTTTGTTTGTAAGGGTTTTATGACTCATGGTACTATGTAACAAAATATTTTGGTGATTTAATAAAGTTATTTATTTCCGCTGCAAAAAATTTAATATCTGTCTTGTGATATTCTGTGTCTGTTTACCTAAAACGCTCCACTGAAGTTAAGGCATTCCCTTTGTGAGTGACCTTAATGGAGGTGGGGTGTTACACTTGGTATCAGAGCTGAAGGTTACCAGATTAGATAAAAGTTTTGAAAACATTTTTCAAAAAGGTTTTAAAAGAAAGTATTTTCGAAAAGGAAAGCCTGTTTTGAAAAACATTCCCCGAAAAGCCATATGTAGTATCCTTCGGTCCTTGGTCTAGAATCTCTTCCTTTGATAGGATAGGTGAATGCTCTCACGGCTGATGGATAGGATAGGGATAGGAAAATTTATGTAGAAGGTTTAATTTCCTTATCTGGTTATGAAGTTAAGACTCTTTTGATTCTGGAATTGAGACTCTGCACTTTAATACTAGTCTTGTTTCTGCTCCCGTAGTTGTTTCAAACCCCTTGGGTGGTTTGGCTCATTTATTGGTGATTTGTAAGGGTTTGAAATTATCTGTGTTAGGCATCAAAAATTTGAATGTGACGTTTGTATGCTCAAGTTTATGGGCTATGGATTGGTTCTTAATGGACCAGTTTTTTATGTAGAGGGTCGTTCTAGATTTTGAGAGGAGGGTCGTTAAGTTTCTAACTTGTCGCGGGAAGACCCCCAAAGTTTCTTGTAACCCGCAAGGGTCTGTTATGCTTAGCTTTCTGAGAATCATTCTGTAATCTGATCTGTACCAGTAATCTGTAAGTATCTGAATATTTCTGAAGGATAGGGGTTTCTACTCGAAGCATGAAGTAGATTTTCAGTTTTGACATTGTTTAATGGGGGTAATTTTCTGAGTGGCAGTCTGATGTTGATTTCGGTCTTGGGGGCTGAGACTTAGGGAATTATTCTCTTAACCGATGTCAAATGGGGACAGAGCTTTGGTTTTAGTTGTACCATTTGTTTGTATCCCATCAACTGAATCTTTGACCTTTAGATAGGAAACCCATGGATGTAAACATGTGTTTGGGACATGTTATGTTTGACGATTGCAAGTGTTTGCTAGTGGTTGCCTGTGGACGCATATACACACACATTAGGCACTAGATCGGCTCGAAAACACTCTCATACTGCATATGGATGTGTGAGCATTTTCAATTTTTGTGGTTGCAAAATGGTTGACTCATCACATGGATGTTGCGTTTGGATGAATGATTGCGCACACATTTAGAAATAATATGTATCAAATAGGAAAATTGCATACATGTTGGACACATGGCATTGACATAATTCGCATTAAGGAGATCAACTGAATCAGTAGACCGCCTGATCTTTGCATTAGATAAGGAACATATACACACACTTTTTGCATAGGTTCATACAGCATTAGAAGTTTTCTAAGGACAATGGATGCTTGTGGATGATGGTTGAGTAGATGGGTGATTGGACGGTAGGACACATTCTTCTTAACTTGAAGATTTCGGGGACGAAATCCTTTAAGTAGGGGAGAATGTAACACCCTGAATTTTCGAATAATTAGATTAAATAAATTTAAGAATACTTAATTTCAAATGTGGGAATTAAGGGAAACGGGTCGTTCCATTGCGTTCGTCTTGGAATTCTGCTTGAGATAGATTCCGAGTTTGCGTAAAACGGATACCGTATGAAGAAGATATGGACGAACGAATTTTGAAAATAAAATGCACTGGCACACTTGGGAAGTGCGCCAGTACAAATTTGCATTGGCGCACTTCCCTAGTGCGCCCAGGCCGAGAGAAAACCTGCACAGCCATCTGGTTCGAACAGTTAGTCAGTGCTGAGTCATTTCTGACTAGTTAATGAGTCATTAGGGTTTCTGGATAGTTCTAATCTGGACTGAATGGTTTTGATTAACCCCAAGATCATCCGACGGCTTAAATTAATTCAAAACTCTATAAAAAGACCCATAGACTCAAACCCTAAATCAGAATTAAAACTAAAACTATGGTCGTCATGCTGTTGTCTTGAACCCTAGAGCAGTCGCCACCAAATTAAAGAGGAAGAACAGCGAATCAAATCAGAACTATTCAACCCTAACAGCGAATCTTCATCAAAGGAGCGCTAATTCAACTCCAGAAATCAGAATTCAGAACTCAAGACTGCTTTTGAGTTGTGAGTTCGATAGTTTTAACAAGATAATTAGTAATTTAATTGGATTAAGATATAATGCGGATTGTATTGATGTGATATGAAGTATTGATTGCATGTTGTGATTATATTGTAGGATTATGATTGAAATCTCTATGATGTTATGTTGTGATGCTATCATTTATAATGTAAAGTTATGTTGCTATCATCCAAGTTGTAATTTTGGCTTATGCAAGTCTTATTTATGATGTTATGCAAGTTTTATATATGATGTTATGCCAGTTCCACATATGATGTTATGTAAGTTTGGATCTAAAATATATGCTAGTAGTTCATGATGTTAACTTGTGTTAATGAATCCCTTTTTATAATCCAACCACCTAGGTTTATAACATCAGTTTTTATGCGAATATGATGTGGAACATATGCTAGTTCATATAAGTATTATGTTCATATGCAAGTTTAAGTGATAATTTGGATTCATACAAGTTCACACCTTTAAAGTTTAGATCCATATTCAAGTTGACATTTTTATTTTGAATCTATGACATGCCTAGTTATGCAAGTTTACACCTTTATGTGGATCCATAGTTTACTCAAGTTAACACCTTTATTGGATCCATAGTTATGCAAGATGACACCTTTATGCTTAGGTTGACGACATACACAGTTTATGTAAGTTGGTGATAATTACCTAGGCTAGTTGGGTGTAAAACTATGTTCATACATGCAAGTTCACACTTTTTTTTAGATCTATGATTTTTGGATCCTTGTTAATACAACGACTATGCGAGTATTTTGTAATTCTTAATTGCAAGTTAGATGCAAATTAGATCTATTATTGTGTGTATGTGACTTTGTGACATTTATTCCTTTTTTAAAGTATTAGACTAATTGCTAGTCTAATATGAATATGTCGTGTTAAGCGAATGAATGACGGGGGTACGATGGGGATAATAGTGGATACATGCATATTGTGAATTTGGCATGTAATGGCCTAAAAAGGAATGTAATTAATTTTAAGGAATAAAATTGTGGTGAAATTGGTATGATTTTACATACCATAAATGGATGGACATAATTGAGTCAATTATGGACATCGTTAAATTTGGAATTGAATGATAATTTGAATAGGGAAAGTAATTCAAATTGGGGGAATGATTAATTAGGTGTAATTAATCGTCTAAGACACGAGGTTAGGCTGATTTGTGGTGTAAGACTGCCCGGACCCGCCCGGCAAATCCAGCTGCCACAAATGTCAGTCTAATGTGAGAGGTCTTAGGCATAAACTAAATACGTAACAATTATAATGACACGAGGTTAGGCTCTTTTGTGGTGTAAGACTGCCCGGACCTGCCCGGCAAATCCAGCTGCCACAAATGCCAGTCTAATGTGAGAGGTCTTTATGAGGTTACAATCTTAATGAATTAAGAAACACTTAAACAGAAAAACATGTAGTGGGACATGAGGGGGTTAAGTGGGTGCCCTGGGTGGCATGTGGAATCTAGTGGGTGCCTTGGGTGGCATTTGAAATACGATTAGAAATACTTAACCAGAATTGAAGCATGTATAAGAAGTGGGTTAAGTGGGAAATACTAGAGGGGACCAAGCTTAGGTGGATAACTTATGTCAAATCATGGGGGGCCCGTTTCAACCAGTAACCCATAAGTATCTCTGTGGGCTCGACCTAAGTCGAGGACGGGACACGCGTACTGGGCTTGATTGTAAGAGGCCAAAACGGGTGAGTGGTGGCAACGCAAGTCCAACGGGTTCATGTGCGTGTGTGGGCCCGGGCTGGTAGGTAAGACGTTGTGGCATCGTGTAGGTATAAGCCGTGCATCTCTGATAGCATCGGGTTGCCACTTTGGGGAGTGATACACCCCACTGTGGGACCAGCACGGGTATCTACGAGTTAGGGAGCCGATCGCTTGGGGTAGGACTTAGGGTACACTTAGTTCTGTTTGTTTCTGTTGGTACCGTCTGTTTCTGTTGGGTGGTAACACCTGTCTGCGTGGTACCGTCTGTTGGGGTGGTAAAGGCCCATTACTAGTGTACACCTAATTCTACATTTTGTTTCCGTAGGGATTATTCTGTTTCCGTCTCTGATTCCATTTCAGATTCTGTTTCCGTACCTTCTGTCTGTTGGGGGTGGTAAAGGCCCATTAGTTGGGTGGTAAAGGCCCATTATTAGTATTCTACTTCTGTACCTTCTGTATGTTGGGGTGGTAAAGGCCCATTACTAGCATTCTGTTTCTGTATAGATTATTCTGTTTCGATTCTATTTAAGTTTAAACATTAGGGTAACACCTAATCCTGTTATACTAGTGGTGGTGCAGTATAGTAATTATCTTGTAGTGGTTTAGCTGTGCCTTTAACGTTATAGTTGTTCATCTTGTTTCCTTGTTTACTCTGTCATACTCAATGGTTCATGGTCATTTCCTTATTTTCCAACTTATGCCTTAGCCTGGTTACTTTGTTAATTATATTGTTAGAGTTATCGCACTCGCCAGACTTTATGTCTGACCCCCCTTTTTCCTTCTCTTTCCTTTTTCCCCCAGGTTCTCAGGGAGGAAACACCCAGGTTTAGTCAGGATTTGGATATCATCTTCTAGGAGCTACTTCTGAAGTATGGCTCGAATCTCTGTCTCTTATGTGGCTTGCTCTTTAATTTGGGGAATGATGTTTTTCTTTTAAAATACCTATGTACTTTGATAATGTAAGACAGAAGTGTTTTGTTTGTAAGGGTTTTATGACTCATGGTACTATGTAACAAAATATTTTGGTGATTTAATAAAGTTATTTATTTCCGCTGCAAAAAATTTAATATCTGTCTTGTGATATTCTGTGTCTGTTTACCTAAAACGCTCCACTGAAGTTAAGGCATTCCCTTTGTGAGTGACCTTAATGGAGGTGGGGTGTTATAGGTAATTAAACTAAATAAAGGAGAGACGAACGTTTATGAGGTAAATAAACTTAATTAATTTTTAGTGACTATAATTTGTACATTGTTTACATGAAATGATACGCTGTTAAAGGGACATGTCGTAGAAAGTGGAATTGGACTAATGAAATAAATTAGTTAAATAAATCTAGGGTCATAAAATGTTGTACTCTTTTTATGTATTATGAAGAGGAGAGTATTTAAAGAAATTTTCAAATGATGAATAATGCCTATAAATATGAATGGAAGTAGATTTGGTTATATGAATGTAAACAAATCAAATGGTAAATTGAAATATTTATGTGATTTGGACTATAATTAACAAAAAAAAAAACTTAACTAATATGAGTACAATGTTGGATTAGGTTAAAGTTGGTATCGTTTGAAATTGAATTAAGGATTGATTAATGGAAATAAATTGACTACATTAAAATTTTGATTGATTCCTATAATTAATATTGCCACATTAAAGCTAATTAATGAAACCAAGCAATTTATAATGTATGTAATTGATTCCTAATTAATAAACCTTGTTTTAGGGGATTATTTCTTTGAAATTGGCTATTTACAGTGAAATATTAATACTTAAAATGAATTGATTATATAAAAAGTTGCTCATTTTAAATTGTTGGAAAGTTGAATTCTAGATCCATAATATATGCAATTTATTTCTATAATTAATGCAAGTCCTAATTTTGATTAGAATTAAATTATTAATGTTAATTAGTGATGAATACAAAACGATGTAATGTTTTATTCATTAACTAAACCATTGAAATTCTTTATGTAAATAATTATAAACTTTAACCTAACCCACCTCTTTAAATTAATCCATCTTTCTTTCTCTTGTAGAATGGCTACTACTTCTTCTTATCATAAAAAAATCGCAACCTGTACATGGAGGAGAATGACGCGTCGTCCTTGGTGAGGCCGAGTTGGATCAGATGGTGATAGGAGAGAAGAGATTAGAAAAAAGAAGAATGTTCGTGAACTTGTGTTTGTTTTCATGAAGCATGGAGGAAGGTAAGGGGATTAGATGGTGCAGTTTGGACATGAAAAACGTGCATGCTTTTTTTTTGCTGTAGCATGAAGTGTAGAAGAAGAAGAGGAGGATATAAAGGAGTGATGATGTGGCAATTATTTTAGTGGTGAGGAATTTGTTTATTTATTTCATTATAATTTAAATTCCAAATGTTTAAACACTTATAACTTTCTGCTACAAGGTTGGTTTTGGATGAAATAAATTGCGTTGGAATCGTTTCGACGAGGTCTTCGCCATGCTGCTAATTTGGACTGATTCTGAGACTATAAATTTTTGGGCTTTGGTTGGGCATTCGACTGATTTAAGACCTAAAGTTGAGTGAATTTCACACTCACAATTAACTGAATTATTCCCATATTTATTAAATTAAATTATGAAATAAACTTGATTGTTTGGCTGTGATTAATTATTGATGGTTGTTTAAATTAACATACAAGTTAACTACAGTGTTCATTTAGAATCGACATTAAATCATTTATTCAAAATTAAATTTCTAGTCTGAAACCCCGACATTGGCTAATTAGTGAAATGACATAATATTGATTGTTTTAATGAAATGGTTGTGATGTGTGCCTTGTACTGATTACTGCATGGATATCATTAATGTAAATTGCCCTCGTTATTCAGTTTATGATGTGTATGTTTATTTGTGCTAATTAATTCAAATTTGAATAAGAACAATTACGGTTTAAAAAATTAGTTAATTATATGTATACCTACATTTTTGAAATAAATTATGTTTTATTATTTACTATTAAAAAGATTTTTTTTTGTAAATCATTTAATATATGTATATATAGTGATTTAAATTATTTTATTATACTCTAATAATTTTAATATATATATTTTTATAAAAAGGTTTTATTTATAATCAATTATTTCAAGTTATTTAAATGTTTGTAATGCTTATTAAATTGGAATTTTTCTTGATTTAAACCATCGATTCAGATTGAGATTTGAAATAAAAATATATTCTCCTTTGGATAAAAATCGATGTTTAAATAATCATGATATTGATACGAAATTTCATTCTAATTTGAATATGAATTTGGAGGAAGATTAAAATTGGAAATCCGTAGTATTGTTTAAAAATGCGCTTATTATTTGGAAAATCCGGGATCAAATATATGTTCGAAAACCATTCCATGTAATAATACGACATGATAAAGAAACTAAAGATGTGGAAATGACAAATGAACACCGGGAATCTTTGGATTTATTTGGATTGACTGTTGATGTCTTGATTGGGCTGATCACCCAATACGAGGTTATAAGTGGCAGAAGGTCTGAATATATTTGAGGATTTTCGGATTTTGTTCCATTCATACCTAGGATGATTTTGTATGGATTGTGTGTCTAACATTGTAATTGACTACGTAGCACTGATTTCTGTTAATATATATCGGATTGTGGCAATTAATTATCTCATCTCTAAGTTTTACGTGCTTAGAGGTTATGTATTGATAAAAATCAGTGACACATTGTAAATTGACAATGTGGCATACTCAAGTTATGAAATGAGCTAGTGATGATCAAAGCTTGGTCTATTGAAGCATAGCATTGGGTATATCGTGACCTCAACGAACATCACACCCTGGATTGATGGTATATTGGCGGTTAGGTTGTATACATATCTATGTTGAAACTCGAAAGCTTCGGCAGTAGATCTACTTTGAAACCTAGGGAAAATAAGGGTATGTTCGGTGTCCGTGTCTGGACGTTAACCGGTGATTTACCTGGTGTTTGGTGTCCATGTCTAGATGAAAACCATGAGATGCACCTTGATCGTGTTCCCGATCGATCTTTCATGTCAGGAACCATCATATTGGAACTAAGCAACTAGTACGAGCTTATCATTTTGTTTGTAAACTATGTATGCGGGCATAGCCACTATGCTTGCTAAGATTAATATATTTATATGCGAAATGGTTTTCAACACTATGCACTAATAATAGTATTAAAAGAAGATTTTCACGTATGAAAGCATGTTTGGTTATCATAAGACAAAACTCGCCCATTTGGTGTGCGCTTGCATTGTGCGATGTGGGATGAGCTTATAATGGCTTCATTTTTCCAAAATCATTTGCAAATTTTCCATAATAGTTCTTTAGATTTCTGCACTCATAACACTCATGTTATTTCGTATTTTAATTTGACTAATATGTGAATGATTTGGTTCTGATCCGAGTGTTTGTTGTGTTTTCTTTTTATGCAATGTGCTCAGGTCAGCCGAAGTTGCAGTAAGCGAAGATTTCCTTGCCTTGAAGATATCATTATGAAAATGAAGATGGAGCTCAACAGACATATTATTATTAATATTCTGCTACAAAAATTATTGGTATGTTGTGTGCTAGTTAACTCTGATAATTGCTGTAAAATATAATCGAATATATGTTTTAACAGCCTCATGAACTGTTATTTATATATTTTATTTTGTCCTTTCGCTACGAGAATATGTATTTGTTTTCTTCTTCCTTCTCTTTTCTTATTTTAATCCCAATAACTACCTGTATTTTTTATTTGTTTAAGTCAACATTTGAGGATCATTGTCGATTTGAACGATCAAAAATCTCGGATGTTACATTAGGTATCAGAGCTTTGGTTTAGCGAAAACCTTGGCTCTATTTGGGATTAACTCATTAGAGATAGGTTAGTAATATCCTAGAATGAGTTTGAGTGCATATGAGAGAGCGTACTTGTAATTTTGATATAAAATGATTTTGTATTGTGTTGATTTGTTCCATTGAGTATTTATGAATTCCGACCGGTACTTGGGACGCCAATACATTGATAGGGATTTCTAAACCCTTGAATAGGACTCATTGACATAATATTGTTTTGAATTATATTTTATATATATAAAGAATTATTTGAAAATCTATGAATTTTGATTTTGTTAATCATAATATTGGATTTTCATCATTTCTTATTCAATTAATCAATAATTAAAACTATTGGTTATTGAATGGTTTAAGGAAAATGAATGTTGAAATTTAATTGGTAATGAAATAAAAAGTTTACTATGAATATGAGAATTTAATTTTGGGTGGTACTGCAATATTGATTTAAAAATTATTCTTATTATGTCATTATATTTTAAAAGTTGTTTTATATAGAAATTATTTTCAAATGAATTTCAGAACTAAGTGTATACTCCCCACTTGTCTTCAAGAAATGATTTCGGTGGTGAGTGCACGCATCATCGATGTCTATTTTCAAAAGTTTGAGTGGGGTGACAGCTTAGAACTTTTATACCTTGTTTTGCGAAATTGAATTTTCATTTAAATCTTTTATAGCTTGGTTTGATAAGAAAGATATAATATATGAGATATTTTGAAAGTGATTTGGAATAAACCCGAAGTTGAATTCTTAAATTCTCAAATAAATAATGTTTTTTTTTCTTCTTAAAAATAGTGAATTGAATTAAACTTGAAATTGCATAACCCTTCAAATGGTGAAATAAGGAAATAAATCTAAGAAAGAGAAATTAAAGTAAGAAACCATTGGAGTTGAAATAATTTGGCAAAAATTGAACTTAAATAATACTCATTTTATATAGCACGTATATGATTTACCGAATGCTTATAGGAATTTAAATTGTTATGGGAATAAGGAATTTGATAATATACTAATAGTTCTATGAATGCTGAAATGAAATGAATGGCTTATGAAATAAATAAAAACTTAAGTCGTGATTATAAGCGATGAATACTTAACTTGATATGGAATTTAATGCAACTAAGTAAGATAAACAAGGTGAACTAAATTATTAATGAAATGGATTAAATAAACTAATAAATGAGACAAGATTGAATGAATTACAAGTGAATAGTGAGTATAGCGATAAAATCTGAAATAAATCCAATTAAAAGCAAACAACTTGTATGTAAATGAAGTAAATGCCAATAAATAAAGGCAAAACAACGAAACATGGATAAGAAATGGAAAAAAATTGAATTGCACATCATTGGAAAAAACAAAATGATATTGTGTAAATAGTATATTCACAATGGCAAAAACTTGCAATTATGCTTTAATTAGATGAATGTGATTATTTAGATGTTTTACTTGTTGCTTTTGCTAAAATTGTTATGTCATGTGTGAACTAATTTATGGAATGTATGTTTGTTACTTATATATTGGATTATTCCCTATATATATTTGTGTGTTATCATTTGTTGTTGAGTTTTGTAGCACGCACCGATGGAATCCACTCGCTCAAAGGACGCTTAGGCTTCAAGCTTCACTTTTGCTCGCTTGAAATAAAGGTAAGATGCTAAGAAAAACCCAATGAAAACGCTAATGAAAGGTACCTATAATGATTTTTATATTATGTTTGGATATTATACATTATTTCCCGGGTTTTGGGATGCCTTATCACTGAGATGGGATGTATATTTGTGACATTATATATATTGTTATTTTTCGGACCCCTTCATACAAAGGAGTCTCTACCGAAATTTTTCATGAAATCTAGACTTAGAAAATTTTGTGAAATTTGTTTTCAAACTCATGTTTCTATATATTTAAGTAAATATTTTCTAAGTTTAGTCGAAATTATATATTATTTTAATTTTATTTTGCCACTTCATTACTACGTTCCTTTTCGGGGACGAAAAGTTTTGAGTGGAGGAGAGCGTAACAACCCATATGTTACTATTCATAATTTATTTAATTTAATATCATTTTATGAAAATTTTGGTTAAATTAAATAATTAATTGAACTTATGGTTAAAATTTATATATTAGAGTTGATTTGAGTAGTTACAATTTACTGCAACAAATGTAAAGTCTGTAGATTTGTAATTGGTAATAAAACTGAGATTTTTGGTATAATTATTTTTGTAACGGTAATTAAACATAAAACTAAATAAAAGAGAGACGGGCATTTATGATGTAAATAAAATTAATTAATTTTTAATGACTATAATGTGTACATTGTTTACATGAAATGTTACGCTGTTAAAGGGACATGTTATAGACATTGGAATTGGACTAATGAAATAAATTAGTTAAATAAATCTAGCGTCATAAAATGTTGTACTCTTTTTGTGTATTATGAAGAGGAGAGTATTTAAAGTAATTTTCAAATGATGAATAACGCAAATGAATATCAATGGAAGTAGATTTGGTTATATGAATGTAAACAAATCAAATGGTAAACTGAAATATTTATGTAATATGGACTATAATTAACAAAAAAACTTAATTAATATGAGTCCAATGTTGGATTAGGTTGAAGCTGGTAACGTTTAAAATTGAATTAAGGATTGATTAATGGAAATAAATTGACTAATTAAAATTTTGATTGATTCCTATAATTAATATTGTCACATTAAAACTAATTAATGAATCCAAGCAATTTATAACATATGTAATTGATTCCTAATTAATAAGCCTTGTTTTAGGGGATTATTTCTTTGAAATTGGCTATTTACAGTGAATTATTAATACTTGAAATGAATTGATTATATAGAAAAATTTGCTTAATTTAAATTGTTGGAAAGTTGATTTCTAGATCCATAATATATGCAATTTATTTCTATAATTAATACAAGTCCTAATTTGGATTAGAATTAATTTATTAACATTAATTAGTGATGAATAAAAAAAGATGGAATGTTTTATTCATTAACTAAACCATTGAATTTCTTTAAGTAAATAATTATAAACTTTAACCTAACCCACCTCTTTAAACGAATCCATCTTTCTTTCTCTTGTAGAACGGATTACTTCTTCTTGTCATAAAAAAAATCACAACCTGTACGTGGAGGAGAATGACGCGTCGTCCTTGGTGAACCCAAATTGGACAGACGGTGACAGGAGAGAAGAGATCGGAAAAAAAAGAACGTTGGTGAACTTGGTGTTTGTTTTCATGAAGCATGGAGGAAGGTAGGGGGATTAGACGGTGCGGTTTGGACATGAAAAGCGTGCGTGTTTTTTTTTGCTGTAGCATGAAGTGTAGAAGAAGAAGAGGGGGATATAAAGGAGTGATGACGTGGCAATTATTTTAGTGGTGAGGAATATGTTTATTTATTTTATTATAATTTAAATTCCAAATGTTTAAACGTTTATAACTTTCTGCTACAAGGTCGGTTTTGGATGAAATAAATTGCGTTGGAGTCGTATCGACGAGCTCTTCGTGATGCTGCTGATTTGGATTGATTCTGAGACTGGAAATTTTTGGGCTTCGGTTGGGCATTCGATTGATTTAAGACCTAAAGGTGAGTGAATTTCTCGCTCACAATTAACTGAATTATTCCTATATTTATTAAATTAAATTTTGAAATAAATTTGATTGTTTGGTTGTGACTGATTGTTAATGGTTGTTTAAATTGACATATAAGTTAACTACAGTGTTCATTTAGAATCGACATTAAATCATTTATTTGAAATTAAATTTCTAGTCTGAAACCCCGACATTTGTTAACAAGTGAAACGACATAATACTGACTGTTTTGATGAAATGGTTGTGATGTGTGCCTTGTACTGATTACTGCATAGATATCATTAATGTAAATTGTCCCCGTTATCCAGTTTATGATGTGTATGTTTATTTGTGCTAATTAATTCAAATTCAAAGAAGAAAAATTATGGTTTAAAAAATTAGTTAACTATATGCATACCTATATTTTTGAAATAAATTATGTTTTATTATTTATTATTAAAAAGAATTCTGTAAAACATTTAATATATGTATATATAGTGATTTAAATTATTTTATTATACTCTAATAATTTTAATATATATATTTTCATAAAAAGAATTTATTTATAATCATTTATTTTTCTCAAGTTATTTAAATGTTTGTAATGTTTATTAAATTGGAATTTTTCTTGATTTAAACCATCGATTCAGATTGAGATTTGAAATAAAAATATATTCTCCTTTGGATAAAAATCGATGTTTAAATAATCATGATATTGATATGAAATTTCAGTCTAATTTGAATATGAATTTAGAGGAAGATTAAAATGGGAAATCCGTAATGATCAATAACTATTATTTAAAAATGCACTTATTATTTGGAAAGACCGGGATCAAATATATGTTCGAAAACCATTCCAAGTAATAATACGACGTGATAAAGAAACTAAAGACATGGAAATGACAAATGAAGACCAGGAATCTTTGTATTTATTTGAATTGACTGTTGATGTCTTGATTGGGCTGATCACCCAATACAAGGTTATAAGTGGCATGAGGTCTGAATATATTTGAGGATTTTCGGATTTTGTTCCGTTCATACCTAGGATGGACTTGCATGGATTGTGTGTCTGACATTGTAATTGACTGCGTAGCACTGATTTCTGTTAATATATATCGGATTGTGGCAATTAATTATTCCCATCTCTAAGTTTTACGTACTTAGAAGTTATGTATTGATAGAAATCAGTGACACATTATAAATTGACAATGTGGCATACTCAAGTTATGAAATGAGCTATTGATGATCAAAACTTGGTTTATTGAAGCATAACATTGGGTATATCGTGATCTCGACGAACTCACACCCCGGATTGATGGTAAACGGGCGGTTAGGTTGTATACATATCTCTATTGAAACTCGAAAGCTTCGGCGATATATCTACTTGAAACCTAGGGAAAATAAGGGTACGTTCAGTATCCGTGTCTGGATGGTAACCGGTGATTTACCTGGTGTTTGGTGTTCGTGTCTGGATGAAAACCGTGAGATGAACCTTGATAATGTTCCCGATTGATCTTTCGTGTCAGGAACCATCATATTGGAACTCAAAAACCAATACGAGCATTTCGTTTTGTTTGTAGACTATGTATGTGGGCATAACCACAATGCTTGCTAAGATTAATATATTTATTTGTGAAATGTTTTTCAACACTGTGCACTAACAATAGTATTAAAAGAAGATTTTCATGTATGAAAGCATGTTTGGTTATCATAAGACAAAACTCGCCTATTTGGTGTGCGCTTGCATTGTATGATATGGGATGAGCTTATGATAGCTTCATTTTTTCAAAATCAATTGCAAATTTTCCATAATACTTCTTTAGATTTCTGCACCCATAATACTCATGTTATTTCGTATTTTAATTTGACTAATATGTGAATGATTTAGTTCTAATCCGAGTGTTTGTTGTGTTTTCTTTTTATGCAATACGCTCGGGTCAGCCGAAGTTGCAGTAAGCGAAGATTTCCTTGCCTTAAAGATATCATTATGAAGATGAAGATGGAGCTTAACAGACATATTATTATTACCATTCTGCTGCAAAATTATTGGTATGTTATGTAATAGTTAACTCTGATAATTGTTGTAAAATATAATCGAATATATGTTTTAATAGCCTCATAATCTGTTATTTATTTATTATATTTTGTCCTTCTGCTGCAAGATTCTGTACTTGTTTTCTTCTTCCTTCTCTTTTCATATTTTAATCCCAATAACTACCTGTATTTTTGATTTGTTTAAGTCGACATTTAAGGATCATTGTCGATTTGAACGATCAAAAATCCCGGATGTTACAAAAATATTTTTAACACCTGAATTAGTAATGTTTCCAACCTTGTACATACAAGTATTATCATATCTCAGGATCAAATTGCCAAAATGAAGGAAAGGATCACCGATAGTGATGACGAAAAATTGACAATGGATGAAGATATCTTATCACAAGTATTGGGTAAGGATAGAAGGGGTAGGAGCCGCACCGTTGGGACCATCATACCAAAGATGCATATTAAGGCTTGTGCTATTACACAGAAACGATACAAACATGTTTGTAAAAACAATAATGAGTTGAAAATGAGGGTGGGAAGCCTGGAGGGTATGGTGGGAAATTTGGAGGGTACGGTGGAAAATTTGGAGGGTAAAGTAGGAAATTTGTTTGGACAAATGGAGCTTCTAATCAGCATGGTGGGAAATTTGTCTGAACAAGGAATTCTCACACTGTTAACTACTTATGATAGTGGACGCAGCACACAGCTTAGTGCTTCAAAAGTTATTGCTGCTCAGATCCAGGATATGATCAATGTGGCGCACAATCAGAGATGTGAAATTCTTAACTCCGATCTCGACATAGTAGCATCAGGTATTTATTAGCAGTAAAAAATCAAATTTCCCTTCAAATTTCAATCTAATGCACAATATATAGTTAGCTTAGCAATTATGAATGGATGTTACAGTGTCTGCTCTAGTTAAAATATAAATTAAAAAGAGTTTGATTGTGTATAGTTGCATAGAACTTGTTTGCATGTATTTTTGGATATGCAGCATGGTTCACTGTTGCATTTTCTTTGAGCTTATTGCTAATAATTCTAAAGTGAAGGAACTATAGCATAAGCGAGTGCTTAAAGTCTAATTAATGGTTTCACTCCAGTCTAGTTATTTTAATAAAATCATATTTTATTAATACTTTCCTTTTAAATTCTCAACTCTGATCTAGATAACTTTATTTCACAGACACCATATGTCGAGATTCTACATCGTCTAGATGCCATTTGAAAGATGTACCATCTACACATGGAAAATTAGTTTTAGCCAATATACTGCTACGAGATGAGAAAACCAACAAAATAAATCATCAGTTTGCAAAGACCTTTGATGAAGTTGGAGTGGGTGAGTTTGTGTGTCATCCGAAGAGCCTAATTCGATATCTTTAGACGTTGGAGTAGGTATATCTAATTTACATAAGAATTGAATGGAAGTTGCTTGCATTAATGTTTTCTATAAATTTTGTTTGCTTTATATCCAAAGCATGTGAGATGTTTGTATTAGTTTCATGAACTCTCTTTGGTGGCATTTTCCCTGACACATGCATACACGACACCTGAACTGACCTGAACTGTACCTACGTCGATATGCACACACGATACCTACGTCGAGTCTGGAGGCAAATATGACACCTGAACAAAACTGAACTATCCTTTTGAACTGTACCTACGTCGATATGCACACACGATACCTACGTCGAGTCTGGAGGCAAACACGACACCTGAACTGACCTTATTGACCTGAACCACCTCGACGTAGTAATTTGACATCAGAGTGTTCGACAAACATATCGTGCCTTTGTGTTCCATTTTTATTAATATGAAAATAATCTGAAAATTATTTTCAGAGTTCTAGAAATTGATTGATCTCTTGATAAAATTCCATACTTGAGATGAATAACAACATTGAAAAAATAGATGATCCATGCTCTCCCCATGCTACTCACAAAGTATATAGTAGCCATTTTATAGTGATTTATTGTGCTAGAGAAAATTTGTGTATACTGAGTTTATCCGTGATAGACCTGAACTGATTAAGTTTGCAATGTATGAGAAAATTTATGACAAAATTTTAGACTTTGTTTGGTGTTTGTGAGAAAGACCTAAACTGAACTGACATATCGTACTAGAGAAAATTTGAGAGAAAAATTGCTTTTCTTTTTGAACTGAACACCAGGGGAATTATTTCGTGAAACATAAAACCGTAGTTGTAACACCCCGTATTTTCGGTGAACGTCAAAGCAACAAATTAAAGTATGCTTAATTTTTAAGAGAAGAATTAAGAGAAATGGGTTATGCCATTACGTTCATCTCGGAATTATGCTTGAGATAGAGTCCGAGTTTATGTAAATCGGACTCCGTATGAAGAAGTTATGACCTTTGGAAATTTCAGAGATTTAAATAAAACAGCTCAGGTTTGAAATTCGTAATTCAAATCACACCCGGGCTGGAAGGGAAATTTCCCGCCTAGGACCCAGGTCGACCAGGAGATCAACCTGGGGGTCGACCAGGGGGTCGACCTGGGAGTCAACCTCCCTCCTATTTCCAGACCCGAGGACAGATTCAATTTTCTGCATTTGGATGCCCGTTCTGACCAGATTCGTTGATCCCTATGCTATATAAACACCCCTAAGGCTATAGTTTTCTCTACACAACTTCATTTTGCCTATACTCTACCCAAATTCTATCAAAATAAATCTAAGACGGGGTTATGCTGCTCAAGTCCTTCGTAGAAATCAAGTTTAGAATTCTAATAGAGATTCAAAAGCTAATTCAACGACTTCAACAACTATTTTCTATGAATCAAATCAAATCTAAATTAGAAGAACAAATAGTCTACTTCAAGGGAGATCTATTCAGTTTCAGAATACAGATCCCAGAATTCAAGACCCTTCTGTAATTTGTAAGTTCATGTAACTTTCAGAAATAAAAGTTAATTGTGATTCTGATATTGTAATAAATCTGAATCTGAGATTATGCCTATTTATCTGTCTTTCTATATCCATTGGATCTATCTCATTGATAATATTATGTCCATTCTTTGTCTCTTCTTTCCTTCTTCCCTTTTTATTTTTATAGCCAGGATACTGCGAGCCTGAGCCAGATCTCATAAGAGATAAACGTTCGTTGGAAATAAAATTGGGCATAATATATGATTTGGACATGACCAGCGCTAAAATTTGGGAAAAGTATTAAATTATGTATAATTGGGCATAATTGAATTGTAACTGATTTGAGGACATAACACATGTTGTATTCAAAACATAAAGTATTGGACATATGACTTGAGATTTGAGGCATGAAGTATTGGACATATGACTTGAGATTTGAGGCATAAAGTATTGGACATATGACTTGAGATTTGAGGCATAAAGTATTGGACATATGACTTGGGATTTGGGGCGTAAATTGAACTGTAAATATAAGGCATAGTACATGTTGTGGTTTAAGATCTAAAATTGGGGCATATACATATATATATATATATATATATATATATATATATATATATATGATAATTTATGATTTGGAAGAAGAAGATTAGTGTGTATAGTGATGTATGGCTTAGGCATGAAAACAAGATTCGCCTTTGTTTTGTAAGTCAGTTACTTTTTAGATTTGAACACCTAAATATAATTGTGACATGTAATAAAATGGATATGAGAATATGCCTGATGTAAGCTATCCTTTCATTGAAATCTGTGCTTGAGTGTGTATATATATATATATATATATATATATATATATCTTTGGGAATCATTTTTGACTATGAAACTGGTCCAATCATATCTATCCTTGTTGTATATCGGAATTGTAATCCCTTTTTAAGTTCATGATATAATTCTTATCATATCTATATGCCTGCGATGTATTCCATGCAAAACTTGTCTTTTTAGTACATCAAGTTTATTGGACCAATAACTCTTATCATCATCTGATTATGCCTATCCTTACGATGTTCCATCTTGCTTCTCCCCTTATTTTATGAATCTTGGGTTGAATCTCGAAATACGAACATTATGAATGCGGAGGTAATTGGGTATAACATGAAATTGACATTATTTGGCATAATTTGGAACATGTAGTATGGCATGACTGTTAAGATGCAATTTGGGGAAATTTGACATGAATTATGGAATATGTAATTTGACATATTGAACCTAGAATTGGCATGAACGACAAAGTATGAAATTGGCATATAAATCAAGTTTTGGGCAAAATTATTATTGTTGCGAATTTGGAGTAACTTGAGCATTAAATCTAGATTGGGCGTAAAATGTAACATGACTAGTTTTGGTGAATTTGGTAATTAGCATGTAAAATCTAGATTTGGGTATATAAGGTAAATGTGTAGATTAAAGATGAACATGCCTAACCCGAGGTTAGATTGAGTTGTGGTGTAAAACTGCCCGGAACCGCCCGGCACATCCAGTAACCACAACAACACCTATCTAATGTGAGAGGTTAGTGCATTATGCCCAAGAAAAACCAGAGGTTAGATTGAGTTGTGGTGTAAAACAGCCCGGAACCGCCTGGCACATCCAGTAACCGCAACAACACATATCTAATGTGAGAGGTTGGTGCATTAATAAATCAATTAATGCTAATGAACAAGATGAATGACTAGGGTTAAGTTCATAGGAACACTTAACCAATATAACATAAATGACTAGGGTTAAGTTAATGAGAAACACTTAACCAATATAACAAGATGAATGGGTAGGGTTAAGTAATAAGAAGCACTTAACCAATATAACTTGATTTGTGGTAAGGTTAAGTTAAAACAAGAGAGAAACACTTAACCACTATAACTTGATTTTTGGTAAGGTTAAGTCAACACAAGAAGGCAACACTTAACCAAAGTAACATGACATGATGAGTAGGTGGGTTAAGTTAACTTGAATTGATTGATGACACTTAACCAATACAACATGACGAACACGTGGGGTTAAGTCAACAAGAAACACTTAACCAATCAAACATGATAAGTGAGGAGGGTTAAGTTAATAAGAAACACTTAACCAACATGACATGATGAATGGGTGGGTTAAGTTAACATGAATGGACAACACTTAACCAATATGACATAATGTGCGGGAGGGTTAAGTACATACCGGGTTAGTGGTTAATATTAGTAAATATAGGCCCACAAACTTAACCGTTAAATAAACATGCTTGAATCGATGGGAAGGTTAAGTACATCTCATGTAGGTAGGTAATATTAGTACATATAGGCCCACAAACTTAACCATTAAATAAACATGCTTGAATCGATGGGAGGGTTAAGTACATCTCGTGTAGATGGGTAATATTAGTAAATATAGGCCCAAAAACTTAACCATTAAGAAAACATGCTAGAATTGGTGTGAGGGTTAAGCACATCTCGTGTAGGTGGGTAATATTTGTATATATAGGCCCACAAACTTAACCAGCAGGAAACCCGAGTAGCGGGGACCCATTTCAGCAGTAACCCACATAGATGTATCATGGTACCCTGAAACTAGGCAGGGTAGGGCACGATTACTGGGCTGATTATAAGCGGTCAAAAACAGCGGCAGGGGGTATGTCAATGTAGGTTCTGACGGTTTACGGGCGTGCACGTACTCCGGAGTTGGAAAAAGCAGGCACTGGGTACCAGTAGTTATACACTGTGCATTTTGAATCGTGTCAGGTCGTTATCATAAGGATTGATACACCTTATGGTGGGACCAGCATAGGGTATCTACACGCAAGAGAGGGCCGATTGACATAGACACATGGAACATTAATGCAAGTAAGGAGCCGATCGATAGTGTAGTAAGGGTACATCTAACATGTTCATGGCAATTAAGCAGATTGAGGTGGAATCCTCACGATAGATGTACACCTGAAGGCTACCATAATTACGGGGATTGGGATCACGTTATCATTTTATACAAATTACTAGTTGGGACACTAGTTAGGTGGTGCAGAGATAGATATAGAAATCAGAATAACAAAGTAGTAGCATAGCAGAGAAAGAGTAGAAGTGCTTTCAGTTTATCTTGCCTTATCATATCTTATGCTTAACCTATGTTATCTTGTTATCCCTGTTATCACGGTATTGTCTTATATTCAGTTTATTCATTTCATGATGTTTTTGCCTGTTTATATGCTGAAAGTCACTGGACTTACCAGACTTATGTCTGACCTAGTTTTGTTTCGCCTCTTTTCTTCCGTTCTCTCCCCCCCTCCCCCAGGTTCACAGAGAGGAAATGTTTCCACTTAACTCGGTTTTCTTTCCAAGCTCGAAGATAGTCAATGTATTGCTTTCGACTCTCTCTTCCACTGCTATGGCTGGTTCATGCTTTATTGGGGAATATCATTATTGTTTTTATGCTTCTATTATATTTTGAAGATTTTAGGTCAAGATAGAAGTTCTATGTATTACTTTTAAGTATGATTGAGACAACTATTGTAAAAGCTTGACTGAACCATATTGTTTATAAAATGACCTTATTTTCCGCTGCTTTATTTGTCTGTCTTGTAATTTATCTAAATCTTTTACCTAAAATGCTCCACCAAAGTTAAGGCATTCCCTTTGTGAGTGACCTTAACGGAGGTGGGGTATTTCACTTGGTATCAGAACTGAAGGTTACCGGATTAGATAAAAGATTTGAAAAATTATTTTCAAACCGGTTTTAAAAGAGGCATTTTCTAAAGAAAAGTTCTGTTTTGGAAGGCATATTCCCCAAACCCATATGCACTATCTTTTTGATCCTCTGTTTGAATCCTTGTTTCCTTCTTTCCTGAGTCTCCGGGGCTCCTGGCTTTCTAGGAGGTAACCTCATCGCGGCATTGTTCCGTAGGCTTGATGAGACTACGACACTTGTCAAAGGGCAAATAAGTGCCCAACTTCCATCTATAGCCGTTGTAGTTTCACCTGCCGCTAATTTTCTTTCGAGCTTTATAGGATTTCCCATGCAATGGAGGCAGCTTTCGAGAGACTTGTCAACGTGTTACACAAGGATAGTAAAGATGAGACTGAGGGAGTTTGGTTAAGGAGAACAACCCAAGAACGAGAAACTCATGGATATAGACTTGGTTCACAAAGAAGGTAAAAAGAAAGAGGTGTAAGTGGAAGAATCATAGGACAAGAAGGGAGGAAAGAATAGAAAAACCTAAAAGCAAGAGGAAATGTCTTTATTATGGTATAATGGGTCGTATAATTAAGGAGAAGGGAAAGAACAAAGAGCAGGATTTTCAGGAGGGCAAATGCATGCTCTCACCACCAGCATACCTGAGAGAGAGGTAGTAAAGTTTCTATTGAAAAAGTTTAGTTTTTCTTCTTGATCATCCTATTAGTACTCTTTTTGATTTTAGCGCTTCACATTCGTTTATATCTGCTTCCATAGTTGAGTCTCTGCACCTTAGTACTTGTACAGTAAAAGATCCCATTATTGTCTCAAATCCAATTTGTGGTTCGGCTCATTTATCTTTGGTTTGTAAGGATTTGAGATACTTATGTTTTTGGTTTCATGGGCTATGGGTTGATTCTAGGCATGGATTGGTTAGCTAGTAATTGTGAAAGGAGGGTAGTTAGACTTTCGACTTGCCTCGGGAATACCCTCGAGATTTCGTGCGATCCTAAGGGATCAGTTTGTCTCACCCGCCTAGAATCACTTGATGCATCTATTGACAATTTGCAATCCGTTAGAATAGTCTATGAGTACGCTGATGTTTTGATTTGGTTAGGGATTTTCGCCCTAAAACTCGAGATAGACTTCCGCATATATCTAGTTGACGATGCAAAGCCTGTTATGCGATCAACGATAGTTTTGGAGCAAGATTGGCGAGGATAGCCAGAGTCGGTTAAGTGCTCAATTATTTGGTTGTTTTGCTAGTATCATCTCACATAAATCGTCCAAATTCGGAGGAGGTATTCCTTGGGTGCTTGTTTGATATTGGTTTAGGCCTTTGGGGCTTGTACTTGAGGAATGTCGAGTTCGACTAGGATGGTTTGCGTGAGAAACAGATGGTTGTGGCAGGCGCCCTAAGTAAGACTGACCTTAAGAGAGGTAAAAAGTACATAGAAACCTTTAGCTTTGGACCCTCATATTTGTGACATAATGGATAAGCTAAGTAGAGCAGATACCTCTAATCATTTAAGTATATACACTTGGTATCATGGTTAACATCTGTTTATCTTGGAAAGATAACTCGACTACATTGGATACCTTCTAGCATAGTAAGTGATCGAGGTCCTATCTTTACTAGTGGGTTTTGGTAATGGAGGTCAAGAAGCTTCGCAATCGTGAATTTAAATTAGTTAAGGTACAGTGGAGTGCAGCTCAAGAAGATGCGACTTAGAAGACTAAAGACTAGATACGCGCATCATACCCTTTTTTGAGGGTATATCCTTGATTCCACTTTCTCTGTAATATTTATTTGCATGCTAGTCTTTATCTTTTAGGTAAATCCTCTCGGTCCTATCCTTGATCCTTAAGGTAGAAGACAATGGATGTAAACATGTGTTTGAGACATGTTATGTTTGGTGGATGCAAGTGGTTGCAAGTGTTTGCTAGTGGTTGCTCGTGGATGCATATACACACATTAGGCACTAGATCGGCTCAGTCACTTTCATATTGCATATGCATATGAATGTATTTGTATATGGATTGAAACTTGATGTGTTATCATATGTATGTTGCATATGGATGAGTGAATATGCACACATATAGTATTTACATGATTAGGGATATTTGCATACATATTAGACGCATGACACTCTCATGATTCGCATTAAGGAGGTCAAATGGAGAAGTAGACCGCCTGATTTTGCATTAGATAAGAGACATATACTGTAATAACCCGGAAAATCTGGGCCAGTTTAAAAATTTTATTTTGACAATTTTAGCGAATTTTGAATATTTAAAATGAATTATTTTAAATAATATCGACGAGAAATTTATTTTGAATATAATTCGAACGTATATATTTATACGCGTCATCGTTAGAATATAAATATTTATATATAATTATAAATAGAATTGAAAACGGCGCGGTAGTTTGATAATTCGATTTCAAACTTCAATTGAATGTACCGGGTGCAAAACAATCCGGATTTTAGTGAAACTAAAAATAATAGGATCTAATTGATAATATCTTTTCAACGAATCCGGAAAATCAAAATTTGATAGCGGGAATCAAAAGATATGTCCTGTTGAAAATTCTGAATAGTCGCTATGGAATTCAGGCCCTTAAAAATGGGAATTTTGCAAATGACCTCGGATTTCGACGAAATCACTTTTGTTGGATCCGTGATGTCAAGTTATTGCTAGATTTCAAATTTCATAATTTTTCGAATCAATATGTGAGCGTGGCAAAGGAAAACGCGTTTGATTAGTTCCAGTTGATTTTAATCGATTGGAAATTGGCCATTTTTCAAACGGTCTCAGAATTTGACGAAACTAGTTTTGTTAGGACCGTATCGTCAATACGAAGCTAGAAAATATTTTTATGGGATTTATAGAGTTAGTATGTGACCCTGGTAATTTGAAATGTACGTTTAAAATTCAATATAGCGATTTAAATGTAAATTTTGACGGAAACTGATTCAAATGATCGAATCAACCTACGATACATATCCCATTGTGTTCGGAATGGGGGTTAAAAGCTATGGACGACAGGCGGTGGGTTCGATTTCGAGGTCGTATGTAAAAGTCAACTTTTTGCAAAATAAAATAATTAAATAATAAAAAATAAATAAAATTAATACCCTCCCCTCTCCTTAACTACCCAGGCCCCCCGCCCACGTTCAAAACTATTTCAGAAGAAAAAAAAGAAAAAAAACTAATCGCGCCCGCCACCGCGCTGCCCCCCCCCCCCCTTCGCCATCGCCAGAACCCCCATGACCGCCGACCTCCTCTCGAAACCCCCCCCCCCCCCTCCTGGAAGTCGATCGACGCCTGAAGCCCCACGCCCCTCCTCCCTCCACGACCGATTCGAGGTCGCACCCCCCAGCAAGTCATCGCCGACGCAACCGAAACCCCTTCCCCCTCCCCCCCACCCCCCGCCGCCTCGAGATACCCTATACCCCCCTACTGGCCTGCGACGTGAAGCCCTCCGCCGATTTGTTTATAGACACTCGATGAAACGACCCAAACTTCCCCGGTCTCCGAAGAGATGAGAAAGAGCGGATTGAGTCGAGAACAAGCCACAACAGAACGCAGACGAAAGAACATTTCATTGTATATTACAGCAATGCATCAGATTACAAGAATATACAGAGTATAAACAAATAAATATTACACAGAAATATCAGAGATTTAAATTACATTTAAATACATAGCAGCGGAAAATAATACAATACACAACTAGAAGAGATATATGGATACAAAGCTTTCCGGATATCGTTCCAGCTGGAAACCAGGATCCTGTGAATATAAATCTGCAAAACCAAAACTACTAGTTGCCCGTGTCAAAATAGGGGCACCCAGAGTTTAGGTCAAAACAATAAACTCCAGGTCAGTCATGTGACTGGTGTGAGAACTAAAATAGTTATTAATCTTTATTTTAAACTTAGGTAAATCAAGGGACCACGCCGTATAACACGGAACGGGTTTCCTCCCAAGAATACCAGTGCATAAAACAAACAGCGCAATGCTAAACAAAGAAAAATGAAGCTGTTATACGACCCAGGTCCTATCACACAATGCAACGCAAGCCGGGGGATAGGGTTTTCCCTTATAACAGCCAAAGAATGCTTGATACGTTTAAAACAAATCATTTGATACTATTATAAGTGCATAGTGTATAAAACAACTTCAAATCATAAGTATCAATCATAGGCGGCATGGGTACCATATATCATGTCGCCATACTAGGCTCTACAAATAAAACCGCAAATGTCACGTATTTGGAAATTGGATTTCCGTCTATGAACCGAGGCAAAAGATAGTCCTCACCGACTTCGAGACTCTATAGCCCGAGCCTCAGGGTCAGATCGCATCGACCCTTGGATCGCCAGGGCCGGTCCACACGGAGTGGATTAAAATGCCTGAACTATATGCTAGTCTACCCTATGGGGCATAAATGAGTCCAATGACTCCATCGGTTCGAGAACGACCGATATAACCAAGGCGACTCCAATTCCAACAACCACAAGTCAAACTCGTCAGCCAGTTCAAGCACTGACGCCACTCCTAACTTGAAACCAGCATATGTCCATATCCCTGAAGTCCGTCTCCAGTTTTTGGTTCATACCGGGGTGTGAGGTTCGCGAATTCACGTTACTCAAAGCTGTGCCTCACAGGCTGTGCTTTGATCATCACCACAAGACTTTGCTTTTCAACAGAAGCCTTGATCATTTGCATCTTAGCATGCCACACAGGCAAACCATTCTATGCAACCGATATCAGTCACAGAGAATGAAATCCGATGTCAGACACACAGTCCATTTACAAGTCCGTTCTGGGTCTGAACGAAACCGGAGGCACCTAGTACCCCGCATATCCATCGATCTCCAAGTACGTCTGGACGATCACCAACCGTTTCCATCTTCTTGGGTGTACAGCCCAATCAAGATCATCAGTAATCAACCAAACGACGTGAAGACCTCCGGTCTTCGACCATCGTCTTCATCTTCGACTTATCGTCGTATCAGTTATTCAGAATGGGATAAACCCGGTCTTTCCGAATAACTCGCGTATATTTTAAATAAGTGTTACGCAAACACAACATACGCCTCATTCCAATTCATCAGTTACTAACCGTAAATTAATCAAGAGAATAATTTCCCAAATATTAACCCCGAAGGCCGAAACCAACATCAGATCAATATCCAGAAAACCATTCTACTTGGCTAACCGACAGTCAGTTTCTAAATTTCACATTCATAGGGAAAGGTTCCCATTAATTTTATCCAAGATAAATTCCTTGAATTTATTCTTTAATCATCTTTTGAATTTCGATTCAACTAGTCGGAATTAACGGACCTTACCGAAGTAATCATTTGTTTTAATTTCCCAATCCCAACCTATTTATCCCATGAAGTAAAACTGGTTATACTTCATATCTAACACCACGGTGTTATCGGTAAATTCAATTACCATTTCACGTTCAAATCTAATTAAAGATTTAACTAACGCCTGGGGCAAAACTGGTGATACTCCATTTTCGATTATTTCAATCTAATTAAAGATTCATTAAAACTCCACTTAGTTTTAATTGTTAACTGGGTTAAAGAATCAGTGTCATTTAAAACACGGTTCACGATAAACCCAAAATCACATTCCATTAATTATCGGGTTAAAGAACGAGTGTTATTTAAAACACTGTCCACGATAAACCCAAAAATCAATATCACCTCAATTCCAATTAAATATCATTTAATTGGTACACTTCATTAAATCTAAATAAAAAGATTTAATCTTTTCTCAACTAGGTTCAAGAACAATGTTAATGAAGACACCATTCACGACAAACCCAAATCACATTTGATATTAAACACAAGGCTCTGCATAGAAAATATAACGGCTTATATTCAATATCAAATTCTACGACTAGCAAATATCGTATTGGAAATAACGATATATATATATATCTATATCTTTCAAATTCCCATAACAATATCTGTATCATCCCGAAATCCAACATCGAAATATTCCGAAGGCAATTTCGATTCAAATCCATTCCAATATAATTATTGGAGATTCTGGTTATTTTCAAGACCATTTCAATATCACTTTATTTATTTTAAAAATAAATAAATTACAATTTTAGTTCAAAACTAGTTCATTTCGATAAAAATCTATTTTTATCTTTTCAAATATGGAGTTTTTCATCCCAATTCTTTACAAATCATTTCTTATGATTTTACACAAATTATTACTATTTTTAATAATTTTATCAAGGCCCGTACAGTCGATTTCCATCAATGGCCATCGAACTGCACTTACAGCGACCTTTTTCAAATTTGATTTGGACATAATTCCAAATCCAACCATTAGATTTCTAATTTCTAATATTATTTAGAAAGCTCTTTTCGATACGAACCCAACGGTTCCAGTTTTAGGAGAATCCGACGGTCGGATCTCCCGTAATATTCGTTCGAAGTCAATGGTCGAAATTCGCGAACTGCCGCGGCGCGGCGCGTTCTATTCAGACCATTATATTATATATATAATATATACTTCGTCGATTTCACTTCAAAACGTAGCTTATAAATCGTTTTCAAATTCGTTTTCAAAACGGTTTCAACTTCATATTCAATTTCAAATCAAAATTGAATATTCCAATTTAAATTCTTTTCAAATTGATTTTAATTCAAATTGATTTCTAATTCAATTTCAGTTCGTTTTCAATTCAATTCAATTCGAATTCATTTTCTATTTGATTCAATTCAAATTCGTTTTCTATTAGATTCAATTCGAATTCGTTTTCTATTCGATTCAATTCGAATTCGTTTTTTATTCGATTCAATTCAAATTCGTTTTCTATTCAATCCAAATTCAATTCGTTTTCTATTCAATTCAATTCGAATTCGTTTTCTATTCGATTCAATTCAAATTGGTTTTCTATTCGATTCAATTCAAATTGGTTTTCTATTCGATTCAATTCAAATTCGTTTTCTGTTCGATTCAATTCAAAACTAAAAACGAATATAATCGATATAAAAATCGTTCGCTTCAAAATAGCGCATCTCCAATCAATACGGCTTTATATATTTCAATAATTCCTTTATTCTATTCAACAAATGAATATTTATTTTTGTCAACACACGACTAATCTCAACGAATGAGTACTGTCCACGTGTGACTATTTTTGTTTTAATATTTCGTTCAACACATGACTAATCTCAACGGATGAGTACAGTCAACACATGAACCTTTATTTTATAATATTCTTTTTTTTCTAAATTGGAATGAGGCCCAATCAATTACCATATAAAGTTAATTATATGGATTCCATACAACGCATGTATATAATATCAACGATAGATAATCAACCATCAACCAAAGTGCACTACACTGTATAAGCATCAAATATAGATATCTAACGCTTACAACAGCCTGTCAATCAATCGATCGACATACAACTAATTATTGGGATTAGTGTATGCCGTATTTTATCCCAATACCCATGTGGGGTTTCAAACAATCAAACGCAGATTTTATTTGTGCAATTGGGCGATGTGTAAAATTTATCGACCCAATCAATATCAGTCAAATCAGTGTATATAAACAAATCGACCGATTTGTTTATAGATATTTATTTATTCACATTCACGTTAAAAATTATATTTTTAACGATAAAATATTTTTAACTACATAAATATTTTATTTTCTTTCAACACATTAATTTTTGGTTCATTTACCTAATAAAATGATATTTTTATTTTTATAACTTATTTTAGAAAATTTCGGCGGCATAACGGCACGATACTAGAAACGGGACGAGGCCTAGCCTTATCTCCGGTCTAGTGAAGGCCCACGCCATTCACACATCAATCAAATCCATTCAATTCACCAAACAATTCAATTCAAACCAAATAATCTAACCAACTACACAACCAAACAAATCCATGGTCTGTGGACGATTGTGTCGGGTGCTACTAAGTACCGTCTGCATCCTAGTATATATATATAACTAGAAAAGAAATTGAAGAGTGAGAAATTCTCACAGAAAGCTATCCCAACTTCACGACACTCCTATTGTAGAGATCTTCGTTGTTCTTGCCTTTTGTCACTTTCGTTGCCCGTACTCTCTACATATGTAAAAATCACATTTTTACTTCGCTATTCAATAAATAAAAATCAAATTTTTACTTTGCTATTCAGTATATAAAAATCGAATTTTTACTATGCTATTCAGTATATAAAAATCTAATTTTTACTATGCTATTCAGTATATAAAAATCGAATTTTTACTATGCTATTCAATATATAAAAATCAAATTTTTACCTTGTTATTCAATATATAAAAATCAAATTTTTACCTTGTCATTCAATATATAAAAATCAAATTTTTATAATCACGCTATATGGATAAAAATTCTATTTTTACATTGCTACCATATAGATAAAAATTATATTTTTACCTCGCTATCCTCTATTTAAAGATCTCGCCTTTTCAAATATATCATTATAAAAATCACATTTTTATTTTGCTACACATATAGAGATGATATATCTAATATTCCTATCATGTAAAAATTATATTTTTAATTCTCAACATAAACAAAAATCATATTTTTACATCTTCTATATAGTAAAGATTATATTTTTAATACTTTAAAAATATAAAAATCATATTTTTATATCTCTTTCACAATAAAGATCGAATTTTTATTATCTATACTATATAAAAATTATATTTTTAGCCTTTCTATAATATAAAAATTATATTTTCCTAACGCTATTATGTAGATAAAAATTATATTTTTAACTTCTACAATATAAAAGATTATATTTTTAAAATCTTTTCATATGACAAAAATCATATCTTTACTTTTCCTATGATATAAAAAAAATCGTATCTTTATAACTTCAACTTCATGTTAAAAATATCTACTTTTATAACATCATCTTCATGTTAGAAATCTTTCTGCTTATAAAAATAATATCTTTCTTTCATATAAAAATATATATATATATATATATATATATATATTTTTATATAAAAATCAGTCTTTTATATAAAAAAAATTAGTTCTAAAGCACATATATAAAAATCAAATTTATAACACATAAATTCAGAATTTTTAAAGCTTACAGTTTTTTTCGGTTGCCGGAGTTCGCGAGCGGGGCGGAGGGCGGAGCAGTGGCGCGGCAGGAGGTTGCGGGGTTGGTCAGGGAGGCGGAGGGCTTCACGTCGCAGGCCAGCAGGGGGTATAGGGTATCTCGAGGCGCCGGGGGGGAGGGGTTTGCGTTGCGTCGGCGATGACTTGCTGGGGGGCGTGACCTCGAATCGGTCGTAGAGGGAGGAGGGGCGTGGGGCTTCAGGCGTCGATCGACTTCCAGGAGGGGGGGTTTCGAGAGAAGGTCGGCGGTCATGGGGGGTCTGGCGATGGCAAAGGGAGGGCAGCGCGGTGGCGGGCGCGATTAGGTTTTTTTCTTTATTTAGCATTGCGCTGTTTGTTTTATGCACTGGTATTCTTGGGAGGAAACCTGTTCCGTGTTAAACGGCGTGGTCCCTTGATTTACCTAACTTTAAAATAAAGATTAATAATTGTTTTAGTTCTCACACCAGTCACATGACTGACCTGGAGTTTATTGTTTTGACCTAAACTCTGGGTGCCCCTATTTTGACACGGGCAGCTAGTAGTTTTGGTTTTGCAGATTTATATTCATAGGATCCTGGTTTCCAGCTGGAACGATATCCGGAAAGCTTTGTATCCGTATATCTCTTCTAGTTGTGTATTGTATTATTTTCCGCTGCTATGTATTTAAATGTAATTTAAATCTCTGATATTTCTGTGTAATATTTATTTGTTTATACTCTGTATATTCTTGTAATCTGATGCGTTGCTGTAATATACAATGAAATGTCCTTTCGTCTGCGTTCTGTTGTGGCTTGTTCTCGACTCAATCCACTCTTTCTCATCTCTTCGGAGACCGGGGAAGTTCGGGTCGTTTCATATACACACACTCTACATATGTTCATACGACATTAGAAACCTTTTAAGGACAATGGATGCTTGCGATTGAATGGTTGAGTAGATGGATGTTGGATGTTAGGATATATGTTCTTCCTAACTTGAAGGTTTCGGGGACGAAATTCTTTAAGGAGTGGAGAATGTAACACCCCGTATCTTCGGTGAACGTCAAAGCAAAAAATTAAAGTATACTTAATTTTTAAGAGAAGAATTAAGGGAAACGGGTTACGCCATTGCGTTCATCTTGGAATTCTGCTTGAGATAGAGTCCGAGTTTGCTCAAATCAGACTCCATGTGAAGAAGTTATGACCTTTAGAAATTTAAGAGATTTAAATAAAATGGCTCAAGTTTGAAATTCGAAATTCAAATCACACACCCGGGCTGGGCGGGAAATTTCCCTTCCAGGACCCAGGTCGACCAGGGGGTCAACCTGGGTCGCACAGGTCGACCAGGGTGTCGACCTTCCCCTATTTCCGGATCCGAGGACAGATTTATTTTTCTGCATTTGGACGCCCGTTCTGACCAGATTCATTGATCCCTATGCCATATAAACACCCCTAAGGCTACAGTTTTCTCTACACAACTTCATTTTGCCTATACTCTACCCTAATTCATAACAAAATAAATCTAAGACGGGGTTATGCTGCTCAAGTCCTTCGTAGAAATCAAGTTTATATTTCTAGTAGAGATTCAAAAGCTAATTCAATGACTTCAACAACTATTTTCTAAGAATCAAATCAAATCTAAATTAGAAGAACAAATAGTCTACTTCAAGGGAGAGTTATTCAGTTTCAGAATACAGATCCCAAAATTCAAGACCCTTCTGTAATTTGTAAGTTCATGTCACTTTCAGAAATAAAAGTTAATTGTGATTCTGACATTCTAATAAATCTGAATATGAGATTATGCCTATTTATCTGTCTTTCTATATCCATTGGATCTATCTCATTAATAATATTATGTCCATTCTTTGTCTTTTATTTCCTTCTTCCCTTTTTGTTTTTATAGCCAGGCTACTGCGAGCCTGAGCCAGATCTCATAAAAGATAAACGTTCGATGGAAATAAAATTGGGCATAATATATGATTTGGACATGACCAACGCTAAAATTTGGGAAAAGTATTAAATTGTGTATAATTGGGCATAATTGAGTTGTAACTGATTTGAGGACATAACACATGTTGTATTCAAAACATAAAGTATTGGACATATGACTTGAGATTTGAGGCATGAAGTATTGGACATATAACTTGAGATTTGAGGTATCTTGGGTTGAATCTCGAAATACGTACGTTATGAATGCGGGGGTAATTGGGTATAACATGAAATTGACATTATTTGGTATAATTTGGAACATGTAGTATGGCATGACTGTTAAGATGCAATTCGGGGAAATTTGACATGAATTATGGAATATGTAATTTGACATATTGAACCTAGAATTAGCATGAACGACAAAGTATGAAATTGACATATAAATCAAGTTTTGGGAAAAATTGTTATTGTTGCGAATTTGGGGTAACTTGAGAATTAAATCTAGATTGGGCGTAAAATGCAACATGACTAGTTTTGGTGAATTTGGTAATTAGCATGTAAAATCTAGATTTGGGTATATAGGGTAAATGTGTAGATTAAAGATGAACATGCCTAACCCGAGGTTAGATTGAGTTGTGGTGTAAAACTGCCCGAAACCGCCCGGCACATCCAGTAACCACAACAACACCTATCTAATGTGAGAGATTAGTGCAACATACCCAAGAAAAACCCGAGGTTAGATTGAGTTATGGTGTAAAACTGCCCGGAACCGCCCGGCACATCCAGTAACCGCAACAACACATATCTAATGTGAGAGGTTGGTGCATTAATAAATCAATTAATGCTAATGAACAAGATGAATGACTAGGGTTAAGTTCATAGGAACACTTAACCAATATAACATAGATGACTAGGGTTAAGTTAATGAGAAACGCTTAACCAGTATAACAAGATGAATGGGTACGGTTAAGTAATAAGAAACACTTAACCAATATAACTTGATTTATGGTAAGGTTAAGTTAAAACAAGAGAGAAACACTTAACCAATATAACTTGATTTGTGGTAAGGTTAAGTCAACACAAGAAGGCAACACTTAACCAAAGTAACATGACATGATGAGTAGGTGGGTTAAGTTAACTTGAATTGATTGATGACACTTAACCAATACAACATGACGAACACGTGAGGTTAAGTCGACAAGAAACACTTAACCAATCTAACATGATAAGTGAGGAGGGTTAAGTTAATAAGAAACACTAAACCAACATGACGTGATGAATGGGTCGGTTAAGTTAACATGAATGTAAAACACTTAACCAATATGACGTAATGTGCGGGAGGGTTAAGTACATATCGGGTTGGTGGGTAATATTAGTAAATATAGGCCCACAAACTTAACCGTTAAATAAACATGCTTGAATAGATGGGAAGGTTAAGTACATCTCGTGTAGGTGGGTAATATTAGTACATATAGGTCCACAAACTTAACCATTGAATAAACATGCTTGAATCGATGGGAGGGTTAAGTACATCTCGTGTAGGTGGGTAATATTAGTAAATATAGGCCCACAAACTTAACCGTTAAGAAAACATGCTAGAATCGGTGGGAGGGTTAAGTACATCTCGTGTAGGTGGGTAATATTTGTATGCATAGGCCCACAAACTTAACCAGCAGGAAACCCTAGTAGCGGCGACCCATTTCAGTAGTAACCCACATAGATGTATCATGGTACCCTGAAACTAGGTAGGGTGGGGCACAATTACTGGGCTGATTATAAGCAGTCAAAAACAGAGGCAGGGGGTACGTCAGTGTAGGTTCCGATGGTTTACGGGCTTGCACATACTCTGGAGTGGGAAAAAGTAGGCATTGGGTACCAGTAGTTATACACTGTGCATCTTGAATCGTGTCGGGTCGCTATCATAAGGATTGATACAATTTATGGTGGGATGAACACAGGGTATCTACACGCAAGAGAGGGCCGATTGACACAGACACATGGAACATTAATGCAAGTAAGGAGACGATCGATAGGGTAGTAAGGGTACATCTAACATGTTCATGGCAATTAGGCAGATTGAGGTGGAATCCTCACGATAGATGTACACCTGAAGGCTACCACAATTACGGGGATTGGGATCACGTTATCATTTTATATAGATTACTAGTTGGGACACTAGTTAGGTGGTGCAGAGATAGATATAGAAATCAGAATAACAAAGTAGTAGCAAAGCAGAGAAAGAGTAGAAGCGCATTCTGTTTATCTTGCCTTATCATACCTTATGCTTATCCTATGTTATCTTGTTATCCCTGTTATCACGGTATTGTCTTATATTCAGTTTATTCATGTCATGATGCTTTTGCCTGTTTATATGCTGAAAGTCATTGAACATACCAGATTTATGTCTGACCTAGTTTTGTTTCGCCTCTTTTGTTCCGTCCCCCCCCCCCCCCCAAGGTTCATAGGGAGGAAATATTTCCACTTAACTCGGTTTTCTTTCCAAGCTCAAAGATAGTCAATGTATTGCTTTGGACTCTCTCTTCCATTGTTATGGTTGGTTCATGCTTTATTGGGGAATATCTTTGTTGTTTTATGCTTCTTTTATGTTTGGAAGTTTTTAGGTCAAGACAGAAGTTCTATGTATTACTTTTAAGTATGATTGAGACAACTGTTGTAAAAGCTTGACTGAACCATATTGTTTATAAAATGACTTTATTTTCCGTTGCTTTATTTGTCTGTCTTGTAATTTATTTGCATCTTTTACCTAAAATGCTCCACCAAAGTTAAGGCATTCCCTTTGTGAGTGTACTTAACGGAGATGGGGTGTTTCAGTAGTTTTCATGTATATAGTGCATATTGCACACTATTGTCTATGCTTGTTTAGGGTTTGTTTTGCTGCTAATTCATGTTATACATGGAATTGTTTCTGTTGTGGCTTGTAATCGTGTTTTCCTATTTTCCCATGTAAATGTTTGCCTATTTGCCCATGTATCTTTATCGCCATTACTAACCTATTTGATGCTGCCTAAGTACTTGGATTTTTTGTAATGAGTGGCTTGGTATTTCCATGTACATGGTTGATTTGTGCACAAATCAACAGTAAGCTTATGCTCATCGGTGCTTTAAACATATAAATTCTGTACATTCCATATATCAGCATCTAGATTACTGTAATAACCCGGAAAATGTGAACCAATTTAAAATTTTTTAAATTGGTTATTACCAAAGAATTTGAATAATTGAAATAGCATATTTCAATAAAATAAAGAATTAGGAATAGTAAGGCAGTTTGAAATTTTGAATACAAACTTTGTTTGACTATACCGGGTGGAAAATATAACAGATTTTAGCAAAATGGAAAATATTTAAATCTGTGTATGAATACCTTTCTAACGAATCTGAAAAATCGAAGTTTCATAGCGGGAATCAAAAGTTATGGCCAAATGAATTTTCTGAAAGGTCGCTATATAGCATATATAGCTCTTGAAAATAGATATTTTGCATACGACCTCGGAATTCGACGAATCCACTTTTGTTGGGTCCAGGAGGTCAAATTATTGCTAGGTTTCAGATTTCATAATTTTTGAAGCTAGTATGTGAGCGGGGCAAAAGAAAATGTGATTGGTCAATTTCTGTTAAAATGGGTCGACCTAAAATGGCCGTTTTTCAAACGAGCTCAGAATTCGACGAAACTAGTTTTGTTAGGACCGTATCGACAAAACAAAGCTAGATTTATTTTTCTGGAATTTTTCGATTCAGTTTGTGGTCCTGGCAAATTGAAATGTACGTTCAAATTGAATATTGAATGGTTTATATTTTAATTTGAAAAATAACTGACTGTAACAGTCAAATTGGCCAACGAAACATATCCTATTGTGTCCGGAATGGGGGTATTTAGCTAGGGGCGACAGTCGTTGGGTTTGATTTCGAGTTCATTTGTAAAAACACTATTTAAAATTTCCTATAAACCCTCGGCCAATAGGATTTTTTCTTTCAAAAAAAAAAAATCTACGGAGAAACCCTAGCCGCCTTTTGCTTTGGACGATTCACGTTGCTCCATCCTTCCCATCGATTTTGCCGCCGCCACATCCCATATCGCCGCCACCTCCAGTTGAAGATTCTGATCGCCTCCCTCCCCTCTTCAAATCAAAACAAGCCTCGTCGAAGACCATTGCCTAATCGCGTCGAATTTCCAGGAGGAAGTTCGCCCCTTTGGAGCACCGCCGTGCCCTGCTGGAGCCGCCGAGTCTGCCGCCACCACCATCGATCGAGAGCTGGTTCGTAGCCCTTCAACGTCGCAGGGTCTGATCGGAGCAACGAGGTACAGTTTGGTTTTAAAATTAAAACCTTGTTTTGAAGGTTTAAAAACCTTTCTGCTTCGAAATTCTGAAATGAAAATAACACTTTTAAGTGTTGCAAAACTTTGAAAAATAATATCTTTTTCGTTCGTTAACGAAATTCGATGAAACAGGAGACACCGTGACCGCAAGGAGGCTCTCTACCATCTAGCAGAAGCCGCGGATTTTTCTGATCTTCCTACGATTTTTAGCACTGCAAAAAACAATGTGAGGAATCTAAACTAAATTGTGTGAATGGAATCACGTTGTATAAATTATATTAGCGAAGTGTAAATTATATACGCATTGTATACCTCATGTACATGTGTTGTATAAGTTATATTAGCGATGTATAAATTATACAAGCGTTGTATGAAACATATATGCTTTGAATTGTGATGAAATGCAAGTGAATTATAGAAATAATATATATATATATACTCCCCTCGTCCACAGACCATGGACGATATTTATTGCTTGTGATTGACGTGATATTATATGGTATGACGAATGGTTGGAAATAATTGTTTGTGGTTGATATTGTGGTTGAAAAATACCCTCTTGTGGTTGAAACAAATTAGAATAGGATTGTGGAAATGAAAATAAAACATGCCGCCTGCGTGCGAACTAGATGCATGATCCCCATTGTCAAAACCGCGAGGTTTTAAGGTAGAGCGAGGAGCCGTACTAGGGACGGTCCCAGTTTTAACTACCCTGTCGTTATGCTGCCGAAATTTTCTGAAATATACATGTGTTAGAATAATTTTCATTCGTTGAAATAAATTACATATGTTGAAACCAATATTCATGTGTTGAGTTGAAATTCATTCGTTGAATCGAAATTCATGTGTTGAATATTATTTGAATTTAAACAAATAACTTCAGCGATAAAAATCACATTTTTATATATACACAAACTATAGAGAATATTCATGTGTTGAGTTGAAATTCATTCGTTGAATCGAAATTCATGTGTTGAATATTATTTGAATTTAAACAAATAGCTTTAGCGATAAAAATCACATTTTTATATATATATATTCAAACTATAGAAAATATCCATGTATTGAATCGAAATTCATTAGTTGAATTGAAATTCATGTATTGGATGTTATCGTATTTCAAAATGAAATAAACAGACAATAAAATCTACATCTTTATTGTGAATATGAAGTGTTAAAAACATTCACGTGTTGAATAAATATTTTTGAAGATAAAAATATTTCTTTTATCATATATACGCTTTGATAAAAATACACACGTGTTGAAATAAATAATAGTTTGCTAGAAATGTTATTATTAGCTTTGTTCTGCATATATATACATGTGTTGAACAGGGGAAAATGGATTAGCTGTAGAGTAAAGAAATTATTTGCATGCCCGACAAATAGGTAAACCTTGATGAGTTGGCTGCGCAATTTTATTTTTATATCAACTCCTATGAATGCCATTGGATGCGGAGTGTTGGTTATTCTGTGTGAAATAATAAATATCGCCATAGGATAATAACAATTAATTTTGAACTACACTACATGGCATACTTCTTGACGATAGACATACTTCATCATATTCCACATAAGCAATTGGAGCTTGTGTGATGAGGTGGAAGATTTACCATACGAGCGAGAGGCTTGTATGGCGATGATTATATACTACAGGTTGAACTGATGACTGATATGGACTATATAAAATATAACGATAAATTGCCAGATTAACAAAAACCCTACACGGGTCTGGAGTTGACAATAATCACGTCTCTCTAGTTATTAGATACAACACATGGACTATTTATTTCCACGTGGAACTGGGTGATGAGAATTTATTCTTTGGAGTTATTATCTATACACGCTCCCCCGTAAACACCAGAATATATCACTATATATATGTGGATGCTTTTTAGGATTTATTGGGTACCTAACACGGCCTAATAAATTTCCAAACCCCTCCCCGTACAAAGGTGGTTATGGCGAAATTTTTCGAAATATTAAGGCATTAGTGAAATATTTGAAGTGAAAACGAAGTTGAAATTAATGAATGAACTATATTTGAAATTATAGAATGAATTATATTTATATATATAAATATAAATATAATTAAAAGGAATCGAAGCCGTGCAGTTCGTGTTTTGGAATCGTGATTTGAAACAATTAGTACGAGAAATCCGACTATCGGATTTTCCCGAAACCGCAACCGCTGGGTTCGCCTTGGAAATATCTTTCCAACGGCACCAACCTTGTAAAAATCCAACAGTTGGATTGTCTGGAATGTTTAATTCAAATCTGAAGAAAAACAGCACCAGAATCGTTTATATTTATATATAAATATAAATATAATTAAATAAAATTGAATAACGACGCTGCAGTTCGAATTTTGAAACCGTAACTTCAAACGACTAGTGTGGAAGATCCGACCGTCGGATTTTCACGAAACTAGAACCGTTGGGTTCGCTTTGGGAATATCTTCCCACTGATATAGACTTCGTAGAAATCCAACGGTTAGATTTTCCGATATGTGTAAAACAAATTAGAGGAAAAACAGCGCCAGTGCCACGGCACGACCTGATACGTCGTTTAATTAAATATGGTTGTTTTTAAATAAATAAAAATGGCAAAAAATCGTTATAAAATATTATAAGCAACATAGATTGCAAATAAACCAATTGGGCTTGAATTCTTTGATATTTGATGGTTGTATGTGTTTGACACGAAAATAACACTAAAGAACTGAAAGATGGATGTCGAATAATATAACCTTGGAAAGGATCGATTTAAATTCTAATTAAGTGAATTATTTGAAAAGGCCGAGGTAACCCTCATTTCAAATAATTTATCGAGCAATTCGAATTGGAAAATACAAGGACGATTCAAGACCGACGATCTTCGTATCGGTTGGATGGGCGCTACTGAGGTTCCTGACCGGAGTAGCTACCGGGAAGGGACGGAAGTAGTAGCCGTCTGAACGTATGCGTTGATTGGACGGATATACGAGGAATTTGACGCCTCCGGTTTCGTTCAGACCCAGAACGGACTTGTAAATGGACTGTGTGTCTGACATTGGATTTTGTTCTATACTGATTGATCTCTGTTAAATATATATCTGTTTGGCGGCGGAGAATTTATTCTTTTGCTTAACGCTCTTCTCTGAGACGTACGAGCTCAGGGGTTATATATCGATGGAAATCAATCGTATGGAGTGGACTGCCTATGTGGCATGCCAAGATGTTGTGATCAAGGCTTCTATTGCAAAGCAAAGTATTGTGGATGATGATCAAAGCACGGTCTATGTGGCCTGGCTTTGTGTATAGCGTGGATTCGCGAGCCTCACACCTCGGTATGAGTCAAAAACGGGATAAGGACCCAAGGAGTGCATGACGTTTCTTTCTAGCTATGGTGGTGTCAGTGACTTACCAGCCCTGACATTTATATCTATTTTTCACCTATGTGGTTGTTGGAATGCGAGGCGCCTCGATTATAGGTCTGTAAGGACCGGGAAACGTGTGTTCAGGAATAACTAATCCTCAAACGTAAGAGAGGACCGGCCTTGGAGGATCCAGGGTTACCCAGAGTGTGTAGTCCCGAGGCATTTGCTAGAATGTCTCAAAGCGGAGAGGAGCTTGCCCCTTGCCTCGACCCATGACGGAAATCCAATTTCCAATACGAAATAACGGACTCGATTGTAGAACTAGTATGGCGACATAGTAGATGGTAGCTATGCCGCCTATGATTGATATTTATGATGCTATTCACTTTTGAAACATATATGCACTAGTAATAATATCAATTGATTTTGCTTTATACGTATCAAGCATATTTGGCCATTATAAGGTAAAACTCTATCCTCCGGTTTGCGTTGCATTGTATGATGGGACTTGAGTCTTATAATGGCTTCATTCTTTTAAAAAGCATTGCGTTGTTTTAAAGAATTTACTTTGTTTTAAATGCACTAGCAATCACTGGAGTAAACCCGTTCCGCGAAAGTGTCGTGGTCCTATGATTTGCTTATTACTGTTGTTTAAACTGTTAAATAGATTTCTCATACCAGTCCCCATGACTAACTCGTTGTTTGTTTCACTTTGCAAACGCGGGTGCCCTTATTTCCACACGGGCAGCCTAGTTCACAGGTGATAGGTTGTTTTTGGCTCTGCACTGTTGCATAGAGTGCATTTTGGCTCATGGCAAGGCTGACTTCACAGAGATGACCTTGACATTTTCCGCCATTATTGTACTTATATTATGATTCCGCCACAGGCGATGCAGACTGCTTTACTTTCAGTATTTATTCTCGTATGTATATGTACCGCCTTCGGTGATGTAGACTGATACCCTTATTATGTCTCACTGCATGTATGTATTCCGCCTCTGGCGATGATGACTGATCACTTCCCTTTTATCTACTAAGTTATATCCTACGCTGTGCTATTCTGATGTTGTTACATGTTGTGATTCCGCTGTCATATCCATGTAAAATTATTCTATTTATTGATTTTGCAATTATCTGTGCTCTGCTATGATGATTGATGTGTTATATTCCAATGATTATCCTTAATACCGCCCCTCGGATTTTGGGATCGTCACAGTTGGTATCAGAGCTTTGGTTAACCTTAGCTCCAGGATCTAACACATTAAACACCTCGTCAGAATAGAATCAGTCGTGTTCTAAGGCGAGTAGCTCATTAGAGATAGGATTAGCAATGTCCTAGAATGAGCTAAGCAGATTAGCAAAACAATTTGATCAGTACATCATTACCTTTCCTTATGTTCCCCTGCTTTATCATATATGAAAATTATCAAATCTGTGAGCTTGACTCTTTTCTTGCTTATACAGTACTCTTTCTGATGGCTACACGAGCAGCGGCAGCTAGAGGAGGCCGTGGAGGCCGAGCAGGAGTAGCAGGAGGACGGGGGAATATCCCCGCAGTTGAGGAAGGCCCTATTATTCAGCCACCAGCACCCCAGGACTTTGAGCTAGACAGAGTAGCGAAGAAGTATAGGAACCTGGGGGGAAAACCCTTTTCTAGCCTTGGCACAGTGATAGAGGCTATTGCTTGGTTAAAGACTTGTGAAAAGAACTTAGAAGGCATGGGTTTGGGGACCAACAACAAAGCACGACTAGGTATTTGGCTCCTACAGGAGGAAGCAGAGTTGTGGTGGGATGCCATCACCTCCGAGGATGCAGCAGGTACTGTCAGGACCTGGGAGCAATTCAAGACCATGTTCAACGAGAAGTTTGTACCTGAACAGGCCTTAGAGAGGATGCGAGAGCAGTTTGCTAATCTCCAGCAGGGTGATCTCTCTATCCAGGATTACCTCAATAAATTCACTCAGTTGTCGCGCTATGCTCCAGAGCTTATTATGACTAACAAAGCTAAGAACAACATGTTTATATTTGGGCTAAAGCGCAAGTACCATGACAGAGCCATGAGCAACATCAAACTCTCCTTCTCAGAATTGGTAGAAATGGCTTGCAATTATGAAGATATGGATGAAAGACACGCCAACCAAGACCGCGCCAAAAGCCAAGCTGGAAATAAGCGCAAGGCTTCAGCAGATCAGCCAGAGTCTAGCATTACAGCGGCCGCTACTCAGAAACCTGGAAATATACCGAAAGGGAATCGCTACAACTGCGGGAAGCCAGGACATTTTTCTAACGTGTGCAAAGCCCCGAGGAAACCAAAGGCAAATCCAGACTCAGCTGAATGCTACAACTGCCATAAGAAAGGGCACTATAGCAGGAATTGTCCTCTGAAGCAGAATGCATAAGTAGCTCATGTGTATGACGGGGAGACCCCGCCAGCTACCACCGATGGATCAGGTAAACCCGACGTCTTGGGAGGTACCCTTACCATTAAAAATATTCCTATTTCTGTACTTTTTGATACTGGTGCATCATGTAGCTTCATTTCTGGTAATATTGTTCACAAGTTAAAATTGAACCCAAAGAAGCTTAAAGAACCAATTAAAGTTCAAAACCCGATAGGAGGTTCTGTTAGTCTCAGTTCGTACTGCAGAGTGCTTATCTCCTATTCTTTCTACAAATTTCCCCATAGGTTAATCGTCATGAATTTATCAGAATTCGATGTTATTCTCGGTTTGGAATGGTTAACCAAATATAAGGCTAAAGTTAGATGTGCCGAACGAATCGTTAAAGTCAAAACGAAGCTTGGGCCTATATATATACCATGCCATGGCTCAGAAATAAATAGAACAGAATTTTGGTCTTCTTTAGAAGTTACTCCCCCTTCATTAGAAAAGATACCGGTCGTTAGAAACTATGTGGATGTGTTTGAAGAAGTAGAAAACTTACCGCCGCAAAGAGAAATTGAATTTAGAATAGATCTAATTCCTAACGCCTGACCAGTAGTACACCCAATTAGAAGAATGGCCCCGAAAGAAAAGGAAGAGTTAGGTAGTCAAACCCGAGAATTGATTTGGAAAGGTCTGATCAGACCGAGCTTTTCAGCTTGGGGAGCAGCAGTGGTATTTGTCCCGAAATCAGACGGTACTCTAAGACTTTGTGTTGATTACCGAGATCTCAATAAGCAGACCCTGAAGAACAAATATCCCTTGCCTCGTATAGACGATCTGTTAGATCAATTAAATGGGGCGACGGTATTATCCAGAATGGACCTAGCTACAGGTTTCCACCAATTACGTATAGCTGAAGACTGTGTTCCTTTGACAGCCTTCAAGGGTCCCGATTTATTCTATGAATGGTTAGTAATGCCGTTCGGCTTGTGTAATGCTCCGGCATACTTCGTCGATCTTATGAACAGAGTGTTCCGTGGTGTATTGAATAAATTTGTTCTAGTCTTCATCGATGACATTTTAATCTACTCAAAGTCGGAAGACGAACATGCAAAACATTTAGAACAAGTGTTGAAAATTCTAAGGAGAAATGTCTTGAAAGCTAAATTTTCTAAATGTGTCTTCTGGCAGGATGAAGTTAAGTTCCTAGGCCATGTCGTATCAAAAGAAGGGATTGCTGTAGATCCAAGCAAAATTACAGCAATTCAGAACTGGAAACAACCTACTACCCCCACTGAAGTTCGAAGTTTCCTTGGATTGGCTAGTTACTATCGGAAATTCGTTCAAGATTTTTCAAAGATATCTGGTGTATTGACAAAGCTTACAAAGAAGCATGAGAAATTCAAATGGACTCCCGAATGTGAAGAAGCTTTCCAGGAGCTGAAACTGAAATTGACAACTGTTCCAGTATTGACAATTATAGAAGGCAACCAAGACTTGACTGTATGGACACACTTCTATTAGAGGGCTAGGCGCAGTACTAATGCAAAAAAGGCCAAGTGGTCGCTTATGCCAGCCGTCAGCTGAAGCCGCATGAAAGAAACTATGCAACTCATGATCTTGAGTTATTAGCTATCGTGTTTGCTTTAAGAATCTGGAGGCATTATTTATTGGGCGAGAAGTTCGAACTATTTACCGATCATCAATCCTTGAAATATCTATTCACTCAGAAAGATTTAAACTTGAGACAACAACGTTGGTTAGAATTCCTTGCAGCATACGATTTTGAGATTCTATACACTCCAGGGAAAGCCAATGTTGTAGCAGATGCGCTCAGCAGAAAGAATGAAATCATCGCCAGTTTTGTCATCACGTCTTCATTAATAGACAAGATCTCGACCCTTCAGAAAGACGATGAATTTATTCAAAGAGTTAGAGAGTCAAGGGAGGTGAATCCACAAGTTTCCGACTCGATGACAAAGGAGTTCTTAGATTAAAGGGCAGAATTTGCATCCCAAATCTTCCTGAGCTCAGAAGAGAAATACTTGATGAGTGCCACAAGTCCAAATTAAGTATCCATCCCGGTGTGAGCAAAATGTATAACGATATCAAACGCACATTCTGGTGGAGAGCTTTGAAAAGAGATATTTCATTATATGTTAGTAGGTGCCCCACTTGTCAGCTAGTTAAAAGCGATCAGCAGAAATTGGCTGGGCTATTACAACCATTAGAAATTCCAGGATGGAAGTGGGAGCAAATTTCGATTGACTTCATTGATGGCTTGCCTCGAACTAAGAAAGGAAACGACAGATATGGGTAATCATAGATCGCTTCACAAAGACTGCCCATTTCATACCTGTCCGATCCAACAGAACGGCTCAAAGTTTAGCACAGATTTACTTCAAAGAAATAGTTAAACTGCATGGAGTGCCGCTCAATATAGTCAGTGATAGAGACCCCCTATTTACTAGCAAATTCTGGAAAGCATTCCAGAATGAATTGGGATCCAAATTGAATTTAAGCACCGCTTATCACCCACAGACAGACGGCCAAACTGAGCGGGTGAATAGAATTCTAGAAGATTTACTACGGGCTTGCGTTATCGATTTTGGAGGCTCATGGGAAGATCACTTACATTTAGCCGAATTCTCTTACAACAATAGCTATCAAGCAAGTTTGGGGATGTCTCCATTTGAAGCATTATACGGTAGACCGTGCAGATCTCCCGCATGTTGGGTAGAATCTGGCAACAGACTTGTGTTAGGGCCCGATATGATTCGAGAAGCATCAGATAAAGTCGATTTCATTAAGAAGCGATTGAAAACCGCACAGAGCCGACAGAAAAGTTATGCTGATGCGAGAAGAAGGGATTTATCATTTGTCGTTGGTGATTATGTTTATTTAAGAGTTTCTCCAATGCGAGGAGTAATCAGATTTGGCAAGACTAGGAACTTGGCACCGAGATTTATTGGTCCCTTTCCTATACTTGAACGGATTGGAACTCTTGCATATAGGGTTTCATTACCTGATTGGTTGCCTGGTGTACATGATGTGTTCCACGTGTCAACTCAGAGAACATGTTCAAGATCCAGATCTTGTTGTGGAAGAAGCAGCGCAACAGGATATAGACATAACTCCAGAATTAGCGCTCAGAAGAGAGTCATTAAATATAGTTGGCAAAGAAACTAGAGAGCTAAGGAGCAAAAAGATTCATTTAGTCAAAGTGCAGTGGAGTAGTGATCCTAGAGACTGTACTTGGGAGACTGAGGAAAGCATTAAACAAGCCTACCCCAAATGCAGAGTGGACATCTCTGACTAACTCCGATGCAAGGTACCTTTACAATACTTTGTATTTACATTTTGTTTCCTACTTTGTTGTTATTTCCTTTTCGAGGACGAAAAGTTTTAAGTGGGGGAGATTGTAATAACCCGGAAAATGTGAACCAATTTAAAAATTTTAAAATTGGTTATTACCAAAGAATTTGAATAATTGAAATAGCATATTTCAATAAAATAAAGAATTAGGAATAGTAAGGCAGTTTGAAATTTTGAATACAAACTTTGTTTGACTGTACCGGGTGGAAAATATAACGGATTTTAGCGAAACGGAAAATATTTAAATCTGTTAATGAATACCTTTCTAACAAATCTGAAAAATCGAAGTTTCATAGCGGGAATCAAAAGTTATGGCCAAATGAATTTTCTGAAAGGTCGCTATATAGCATATATAGCCCTTGAAAATAGATATTTTGCATACGACCTCGGAATTCGACGAAACCACATTTGTTGGGTCCGGGAGGTCAAATTATTGCTAGGTTTCAGATTTCATAATTTTTGAAGCTAGTACGTGAGCGGGGCAAAAGAAAATGTGATTGGACAATTTCTGTTAAAATGGGTCGACCTAAAAATGGTTGTTTTTCAAACGAGCTCAGAATTCGATGAAACTGGTTTTGTTAGGACCGTATCGACAAACCAAAGCTAGATTTATTTTTCTGGAATTTTTCGATTCAGTTTGTGGCCCTGGCAAATTGAAATGTACGTTCAAATTAAATATTGAATGGTTTATATTTTTATTTGAAAAATAACTGACTGTAACAGTCAAATTGGCCAACGAAACATATCCCATTGTGTCCGGAATGGGGGTATTTAGCTAGGGGTGACAGTCGTTGGGTTTGATTTCGAGTTCGTTTGTAAAAACACTATTTAAAATTTCCTATAAACCCTCGACCAATAGGATTTTTTCTTTCAAAAAAAACTACGGAGAAACCCTAGCCGCCTTTTCCTCTGGACGATTCACGTTGCTCCGTCCTTCCCATCGATTTTGCCGTCGCCACAGGCCATATCGCCACCACCTCCAGTTGAAGATTCCGATCGCCTCCCTCCCCTCTTCAAATCAAAACAAGCCTCGTCGAAGACCATTGCCTAATCGCGTCGAATTTCCAGGAGGAAGTCCGCCCCTTTGGAGCGCCGACGTGCCCTGCTAGACCCGCCAAGTCTGCCGCCACCACCATCGATCGAGAGCTGGTTCGTAGCCCTTCAACGTCGCAGGGTCTGATCGGAGCAACGAGGTACGGTTTGGTTTTAAAATTAAAACCTAGTTTTGAAGGTTTAAAAACCTTTCTGCTTCGAAATTCTGAAATGAAAATAACACTTTTAAGTGTTGCAAAACTTTGAAAAATAATATCTTTTTCGTTCGTTAACGAAATTCGATGAAACAGGAGACACCGTGACCGCAAGGAGGCTCTCTACCATCTAGCAGAAGCCGCCGATTTTTCTGATCTTCCTACGATTTTTAGCACTGCAAAAACCAATGTGAGGAATCTAAACTAAATTGTGTGAATGGAATCGCGTTGTATAAATTATATTAGCGAAGTGTAAATTATATACGCATTGTATACCTCATGTACATGTGTTGTATAAGTTATATTAGCGATGTATAAATTATACAAGCGTTGTATGAAACATATATGCTTTGAATTGTGATGAAATGCAAGTGAATTATAGAAATAATATATATATATACTCCCCTCGTCCACAGACCATGGACGATAATTATTGCTTGTGATTGACGTGATATTATATGGTATGACGAATGGTTGGAAATAATTGTTTGTGGTTGATATTGTGGTTGAAAAATACCCTCTTGTGGTTGAAACAAATTAGAATAGGATTGTGGAAATGAAAATAAAACATGCCGCCTGCGTGCGAACTAGATGCATGATCCCCATTGTCAAAAACCGTGAGGTTTTAAGGTAGAGCGAGGAGCCGTACTAGGGACGGTCCCGGTTTTAACTACCCTGCCGAAATTTTCTGAAATATACATTTGTTAGAATAATTTTCATTCGTTGAAATAAATTACATATGTTGAAACCAATATTCATGTGTTGAGTTGAAATTCATTCGTTGAATCGAAATTCATGTGTTGAATATTATTTGAATTTAAACAAATAACTTTAGCGATAAAAATCACATTTTTATATATACACAAACTATAGAGAATATTCATGTGTTGAGTTGAAATTCATTCGTTGAATCGAAATTCATGTGTTGAATATTATTTGAATTTAAACAAATAGTTTAGCGATAAAAATCAAATTTTTATATATATATTCAAACTATAGAAAATATCCATGTGTTGAATCGAAATTCATTAGTTGAATTGAAATTCATGTGTTGGATGTTATCGTATTTCAAAATGAAATAAATAGACAATAAAATCTACATCTTTATTGTGAATATGAAGTGTTAAAAACATTAACGTGTTGAATAAATATTTTTAAAGATAAAAATATTTCTTTTATCATGTATACGTTTTGATAAAAATACACACGTGTTGAAATAAATAATAGTTTGCTAGAAATGTTATTATTAGCTTTGTTCTGCATATATATACATGTGTTGAACAGGGGAAAATGGATTAGCTGTAGAGTAAAGAAATTATTTGCATGCCCGACAAATAGGTAAACCTTGATGAGTTGGCTGCGCAATTTTATTTTTATATCAACTCCTGTGAATGCCATTGGATGCGGAGTGCTGGTTATTCTGTGTGAAATAATAAATATCGCCATAGGATAGTAACAATTAATTTTGAACTACACTACATGGCATACTTCTTGACGATAGGCATACTTCATCATATTCCACATAAGCAATTGGAGCTTATGTGACGAGGTGGAAGATTTACCATACGAGCGAGAGGCTTGTATGGCGATGATTATATACTACAGGTTGAACTGATGACTGATATGGACTATATAAAATATAACGATAAATTGCCAAATTAATAAAAAAAACCCACACGGGTCTGGAGTTGACAATAATCACGTCTCTCTAGTTATTAGATACGGCACATGGACTATTTATTTCCACACGGAACGGGGTGACGAGAATTTATTCTCTGGAGTTATTATATATAAACACTCCCCCGTAAACACCAGAATATATCACTATAAATATGTGGATGCTTTTTAGGATTTATTGGGTACCTAACACGGCCCAACAAATTTCCAAACCCCTCCCCGTACAAAGGAGGTTATGGCAAAAAAATTCGAAATATTAAGGCGTTAGTGAAATATTTGAAGTGAAAACAAAGTTGAAATTAATGAATGAACTATATTTGAAATTATAGAATGAATTATATTTATATATATAAATATAAATATAATTAAAAGGAATCGAAGCCGTGCAGTTCGTGTTTTGGAATCGTGATTTGAAACGATCAGTACGAGAAATCCGACTATCGGATTTTCCCGAAACCGCAACCGCTGGGTTCACCTTGGAAATATCTTTCCAACGGCACCAACCTTGTAAAAATCCAACGGTTGGATTGTCTGGAATGTTTAATTCAAATCTGAAGAAAAACAGCTCCAGAATCGTTTATATTTATATATAAATATAAATATAATTAAATAAAATCGAATAACGACGCTGCAGTTCGAATTTTGAAACCGTAACTTCAAACGACTAGTGTGGAATATCCGACCGTCGGATTTTCACGAAACTGGAACCGTTGGGTTCGCTTTGGGAATATCTTCCCACTGATATAGACTTCGTAGAAATCCAACGGTTAGATTTTCCGATATGTGTAAAACAAATTAGAGGAAAAACAGCGCCAGTGCCACGGCACGACCTGAAACGTCGTTTAATTAAATATGGCCGTTTTTAAATAAATAAAAATGGCGAAAAATCGTTATAAAATATTATAAGCAACATAGATTGCAAATAAACCAATTGGGCTTGAATTGTTTGATATTTGATGGTTGTATGTGTTTGACACGAAAATAACACTAAAGAACTGAAAGATGGATGTCGAATAATATAACCATGGAAAGGATCGATTTAAATTCTAATTACGTGAATTATTTGAAAAGGCCGAGCTAACCCTCATTTCAAATAATTTATCGAGCGATTCGAATTGGAAAATACAAGGACGATTCAAGACCGACGATCTTCGTATCAGTTGGATGGGCGCTGCTGAGGTTCCTGACCGGAGTAGCTACCGGGAAGGGACGGAAGTAGTAGCCGTCTGAACGTATGCGTTGATTGGACGGATATACGAGGAATTTGACGCCTCCGGTTTCGTTCAGACCCAGAACGGACTTGTAAATGGACTGTGTGTCTGACATTGGATTTTGTTCTATACAGATTGATCTCTGTTAAATATATATCTGTTTGGCGGCGGAGAATTTATTCTTTTGCTAAACGCCCTTCTCTGAGACGTACGAGCTCAGGGGTTATATATCGATGGAAATCAATCGTATGGAGTGGACTGCCTATGTGGCATGCCAAGATGTTGTGATCAAGGCTTCTATTGCAAAGCAAAGTCTTGTGGATGATGATCAAAGCACGGTCTACGTGGCCTGGCTTTGTGTATAGCGTGGATTTGCGAGCCTCACACCTCGGTATGAGTCAAAAACGGGATAAGGACCCAAGGAGTGCATGACGTTTCTTTCTAGCTATGGTGGTGTCAGTGACTTACCAGCCCTGACATTTATATCTATTTTTCACCTATGTGGTTGTTGGAATGCGAGGCGCCTCGATTATAGGTCTGTAAGGACCGGGAAACGTGTGTTCAGGAATAACTAATCCTCAAACGTAAGAGAGGACCGGCCTTGGAGGATCCAGGGTTACCCAGAGTGTGTAGTCCTGAGGCATTTACTAGAATGTCTCGAAGCGGAGAGGAGCTTGCCCCTTGCCTCGACTCATGACGGAAATCCAATTTCCAATATGAAATAACAAACTCGATTGTAGAACTAGTATGGCGACATAGTAGATGGTAGTTATGCCGCCTATGATTGATATTTATGATGCTATTCGCTTTTGAAACATATATGCACTAGTAATAATATCAATTGATTTTGCTTTATACGTATCAAGCATATTTGGCCATTATAAGGTAAAACTCTATCCTCCGGTTTGCGTTGCATTGTATGATGGGACTTGAGTCTTATAATGGCTTCATTCTTTTAAAAAGCATTGCGTTGTTTTAAAGAATTTACTTTGTTTTAAATGCACTAGCAATCACTGGAGTAAACCCATTCCGCGAAAGTGGCGTGGTCCTATGATTTGCTTATTACTGTTGTTTAAACTGTTAAATAGATTTCTCATACCAGTCCCCATGACTGACTCGTTGTTTGTTTCACTTTGCAAATGCGGGTGCCCTTATTTCCACACGGGCAGCCTAGTTCACAGGTGACAGGTTGTTTTTGGCTCTGCACTGTTGCATAGAGTGCGTTTTGGCTCATAGCGAGGCTGACTTCACAGAGATGACTTTGACATTTTCCGCCATTATTGTACTTATATTATGATTCCGCCACAGGCGATGCAGACTGCTTTACTTTCAGTATTTATTCTCGTATGTATATGTACCCGCCTTCGGTGATGTAGACTGATACCCTTATTATGTCTCACTGCATGTATGTATTCCGCCTCTGGCGATGATGACTGATCACTTCCCTTTTATCTACTAAGTTATATCCTACGCTGTGCTATTCTGATGTTGTTACATGTTGTGATTCCGCTGTCATATCCATGTAAAATTATTCTATTTATTGTTTTTGCAATTATCTGTACTCTGCTATGATGATTGATGTGTTATATTCCAATGATTATCCTTAATACCGCCCCTCGGATTTTGGGATCGTCACAATTACGCTCATCACTGCTTTGATTTACAACAACGTGGACTTCGTCAGCATGACCAACACGCTCAACCTTCCCCTCAACTGTAGTTTTATCAGGCTCTGTTTATCCTTTAAGTTTATTACTTTAAATAACCAACTCGGGTTTATCAGACTTTGTACTTTGATGTATAATCTGTGACAGTTTCCATTTATTGTAAGACTTTGTATAAATTGTGTTATGAAAAATCTCGTTATGCTTCATGTATAAATTGCGTTATGCTTTGTGTAAATTGTGTTATGAAAAATATGTGCGATAGTTTCTGTTTATACACACACACGCACATATGTATATATACATATAGTTCGAAACGGTCCAAGACCATGTCTGAATTACACGATAGATATGGTCAAAACTGTATCTAACTTATAGGAAAGTGTTGTAGGGTGTAAATTATATACGGCTTATGTTATTACTTAGAGCCATATGTTATTACTAGCGAGGTACAGTTTAAAGTTGTATCTATTTGCAATATTGAAACGACTATGTGACTGTATTAAATTATTAGTTAGATATGGCTTAAGGCCGTATCAAATGATTTTAACACATCGTTTTTTGATACGGCTTATGGTTGTGCCTAGGTGCAGCAGATATGACCTGGAACACTGCCTAATTTGCATATATGGTGTAGTGGGGGAGTTGCTAGAGCAGCGGGAGTTATCAAAGTAAGGGGGAGTTGCTAGAGTGAGGGGGGGTTATCGAAGTAAGAGGGAGTTAGAAAACATATTTCATGAAAAGGTTGTCATCATAAAAAAGGAGTTTTTAGCGTAAGGATTTTTTGATGATAACAACAACATGTACAATAGGTATTGGTATAAAATATATTTAAAGTTATTACTAATGATAATATATATATATAGTGTATAGTACAAGATTTATAACCGGTATTGAAAATCAAGATGTAAAGTAACAAGGCTGTTCGTGATGATCTAATATAGAGATGCTGAACAAGACTGGTGATATCACGACTCATGAGTTATCAAGAGTTCAAGAATAATGAAGATAAATAGTAGAACCATACTAATATATGTTAAAATTCGATGGCACACATCTGATCCCTATTCAAATGGTTTTTGTAATAAATTATTATTTATTAGAATTTTTTTAAGTATTTTTCAAAGCATACATTATAGTTGTTTTTAAGATTTAAGTTTTAAATTAAATTTGGTATTTTATGTTTCTAGTTTCAAATCAATTTACTGTTTTAATTTTAATTATATTGATATTCATCATATTTGGAATTATATTTCAATTTTTAATAAATATAATTTACGTTTATATTTTATATTATTTGTACTATGCATATTATTATTTTAATCTTTATTGTTTTAATTATTTAGTTTTGAATCTTCAATTTACGTTATATATTGATTTTGATTATATATTATACATTTAAGTTTAAATTATTTAAATTTATTTTTATAATTTTTCTTAAGTATTTTTATATCTAAAACTCTCTTATACCATGTGAAATAGTTTTCCAAAGTTTCAAATTAAATCATAAAGTTTTATATTTCAAAAACAATTTTTAAAAATAGTTTTTCAAAATTTGTACTAAGATCAAGCCGACATGGTCAAACTTGGTATGTCGACATATCAGTTGGTTTTTTTAAATTTCAAATTTGAATTGAAGTGTCTTTTCGTCATACTCTTTCACGAATGGACATTTCTCTTCTATTATATAAATAGAGAGTTTTGGTTTCGACTTTTAATTAATTTTTCATCTTCTTCTTCACCCCTTTTATTCTCCATCGTTTTAATCAAAATTCTAACAATATTTTTCCGAATTTTAAAATAAATCTACTTCTTCTTAGTTTTTTATCCTCCATTATCCTCTCCACAATCTATCAAAACCAGAGTGCAAATTAGAGTTATAAAGCTGTTGTAATCACGATTGCAAGATTGGCTCTGCATTACTTTGTATAATCTATTCAAATACACTCAAAAGTGTGCGACTCATTGGTCCGTAAATCAAGTTAGGTTTGATTGTACCTGAAATGCAATTGGGTGCAACTTGTTGACTCAAAATTAAAGTTGGTTGTGCCGGAAGGCCGAGATTCTGGAGGGTGTCTCCTGTTAGCCTTGAGATCAAGGAGTGTTACAGATTTTGAAGTTATTAAAAATTCGTACATTTATTGGTGCAGAACTATATGTAGGGTAAATCCATACCAGTATAAAATCTAGTGTGTACCTTCCTTTACGTTACCGCTTTTTACTGTTTTTGATTTTGTTGTGATTTCTATCATAAATCTATGATAATTTGCTAATATATAAGTATAAGTGAAGTAATTCGAATAACATTCATATAAAACCCACAAACACTATTCACCCCCTCCTATAGTGTTAGGTTTGCTTAAGATCCACTTCCATTGCACCGACACTTACCCCTTTTTATTAAATAAAAAAAAAAAGATACATGCCTGGTTACATACAAAAACCAAACCATCTATGATGTACATTCCTATCTTCGGTCATCCGTCTCATCTGTAAGAAAACAGAGTACCATTCTTCTTTGTTATTTATCTATAGAGATGGTAAGCACCCATTGTCGGATTTTTCTTCCACATTTCATGTACATATTTGCAGTTAAAGAATAAATGCAAATTAGTTTCAGTTTCTTCTTTGCATAAATTACAATTTGCATTTAGATTCATTCTCATTAGTGTAACATCTCGTAAATTTCGATCATTTAAGTTATTGAATTACATTTAATTATTGAATTCAAAATGATTTTTAAATAAATTGATGATGTCATTAAAGAAATTTATTAATTTATGTTGAAAGTTTGATTTCAAATAATGTATATATTCTAGACAAAAAATTCTAGCAACATACATGTTTATATCTTTGGCTATAATCTTTATTTTTTTTCCCTGTCTATTTTGAATGTAACATCTAGGATTTTGGAAAAAACCTTCATCGATTTACTTATTTTGAAATGTGAATAATTGCAGTAGTTTTCCACGCCCTTCCCTCTTTATTGTTTCTTTAATGTAGCATTCATTTCTTTCCTTCATTTTATCAATTTCTTTCCTCTTATTTTTTTATTTTCCTCAAATTCACTCCCTCCTTTTCTCCACTCTATTTCTCCATTAGGGACGCATTTATTTATTTCCTTTATTCTATTAATTTTTCCTCTTAATCCTATTTATTTCTTTCCCTTTATTCTATTTTCACGCATCTTATTTCATTTATGTACTTTCATTCCTTAATCTTACATCCTCTTATTTCTCCTTTCCCCTTTTCCCTTCATTATTTCTCTCCGAAAATGAATGAACCCACGTATTGTTGTAATATATATGAGTGAATATGCTTTTGTGACATTTTATTTAGTCCCACATCATGGGGATAAGTTTAACATCAGCTCTAAAGCCTATATATAAAGAAGCCAATGTAATAGAAATGTACACACTTAAAGCAATAGAAATAAAAGTCTCTCCCCTATCTTTTTTTGTTCTCTCTAATGGCTTCTTGTTTATTATATGTTCTGTTTTATTTTATAACACATTATCAGCACGATGTTCTAACCAATTAAATTATAGATCTCAAAACGGTAGGTTATTTTTTTGATCTAATTGATTTGATTTTTCAAATCTCCATTTTTGTTAGATCTCATCTCATTCTAGATCTAAATCTATTGTGTTATCTTCTAGATTTTTTTTTTACCTTATAATTGTAGAACTCATATAGATCTACACTTTGAGATATGATACTAATTTTTTAATCATATTTCATATCTCACTCTGTTATAGATCTGATTCTTTTTTTGATGTAATTATACCGTTGATCTCAAAAATTATACTCAAATTATATACATTTGAGATCCCTACATGATTTAGAAATGAGATGTTGATTGTAGTGATTTTTTTTGGACTCGACAATTTTTTTTTCTTCTCTACTGAGATAAATTCATTGAATTTAATTTGATTTTGTTACATAATTCATATTTCCGGAAGAAATGTTGTATTGTTTCTTAGAGAGACAAATGTAAATATAATACGTATCTAGAAGATCTTATTAATTTCAGATCTAATATTGATCTATCACCAAAAGTGAATTATGAAAAATAAACAAACAAAGAATCATAAATTATATTAATTCTTTGGAATCTGAAATAATATGAACCTGAAGTTCATATTTTGAAGAAGGAAATTGAAGCCCGAAGCTTTCTTAAAAGTTGTGACATAAAAAGATTGTACTTCCAGAAGAAGTTAAAAGAGACACACACATTATAATATGTGACAATAACATTGGATTCAATAGAAAATCTCTAAATGGGTTTCATCTAACTGACGTCTTTCATGTACAGTTTATATTAACTGAATATCCTGAAGATATAGTATGCATCTAAATCTCTTGAAGAGATGTTTTAGAGATTTAATTTTATATAGAAAATCCAACATCCTAGAAGAGATGTTAGAATTTTTTTTGTTGCATTGCAATTACATAAATAAAAATATGTTCCCTGAAGGAATATAATACACTCCAAAAGTAGTGATTTCTCTTCTCTCTTGAATCTTATTTTTATTTAATGCACCTAATTTTGTTACTACATTTAAGGTTTGATATGTATTTTTGTATATTGATATGAGATTTCAATAGTTTGTATATATTTATCTCTAGAGGAGATAAGTTCATCCCAGAAGCGGTGATAATAAAATATCTTTAGAGGATATTTGTATATTTGGAAATGGTAAAATATCTCTAGAAGAGATTTGTTTATTTGAAAATAATAAAATATCTCCAGAAGAGATTTCTACAAATAAAAGTGATAATTTTTTTGCAGAAAAGTTCATATGACATGAATTTCATATACAATTTTTTTTTCAAATAAGAACCTGAAGTTCATATGCAATTGAGGAACCTAAAGTTCATATGCAAATGAGGAACCAGAATTTCATATGCAAATGAGAAAGATGATGATGCAAATTTAATGACTACAGAAAATATGCATCTCGAAGACCATAAGCTAAGATTTAAATATTGATCTTAAATACCTGAAGTGTATGTAGAAGCAATTTTTGTTATAAAAATGGAAAATTTAGAACCTGCAGTTTCTATAATGGTAAGAGATAATTTTGATATGAATAGAAAGATCTAAAAGATTTTTATATGGATTGTATAATTTTAACCTAAAACATGTAACCTTTTATGTTGTGAGTTTTATGTATAGATCAGCAAGTTTGTGGAATTATTCATAATGTAAAATTTTGGTTCTATAATTATGCATTTTTACTCAATCCTTGATTAGACATTATGCATATATATGGTACTTTAGAAAATATGATTATTGGGAATGCAGTACAACTATAAGTTGTTTATTTCAGTTTTGATGTTGATCAATACTATAGCTAGATCCAAATTTTGTTATGTTGATTTAAGTAAAATTTATTTATTTGATTCATATATTTAGACCATATGTTATTTTCGTTATTTTTATAATAAATGCATTAAATGTATCATTATGGTAATATATATTGTATTACCATATTATTATAAATGTATGAAAAACATTGGCCATTGTAAGTTAAATGATGTACGTTTGGAATAAGAATAGACATATGTATTATTAGTCACACTACACCAGAAAAGCAATTTTGCCACGGCTTTGGGCCGTGGCAAATTAGTTTTGACACGGCTACGGGCCGTGGCAAAACTGGGTGTGGCAGAAATTTTGCCACGGCCCGGAGCCGTGGCAGATTGGAGTTTTGCCACGGCTTTGGTCCGTGGCAAAATATTGTTTTGCCATGGTTCAGAGCCATGGCAATTTTAAATTGTAAATTTTTTTAAAATAATTTAGTCACGGCTTTGGACCATGGCTAAATTTAATTGGAAAACTGCATATAAATCAGATTTTGGTAACTGAAGCATAAAACTCCGATTTGAACAAAATATGAGCAAATCATACACATCAATACAAATTTTTGAGCAAGTCATATCCACCAATATAAATAGTAATCTTCATAGCTACAAATTTACAAAGTTCAAATGAACTCATATATACTTAATTAGCATAACACTTAGTGATGTTTCAAAAGTCGAAACACAAACAACTATCAAACAAGGTTCTTAATTAAGATCCAAAAGTTGAAACACAAGCATCTGTCAAACAAAGCTAAAAAACAATCATAGATACAAATGTTGATACTGACAAACAATGTACTTAATTAAGATCCGAAAGTCGAAACACATGCAACTATCAAACAAAGCTAAAACACAATCATAAATACAAATGTTGATACTAACAAATAGTTTACAACTCTATATATAGTGCAAAATCCTGAAAGCTAAGTTGGAATTCCTCTCACTCATCCATCACAAGCTTATTTTCGTTTGCTTTTGAATTTTGCTCCTTTCGCCTATGCTCTTCGGTTTTCCTGTTTAAGCAGTCATGAAAAATCAGTTTGAAGTAAAAAAGTGTTATTTGAGTACCTGAGCCTTAAAATTCCTAGTGACTAGTGCCTGAGCCTTAAAATTCTCAGTAACCAAGTGTTATTATCTACTAAGTTTATGCAAAAAACTAAAACTTTAAACACTGTTATTTTCTACTTAGTTTCCAAGTAACACACAAGGTCAAATAAACGAAGCAAACATGCAATGCAAGGACCAAACTGAAAATGGACAGGCTCCAAAACCGCATAGTTAGGCAAAACTTAAAGAACAACAAGGCTCAAATTGTTCCCGAAGTCAATCGCGATGATCACGCAAACTCAAATATGGTCGATCTTAATATAAGACTATACCGAAATATCGACCACAACATCTGCAAACACATGGCCTATGCGTAAGCCACAACAACAGCTTGCCACTGCAGATGGTAGCAGCATCTGCTGCTACTGGAGTTTTTTTACTTTTTTTTTTTTTAAATAAAAACCTAAATTGAAGTTATGTTAATTAGTGTTGAATGATTTATAAAAGGGAAAATGTCACTTTCCCTAACCTTTTAAGCATTTCGATGATGATCTTCTATTAACATATCTGCATGATATAATTTGTTTACATTTATATTTCTATATTATTTGCATACTAGACATCTTATAATGTCCTCACAATATGACGCATATTCTCTTATAACACTATAAAAAAGCAAGTATGTATAATAGCAACTCAAAGAGTATGTAAACTGTATGCATAAAGCAGCATTAGCAAAAATAGTGTAAGTACCAAAAATCATGGACCTGAAAATATACAACAATTACTGCGGTTAACGGTTGATGGTTAGTGATCATTGCCTCTCTTTTCTTTCACAAACTTCTTCAATTAGGATTAGTTGCAGCAATATCACGACTCTTGTTTATAGCTAACACCTAGACCATGTCCACCAGGAAGTTAGTATAATAAAAAACCATCTGAATACAGTTCAATCAAAAAATCATTTCATCGAAGTTTGTGGAAATGACTGAACATCGGTACTACCAAATAGCAAATCAATTACCTGATGGAAAGAAAATAACACCCCAAATTTACATCTATAGCATAGGATGGTTGTTAATGCACCGAACGTAATTATGATAATCTTCTAATTAACTTTTACAATAAAGTTAAGCATGGAGGAAGGAAGACAGACTGTCACATATTCGAGAATAAACTCATTTTCTAGATTCAAATGATGTGATAAGAATAGCAACAAATACCGACCATGAAAGAAAATAAGGGAAACTGGCAGCAAATCTTTGTATATTTTGGCATATAAATTTGTAGATTCAATGAATTAATGGAAATATCTTTCCAATCAAATTTATAGAAAAACATAACAAAAAAAATTCCCTGAAGAATGACAATGAATCATACACCTATGTAGGGTCATAATTGGCATCTCAAAGACCATAGTATAAAGAAAAAGCATACTTGCACATCATGAAATTATAGATGGACGCCAAGTGCATGCAGTACTTCTTTTCTTTTTAAAAAAAGTGGCAACTTAATGAGAACAAGTAATTAAAAGCATGAAGAGAAATAAACCAACTGTTTTTAACACGCATGTTTGTACGAGGAAAGTTTAAAATAATTGATCCGTTCTTTACATCAATTAAAATCAACAACATCCTTTTTTCAGAAAGGAAAAAAACAATCATTTTAATCCACGGCTAGCAAGATCAGAAGACATGCATATCGGACACTTCTATACTAAGCAAAGAAGAAGTAATTCAAGCATAGTTCAATCTGAAGGTGTCATTTAGCACATACCAGGATCCTTGAGGACTCAGCATCAAATGAAACATCTGACTGAACTTGAGATGATGCTGCCTGCCAGCAAGCTGAAGCTGGCCGCTAACAAAAATGATGATGCCGTCGGCCGGACCCGACGGCTGACAATCGGTGGTTGAAATGTGATGTTTGCCCGGCTGCAAGGGAAGAGGCGCGAGCTTGGCTATGATCCATGCTGCTCCCTGAGTCTTTGTCCCTTCGAAGGTCAACATAGATTGATCCTTACAGATTAGCCAGAGCATTCCTATTTGAATCGAATGTATTGTAGTAGTGTTCCACAAATTGTTTCGAGATGGTGTCAAGATCCACAACCATTGTTTTTTTTTCAAGTTTTCTGAGAAACTCTAAAGTTTTGGTCATTGCTCTTTTGTCTTTTTGATGAGAAGGAGGATGATAGTGTGCATGGCGTACTTAAAACTAACCATGTTGGGAGATCCAAACGTCGGTACAATATAGGGATAAATTAAGCCTAATTTGAATAGGGCTTTTAACTTAGTTAGCCTTGTTTGTAAAGAGTACTTCACGAATAGCCTTGTTCTAAAAGTAATTACAGGAATAGACCTGTTTCGACTTAACGAAGGCAAGTTTTCAAAACTCGCACGAAGGCGAGTTTCCAAAGCACGCGTGTATTCATTTTAGTATTAAATTCCATAGCAACTTTCTGGAAATATGATTTGGACATAACTCAATATATATAATATGAAATCTCCATTTTTTTTTGTTCCATTACTAAAATACAGTTCTATAGATTCGAACTTTTTTGTTTTAGTGAAATCCGACATATAACGATTCCTGTATATTCAAACGAAGTTCAAAACGTTAAACTACGAACGACTGCGACATCTAAATAGTATATAGGTTAAACATCTAAATAGTATATATAGCTTAACCAAATAACATAAAACGAATACCAAATTCTAATATTCAAATATAAGAGAGATACCTAGTCTGATTAAGGACAGAAAAGTTCGAAACATAAGAAATACAAATACACGAAATGCAACATTAACATCGCATCAACAAACATACGTCTCCATTTTAGGCTACTGAAGTACACCTCTTTCGGTTATGTCCCTGCGATCCACATTTGTTGCACCTGTTTGTTTTGGGTGTTTGATGCTCGTCCATAACATTTTTGAATCTCATTGATTTTGGTCGTCCGGCTTGTCTACTTACACGCGGAGCAAATATTCATGGCCCATTGTACGGGTCCCAGTATTTCTTATCATGTATAGGATTAAACTCCGGGTCGTATGTAGCTCTATAATTTTGGATGGAGTACCATTCAGAAGAAAATTGTGATGTGCTCTATTACTACCAAAATCTTATGTTGAACAAGCCGCCATCACATGAGCACATGGTATCTTCTGCAGAAGTGGGATTCTGCATGTATAGGTGACATTACAACCGTCGATCTCAACATCAAATTCATCTTCATAATAGTGAACCACTTGCCATTTATATCGGCCAAATCGAACAAGCCTACAACGCCTTGCTTCAATAGCACGAGCTTCAATTTTAGCTTCCCATTTTGGAGTAAGTTTTGAATTCAGACCCTCCCATTTTTCCCGCCTCTTATAGAAATATTCAACTGATTAGAAGAACGTTCTTGCAACCAACGACATTATAGGCAAGGATCTAGCGTCCTTTAGTACACCATTCAAACTTTCAGATGCATTGGTCGTCATAATATGGAAGCGACCACCATCATCTATGCAAAGAGCCCAGTTTTCTTCGTAATTCCTTAGACTTCGTTCAATCCGGGTATGCGCTTCCGGCTTAGCTGCCTTGATTTCTTCTCTAAGTTTAGTGTATTCAACCACTTCTGAAGCACATGTAGCAGCGTAAAACAAGCCCACAAGTCGCTTTTATCGATGACCTGCAACTTGAAAAGTTGCTTTCAGATGCCTTGCACATAACTTATGTTTGTGAGGTTCTTCCCATCTATCCTGCAAATCACTTGGGATCCCTTTCATTCTATCAGATATAAATGTAATGTGTCGATTTTGTACGCTATAAATGAACGCATGCATGCATGAAAAGAACCAAGCCCAACTATCATATGAATTGGATTCGACCACCGCATAAGCTAATGGGAAAAGGCAATCGTCCGCATCTACAGTGGTAGCAACTAGCAGTATTCCTTTGTACTTACCGTACAAATGTGTCCCGTCAATAGAGAGAACTGGATGGCGATGTACAAAACCTGCAATGGAAGGGCCAAATGCCCAAAAAGCACGCTCAAATACCCCTACATCATCGTGTACTATATGTCCTACTGAACCTGGATTGCTTCTTTTTATTTCATCAAAATACTAAGGCAAGTAAGAATACGATTCAGCCCAGTCACCATATTTTTTTCCAACGCTTTATTCAATGTTCGCCAAGCATTCATGTAACTGATTTTGATGAAGAGTTGCTCGTCGACAAGCACTTGCACCGTCCCAGCTGAGATATCCAAATTGGCCTTCACAAAAGACATGATTTTGGATACAAGAAACCCATAAGTGGCTTGCTTATAGTTTTAATTAATCGTAGGGTTGACACAGTTATGTTCATGAGACAACTTTCTGATTTCCCACCATCCAGTTCGTGATTTCTTCGACACTATAGCTTGTATTTGCCACCGACAAGTAACATCAACATTACATGTAGCGGTGTATATTGTTTTGTTCGACTTGATTGGCTTGTACGAAACACTGTGCAGAATAGACCATTCCGTAAGTTGGTGGAGAAACTGTTCTTTGCTTTGGAATACCATCCCAACAGCAAAACCATTTTGTATGCACGTAGCCGAGATTTTTTTGCCAGAAAACTCTAAATTAGCCACTACGGATCTCACCATCATTTGCGCCCTGCAGAGATCATTGTCCATGGGTACTTTCGTTTGAACTTCATCACCATCTTCTTCGGGATCTACTATGTTTGGAAAGTCATAGTTCAGTGGTTCATTGTTGACTTCGGTCCAACATGTATCATCAACAGTTGTCGTGGCAACCGCCATGCTGTCAATTTGTTCGGCCTATTGTGAAGGATCTGCACCCTAGTCTTCTTCAGGTTCTACAGTCAATCTGTTAATAAATGCATTTCAGTTACATCTACCATTTCAGTGATTAGGTATAAAACTAAAATGATTTGGAACACGTACCTTTGGCTCATATCTAACAGTTCTGACTGATTAGTTTGTTGTTGTTCTTCCTGTTGTTGTTGCTGCTTCTCAGCCACATTTGGTGCACAATACGAATTGGTGTACAAAGGAGAACTAAAGATGAGTGATGGATCATGAGTTTGCAACATTTCTGTGAAATAACCTAAACCACTATTAACTATAGGCGGTGTGATTATTTCTTCCATGGCATCTTCCACGATTTCTTTTGTTGTTTTTCCAACAAACAACTTTTCTGTTTTTCCAACAAACAACTCAATCGATTTCTTAATAGTAGAAAACATTACTTGCAAATCTTCATCTTCTAAAAGTGTTACGGCTCTCGTCCCCGAATCAGTAGGCCAGTTGACCGACAACTTGACATCATATTCGAGAGGGTTAATTTTGGTTGCTTGGAAAACTGCTTCTTTCAAAGCATCAAGTGTGCAACCCCTTCGAACTCTCCCTGGTTTGTAGAATCCTCCCACATAACTTCCATTTTGGTGCTCAACCCACGACCAATTCACCATCATAGTTGTAAAGTGCAGTAATAAAAGTAGGCATCATTGTTGAGTGAGTGTATTTTTCTTGAAGTTATTTGACAAAAGGATTGAAGTGTATGAGAAATAATGTGTTGAAGAGCTATGAAATAGGGATCTAAGCAACGTCACCATCAAATCAACTTTAATCAACTCGGTACTGTCGTTGTCAAGTCAGAATTGGAAGAGGTTTAATCATGTCACCATTTTCAAAATAAAGTAGAATCAATTTCTAAAAAAACAATCCTTGAATCAGAATTGGGATAGCTTTAATCGTATCATCAAATTCAAAATAAAGCATTGGCATTCGTCCATACAATGGCTTTATCACAATGGACAAACATTGAGTCAGATTTGGCAGATGCTTGTCAACTCAACCATTTCGAAATATTGGACCAACTTTATCAGTGTCTAGTCAAATCACCTGATCATATCATCAAATATTTGGCATATTGTACTGTACATAAACAGACTGGCCCAGGTTTTATTTATGGCAGCTAGTTGTCAATTCATCTTTATGTCATAATGTGTAGTGTACAAACCCGCAAACAGACAAAGCTTTAATTCAAACTTCAAAAACATAAAATAAATAATTAGAAAAACACAAACATATGGTACTTCGTATTAATCTTCCAATTCCTACAAACCCACAAATAATAATTCAAACTAAACTTTAGAAACATACAACGACAACGGATGATACAATAATTCAAACTAGACTTCAGAAACCTACAACGATGATGGATAATAGAAACATTAGTGGTTATGGTTAAATTGCAAGTCCTCTAGGAGTTTTTTGAGACGTCTGATTTCTTGCTCCAGCTCATTCGCATATGCTATGCCCCTGGGACAAAGCGGTTCGTCAATCCATTCTGAAAAATTGCATCCGTGGGGACAATTGGAACAAAGAAGACTTCGATGACCAATGTTTTCGCCATCATCAAATACCACAACTTCAGCCATATATCCACAGTGGCAGCAAACTGGGTACGAGTTAACCTCTTGCTCCACTATTGTTTGAGAAGTAATTTTGACAATATATGGAGCTGAGAAGATGTGGTTGAGTATGTTTCGAATTATGAGGAGACTAATGAGTACATATAAAGTTTGGTAATCACCCAAAATACACAGGCGAGTTTTCAGAACTCGCATACAGGCGAGTTTCCAAAACGTGCCTATTTCCCTCCCCGAACAAAACAGGCCTGTATTTGTTATTATTTCTGAAACATGGCTAATCATGTAATACTTTCTCCAAACAAGCCTACAAATGTGATTTTTCCTTCTAAATATGACGCAAGATAATATATGCACGTAACAATAGATAAATGGAGAAAAAACAAAATTATAGGGCAGTAGGCAAGTAGATTGAGTGATCTACAATAGTTTCTTGTTTTACCGATGTAGGGTGTTTTTGTAATTAAAATATCCACAAAATGTACTTTTCCACTATGATAGATGTTAGCTTCTCCAAGAACATTTTTAAATGTTAATATAATTTCATGGGATACTAAAGATTAACACATCATAGTAATAACATATGCGAAATCAATTTAATTCAGCCTAACTACATTTATGATAGTTTTCATAATTTATAAAGAACCATGACAATCGAGTAAAAGATAAGATCACCGTGTATTTCTCTAAGTGTTATAGGTTCAGTTTCACCCTGAGGACATTGGTTGATATGAAGTTATCAAAAAATACAATCAAAAATATGGAGCAGCAATTCTTAGTTGATAATAATATATTACCATTGAATTAAGATCAAAATTCGTGAAATATAAGCTCCAGCAATTCCATACGCAATCCAACTAAAATTCCTACATTTATCAAATATGACTAACACTAAACAAAGGAAATAATCCAAACAACCTGGAGATCTATAACATCATAAAACATAAACAGTGAATTATAGTGGTCGCATATTTTTGCCTCCTTACCTACTACTCCTCTGATTTAGCCCGTCGCATCCCGAAGGCCTAATTCTTCCCTTTTCCGATTCTTCAAACGTGTGCTCTTTGAGTCTCATTCATGCTGATGCACCGTATGGGCCACCTGTACCAACACACAAGTGAAACTCAAAGTCAAATAAAGAAAACTGCCTCATATTTCTACCTAAGATCAAATGAATAAAATTGCCATGTCTTAACCACAATAAGTATCCAAGTTTAGACAAATTTTCAAATTGAGTTGCTGATATAGTTGATACAATTTTACAATAGCAATATATATATATATATATATATATATATATATATATATATATATATGCTTTGAATGCAAGAAGTCAAAAATCTGGATATTACACCCCCTTCTAAACATCACCAGGTAATAAATTTATAACTTCAATGGAATTTCAACCCGGTACTGTTTTAACTATTTGATTCTTTAGTTATACTCAACCAAAAATTGTTAAAAAGTACTCATCTAGGAAGACTGATTACTTCAAATATTATGGCAGTGGTGTCTTAATATTCAAGTTGCGATATTTAACATATAGCTCTTGTTTTATAATATGCACGTAGATAATAAATAAATATAACTAATTATGAGTTGCATATAACTGAATAACCAAGAACGATCATCAGTAAACAAATATAGACTTATTTATAAGGCATAGTTCAAGTTTTATCTACATAACATACTAGATAATCATAATTAATAATTGAAATAGTCAAAACCAAGGCAGCTGCCTCAGTTTTGACCGAGGCTGTAGCAACAGTGGATGCAAACCAAAATATAGATACAGTAGAATAAAATAGCCACTGTATGACAAAGGAACATAAAATTAAAACTCCGATAGTGAAGCTAAAACTGTTCCAATTTTACTCCTATTTATGCACTTATGTATGGCTTCTATTGTATGGCTTTTACTCCCATTTTGCAGAACTACAATGTTTAGCCATTCACGGAATGATGTGGGATGCAGAAACTATCAGACGATGCATGAAAAAACAATAAATAAGTCGATTGCACACATATTGATTTCAATTTACTTTTTATTTAATTGGAAACACACTACATTCACCTATATCATTCTGCCACGTCTTACTTGCAAGTTGCAATGGAAACAAACATCAATATTTCATATTAATTTAGTTTACTTTTCTTTGGTGCTGCTCCATGTTGCAGCAGCCTATCTCTTTGTAGTAGCTTAATGCTACAGTAGCATTATACCAGCCTATTTTTCATTTAAGCTTTGCCCATTACTACAAATTTACAGTCCTAGTTATATATATGTTTTATACCATTTATATGCCAACATCGACATTTGGATTTGATGGGGCAGACGGATTGTAGAACGAAGTCTATGAATTTATGTTTTGGTTTCAAAATACTATCAAAAAGGAGATTATAGTTGGATTTTCTAAATACATGAAAACTGTAACATTCTAGAAAAACCGGTTTAGTGAACAAATCAAATGCATTGGACTTTCTTGATAAAACTCACTTTTCAATTCTTCGCACCAATTTACTCGCCAGATCAAACATTTATTCCTGATCGACACTATGCTTCATCAATTCAATAAAGATAAACAACTGCATATAATTAATTTGCTATGCAGTTTCGTACATGAGTATTTAAGTGCATTACAAATGCCTATGTTACTTCATTTACAGATCAACAGAACTTACCTGTAAATAGCTTGCATTAACTGGCCTAGCAAATGAAAAATATGAGATACAACATCTAGATACATCATCCATGAAATATTTAGCATAGAGTATATAATCAACAGAATGAGCCACTAAACTAACCGACCTTGCAAATGAAGTATACGAGACACAACTTGCATGAAATATATGAGACACACTTTGCATGCACCAATTAATTAACAAACCTTGCAAGATACAACTGCAAATATATGTCAAAGCTTGCAAACAATGGTCCTTGCAAATAAATAAAACTTGCAATTTGAACAGAGCAACCAGGTATACAAAACACATTTGAACGAAAATATAAAACGGAAACTAACAGATATAAAACACAATTGAACAAAGAAACTCAATAAATATGAAATGAACACATCAAATAAACAATTGTGAGAAACACAAATGCAAATATACTTGCAAAATGAATCAAATATCAAAAACATAACCAAACAAGTAACTTCATACATATATACTTTCCAGAGAGTAATACGTGAAGTTCTACAACCGAACCACTACAAGTTCTACAACAGAAATACTAAAACAACAACACAAAGTGAAAGCCATTTTCTCGAACTAAATCATCCCCTTTAACAAAACAAACACAAACCGTATTCAATTTACTTGGTAGATCGAACATTTCAACAAAATCGCCACAAAGATCTACACACTACGTGATTATTTAGGGTTTCGATTTTAATTAGAATAATACCTGAAAACGATTTGCGATGAGAGGAACGCAATTTCGATGTCATTGGTGGTTGTTTTGAGATGAAAGGCGATTTTATTTCGATTTCGATCGTAGGAGCCATGGATGATTCTAGGATGATAACGGTTCCGTTTTGTTTTGATTGGCACGGTGAATTAATATTTGGGCGTGAAATAATTGGCACATGGGAAACCCGTGGTGTGAAAATTTTTCTATAATATTGGAACAGGCAAAAGCCATTACAAAATCACCACGGCCTTAAACCATGCTAAATTTTGTTGGCATGACTAAAAGCCGTTCCAGACCGTGGCAATTCTTCCGCGTATGGGCGTGGCAAAACTGCTAACATGGAGTTGTGTCAATGTATTTTTCAACTATTAATGGAAAAAGTTGTATAACTCAGATCTGAGACCTGAAGTCTTGGATTATGAAAAAAGAAACTTTTTGATGAAGTTTACAGTCTGAAATCTTGACAAATAGCAAGAATCTAAAAGATTCTAAATTAAAAGTATGTTAAAAGATTGATGTAACATCCCAGATTTTTCGGCCATTTAAGTTAGCATATTTAAATCTATTTATATTATATATTGAGGATGTAAGGGATACATGTTGCAACAAACTGAAGGGATCACATTTGATAAGTGGTTTACCTCTTTTACTTAAATTCCAATTAACTATTCTTTACTTTGATACCACTAGTTATGTGAGTCATTAAATTGAACAATACATAAATTTCTGAATTTAAATACTATTATCAGAAATCAGGCCAATCCAAGCGTTGGTGATATAACTTATTTGTTAATAATAACCTTATCCACTTGGAATGCCACATGGATTATAACATGTCCACTTGAATTATTGTGTTAAAAATAATATGTATATACAGTATGGGACAGACTTGATACCACTAACAGTATACAACATGAACCAATATTATAGTTTGTATCACCTCTAGGTTAAAAACATAGCTATCAAGAACCGTGTTTCAGTAGCGAATACGAGTAAAATAGGGTTCAACCATTGTCTAGTTTAATACCACTCGTTGGAAGTCAGTAAAGAAAACAAGTTTGGATTTAGTGTATCGCCCTTAAAATTAAATGAAGCGTCAGGAGAAAATATCATTCGCAGTTTTGATAACATGTTGAACATGGTTCAACAAGAACATTTATAATATCGTAACATCGTAAGATCATATTAGTGGGTATAATATTTCCAATGTTTTGCTTTGGCTTTGGCTCATATATAACTATGAGTATATTAGTCTTAGATATAAAGCAATTAAATTACATGCCTGTGTTTAGTTCTAAGTTCTAACCAAGTTTTTTTGAAATCACATGACCTTGAAAATTCAACTCACTATGTTCCATAACCATCTCACAAAATATTAGCAAATACTATATCCAAATGAATAGTAATTCGGGCATACATCATTTTAGAAAATGTGGATTTCAGTAATAAACTGATTTCCTGGGGCCATTTACTAGTTATTTTTCTCCATATTTCAATGTACATCTTTTTTTTTTGCCATCCTTAAATGATCTTGACCAGTTGTTTGTTTATTACTTAACCCTAAATATAGGGTTCAACACATGCTTATCTGGTGGAAGTGGAACAAGTTTATAGTCATTTCAAAATGCTAGACACCCGTTCAATCACTTTCTTTCTTTGAAAGCATTACATTTCATTATCATACAAGTCCAAGTTCTTGTGCAATACAAGTTCAAAAATACAAAGCATAAGAAAGAAATCAACATTTTAAATAAATTTCGGCGCGCCTCGATTCTTTCCAGAGTGAATCCGAATTGTTTCCATCAGTTTGACCTAAAAGAAAAAAAGAAAGAAACCCATTAAAAAGGGAAAAGATCATAGACAAGACTGTACATAAGGAAAAAATAAAATAAAACCAACATATAAGAAAGTAGAATGAGTAATGAACAACTAAGACAGGACAATACCAGATCTTCACCATCAGTAAACAGCTAAAGAACATAGGGTATGTACATCAACAGTTAACATATAAGCAAATTTACTGTTTTCTTATGTGTAAAAATCTGAACTGTAAAGCTAGCATGCATTTTTCAAATCACTGGATTTGATTAAACAACTCAAGCAGACCATACAGCAAAGATCAATATGAATATTTATATAGGTATTCACCAAAAGACTGATCGAACCAGTACAGTCACATGTGCGAACAGTAAAGGGGATCACTGTTCTTTGTATATTTTTAAATCCGAACAAAATCAAAGGGCAGATCCTAATGTCTGCAGTGAATGAACAACACATAGCTCACAGCTACCTAACCCAATCAACACAGTGATATATAGGTTTATTTCATACAATTAAAATTCTATACAAATCCGAACAAATCTAAATTTCAAATCCGATTATGATTGAAACAACAATTCGATGTAACACCCCGTAATTTTATAACATTAAAATTCACAAATTAAAGTATACTTAATTTTTAGAAAAGAATTAAGTGAAATGGGTTGCGCAGAGAAATATATATATATTGATATATATATATATATATATAAATTAAAAATTAAATAAATAAATATGCGAAAAAGTTCAAAACAGCGAATTGGGAGGGGGGAATGACCGAACCGGCCCATTTTTGAGGTCGACCCAAGCCCCGCTGGGTCGACTAGGGGTTAATCCAAGGTGTTTGGCTGTTAACCCGTGGGCCGATTCGCTCAAATGCAGATTTTGCATTTGGTTGGTTCTCATGGTTCAGGGTTAATCTAATGGTCCTAAATAACTTCCTACACCTATAAATACATCCTAATGCTAACCCTAAACCTAATTAAAATTGAAACTAAAGTCGTTATGTCATCGCCATGGAACTCAGTGTAGCCGCCGCCAACTAAAGAGGAAGATAGCTAATCAATTCAACCTAATTCAAGCTTAGAGCTTCAACAACGAATCAACTAACGTCGCTACAACAATTCTGCATCAAGTTTGATCAATTGTTCATAATTCTTTAACCACGAAAGGCAAGTTTGATTTCTTTAATCAAGATAATTATTAAATTAAGTAAGATTAGATATAATTGTGGATTATATGGATATGATGTGAATTATTGACCGTATGATATGATTATGTTGTTAAATTGTGATGTTATCATACATGTTGTAAAGTTATGATCTATGTTGTAATTCTATGATTGGCTTATGTATAATCAAATCATCATGTTGTTTAAATGCTAGTTTGGTTATGTTGATTCATATGATAGATCATATGTATGTATGCAAGTTTAGATGTTGATTTAGACATAAATCACATGCAAGTTAGTAAAGATTATGACATCTATTTTAGATCAAATGTTAGGCTATGACATGTATGAGTTACATGCTAAATCTTTACATGCTAGTTTATATGTTTAGAGGTAAATTTACACCATCGTTATGTTGCATAAATCACATATGCAAGTTTATATAAAAATATGAGTTTGGAATATGAATCATGTTATGCAATTTTGTGGTTATTGCCTATGTAAATTTTGTGATGAAATCTTATTCATAACATGCAGGTTCATATCTTTTAGGCCTATGTTTAGATCTATGATTTTATGCAAGTTATGTGGTAAATTCTCATATGCAAGTTAGGCCTATTTTGTATGTTATGTGAATATGTGGTGTTTTTCCCTTTTTCATGTGTTAGACTATTTCTTAGTCTATCATATATTCTATGCGAACGGACGCCGCGGGGGTTATGGGAAAAATATTGATTATGTTAATAAATGTGAATTGGCATGTAATAGCCTTAAAAGAGGCATATATGTAAATTGACATATTAATTGGCAAAGTGATATATGTACATAATTAATGTGAATTATGGTCATAAAGATAATTGGAATTTTATTAACATATTTGATTAGGAATAATTAATCCAAATATGGGTTGAAAATATTGATTATGTTAATAAATGTGAATTGGCATGTAAATGAGGCATATAACGAATTTAAGATATTAATTAAGGTGAATTGCCTTAAAAGGCAAAAATTTAATGAAGGCATTAATTGGAAAATTAATGTGTAGTAATGGACATAGTTTAATTATGGACATAGATTAATTTGAATTTGAATAGGGATATTAAATATTGGGAATTGGCACAAATCCCTAAAAAGGCATGAAATTAATTTGAGATGTAAATTGGTACAATTTATGTACCATAAATAGTGGACATAATTAAGGTGACATATTTATACATAAAGAAATATGGAAATGATTTGTAATTTGAATAGGGAAAGTAATTCAAATATTGGGGGAAATTAATTATGTATAATTAATTGCCTAAGACACGAGGTTGGACTCATTTGTGATGTAAGACTGCCCGGACCCGCCAGGCAAATCCAGCAGCCACAAATGGTAGCCCAATGTGAGAGGTCAAAGGCCCAAACTAAATGCGTAACAATTGTATGGACACGAGGTTAGGCTCGTTTGTGGTGTAAGACTGCCCGGACCCGCCCGGCAAATCCAGCAGCCATAAATGTCAGTCTAATGTGAGAGGTCCTACAGGGGTTACGATAGTAATAAATTAAGAAACACTTAACCAAAGTAAATATGTAGTGGGACATGAGGGGGTTAAGTGGGTGCCTTAGGTGGCATGAGGAATCTAGTGGGTGACATGTGGGTGACATGAGGATGTCATGAGAAATACGATTAGAAAAATGGAGTAATTTGAATATAAACAATTATGACATATAATTCAAATTATTGGATAAAATAGGTATTGACACCTATGAAGGGAAAGGTTTTAATTAATTGATTAATTAATTAAAAATGGACATGGTAAATGAAATGGACTACTTAACCAAATCTGATCCCTAGGGATTATAAGAACTTAAGTTTAAGTTGGGGGTTAAGTAAACTGGGTTATACGGAATGAGTGGGTTAAGTAAATCTTGGTTAGGTGGGTAATATTAGTACATATAGGCCCACAAACTTAACTGTAAATTAATATGTCTGAACCAGTGAGAGGGTTAAGTAAATCTTGGGTAGGTGGGTAATATTTGTGTATATAGGCCCACAGACTTAAACCAATACAACCTGTTAATTAAACAAAAGGGTGAGACTAGATTAAATTAGAAAACACTTAACCAAATTTATACATGTAAGTGGACATGGGGTTAAGTGGGATGTATTAGAGGGGACCAAGCCTAGGTGGGAAGCTTGGTGGGGGCCCATTTCAGTCCAGTAGCCCATTAAGTATCTTTGTGAGCTCGACCCAAGTCGAGGACGGGACACGCCTACTGGGCCTGATTGGTAGAGGCCAAAATGGGTTAGCGGTGGCAACGCAAGTCCAACGGGGTCATGTGCGTGCGTGGGCCCGGGCTGGTAGGTAAGACGCTGTTGCATCGTGTAGGTATAAGCCGTGCATCCTTAAGTTGTATTGGGTTTCCACTTTAGGGGAGTGATACACCCCACTGTGGGACCAGCACGGGTATCTACGAGTAAGGGAGCCGATCGAATGGGGCAGGGTAGTGGGTACATCTAGTGGAGATAGGAGCAGACGGCACCTATGTAGTCAGCTAGGGGTACACGAAGATACCATTATTAATTAATCATTAAAGGGGTACACCTAGTGGAGATAGGAGCAGGCGGCACCTATGACGTCAGCTAGGAGTACATTGAAATAACATTGAAGGGGTACATCTAGTGGGGATAGTGGGTACATCTAGTAGTACACGAAGCTATCATCATTCTATTTAGTCAAGAGGGATCAAGTTTCTAGAGTGACTAGTATGGGTGCAGTTAGTGTTAGTACAGTACAGTACGGTACAGTACGGTAGAGTATAGTAATTACCCTATATTGATTAGGAAGCGCATTTAACGTTATCTTTGCTCATCCTATTATTTTTGGTTGCTTGGTCTTGCCATTAATTCACAGTCATTTCCTTATTTACCAAGCTTATGTCTTATCCTAGTTACTTTGATAATTATATTGTTGGAGTTATCGGACTTGCCAGACTTTATGTCTGACCCCCTTTGTTTCCACCTCTTTTCTTCCTTCCCCTCCCCCCCAGGTTCTTAGGGTGGGAAGCTTGACTTGGATCTCTTTGGGAGCACTTGGATTTGGATTGCTGAAGTAATGCTCAACCTATCTCTTTTATGGCTATTTATGGGATTATGCTTTTTATATTATGTACTCTGATTTTGTCAAGATGGATATTATGTACTTGACTTTAGCCTTTGGGTTTTGGTGATGTAACCAAACATTTTTACCTTCCGTTGCAATAAATAAAGTTTTAAATTTTCAAGTACTATTTCATATCTGTCTTGTGATTTTCTGTTCTATATTCACTTAAAACGCTCCATAGAAGTTAATGCATTCCTTTTTGTGAGTGACATTAATGGACATGGGGTGTTACACGTGGTATCTGAGCTGAAGGTTACCAGAACAGATAAGATATTTTGAGAAACTATTTTTCAAAAGAATTTTTATAAAGAATACTTTCAAAAATATGTTTGTAGAAGAGTATTTTTGAAAGAAAGGTTTGTTTTAAAAAACATAATCCCCAAGAGCCATATATCCTTCCTTCGACTCTCCGTTTTGAATCTCTTCCTCTTTCTCTTTTTTGGATTTCCCCTCCGCGTATAGATGCTTTTTCTAAGATAAATAGGGACTTCCATACGAAGGACGAAAAACCACTTCAAGGGACTTAGACGTTTGACGGGCTAGAAGTTAGTTCAAGGAAGTGGAGGGCTTGATGATACCTTTAAGGTAGACGATGGGAGGAAGGTTCAAATAGCTGTTGGTTAATGAAGGACGAAACCTCATCTTGGTGGAAGGTCACGAATGGGGAATGTGAACAAGAAGGCTAGTAGTTATCCTTTTGGAGAAATATGACACCTTATTAGGATTGTCCAAAGAGGCAAGGGCAAAGTACAGGATCTTCTGGAGGCTAGTTATATTCCCTCACGACTGGTATACCTGATAGGGGTAGGACCGTCCAGGTAGAAATTTGGTTTCCTTTATCATCCTGTTCGAACTTTGTTTGATTCTGGCGCTTCATACTCGTTAGTATCTGCTTCGTTAGTTGAAAACACTGCACCTAAATACTAGTCTAGTTAAGGATCCCATCCTAGTCTCAAATCTTTTTGGTGGTTCGGCTCATCCTTCAATGGTTTGTCGGGATTTGAGAGTGTCTATCTTGGACGTTGGATTTGAATGCAACGCCTTCGTCCTTGGTTTCACGGGCTATAGTTTGATTCTAGGGGTGGATTAGCTACCCAGGTGGGGTGCCATCCTAGATAGTGAAAGGAGGGTAGTTAGACTATTGATTCATTATGGAAAGACCCTCATATTTCTTGTGACCTTAAGGGTTCAGCGACGTTTAGCTGTCTCGAATCTCTTGATGTATCCAACAGTGATTTGGAATCTTTTCGTGTGGTCCGTAAGTATAGTGACGTCTTCGATGATGTGCGGGGTTTACCTAGAGGCACGAGGTATTCGTGTGTGCCTAGGGGATAATGCAAAGTCAGTTAGGTGATTAGTGATGGTTTTGAAGCAAGACTGGCGAGGACAGCCAGAGTCGGTTAAGTGCCCAATTATTTGTTTTACTAGTATCATCTCACATAGACTGTCTGAAATCGGAGGAGGTATTCCTTGGGTGCTTGTCTGATATTGGTTTAGGCCTTTGGGGCTTGTGCTTGGGGGATATCGAGTTCGAATACGACGGCTTGCGTGGGAGATGGATAGTTGCGATGAGTTTACATGGATAGTATCTCGATAGATTTTGTTGATGGATTACCAAGATCGAGGGAGGGTAATACGGGGATATGGGTTATAGTAGATAGACTTACTAAGAGCGCCCATTTTATTCCCGTGAAGAGTAAGAGGACTGCTCCATGGTTAGCTTCTGTATACGTCCGAGAGATAGTTCGTTTGCATGGTGTTCCTTCTAGCATAGTAAGCGACCGCGATCCTATCTTCACTAGCGAATTTTGGAGGAGCTTACAAGAAGCGGTAGGGACTCAGTTATGTTTGAGCACTGCATATCATCCTCAGATGGACGACCAACCGAGAGGGTGAATCGTATTCTAGAGGACCTTTTGAGGCTATGTATCCTAGACTTTGGGGGTATATGGGAAGAGCATCTTCCATTGGTGGAGTTCGCATATAATAATAGCTTTCAGTCTAGCATTGGCATGGCACCTTTCGAAGCACTTTATGGAAGACCTTGTCGTTCACCTACACGTTGGTGGGAATCTACGGATAAGATCTTACTTGGGCCCGATATGATTAGAGAGATTTCGGAGAAGATTGATTGTATTCGAAGAAGGATGAAGGCAGCGCAAGATAGGCAGAAATCTTATGCAGATAAGAGGAGTTGCCTGAGAGACTTAGTGGTGTACGCGACGTATTCTATGTATCACATTTGAGGAAGTGCTTACACGAGATCGCGGAGGTAATGGAGCCGAGCTTGCTTTGAGAGGTGGAAATAGAGCGTGATGCGACGATTCGGCGAGCTCCTACATGCATTCTTGGGTCGGAGATCAAGAAGTTGAGAAATCGAGAGGTCAGACTAGTCAAAGTACAATGGGGAGATGATGAGAGTAACGCTACTTGGGAGACAGAAGAGAAGATGTGTTCATTGTACCCTTTTCTTTTCGAGGGTATGTCTTTTAATTTCTCCTTTATCGCTTAGCTTGTGCTTATCTTATCTTTAGTATGTCCTCTCGCTAGTATCTTTGACCTTCAGTTAGGGAAATCCTATGGTTGAAACATGTGTTTGAGACATGTTATGTATGATGGATGCAAAGTGGATGCAAGTGTTCGCTAGTGGTTTCTCGTGGATGCATATACACACACTATTAGGCACCAGATCGGCTCAGTCACTTCATATTGCATATTGCATATATATGGATGTATTTAGTAAAATGGATGTATAATGGTTGTATTATCATATGGTTGCTGCATTTGGGTGGATGGTTGTGCACGCATATAGAATTAATATGTATCATTAGGAATCTTTTGCATACATATTGGACGCATGGCACTATCATGAATTGCACTAAGGAGGTCGACTGAATCAGTAGACCGCCTAATTTTGCATTAGATATGGACATATACACACACTGTGCATATAAACATTAAAGCATTAGAAGTCTTTTAAGGATAATGGATGCTGGTGTTTGATGGTTGAGTAGATGGACGATTAGATGGTAGGATATACATTCTTCTTGATGTGGAGATTTCGGGGACGAAATCCTTTAAGGAGGGGAGAATGTAACACCCCGTAATTTTATAACATTAAAATTCACAAATTAAAGTATACTTAATTTTTAGAAAAGAATTAAGTGAAATGGGTTGCGCAGAGAAATATATATTGATATATATATATATATATAAATTAAAAATTAAATAAATAAATATGCGAAAAAGTTCAAAACAGCGAATTGGGAGGAGGGAATGACCGAACCGGCCCATTTTTGAGGTCGACCCGAGCCTCGCTGGGTCGACTAGGTGTTAATCCAGGGTGTTTGGCTGTCAACCCGTGGGCCGATTCGCTCAAATGCAGATTTTGCATTTGGTTGGTTCTCATGGTTCAGGGTCCTAAATAACTTCCTACACCTATAAATACATCCTAATGCTAACCCTAAACCTAATTAAAATTGAAACTAAAGTCGTTATGCCGTCGCCATGGAACTCAGTGTAGCCGCCGCCAACTAAAGAGGAAGATAGCTAATCAATTCAACCTAATTCAAGCTTAGAGCTTCAACAACGAATCAACTAACGTCGCTACAACAATTCTGCATCAAGTTTGATCAATTGTTCATAATTCTTTAACCACGAAAGGCAAGTTCGATTTCTCTAATCAAGATAATTATTAAATTAAGTAAGATTAGATATAATTGTGGATTATATGGATATGATGTGAATTATTGACCGTATGATATGATTATGTTGTTAAATTGTGATGTTATCATACATGTTGTAAAGTTATGATCTATGTTGTAATTCAATGATTGGCTTATGTATAATCAAATCATCATGTTGTTTAAATGCTAGTTTGGTTATGTTGATTCATATGATAGATCATATATATGTATGCAAGTTTAGATGTTGATTTAGACATAAATCACATGCGAGTTAGTAAAGATTATGACATCTATTTTAGATCAAAAGTTAGGCTATGACATGTATGAGTTACATGCTAAATCTTTACATGCTAGTTTATATGTTTAGAGGTAAATTTACACCATTGTTATGTTGCATAAATCACATATGCAAGTTTATATAAAAATATGAGTTTGGAATATGAATCATGTTATACAAGTTTGTGGTTATTGCCTATGTAAATTTTGTGATGAAATCTTATTCATAACATGCAGGTTCATACCTTTTAGGCCTATGTTTAGATCTATGATTTTATGCAAGTTATGTGGTAAATTCTCATATGCAAGTTAGGCCTATTTTGTATGTTATGTGAATATGTGGTGTTTTTTCCTTTTTCATGTGTTAGACTATTTCTTAGTCTATCATATATTCTATGCGAACGGACGCAGCGGGGGTTATGGGAAAAATATTGATTATGTTAATAAATGTGAATTGGCATGTAATAGCCTTAAAAGGGGCATATATGTAAATTAAGATATTAATTGGCAAATGGATATATGGACATAATTAATGTGAATTATGGTCATAAAGATAATTGGAATTTTATTAACATATTTGATTAGGAATAATTAATCCAAATATGGGATGAAAATATTGATTATGTTAATAAATGTGAATTGGCATGTAAATGAGGCATATAACGAATTTGAGATATTAATTAAGGTGAATTGCCTTAAAAGGCGAAAAATTTAATGAAGGCATTAATTGGAAAATTAATGTGTAGTAATGGACATAGTTTAATTGTGGACATAGATTAATTTGAATTTGAATAGGGATATTAAATATTGGGAATTGGCACAAATGCCTAAAAAGGCATGAAATTAATTTGAGATGTAAATTGGTACAATTTATGTACCATAAATAGTGGACATAATTAAGGTGACATATTTATACATAAAGAAATATGGAAATGATTTGTAATTTGAATAGGGAAAGTAATTCAAATATTGGGGGAAATTAATTACGTATAATTAATTGCCTAAGACACGAGATTGGACTCATTTGTGGTGTAAGACTGCCCGGACCCGCCCGGCAAATCCAGCAGCCTCAAATGGTAGCCCAATGTGAGAGGTCAAAGGCCCAAACTAAATGCGTAACAATTGTATGGACATGAGGTTAGCCTCGTTTGTGGTGTAAGACTGCCCGGACCCGCCCGTCAAATCCAGCAGCCACAAATGTCAGTCTAATGTGAGAGGTCCTACAGGGGTTACGATAGTAATAAATTAAGAAACACTTAACCAAAGTAAATATGTAGTGGGACAAGAGGGGGTTAAGTGGGTGCCTTGGGTGGCATGAGGAATCTAGTGGGTGACATGTGGGTGACATGAGGATGTCATGAGAAATACGATTAGAAAAATGGAGTAATTTGAATATAAACAATTATGACATGTAATTCAAATTATTGGATAAAATAGGTATTGACACCTATGAAGGGAAAGGTTTTTAATAATTGATTAATTAATTAAAAATGGACATGGTAAATGAAATGGACTACTTAACCAAATCTGATCCCTTGGGATTGTAAGAACTTAAGTTTAAGTTGGGGGTTAAGTAAACTGGGTTATACGGAATGAGTGGGTTAAGTAAATCTTGGGTAGGTGGGTAATATTAGTACATATAGGCCCACAAACTTAACCGTAAATTAATATGTCTGAACCAGTGAGAGGGTTAAGTAAATCTTGGGTAAGTGGGTAATATTTGTGTATATAGGCCCACAGACTTAACCAATACAACCTGTTAATTAAACAAAAGGGTGAGACTAGGTTAAATTAGAAAACACTTAACCAAATTTATACATGTAAGTGGACATGGGGTTAAGTGGGATGTATTAGAGGGGACCAAGCCTAGGTGGGAAGCTTGGTAGGGGCCCTTTTCAGTCTAGTAGCCCATTAAGTATCTTTGTGAGCTCGACCCAAGTCGAGGACGGGACACGCCTACTGGGCCTGAATGTTAGAGGACAAAATGGGTTAGCGGTGGCAACGCAAGTCCAACGGGGTCATGTGCGTGCGTGGGCCCGGGCTGGTAGGTAAGACGTTGTTGCATCGTGTAGGTATAAGCCGTGCATCCTTAAGTTGTATTGGGTTGCCACTTTAGGGCAGTGATACACCCCACTGTGGGACCAGCACGGGTATGTACGAGTAAGGGAGCCGATCGAATGGGGCAGGGTAGTGGGTACATCTAGTGGAGATAGGAGCAGACGGCACCTATGTAGTCAGCTAGGGGTACACGAAGCTACCATTATTAATTAATCATTAAAGGGGTACGCCTAGTGGAGATAGGAGCAGGCGGCACCTATGACGTCAGCTAGGAGTACATTGAAATAACATTGAAGGGGTACATCTAGTGGGGATAGTGGGTACATCTAGTAGTACACGAAGCTATCATCATTCTATTTAGTCAAGAGGGATCAAGTTTCTAGAGTGACTAGTATGGGTGCAGTTAGTGTTAGTACAGTACAGTACGGTACAGTACGGTAGAGTATTGTAACACCCCACACCCGCTATGGTCACTCGCTAAGGGAATGCCATAACATCGGTGGAGTATTTTAAGTGAATATAGAACAGAAAAATTACAACAAGACAGATATAAGTAATACTTGAAAATTTTAAAACATCATTTCATTGCAGCGGAAAGTAAAACATGTTTGGTTACATCACAAAACCATAATAAGAGTCAAGTACAAAATATCCATCCTGATAAATAAAAGTACATAATCCCAATACATGAACTGATAGCCATAAAAGAAAGGGTAAGCTGAGCTCTACATCTATGGTCCAAGCTCCAAAAGAGAATAAAGCAGCCTGATCTAAGCCCACTCGTACTGGGCCCACTCTGATAACCTGAGGGTTGGGAAAAAAAGATAAAAACAACGGGGTCAGACATAAGTCTGAGTGAGTCCTATAACCCTAACAATACAATCATTAAAGTAATTAGGGTATGATATAAACAAGGTACGGTACCTCTGGGGATATTGACTACACTAAATAGCCAACTAAACACAGGATGTACTAAGATAACCGAAAAGACGCATTTATCCTCCCAAAGGTAATTACTGGATTACACCCCCCCCCCCAGATCTACCTACCCAAGGGTAATTCCTACACTGTACCACGCCAGTCATTCCTAACTTAAAGGTTGATCCCACTCCTGGACTTATAAAATTAACTTAATAGTTTTCGCGTACCCCTAGGTGACTAAGTAGACGCCACGGGGCCCTACAATCCACTAGGTGTACACACTACACCCCATTCGATCGGCTCCCTAACGTAGATACCCGTGCTGGCCCCACCGTGGGGTGTACCATTCCCCAACGTGGCAACCTGATAAAACTAACGGTGCACGGCTTATATCTACACGATGCAACAACGTCTTATTTACCAGCCCGGGTCCACACACGCATATGAAACCCGTTGGTCATGCGTTGCCACCGCTAACCCATTTTGGCCTCTTATAGTCAAGCCCAATATGCGTGTCCCGTCACTCGACTAGAGTCGAGCCCACTAAGATACGTTTGGGATATTGGTTGAAATGGGCCCCCACAAGCTACCACCTAAGCTTGTTATTTTATCTAGTGTATCCCACTTAACCCTTGTTATAATCATGCCCACCTACATGTTAAGGTTTGGTTAAGTCATCTAATCCTATTTCAATTGCCACTTAAGGCCCCCCACAAGCTACTACTTAAGCTTGTCATTTAATTGTATTTCAATTGCCACTTAAGGCACCCACTAGATTTCCGCATGCCACCCAAGGCACTTACTTGATTCCCACATGCCACCCAAGGCACTTACTTAACCCTTTAATCATGTTTAATTATATGTTCCACTTTGGTTAAGTATTCTAATCGTATTTTCTATTGCCACCCAAGGCAACCCACTAGTTTCCTCATGCCACCCAAGGCACCCACTTAACCCCTCATGTCCCTCTACATGCTAATATGGTTAAGTGTTTCTTAATTAATTAATTAAGATCATGACCTCATAAAGACCTCTCACATTAGACCGTCTTTTATGACTGCTGGATATGCCGGTTGGGTCCGGGCAGCCTTACGTCATAAAAAGGGTCTAACCTCGTGTCTTTACTTTAATCACGTATTTAATTTGTGCCTAAGACCTCTCACATTGGGCTAACATTTGTAGCAACTGGTTAAGCCGGTTGGGTCCGGGCAGTTTTACGCTACAACTGAGTCCAACCTCGTGTCTTAGTCGATTAATTACACCTAATTAATCACCCTCATAATTTATATTAATTATCATGTTTATTTTAGGAATATGGGTACACCTAACTTAATAGGCAAATTCCCAACTCCAAAATGTGGGTACACCTAACTTAATAGGCAAATTCCCAACACATAGTATGGGTACACCTAACTTAATAGGCAAATTCCCATACTATGTTCATTTATTTTATGTTATGCATAATTATATTAATTTCACACAATCTTATTAACATATGCATTTAATTAACCCCATCGTTCCCACATAATTTCGTTCTCATGACATAACACATATAAAAGGTGTCAACTTGCATATGTATGAACATGTTTCAAAGGGGCCATCTTGCATATTAACAAACACATGACTTGCATATGAACTTGCATAACATGTCACATAACTTGCATGTAATCTTGTATAACATGTCACATAACTTGCATATAATCTTGTATAACATGTCACATAACTTGCATATAATCTTGTATAACATGTCACATAACTTGCATATTAACTTGCATAACATGTTACATAAACTTACATATTAACAAATACATGACTTGCATATAATATGTCACATAACTTGCATATGAACTTGCATAACATATTACATGACTTGCATATGAACTCATAAACTTGCATATGATCTCATAAACTTGCATATGAACTTATAAACTTGCATATGATCTCATAAACTTGCATATGAACTTATAAACTTGCATATGATCTCATAAACTTGCATCATAACTTGCATATGAACTTGCATCATAACTTGCATATGAACTTATAAACTTGCATCATAACTTACATATGAACTTGCATCATAACTTGCATATGAATATGTATCATAACTTGCATAAAACCAAACACTTAGCATGCATAAAACCAAATACTTAGCATGCATACAATCAAATACTTAGCATGCATAAAATCAAATACTTAGCATGCATAACACCAAATACATAACTTGCATAACATCAAATACTTAGCATGCATAAAACCAAACACTTAGCATGCATAAAATCAAATACTTAGCATGCATAAAATCAAATACTTAGCATGCATAAAACCAAACACTTAGCATGCATAAAACCACATGCATAACTTGCATATCATGTTACATATAACTTGCATATACTCTCACATATAGTTTGCATAACATGTTACATATGCATAAATGTTCAACATAGTGTTTTGCATCATAAAACATGGCATTAAACTTGCATATAGCATAAAACTTGCAAATCACATATCATACAAACTCGCATAAACACATTTATCCACAAACATAGCCATGTCTTATCACATCCTACCATAATCAATTTAACAATTGATTATTAAAGCTATAGGAACTCACCAAAACCAAGATTAGCAAACTTATGTAGTAGAACTAGTTGCTATACAAGAGGAAGATGATGATTAGAGGTTGATTAGCTTGCAACTTTCTTCATAAACTAGTGGAGGTTCCTCTCAAGTTTGATTTTGACGGCATGGTGGCATCATTTCTATTTTTAGTATGAATTAGGGTAGTATTAGGGTGTATTTATAGATTAGGTGAGTGTTTTAGGCCATTAGATTAACCCTAAATTAGATTAGGACCCTTAGATCTCGGAAATCTCTAGAACACAGCCCAAGACTAACCCAAAAACCAGATCTGGTGCACCCAGATCAACAGGGCCGACACCCTGTGTCGACACCCCTGTCGACAGGGCTGTCGACACCCCTGTTGACATGCCTGTCGACACGGGGCCAGGCGGGAGCCTTCCCGCCCTTTCCGCTTTTGGCTCCAAACTTGTTTTAGAACTGAATTTTAAATCTGTTTTTAACTTTGAATTTTCTGAAAACTTCTTTGGGCCATAACTGGGTCATACGGACTCCAATTTACAAAATTTCGGACTCTATTTCACGTATTTTTCCGAGACGAACGCAATGGCATAGCCCGTTTCCCCTGATTCAAATTATTAAATTTAATTCTGCCCTGATTTCTATTATAACAAGGTATTCAACATACGGGGTGTTACATTCTCCCCTCCTTAAAGGATTTCGTCCCCGAAATCTCTAAGCTAAGGAGAATGCATATCCTACCATCCAAACAACCATCTACTCAATCCATCAAACACGGGCATCCATTGTCCTTAAAACAGTTTCTAATGATGTATGAGCATATGCAAAAAAAAAGTGTGTGTATATGTTCCCTATCTAATGTATGAACATATGCAAACCATGATAGTGCCATGCATCCATTATGTATGCGAGAGAACCCTATCGACACATACAATATCTACATGAGTGCACAATCATTCACCAAAATGCATCATCCATATGATAACACAATCATTATACATCCATAAATATAGCTTCCTACACACAATTTTATGCAATATGCAATATGAAGTGATTGAGTCGATCTAGTGCCTAATGTGTGTATACATGCATCCACGAGCAATCACTGGCAACCACTTGCATCCACATGCATCCATCAAACATAACATGTCTCAAACACATGTTTCAACCATAGATTTACCCTATCTAAAGGTCATAGGTACTAGCGAGAGTATATACTAAAGATAAGATAAGTACTAGATAAGCGATAAAGGAGAAGTTAAAAGACATATTCTCAAAAAGAAATGGGTACAAAGAACGCATCTTCGCTTCCGTCTCCCAAGTAGCATTGCCCTCGTCTTCTCCCCATTGCACTTTAACTAGCTGAACTTCTCTGTTCCTCAACTTCCTAGTTTCTGACCCAAGGATGCGAGTAGGAGCTCGTCGAATCGTCGCATCACGCTCTACCTCTACATCTCTAAGCAAGCTCGGCTCTACGACCTCTGCGGTCTCATGTAAGCACTTCCTCAAATGTGATATATGGAATACATCATGAACACCACTAAGTCTGTCGGGCAACTCCACCCTATATGCCATCCGTCCAATCCTTTCCTTAATAGGAAACGGCCCAACATACCTCGGCGCTAACTTCCCAACGGACCCAAAGCGAACAACATTTCTCAACGGAGATACTTTGACAAAAACCATGTCCCCAACCTCAAACTCAAGATCCGTCCTTCTCTGATCCGCAAAAGATTTCTGTCTATCTTGCGCTGCCTTCATCCTTCTTCGAATCAAATCAATCTTCTCTGAAGTCTCTCTAACCATATCTGGCCCAAGCAAGATCTTATCCGTAGATTCCCACCAACATGTAGGAGATCGATAAGGCCTTCCATAAAGAGCTTCAAAAGGAGCCATGCCAATACTAGACTGAAAGCTGTTATTGTATGCGAACTCCACCAAAGGAAGATGTTCTTCCCATGTACCTCCAAAATCCAAGATACAAAGCCTCAAGAGATCTTCTAAGATGCGGTTCACCCTCTCGGTCTGACCGTCCGTCTGAGGATGATATACGGTGCTCAAACACAACTGAGTCCCTACCGCCTCTTGCAAACTTCTCCAAAACTCACTAGTGAAGATAGGATCTCGATCACTCACAATGCTGGATGGTACGCCATGCAATCTAACAATCTCTCTAACATAGACTGAAGCAAGCCATGGAGCGGTCCTCTTACTCTTCACGGGTATAAAATGGGCACTCTTGGTAAGTCTGTCTACCACAACCCAAATTCCCGTATTGCCCTTCCTCGATCTCGGTAATCCATTGAGACACTATCCCACTTCCATAGCAGAACTTCCAAATGGGTGAAGCAACCCATCGGGTTTCTTCTGCTCTGCTTTCATTTGCTAGCACACCAAGCATCTAGCGACATACTCGGCCACATCTTTCTCCATACCGGCCCGGAAGAAAACTCTCTTCATGTCTTGGTACATCTTGTCCCTACCAGGATGAATGGTCATCTTCGACCGATGTGCATCATCAAGTATAGCCTTCCTCAGACCCTCGTCTTGCGGTACACAAAGTCTACCGTCTCTATGCAACCACCCCTTACCATCTAGGGTGTACCTACTCAAATGGCCGGACGACTCCCCCCTTATGAGCTTCTCTACTAACTCAACCAACTGTGGGTCGTCTCGCTGTGCCTCGCCAATCCGCCCCAAAAGAGTAGGCCTAACCTCCAAGGAGGCTAGCAAACCGGGTACAAAGTCAACGGAAGGTCTAAAGTCAATCATAGAATTAAACTCCAAGCTTCGTCATCCCACGAACAATGGACTCAAAGACAGCCTTTTTCTACTTAAGGCGTCTGCCACCACGTTACCCTTGCTAGGGGTATACGCTATCTCAAACTCATAGGATGCTAAGAATTCCATCCACCTTTGTTGTCTTAAGACAATGCGCTCAAAGAGTCTCCAACACTTCCCTAAGATGTAGGGCATGCTTTTCTCCATTTCTAGAGAAAATCAGGATATTCTCCCATGCAAAATCGTCACAACTATCCATCTCTCACGCAGGCCACCCTAGTCGAGCTCGACATCCCCCAAATGCAAGCCCCAAAGGCCTAAACCAATATCAGACAAACACCCAAGGGATATCTCCTTCGAATTCAGACGACCTACGTGAGATGATACTAGTAAAAATGGCTAAATAATTAAGCCCTTGTCCAATTCTGGATGTCCTTGCCAGTCTCACTCCAAAACCACCGTTTATCTCATAACGGGCTTTGCTCAACCTATTGAGCACATACGAAAACTTATTTCGCTCCTAGAAAAGACCAAGATGTCATCCACCAAGATCATCATGAACTTATTTAGGTACTCCTTGAACACCCTTCTCATCAAATCAACAAAGTATGCGGAGGCGTTTGTCTAACCAAATGGCAACACCAGCTACTCATAAAACCTTCCGGAGTCTAAAGGCAATCCTCTCTATACTATCCTCAGCCACTCTCAACTGACGAAACCCCGTGGCTGAGTCCAACTTGTGAAAATACTGAGGCGCCAACCAACTGATCAAAGAGATCATCCATCCTCGGCAGTGGGTGTCTATTCTTCTTTATGAGTTTGTTTAGTTCTCTTTAGCCTACACAAAGTCTGAGGGACCCATCCGCCTTCATAGCAAAAACTACTGGAGCACCCCACTCCGATATACTTCGTCTTGTGAACCCCTTCTCAAGCAACTCCCCTACTTGCTTATGGAGTTCCCTCCTCTAACGAGGAGCCATGTGGCGTACTGGTAAAGATACAGGTTTAGCATTATCCACCAGATATATTCGGAAGTCAATCTCCCGCTTCGGAGGTAAGCCCTTCACCTCCTCAAACACATCCGAGTATTCCCGGACCATTCTAACAGATTGCAAACTCTCGACCGAAGCGTCAAGCGATTCAAGATAACTTAGCATAACAGAATCCATGGGATTACAAGAGATCTCGAGAGTGTTACCCAAGCGGGTAATGAGCCTAACAACTCTCCTTTCGCAATCAAGAACAGCACCATTACTGGATAACCAGTCCATGCCCAAAATCAACCCATAGCCCGTGAAGCCCGACACAAAAGCATCACATCTAAACTCAATGCTAAGTATAGAAATCTTCAAACCCAAACATATCATGGACAAATAAGTGGAGCCCCCAATTGGGTTTGAAACAACCAAGGGATCATCTACCAGACTGGTGTCTAAGTGCAGTGACTCAACTAATGATGATGAGATAAACGAATGCGATGCGCCAGAATCAAACAAAGTTCGAACCGTATAATAAAGAAATCCTAATTCCAACCTAGACGGTCCTATCCCCATCTGGTACACTAGTCGCGAGGGAATACAACTACCCTCCAGGAGATTCCATACCTTGCCCATGCCTCTTTGGACAATCCTAATAAGGTGTCCTATTCCTCTCAAAAGGATAACTACTCGCCTTCTTCTTCCCATTCTCCACACGTAACCTCCCACCAATGAGGTTTCATACTTCATTAACCAAACAACTATTTGAGCCTTCCTCCCTTCATCTATCCAATAGATACCTACCAGTCCTCCTCCTTCTTGAACCAACTTCTAATCTGACTAACGTCTGAGTCCCTTAAAGTGGTTTTCCGTTCTTATCTATCTTAGAAAGGTCATCTATACGCGGAGGGGAAACTCAAAACGAGAGAGGAAGAGATTCAAAACGGAGAATTCGAAAGATATAGATATGGCTATTGGGGATTATGCTTTTCTTTCAAAAACTTTTCTCTTAAAAGACATGTTTTTGAAAATACTCCTTTCAAAAATATTCTTAGAAAATAGTTTTTCTAAAAATTTTATCTGTTCTGGTAACCTTAAGCTCTGATACCACGTGTAACACCCCACACCCGCTATGGTCACTCGCTAAGGGAATGCCATAACATCGGTGGAGTATTTTAAGTGAATATAGAACAGAAAAATTACAACAAGACAGATATAAGTAATACTTGAAAATTTTAAAACATCATTTCATTGCAGTGGAAAGTAAAACATGTTTGGTTACATCACAAAACCATAATAAGAGTCAAGTACAAAATATCCATCCTGGTAAATAAAAGTACATAATCCCAATACATGAACTGATAGCCATAAAAGAAAGGGTAAGCTGAGCTCTACATCTATGGTCCAAGCTCCAAAAGAGAATAAAGCAGCCTGATCTAAGCCCACTCGTACTGGGCCCACTCTGATAACCTGAGGGTTGGGAAAAAAAGATAAAAACAACGGGGTCAGACATAAGTCTGAGTGAGTCCTATAACCCTAACAATACAATCATTAAAGTAATTAGGGTATGATATAAACAAGGTACGGTACCTCTGGGGATATTGACTACACTAAATAGCCAACTAAACACAGGATGTACTAAGATAACCGAAAAGACGCATTTATCCTCCCAAAGGTAATTACTGGATTACACGCCCCCCCCCCCCCCCCAGATCTACCTACCCAAGGGTAATTCCTACACTGCACCACGCCAGTCATTCCTAACTTAAAGGTTGATCCCACTCCTGGACTTATAAAATTAACTTAATAGTTTTCGCGTACCCCTAGGTGACTAAGTAGACGCCACGGGGCCCTACAATCCACTAGGTGTACACACTACACCCCATTCGATCGGCTCCCTAACGTAGATACCCGTGCTGGCCCCACCGTGGGGTGTACCATTCCCCAACGTGGCAACTGATAAAACTAACGGTGCACGGCTTATATCTACACGATGCAACAACGTCTTATTTACCAGCCCGGGTCCACACACGCATATGAAACCCGTTGGTCATGCGTTGCCACCGCTAACCCATTTTGGCCTCTTATAGTCAAGCCCAATATGTGTGTCCCGTCACTCGACTAGAGTCGAGCCCACTAAGATACGTTTGGGATATTGGTTGAAATGGGCCCCCACAAGCTACCACCTAAGCTTGTTATTTTATCTAGTGTATCCCACTTAACCCTTGTTATAATCATGCCCACCTACATGTTAAGGTTTGGTTAAGTCATCTAATCCTATTTCAATTGCCACTTAAGGCCCCCCACAAGCTACTACTTAAGCTTGTCATTTAATTGTATTTCAATTGCCACTTAAGGCACCCACTAGATTTCCGCATGCCACCCAAGGCACTTACTTGATTCCCACATGCCACCCAAGGCACTTACTTAACCCTTTAATCATGTTTAATTATATGTTCCACTTTGGTTAAGTATTCTAATCGTATTTTCTATTGCCACCCAAGGCAACCCACTAGTTTCCTCATGCCACCCAAGGCACCCACTTAACCCCTCATGTCCCTCTACATGCTAATATGGTTAAGTGTTTCTTAATTAATTAATTAAGATCATGACCTCATAAAGACCTCTCACATTAGACCGTCTTTTATGACTGCTGGATATGCCGGTTGGGTCCGGGCAGCCTTACGTCATAAAAAGGGTCTAACCTCGTGTCTTTACTTTAATCACGTATTTAATTTGTGCCTAAGACCTCTCACATTGGGCTAACATTTGTAGCAACTGGTTAAGCCGGTTGGGTCCGGGCAGTTTTACGCTACAACTGAGTCCAACCTCGTGTCTTAGTCGATTAATTACACCTAATTAATCACCCTCATAATTTATATTAATTATCATGTTTATTTTAGGAATATGGGTACACCTAACTTAATAGGCAAATTCCCAACTCCAAAATGTGGGTACACCTAACTTAATAGGCAAATTCCCAACACATAGTATGGGTACACCTAACTTAATAGGCAAATTCCCATACTATGTTCATTTATTTTATGTTATGCATAATTATATTAATTTCACACAATCTTATTAACATATGCATTTAATTAACCCCATCGTTCCCACGTAATTTCGTTCTCATGACATAACACATATAAAAGGTGTCAACTTGCATATGTATGAACATGTTTCATAGGGGCCATCTTGCATATTAACAAACACATGACTTGCATATGAACTTGCATAACATGTCACATAACTTGCATGTAATCTTGTATAACATGTCACATAACTTGCATATAATCTTGTATAACATGTCACATAACTTGCATATAATCTTGTGTAACATGTCACATAACTTGCATATTAACTTGCATAACATGTTACATAAACTTACATATTAACAAATACATGACTTGCATATAATATGTCACATAACTTGCATATGAACTTGCATAACATATTACATGACTTGCATATGAACTCATAAACTTGCATATGATCTCATAAACTTGCATATGAACTTATAAACTTGCATATGATCTCATAAACTTGCATATGAACTTATAAACTTGCATATGATCTCATAAACTTGCATCATAACTTGCATATGAACTTGCATCATAACTTGCATATGAACTTATAAACTTGCATCATAACTTACATATGAACTTGCATCATAACTTGCATATGAATATGTATCATAACTTGCATAAAACCAAACACTTAGCATGCATAAAACCAAATACTTAGCATGCATACAATCAAATTCTTAGCATGCATAAAATCAAATACTTAGCATGCATAACACCAAATACATAACTTGCATAACATCAAATACTTAGCATGCATAAAACCAAACACTTAGCATGCATAAAATCAAATATTTAGCATGCATAAAATCAAATACTTAGCATGCATAAAACCAAACACTTAGCATGCATAAAACCACATGCATAACTTGCATATCATGTTACATATAACTTGCATATACTCTCACATATAGTTTGCATAACATGTTACATATGCATAAATGTTCAACATAGTGTTTTGCATCATAAAACATGGCATTAAACTTGCATATAGCATAAAACTTGCAAATCACATATCATACAAACTCGCATAAACACATTTATCCACAAACATAGCCATGTCTTATCACATCCTACCATAATCAATTTAACAATTGATTATTAAAGCTATAGGAACTCACCAAAACCAAGATTAGCAAACTTATGTAGTAGAACTAGTTGCTATACAAGAGGAAGATGATGATTAGAGGTTGATTAGCTTGCAACTTTCTTCATAAACTAGTGGAGGTTCCTCTCAAGTTTGATTTTGACGGCATGGTGGCATCATTTCTATTTTTAGTATGAATTAGGGTAGTATTAGGGTGTATTTATAGATTAGGTGAGTGTTTTAGGCCATTAGATTAACCCTAAATTAGATTAGGACCCTTAGATCTCGGAAATCTCTAGAACACAGCCCAAGACTAACCCAAAAACCAGATCTGGTGCACCCAGATCAACAGGGCCGACACCCTGTGTCGACACCCCTGTCGATAGGGCTGTCGACACCCCTGTCGACATGCCTGTCGACACGGGGCCAGGCGGGAGCCTTCCCGCCCTTTCCGCTTTTGGCTCCAAACTTGTTTTAGAACTGAATTTTAAATCTGTTTTTAACTTTGAATTTTCTGAAAACTTCTTTGGGCCATAACTGGGTCATACGGACTCCAATTTACAAAATTTCGGACTTTATTTCGCGTATTTTTCCGAGACGAACGCAATGGCATAGCCCGTTTCCCCTGATTAAAATTATTAAATTTAATTCTGCCCTGATTTCTATTATAACAAGGTATTCAACATACGGGGTGTTACAAGTATAGTAATTACCCTATATTGATTAGGAAGCGCTTTTAACGTTATCTTTGCTCATCCTATTATTTTTGGTTGCTTGGTCTTGCCATTAATTCACAGTCATTTCCTTATTTACCAAGCTTATGTCTTATCCTAGTCACTTTGATAATTATATTGTTGGAGTTATCGGACTTGCCAGACTTTATTTCTGACCCCCTTTGTTTCCACCTCTTTTCTTCCTTCCCCCCCCTCCCCCCAGGTTCTTAGGGTGGGAAGCTTGATTTGGATCTCTTTGGGAGCACTTGGATTTGGATTGCTGAAGTAAAGCTCAACCTATCTCTTTTATGGCTATTTATGGGATTATGCTTTTTATATTATGTACTCTGATTTTGTCAAGATGGATATTATGTACTTGACTTTAGTCTTTGGGTTTTGGTGATGTAACCAAACATATTTACCTTCCGTTGCAATAAATAAAGTTTTAAATTTTCAAGTACTATTTCATATCTGTCTTGTTGTGATTTTCTGTTCTATATTCACTTAAAACGCTCCATAGAAGTTAATGCATTCCCTTTTGTGAGTGACATTAATGGACATGGGGTGTTACACGTGGTATCAGAGCTGAAGGTTACCAGAACAGATAAGATATTTTGAGAAACTATTTTTCAAAAGCATTTTTATAAAGAATACTTTCAAAAATATGTTTGTAGAAGAGTATTTTTGAAAGAAAGGTTTGTTTTAAAAAACATAATCCCCAAGAGCCATATATCCTTCCTTCGACTCTCCGTTTTGAATCTTTTCCTCTTTCTCTTTTTTGGATTTCCCCTCCGCGTATAGATGCTTTTTCTAAGATAAATAGGGACTTCGATACGAAGAACGAAAAACCACTTCAAGGGACTTAGACGTTTGACGGGCTAGAAGTTAGTTCAAGGAAGTGGAGGGCTTAATGATACCTTTAAGGTAGACGATGGGAGGAAGGTTCAAATAGCTGTTGGTTAATGAAGGACGAAACCTCATCTTGGTGGAAGGTCACGAATGGGGAATGTGAACAAGAAGGCTAGTAGTTATCCTTTTGGAGAAATAGGACACCTTATTAGGATTGTCCAAAGAGGCAAGGGCAAAGTACAGGATCTTCTAGAGGCTAGTTATATTCCCTCACGACTGGTATACCTGATAGGGGTAGGACCGCCCAGGTAGAAATTTGGTTTCCTTTATCATCCTATTCGAACTTTGTTTGATTCTGGCGCTTCATACTCGTTAGTATCTGCTTCGTTAGTTGAAAACACTGCACCTAAATACTAGTCTAGTTAAGGATCCCATCCTAGTCTCAAATATTTTTGGTGGTTCGGCTCATCCTTCAATGGTTTGTCGGGATTTGAGAGTGTCTATCTTGGACGTTGGATTTGAATGCAACGCCTTCGTCCTTGGTTTCACGGGCTATAGTTTGATTCTAGGGGTGGATTGACTACCCAGGCGGGGTGCCATCCTAGATAGTGAAAGGAGGGTAGTTAGACGATTGATTCATTATGGAAAGACCCTCATATTTCTTGTGACCTTAGGGGTTCAGTGACGTTTAGCTGTCTCGAATCTCTTGACGTATCCAACGGTGATTTGGAATCTTTTCATGTGGTCCGTGAGTATAGTGACGTCTTCGATGAAGTGCGGGGTTTACCTAGAGGCACGAGGTATTCGTCTGTGCCAAGGAATAATGCAAAGTCAGTTAGGTGATTAGCGATGGTTTTGAAGCAAGACTGGCGAGGACAGCCAGAGTCGGTTAAGTGCCCAATTATTTGTTTTGCTAGTATCATCTCACGTAGACTGTCTGAAATCGGAGGAGGTATTCCTTGGGTGCTTGTCTGATATTGGTTTAGGCCTTTGGGGCTTGTGCTTAGGGGATATCGAGTTCGAATAGGACGGCTTGCGTGGGAGAAGGATAGTTGCGATGAGTTCACATGGATAGTATCTCGATAGATTTTGTTGATGGATTACCAAGATCGAGGGAGGGTAATACGAGGATTTGGGTTATAGTAGATAGACTTACTAAGAGTGCCCATTTTATTCCCGTGAAGAGTAAGAGGACTGCTCCATGGTTAGCTTTTGTATACGTCCGAGAGATAGTTCGTTTGCATGGTGTTCCTTCTAGCATAGTAAGCGACCGCGATCCTATCTTCACTAGCGAATTTTGGAGGAGCTTACAAGAAGCGGTAGGGACTCAGTTATGTTTGAGCACCGCATATCATCCTCAGACGGACGACCAAACCGAGAGGGTGAATCGTATTCTAGAGGACCTTTTGAGGTTATGTATCCTAGACTTTGGGGGTACATGGGAAGAGCATCTTCCGTTGGTGGAGTTCGCATATAATAATAGCTTTCAGACTAGCATTGGCATGGCACCTTTCGAAGCTCTTTATGGACGACCTTGTCGTTCACCTACATGTTGGTGGGAATCTACGGATAAGATCTTACTTGGGCCCGATATGATTAGAGAGATTTCGGAGAAGATTGATTTGATTCAAAGAAGGATGAAAGCAGCGCAAGATAGGCAGAAATCTTATGCGGATAAGAGGAGTTGCCTGAGAGACTTAGTGGTGTACACGACGTATTCCATGTATCACATTTGAGGAAGTGCTTACACGAGACCGCGGAGGTAGTGGAGCCGAGCTTGCTTAGAGAGGTGGAAATAGAGCGTGATGCGACGATTCGGCGAGCTCCTACATGCATTCTTGGGTCGAAGATCAAGAAGTTGAGAAATCGAGAGGTCAGACTAGTCAAAGTACAATGGGGAGACGATGAGAGTAACGCTACATGGGAGACAGAAGAGAAGATGCGTTCATTATACCCTTTTCTTTTCGAGGGTATGTCTTTTAATTTCTCCTTTATCGCTTAGCTTGTGCTTATCTTATCTTTAGTATGTCCTCTCGCTAGTATCTTTGACCTTCAGTTAGGGAAATCCTATGGTTGAAACATGTGTTTGAGACATGTTATGTATGATGGATGCAAAGTGGATGCAAGTGTTCGCTAGTGGTTGCTCGTGGATGCATATACACACACTATTAGGCACCAGATCGGCTCAGTCACTTCATATTGCATATTGCATATATATGGATGTATTTAGTAAAATGGATGTATAATGGTTGTATTATCATATGGTTGCGGCATTCAGGTGGATGGTTGTGCACGCATATAGAATTAATATGTATCATTAGGAATCTTTTGCATACATATTGGACGCATGGCACTATCATGAATTGCACTAAGGAGGTCGACTGAATCATTAGACCGCCTAATTTTGCATTAGATATGGACATATACACACACTGTGCATATAAACATTAAAGCATTAGAAGTCTTTTAAGGATAATGGATGCTGGTGTTTGATGGTTGAGTAGATGGACGATTAGATGGTAGGATATACATTCTTCTTGACTTGGAGATTTCGGGGATGAAATCCTTTAAGGAGGGGAGAATGTAACACCCCGTAATTTTATAACATTAAAATTCACAAATTAAAGTATACTTAATTTTTAGAAAAGAATTAAGTGAAATGGGTTGCGCAGAGAAATATATATTGATATATATAAATATATATATATATATAAATTAAATAAATAAATATGCGAAAAAGTTCAAAACGGCGAATTGGGAGAGGGGAATGACAGAACCGGCCCATTTTTGAGGTCGACCCGAGCCTCGCTGGGTCGACTAGGGGTTAATCCAGAGTGTTTGGCTGTCAACCCGTGGGCCGATTCACTCAAATGTAGATTTTGCATTTGGTTGGTTCTCATGGTTCAGGGTTAATCTAATGGTCCTAAATAACTTCCTACACATATAAATACATCCTAATGCTAACCCTAAACCTAATTAAAATTGAAACTAAAGCCGTTATGCCGTCGCCATGGAACTCAGTGTAGCCGCCGCCAACTAAAGAGGAAGATAGCTAATCAATTCAACCTAATTCAAGCTTAGAGCTTCAACAACGAATCAACTAACGTCGCTACAACAATTCTGCATCAAGTTTGATCAATTGTTCATAATTCTTTAACCACGAAAGGCAAGTTCGATTTCTCTAATCAAAATAATTATTAAATTAAGTAAGATTAGATATAACTGTGTATTATATGGATATGATGTGAATTATTGACCGTATGATATGATTATGTTGTTAAATTGTGATGTTATCATACATGTTGTAAAGTTATGATCTATGTTGTAATTCAATGATTGGCTTATGTATAATCAAATCATCATGTTGTTTAAATGCTAGTTTGGTTATGTTGATTCATATGATAGATCATATGTATGTATGCAAGTTTAGGTGTTGATTTAGACATAAATCACATGCAAGTTAGTAAAGATTATGACATCTATTTTAGATCAAAAGTTAGGCTATGACATGTATGAGTTACATGCTAAATCTTTACATGCTAGTTTATATGTTTAGAGGTAAATTTACACCATTGTTATGTTGCATAAATCACATATGCAAGTTTATATAAAAATATGAGTTTGGAATATGAATCATGTTATGCAAGTTTGTGGTTATTGCCTATGTAAATTTTGTGATGAAATCTTATTCATAACATGCAGGTTCATACCTTTTAGGCCTATGCTTAGATCTATGATTTTATGCAAGTTATGTGGTAAATTCTCATATGCAAGTTAGGCCTATTTTGTATGTTTTGTGAATATGTGGTGTTTTTTCCTTTTTCATGTGTTAGACTATTTCTTAGTCTATCATATATTCTATGCGAACGGACGCCGCGGGGGGTATGGGAAAAATATTGATTATGTTAATAAATGTGAATTGGCATGTAATAGCCTTAAAAGAGGCATATATGTAAATTGAGATATTAATTGGCAAAGTGATATATGGACATAATTAATGTGAATTATGGTCATAAAGATAATTGGAATTTTATTAACATATTTGATTAGGAATAATTAATCCAAATATGGGATGAAAATATTGATTATGTTAATAATTGTGAATTGGCATGTAAATGAGGCATATAACGAATTTGAGATATTAATTAAGGCGAATTGCCTTAAAAGGCGAAAAATTTAATGAAGGCATTAATTGGAAAATTAATATGTAGTAATGGACATAGTTTAATTATGGACATAGATTAATTTGAATTTGAATAGGGATATTAAATATTGGGAATTGGCAAAAATTCCTAAAAAGGCATGAAATTAATTTGAGATGTAAATTGGTACAATTTATGTACCATAAATAGTGGACATAATTAAGGTGACATATTTATACATAAAGAAATATGGAAATGATTTGTAATTTGAATAGGGAAAGTAATTCAAATATTGGGGGAAATTAATTATGTATAATTAATTGCCTAAGACACGAGGTTGGACTCATTTGTGGTGTAAGACTGCCCGGACCCGCCCGGCAAATCCAGCAGCCACAAATGGTAGCCCAATGTGAGATGTCAAAGGCCCAAACTAAATGCGTAACAATTGTATGGACACGAGGTTAGGCTCGTTTGTGGTGTAAGACTGCCCGGACCCGCCCGGCAAATCCAACAGCCATAAATGTCAGTCTAATGTGAGAGGTCCTACAGGGGTTACGATAGTAATAAATTAAGAAACACTTAACCAAAGTAAATATGTAGTGGGACATGAGGGGGTTAAGTGGGTGCCTTGGGTGGCACGAGGAATCTAGTGGGTGACATGTGGGTGACATGAGGATGTCATGTGAAATACGATTAGAAAAATGGAGTAATTTGAATATAAACAATTATGACATGTAATTCAAATTATTGGATAAAATAGGTATTGACACCTATGAAGGGAAAGGTTTTAATTAATTGATTAATTAATTAAAAATGGACATGGTAAATGAAATGGACTACTTAACCAAATCTGATCCCCAGGGATTGTAAGAACTTAAGTTTAAGTTGGGGGTTAAGTAAACTGGGTTATACGGAATGAGTGGGTTAAGTAAATCTTGGGTAGGTGGGTAATATTAGTACATATAGGCCCACAAACTTAACCGTAAATTAATATGTCTGAACCAGTGAGAGGGTTAAGTAAATCTTGGGTAGGTGGGTAATATTTGTGTATATAGGCCCACAGACTTAACCAATACAACCTGTTAATTAAACAAAAGGGTGAGACTAGGTTAAATTAGAAAACACTTAACCAAATTTATACACGTAAGCGAAAATGGGGTTAAGTGGGATGTATTAGAGGGGACCAAGCCTAGGTGGGAAGCTTGGTGGGGGCCTTTTCAGTCTAGTAGCCCATTAAGTATCTTTGTGAGCTCGAGCCAAGTCGAGGACGGGACACGCCTACTGGGCCTGATTGTTAGAGGACAAAATGGGTTAGCGGTGGCAACGCAAGTCCAACGGGGTCATGTGCGTGCGTGGGCCCGGGCTGGTAGGTACGACGTTGTTGCATCGTGTAGGTATAAGCCGTGCATCCTTAAGTTGTATTGGGTTGCCACTTTAGGGGAGTGATACACCCCACTGTGGGACCAGCACGAGTATCTACGAGTTAGGGAGCCGATCGAATGGGGCAGGGTAGTGGGTACATCTAGTGGAGATAGGAGCAGACGGCACCTATGTAGTCAGCTAGGGGTACACGAAGCTACCATTATTAATTAATTATTAAAGGGGTACACCTAGTGGAGATAGGAGCAGGCGGCACCTATGACGTCAGCTAGGAGTACATGGAATTACCATTGAAGGGGTACATCTAGTGGGGATAGTGGGTACTTCTAGTAGTACACGAAGCTATCATCATTCTATTTAGTCAAGAGGGATCAAGTTTCTAGAGTGACTAGTATGGGTGCAGTTAGTGTTAGTACAGTACAGTACGGTAGAGTATAGTAATTACCCTATATTGATTAGGAAGCGCCTTTAACGTTATCTTTGCTCATCCTATTATTTTTGGTTGCTTGGTCTTGCCATTAATTCACAGTCATTTCCTTATTTACCAAGCTTATGTCTTATCCTAGTTACTTTGATAATTATATTGTTGGAGTTATCGGACTTGCCAGACTTTATGTCTGACCCCCTTTGTTTCCACCTCTTTTCTTCCTCCCCCCCCCCCTCCCCAGGTTCTTAGAGTGGGAAGCTTGATTTGGATCTCTTTGGGAGCACTTGGATTTGGATTGCTGAAGTAAAGCTCAACCTATCACTTTTATGGCTATTTATGGGATTATTCTTTTTATATTATGTACTCTGATTTTGTCAAGATGGATATTATGTACTTGACTTTAGTCTTTGGGTTTTGGTGATGTAACCAAACATATTTACCTTCCATTGCAATAAATAAAGTTTTAAATTTTCAAGTACTATTTCATATCTGTCTTGTTGTAATTTTCTATTCTATATTCACTTAAAATGCTCCATAGAAGTTAATGCATTCCCTTTTGTGAGTGACATTAATGGACATGGGGTGTTACATTCGAGGCTGATGATAGACGTGTACTCATCTAAACCAAACCGCAACTATATATATACTCGAATTCACTCAACAAATTGTGAAGAACAATTCGAACCAGAAAAATCATAAAACAAATAATACCGTAAATAAAAATCAAGTCAAAAGGAGAACTTAGCTTTTGGTGTGGACTGGTTTTCGTTGAAATCATTCACGTTGGAGGCCTTGTTTGGGATCTGGTCGTATCGGGATTCATTGTGTTTCGGTAGGAAGGGACGAAGGGTTTGTGATGGTGGCTAACCGATTGATGGAAGTGGAGGGGCGCGAGGAGCAGGCTGCGACGCCATCGAGGAGAAGAGGGGTTAGGGTTTTTTTGGGACTTCGGTTTTGAGAATTTGTGAGGCGGCTTGAATGAATGAAGAGGGAACGGTAGGTTAGGGTTTAAAAGGGGTCGGGTTTGAGATGTTGGACCGGATGATTTTAAGGTAAAGCCCGTCTAATTCAAAATATAAAATCTATGTTTAATTTAATTTCTTTTATAAATTTGTTTACATAATTTCTCTCTCGTACGATATCAGATTTTGACGCGGTAAGTTGCGTTGGGACCGTGGTGACGAGCACTTCGAGATGGAGCGGGTCTAGTCCAGATCTGAAGTGACTGGAATTTTTATTCGAATAAAACGTCAGTTTAATTCGATTAAAAACCAGATATTATCGACGAACTTAAATCAAGGTGAGTTAAACTCACTCAGCTCTTCCCATTTATATTGTATATAAATTGGGTTTTTAATTTGCGTGTTCTGGTTGTTAGTGATTGACTGTTTGCTGGATATATATTTATTGTTGATTCAATTTCTGAATATTAAATGGTCGTTTAATTTCAGTAAAACACCAATCATTTTGATTAATTAACCCGAATAAAGTAAATTCCCCTGATTGGTCATGTTTATAAACGTGTTTGAAATTGTTTGAATTGGTCGTTGATTGATTTATGATCGATATAGAAATTATTAGTCAAACAAAAAGAAATGATTGGTCTTTGTTGATGGTTGAAACAATATTTCAACATTTATGTCGATGTTAACTAGTGGATGGTACAGGTTGGGTATGTGGCATCATATGGTCTAGAAATCCTTCGATGGTTAAAACATGGATATTTATCGATAGCGAATCGACGATATTAAAGTTATAAATATATTTTATAACTAAAAATAGTTTTTCAAAGGAATTACTTTGAGTGAAGTTATTTAAAAGGAATTAAATAGTAATTATTTATTTATTCAAAGTTTATAAGAAATTTTGAAATTTGTTTTATTAAACGAATTCTTATGACAATAAGAATTATAAACAAAAGCAGGGATTAACCTAGCAGTTGAGTGTTTGATTAATCGTGAGTGGTTGAATAAAGTTATTTAAATTAATTATATTTTAATTAATTCAAAAAGGAGGAATTAAATAGAGTTGGTTAAAAAGAGTAACCAAGTTTTGTGTCGACCATTTAAACCTGGTTAGATTTTAAATTAGTGAAATAACTAAATGGATAAGTGGTTAATCCCAGTAAGGTTTTAAAAAGGGAATTTATTATTTATTAGTTAATTGATTTGAAGTAATTAATGATGAAATGAACGAGTTGCTAGAGTAATCACTAATGAAATACCTTTAATAAACCAAGTTTGAAATGGAATGGTCGAGTGTTGGAAAGAGGCTAGTGATGAGTTTTAGTATTTGATCTCGAGTTTGAAATGAAGCAAGTAAGAGGTTTAAATGAATATCTAACTCGAATGGAAAGTTTTACTTAACATTTGAGTTAAGAGGTGAAAGGGTTTATATTAAATTTATAAACAAGGTTTATAAATGAATATGAGTTTAAACGTCATTTTCAATTGGAAATACTTGATCTTGATATTAAGTTAAATCGATGGATTTGAAAGGATATTTTCCCGAAAGAAAAAGGTAATTTGGTAAAAGGGGATTGGATTTGAGCTTGGTAAACAAAGTTGGGAATGGGATTTATAATTCAATTTGTGAAACGAAGCATTTGATAAAGTCGAGAGTAAATGAAGTAATTATTCAAATAACATCTTAAGTGATATTAATTTTGTTTAAAAAGGAATTTCCAAAAGATAAAGAGTACTGTAAAGCGATATTTTAACTAGTGGGATGTGTTGATTAAATATGGTTTCTTGAGTTACAACTCGTATTTACCTAAGGATAAGAACGTTGTTGATCAAGGTCTGAGAGGTAATTAAAATACCCCAACTTGAACGGCTTCGGAACTATCCAAGGGTGATACTAGTTGGTAATGTCAAGTATGTGTGATAAGATTTCCAAAGTGATGGAAATGAGATGAGATGATATTTCCCTAGTAACAGAATTAAAAGGAAATTGGGTGATTAATTGTAAAAGCCACGTGATGCTGAGTAGCAGACCAGTAAATGTATTTTTGTGATTTCCTGGATGTTTACTTGATAGTTAAATAACCGACTATCAAGTCTGGCCTTTGCGCTTGTTGGTATGGAAAGACCGGGATCCAAAATATATTCGAAAACCATTCTGACCAACAAATACGATATATATAGAAGATATCGGGCGACGATCGAGATGGAGCATGTGGAGACCATAGATCTTCATAAAGCGGAAGAACCACTTACAATCTCTGATTCGACCCGGAGATATACCGGGGTTCTGTCGTGATTGGAATATGTGGATAGCAAGGACGATCGCTACTGATCCATGGGGTGATTCCTATATTGGATGCAGTAGGAAAGTACCTTCAGTTCATCCAGTTCCTGGATGACTTGTATGGACGGATGTCTGACAGAGTAGTTCTTAAGAATTACGTACGTTGATTTCTTCAAACGTACCATGGTTGTACAGAGGACGACGGTCCTCTGAACTACTAGAGTATTTTTGTGGACGCCAATTAGTGATTTGGCGGATCTGACGATGTGGCAATCAAAGAGTATGATGACCAGATGTGTTCTGACCTCAAGCCTCATCAACCGAGAGATGACAAAAATTGGGCACGCAACATGGCTATGTGGGTCGCTCCCATTAGGGTGTATGATCACCTATCTAGAGAAATTCCTTTTGTTTCTTATTCTATCGATTCTGCCCATTCGGGAATAGTGGTTTGAGTCCAACCATTGGTGATATACATTCGATACACTCAAGCGAAATGAGAGGTCGGTCATGTGAGGGCCGGGTTGCAAGACGTTTTTGTTGAACCCAGTGTATTCGCCTCTAGAGATACACGAGCATCAGGTGGTCCCATACCTTGTCATGGTTAGAATCCAATCTCCAATAAGTGCCTACGGGTTTTGTTTGTATATATATACGTGGAGCGTGAGATGCAAGCGTTCCACTAGATTGATATTTACTTGTATTTAGACACTAGTATAATATCAGAAAAGATATTGATTTCAAAACTGGTTTGGGTTATCGTAAGGTAAAAACCGTCCGTTTTATGTGTGGGTCGGTCTTACGATTATCCCTTTTCTTTCGAAAAGATTTTAACTTTAAAATCAAGTTGTGTGATACCCTAAGTGGTATGCGAGTTTTTTTTCACTCTGGTCCACCAGACTGACCCGGTGTTTTGTAAATGCTAGGGTTAGACCGAGGTGTACAGGTTCTGGTTATCAGGTACTGAGAAGTCCTGAGACGAGCTGAAGATGTTCAGATGAATGATATTTCGCTGTGTGATTATATATATGAGGACAGATTATCAAAACTATCCAGATGTGTGTTGAACTCTGATATTGTAAGTATTTTCAAAAGCTCTCAATAAAGATTATGTTTGTATTATATTTTGTTCCGCTGCGATGTGAGACTCTGTGTTGGTTCTTCTTCTTCTATTCTAATATTTCTTTCCTTCTTATCTCACCCACTAATTTATTTCTATAAGCATTCCAGTGTTTTCGTATTTGGAAAGTCGGCATAAGTCATGGTAAGGATGTTTATGTCGATTTTTGAGTCGAAAACCGCTGGGTCGTTACAGTGGTATCAGAGCTATTGGTTGAGTAGTAACCTTGGCTCTGTGATGTAACTCGATAGAGATGGGGTTAGTAACACCCTAGATTGAGTTTGAATGTATATATATGAGAGCGTATTTGTGTATTTTATATAAAAATGTTTTGTATTGTGTTATTTGACTGGTTCAAGTGTTGAGAAGCCTTGAGCTAGCGAATGGATACGATATTGTTTTATCAAAAGGGTAAATGAAATAATTTTACTCAACGTAAATTATATATAGAAAAGGAATTTATTTTCTATACTATAGTAATGTGGGGTGGTTGTTATTTGTTGTATGATTGATTTGATTTGAAATCAAATTTGAAATATGAAATAAAATCGGATTGATTGGAAAATCAATCCGTCAATTGAATCGAATATGAATGAGAAACTGAACCTGGTTAAGTAAAATCGATTTGAGGATGAGTTCAAATGAATTGGGATTCAAATAAAATGGATTGCCATGTGGATTTTGAATTTTCTTTTCGAAGAAGTTGAGGCCCAGAGTGGCAGTTGTAGTCGTATCGATTGAGCCATGCAGAGGAGGTGCTTGCAAAAATTTTAGAAAATTTTTAGAGTTCGAATTTATTTTGAATTTAATGCGAAGATAATAATTTTAAAATAATTCGATTCGGAATATTCTTCTTACTTAGCAATTTCGAGGACGAAATTATTTTAAGGGGGGAAGAATGTAACATCCCAGATTTTTCGGCCATTTAAGTTAGCATATTTAAATCTATTTATATTATATATTGAGGATGTAAGGGATACATGTTGCAACAAACTGAAGGGATCACATTTGATAAGTGGTTTACCTCTTTTACTTAAATTCCAATTAACTATTCTTTACTTTGATACCACTAGTTATGTGAGTCATTAAATTGAACAATGCATAAATTTCTGAATTTAAATACTATTATCAGAAATCAGGCCAATCCAAGCGTTGGTGATATAACTTATTTGTTAATAATAACCTTATCCACTTGGAATGCCACATGGATTATAACATGTCCACTTGAATTACTGTGTTAAAAACAATATGTATATACAGTATGGGACAGATTTGATACCACTAACAGTATACAACATGAACCAATATTATAGTTTGTATCACCTTTAGGTTAAAAACATAGCTATCAAGAACCATGTTACTGTAGCGAATACGAGTAAAATAGGGTTCAACCATTGTCTAGTTTAATACCACTCATTGGAAGTCAGTAAAGAAAACAAGTATGGATTTAGTGTATCGCCCTTAAAATTAAATGAAGCGTCAGGAGAAAATATCATTCGCAGTTTTGATAACGTGTTGAACATGGTTCAACAAGAACGTTTACAATATCGTAACATCGTAAGATCATATTAGTGGGTATAATATTTCCAATGTTTTGCTTTGGCTTTGGCTCATATATAACTATGAGTATATTAGTCTTAGATATAAAGCAATTAAATTACATGCCTGTGTTTAGTTCTAAGTTCTAACCAAGTTTTTTTGAAATCACATGATCTTGAAAATTCAACTCACTATGTTCCATAACCATCTCACAAAATATTAGCTAATAATATATCCAAATGAATAGTAATTTGGGCGTACATCATTTCAAAAAATGTGGTTTTCAATAATAAACTGATTTCCTGGGCCATTTACTAGTTATTTTTCTCCATATTTCAATGTACATCATTTTTTTTTTGCCATCCTTAAATGATCTTGACCAGTTGTTTGTTTATTACTTAACCCTAAATATAGGATTCAACACATGCTTATCTGGTGGAAGTGGAACAAAGTTATATTCATTTCAAAATGCTAGGCACCCGTTTAATCACTTTCTTTCTTTGAAAGCATTACATTTCATTATCATACAAGTCCAAGTTCTTGTGCAATACAAGTTCAAAAATACAAAGCATAAGAAAGAAATCAACATTTTAAATAAATTTCGGCGCACCTCGATTCTTTCCAGAGAGTGAATCCGAATTGTTTCCATCAGTTTGACCTAAAAGAAAAAAAGAAAGAAACCCATTAAAAAGGGAAAAGATCATAGACAAGACTGTACATAAGGAAAAAATAAAATAAAACCAACATATAAGAAAGTAGAATGAGTAATGAACAACTAAGACAGGACAATACCAGATCTTCACCATCAGTAAACAGCTAAAGAACATAGGGTATGTACATCAACAGTTAACATATAAGCAAATTTACTGTTTTCTTATGTGTAAAAATCTGAACTGTAAAGCTAGCATGCATTTTTCAAATCACTGGATTTGATAAAAACAACTCAAGCAGACCATACAGCAAAGATCAATATGAATATCTATATAGGTATTCACCAAAAGACTGATCGAACCAGTACAGTCACATGTGCGAACAGTAAAGGGGATCACTGTTCTATGTATATTTTTAAATCCGAACAAAATCAAAGGGCAGATCATAATGTCTGTAGTGAATGAACAACACATAGCTCACAGCTACCTAACCCAATCAACACGGTGATATATAGGTTTATTTCATACAATTAAAATCCTATACAAATCCGAACAAATCTAAATTTCAGATCCGATTATGATTGAAACAACAATTCGAGGCTGATGAAAGACGTGTACTCATCTAAACCAAACTGCAACTATATATATACTCGTATTCATTCAACAAATTGTGAAGAACAATTCGAACCAGAAAAATCATAAAACAAATAATACCGTAAATAAAAATCAATTCAAAAGGAGAACTTAGCTTTCGGTGTGGACTGGTTTTCGTTGAAATCATTCACGTTGGAGGCCTTGTCTGGGATCTGGTCGTATCGGGCTTCATCGTGTTTCGGTAGGAAGGGACGAAGGGTTTGTGATGGTGGCTGACCGATTGATGGAAGTGGAGGGGCGCGAGGAGCAGGCTGCGACGCCATCGAGGAGAAGAGGGGTTAGGGTTTTTTTGGGACTTCGGTTTTGAGAATTTGTGAGGCGGCTTGAATGAATGAAGAGGGAACGGTAGCTTAGGGTTTAAAAGGGGTCGGGTTTGAGATGTTGGGCCGGATGATTTTAAGGTAAAGCCCGTCTAATTCAAAATATAAAATCTATGTTTAATTTAATTTCTTTTATAAATTTGTTTACACAATTTCTCTCTCGTACGATATCAAATTTTGACGGGGTCAGTTGCGTTGGGACCGTGGTGACGAGCACTTCGAGATGGAGCGGGTCTAGTCCAGATCTGAAGTGACTGGAATTTTTATTCGAATAAAACGTCAGTTTAATTCGATTAAAAACCAGATATTATCGACGAACTTAAATCAAGGTGAGTTAAACTCACTCAGCTCTTCCCATTTATATTGTATATAAATTGGGTTTTTAATTTGCGTGTTCTGGTTGTTAGTGATTGACTGTTTGCTAGATATATATTTATTGTTGATTCAATTTCTGAAAATTAAACGGTTGTTTAATTTCAGTAAAACACCAATCATTTTGATTAATTGACCCGAATAAAGTAAATTCCCCTGATTGGTCATGTTTATAAACGTGTTTGAAATTGTTTGAAATTGTTTGAATTGTTTGAATTGGTCGTTGATTGATTTATGATCGATATAGAAATTATTAGTCAGAAAAAAAGAAATGATTAGTCTTTGTTAATGGTTGAAACAATATTTCAACATTTATGTTGATGTTAACTAGTGGATGGTACAGGTCGGGTATGTGGCATCATATGGTCTAGAAATCCATCAGTGGTTAAAACATGGATTTTTATCGATAACGAATCGACGATATTAAAGTTATAAATATATTTTATAACTAAAAATAGTTTTTCAAAGGAATTACTTTGAGTGAAGTTATTTAAAAGGAATTAAATAGTACTTATTTATTTATTCAAAGTTTATAAGAAATTTTGAAATTTGTTTTATTAAACGAATTCTTATGACAATAAGAATTATAAACAAAAGCAGGGATTAACCTAGCAGTTGAGTGTTTGATTAATCGTGAGTGGTTGAATAAAATTATTTAAATTAATTATATTTTAATTAATTCAAAAAGGAGGAATTAAATAGAGTTGGTTAAAAAGAGTAACCACGTTTTGTGTCAACCATTTAAACCTGGTTAGATTTTAAATTAGTGAATTAACTAAATGGATTAGTGGTTAATCCCAGTAAGGTTTTAAAAAGGGAATTTACTATTTATTAGTTAATTGATTTGAAGTAATTAATGATGAAATGAACGAGTTGCTAGAGTAATCACTAATGAAATACCTTTAATAAACCAAGTTTGAAATGGAATGGTCGAGTGTTGGAAAGAGGCTAGTGATGAGTTTTAGTATTTGAGCTCGAGTTTGAAATGAAGCAAGTAAGAGGTTTGAACGAATATCTAACTCGAATGGAAAGTCTTACTTAACATTTGAGTTAAGGGGTGAAAGGGTTTATATTAAATTTATAAACAAGGTTTATAAATGAATATGAGTTTAAACGTCATTTTCAATTGGAAATACTTGATCTTGATATTAAGTTAAATCGATGGATTTGAAAGGATATTTTCCCGAAAGAAAAAGGTAATTTGGTAAAAGGGGATTGGATTTGAGCTTGGTAAACAAAGTTGGGAATGGGATTTAAAATTCAATTTGTGAAACGAAGCATTTGATAAAGTCGAGAGTAAATGAAGTAATTATTCAAATAACATCTTAAGTGATATTAATTTTATTTAAAAAGGAACAAAAGATAAAGAGTACTGTAAAGCGATATTTTAACTAGTGGGATGTGTTGATTAAATATGGGTTCTTGAATTACAACTCGTATTTACCTAAGGATAAGAACGTTGTTGATCAAGGTCTGAGAGGTAATTAAAATACCCCAACTTGAACGGCTTCGGGACTATCCAAGGGTGATACTAGTTGGTAATGTCAAGTATGTGTGATAAGATTTCCAAAGTGATGGAAATGAGACGAGATGATATTTCCCTAGTAACAGAATTAAAAGGAAATTGGGTGATTAATTGTAAAAGCCACGTGATGCTGAGTAGCAGACCAGTAAATGTATTTTTGTGATTTCCTGGATGTTTACTTGATAGTTAAATAACCGACTATCAAGTCTGGCCTTTACGCTTGTTGGTATGGAAAGACCGGGATCGAATATATATTCGAAAACCATTCTGACCAACAAATACGATATATATAGAAGATATCGGGCGACGATCGAGATGGAGCATGTGAAGACCATAGATCTTCATAAAGCGGAAGAACCACTTACAATCTCTGATTCGACCCGGAGATATACCGGGGTTCTGTCGTGATTGGAATCTGTGGATAGCAAGGACGATCGCTACTGATCCATGGGGTGATTCCTATATTGGATGCAGTAGGAAAGTACCTTCGGTTCATCCAGTTCCTGGATGACTTGTATGGACGGATGTCTAACAGAGTAGTTCTTAAGAATTACGTACGTTGATTTCTTCAAACGTACCATGGTTGTACGGAGGACGACGGTCCTCTGAACTACTAGAGTATTTTTGTGGACGTCAATTAGTGATTTGGCGGATCTGACGATGTGGAATTCAAAGAGTATGATGACCAGATGTGTTCTGACCTCAAGCCTCATCAACCGAGAGATGACAAAAATCGGGCATGCAACATGGCTATGTGGGTCGCTCCCATTAGGGTGTATAATCACCTATCTAGAGAAATTCCTTTTGTTTCTTATTCTATCGATTCTGCCCATTCGGGAACGGTGGTTTGAGTCCAACCGTTGGTGATATACATTCGATACACTCAAGCGAAATGAGTGGTCGGTCATGTGAGGGCGGGGTTGCAAGACGTTCTTGTTGAACCCAGTGTATTCGCCTCTAGAGATACATGAGCATCAGGTGGTCCCATACCTTGTCATGGTTGGAATCCAATCTCCAATAAGTTCCTACGGGTTTTGTTTGTATATATATACGTGGAGCGTGAGATGCAAGCGTTCCACTAGATTGATATTTACTTGTATTTAGACACTAGTATAATATCAGAAAAGATATTGATTTCAAAATTGGTTTGGGTTATCGTAAGGTAAAAACCATCCGTTTTATGTGTGGGTCGATCTTACGATTATCCCTTTTCTTTCGAAAAGATTTTAACTTTAAAATCAAGTTGTGTGATACCCTAAGTGCTATGCGAGTTTTTTTTCACTCTGGTCTACCAGACTGACCCGGTGTTTTGTAAATGCTCGGGTTAGACCGAGGTGTACAGGTTCAGGTTATCAGGTACTGAGAAGTCCAGAGACGAGTTGAAGATGTTCAGATGAATGATATTCCGCTGTGTGATTATATATATGAGGACAGATTATCAAAACTGTCCAGATGTGTGTTGAACTCTGATATTGTAAGTATTTTCAAAAGCTCTCAATAAAGATTATGTCTGTATTATATTTTGTTCCGCTGCGATGTGAGACTCTGTGTTGGTTCTTCTTCTTCTATTCTAATATTTCTTTCCTTCTTATCTCACCCTCTAATTTCTTTCTATAAGCGTTCCAGTGTTTTCGTATTTGGAAAGTCGGCATAAGTCATGGTAAGGATGTTTACGTCGATTTTCGAGTCGGAAACCGCTGGGTCGTTACAATTGAGAACCAGAAGTTCATCATAAATTAATAAACTTGATATGTATGTGTGTATATATATGCATACAAACTTGAAGTTCCTTAATCAATGAACTTGAAATACTTCATAATTTAAAAGCCTGAAGCTTTATTGAAACTGTGTGAAATAATAACATTATACTTCTTAAAGAAGTTACATCATATGCGACAATGATAATGCATCCAAAGATTGCACAATTTTCAAAATGAGTTGTATCTTGCTTACATATTTATATTTATATATTGTATTGAACAATAAGTTTTAACAACTTGAAGTTGTTTATATATTTTATTTGAACCAGAAGTTCAATACAGTGGAACCAGAAATTCGATACAGTGGAACCAAAAGTTCAGTACAGTTGAACCAGAAGTTCAATATAGTTTAACAAACTTGAAATTGTTTATATTATTTGAACTAGAAGTTCAATATAGATTAACAACTCAAAGGTATTCATATATTTCATTTGAACCAGAAGTTCAATATAGTTCGAATCAGATATTTTGGATATTATGATACGATCTTTAAGATTCGCATTGACATTGCTTGATAAGCAAAAATTAATGATTGGAACCTTACGAATAATTTGTTCTAAAATAGGTAACTTGAAATGAGAAAGAACATGCAAATCAATTACATATGGAATACATGGACGCACGTATATACACATATATGCAAATATTTAATTAACAACCTGAAGTTGTCATGAGCTCATATTATAAATTATACATATATTATTTAATATTTCAGAAAGTCGATTGACATCAATATTGATTGACCTGAAGTCATGTGCATATTCAAATGATAGAAATTTCCTCTAAGTCATCAGATCAATGAAAGGGAATAAGAAATGCAATATGAATGCATCTTATCAACTAATAAGAGCATTATCCTCATATAATTGAAATACATCCAATGTATTTGCTAGCTATAATGCGATAATGGATCAAAAACAAGAATCCAAAGAAGATTTATTATTTAAAGTGACAATGTTTGTCAATATTGAAGGGGAGGATAAAGGAATCATCGATGTTAAATATTTGCTAACATATATAATTATGCAAAGTATTAAGTAACTTGCATAAATCATTAATTATGTCCATAATAGACTTTCTCCAATATGCATTTGAATCCCTGAAGGATCAAAAGGTGTAAATCATAGCTGAAAATGTGGTATAAAAGTCAGTTCAAAATATTTTTGGAGTAAGTCATAAAGATGCAAAATAAAGGAGGCGAGTGTTCTTGAAGAAACACTTAAGGGTGCTTTGAAAGAAACCCATGACATGATTGTCAAAATAACCCCAGAAGTGGTTTGGGTACCTAAAGCATGATAATTTTTGAGATCTCAATAAATCATTATAGAACTGACAATAAATAATCATCGATGATAAATTAATAAATAATGAAGCACTTATTTTAAATGGAATAAAATCCCATATCAGAGAGAAACATGATTGGCCATCATGAAATTCTCCTAAATAGGATATATAGACCTGTAGTCCATAAGATATGAACCTATAGTTCATAAGATAAAAATAGAAATATATATAATGACAAAAGCACATGGAAGTTACTGAAGCACCATAGAGTGTCAAGTGCCATGAGCATTGTATTTTTCAGAGATAATTGAATTGATTAAAGTGGTGAAAGCGTTTAAAACGCTTACAATACCCTGAAGGTATAAATGACGAAAGTATACAAATTCCGGAAGAACTTAAATTACGTTGTTAGTGATAAATAATGCAAAGAGCAAGAAATGTAGATTACAACATTCTTTTAAGTATTGTTGTGATGAAAATCTTGATATAATTCATGATGAGTAGATCACTTCCTGCTTTCAAGAATTATTGTAATGAAACTCTTAATATCCATTGAAGTGGTAGTTGCGATATGCAAAACTTATTATAATATATAAGTTCCTGAAGAACATAAATAACATTTTTTATTATAAAGAATACCAAGAACATGGATATGATAGATTACAACATTCTTCTAAGTATTGTTGTAATGAAAATCCTTGTATACTTCAAAATGAGTAGATTACTTCTACTTATTGTTGTTGTAATAAAAATCTTGATATACTTCATTCTTCTAAGTATTGTTGTAATGAAAATCTTGATATACTTCAAGATGGGTAGATTACTTCCTGCTTAGTAATGAAAGTTGTCTTATTCATCAAATATGTACTGCAACATGCAAGTCTGATTGAAACAGAAAGTTATAAGCACCTGAAGTGTATTCATAAATGAATATTAGTAACATGCAAATCACAAAAGGAAGACATTTTAAATAAGAAAACATGCTTGAAGCATGGAAATGCACATGAAGTTTTCAAAAGAAAAACTTCGTTAAGAAGTATTTGTAAGCAATTTGAGTTATTGAAAGAAGAATATGAATTCAGAGGAAAGTATTAAATCAAGGGGGGGGCGAGGGGGGCATCCACAAGTATGTTATAATGCACTCTTTTTCCTTAACTAAGTTTTTCCCTACTAGGTTTTCTTAGTAAGGTTTTAATGAGGCATTGTCATGATCCAGAAGTATCAACCCGAAAGTAACATACAAAAATAAGTTATAATGTACTCTTTTTCCTTATTTAAGATTTTTCCCACTGGTTTTTCTTATTAAGGTTTTAACGAGGCATTACATTGATCCAGAAGTATCATACTACTTTTGACGTAGTAAATATGACATTGAATAATGTACTCTTTTTCTTTCGCTAGGATTTTTCCCATCCGGTTTTTCTTAGTAAGATTTTGACGAGGCAACATTTTGATCCAGAAGTATCAAACATCTTTTGACGCAGTAAACTATTACTTATAAAGACAAGGCAATTTGCATGGCTCATATTCAAGTGAATTATATCATGGGTAATACGATGGAGCATGTTTCTTCTAAATCTCTCTTCATACATGAATGAAAGTATAACAAGAAAGAGGAGAAACAAATCTAGTTTCAGGAAAAACGAATAGATCTGTTTTCAAAGGCAATTCACAAACCAACATTCCAGAATATGATGTACGAAATTGGCACGCGTCGACTACATCAATAGACTAATTGAACAATGAGCTATAAATAAGGGGGAACATATAAAATTGTAACGTCCAAGAAATTTCGACAACTGGAATGTGGAACTAATTAAAGATTTAATTATTAATGATCATTTTTATATTGATACTAGAGTTAGAAATTTAAAAATCAAATATATTGTTTGTGTATGAATTGGATTTAATATTTTATTCGGAATGGTTAGGTGGAAAACAAATATTTATTGTAGAATATTTTGTATTGAATTTGATTGGATATTGGAATTTGATTTGAAATTTGACTAAAAATTTAAATGGTTGAATTTAAATATAAACGTTGTTGACATTAAAAAAAAATCGGTTATTTTATTCATTTAAATGGAAATTGGCCGGATATGTGCATATTGGTAGAAATCGATTTTTTCGTTTAAAAATTTGGAAATGGCTGAAGTTATTTATGGACAAACGAAATAAAATCAGCGAACCAATAAATTTTTTAAAACAAAATACCGTTGTATACAAACAGAGTTGGATTACAATTAATTTTATTAAATTCAGAACGCAAAGACGGAGCAGTACCTATAATTTTTGTCGTATTTGGAAATGGTGTTGACGGTACGAAATTAGAGCGTCCGATGACGGTTCATGGTAAAATTTTAATATTTAGTTACACGCTAATATCACCACCCTCAGAAAGTTTTGCGCTGACCTCTATCTGAACACGCAGCATACCCTAAAGCCTATTGATTTAACGTCGATTATATCCTCAATTCACTTCTATAAAGAACGTCACTCTACCCATTTCAGCAGAAAATCAAAATGATCCCTTTCTCATTTTAATGGCCTCTGAAGATTTTCTTCATCCCCAAATTGAAAAGAAGGAAACCGGTCCTTCCCAAAAATCAATTTCGTTGTACCCAAAGCAACCTCTACCCTAAATTCGAAACTGAAACCCACCCAGCTCCTCTGCTCTGAAGTTCGCCCTTTTTAATGGTTATCAGCCAAAAACTCTTGTCCCCAAAATCGAAAGCAATCGCTTCAATTTTTAGCACGTCACCTCCTCAACAAAGTAGTAGTTTCGTTGGCAGCACTGAGAGCCAGCTCTTTCATTTTCGATCAAACTCTCGGCCTTCACACAAGCCATCGCGTCGATGCCGTTCGATTCCTCTACCTAGCATAGCATGGCCGTAAGGTGAGCATTTCACTCACGATTAATCTCAGTTTCAAGTGAATCGATTTCAACTTAAGCTAAAAATATAATACTTGATTTTGGGTTTTGATCGTTGGCTGCCTTGTGTTAATGTTGATGTTCAAACATGATTTGTCCCTATTTTATCACATTGGAAATACGTTGTCTTACATTCAGTTGCCATATATTTGCACATAGTCAGGGTTTATATGTATATACATACATTTGTATGTGTGTATATATATATATATAAGATGTTGGGTATTTCGAACTAGCTAGTTGAATTTGGTATGGTGGTTGTTACCTGTCCATTATTGGCCTTGTAGATGTGGAATCCGATCTGAACTGCACCCTTATTTGCATATAAACATGTAGGCATGTTGGATCTGTTCTGCTGTAACTGGAAACACATGTATACATTTGCTATGTTTCAAAACTGAAATGACTTGGTTGCACCCTTTTGTTTTATTTATATGCAACACCCTTGTGTTATCAACATGAAATGGATCGCTAAAATTCATTCACCTATCATTGTTTGAAGTTTTTGTGGTTGGAACTTCTAAAATACAGAAGGGTTAGGCTATGCAGTTTTGGTAGATTTCATACCTATTAGTTCATTTAAATCGGGTTTGATGGGTTATAACTTAATACTAGTTAATAAAGTAAAGGACAATATAGATAAATTAATTGTCTAAATTCAAACTATACTTATAAGAAAAAAAAATTAGGAGGTGTTGCATTAGTACAAGAGGTCGTTACTTTACGATCGTGTTGCATCTGACCGGGACGCACATATTATATACGCGTGTTATAGCCTCATTAATATTACCCTATTACTGGATGGAATTATTTATATGGTTGATTTCATAAATGTCATTAACTTTGAATAAGGATAGAATTAACCCCTTTACATATGTACACACATTTCTGAAATGAAAGAACTTTGCCCATGAATTTGTCATATGATTTTCTGGAATCATTAAAAGCTTGCAAATTATAATATTATTATATCTGGAATTGTAAGTTGTCATCTCAAATTGGTTTGTTAATTTCCTGAAATGATTGGATTGTTTTGCTTGCACTAAAACATACTCTGATTCAGGGAAAAATCTTGTTGTTGTTTAAAACATTTCTAAGGAAATTGTTTGTCGATACTAACATTCATAAAAATATGAAAATAAAAGATTTTCTGGAATCTCTTCATAGCCGTAAATAAATTTATCGTGTTCTATAGGAAAATTCCGGAAATGCTATTCAAGAAGATGTGAAACATTTGCCATATTTATTTGCCTTTCTGGGAATATTTGAAATATGTTTTATGCCCTTGAATTCCCTGTAAATTTTCTGGAAACAAACAAGCTGCTCTTGCCAATTTGCTCAATTGAAAATCTGAAGTATAAATGGGACACCACGTTGGGAACCTTGCTGTTAATTCAAGTATTCAGCATATTGGCACCGATATGCACCTTATACACTTCACCTGAAGGCATTTTAATGGCTTTTGCTTTGCTGTTGCACCTTGTACACTTTACCTGAAGTGTCTACCTTTTAATGATGACACACTTGATCTAGCCATTGAATATACTCACTGTTTTAACTGTGCATATCCAAATTTCTTATAAATAAACTGATACTATTTTGTTTGCTAAAGAGCTGATATTATACTTAAAAACTGTCACTATTTTTGGCTTATTAAAGAGTTGATATCTTTCGGCATTTTCTTAGTACAGAACAATAGTCTGAACTTGAAAGATGTTTTTATGTCAAGTACCCCTACATATCAGTAAACTTTTATGTATTTAAGGTTGCTATGTGCATGCAACATGAGTTGAGTTTGGGAAAAATTACAGGTTGGGGGTTCATTTGATTGAAACATGCCGGTCTGAACTGTTATAATGGTTTCATCTTTCTTTAAAATTTCACCTCTGTTATATTAAGATCAATACAGATCCTTGCTTGCTTAACTATGGCGGCCTGAGAATTATTTATGTACTGCCCTATATGTGTACATATGTATATTATTGGGTCGAATGGTCTATTTGTTCTGTTGTGCTCACCATCAGCCCGTGCACTCACTACTGCCTATACCTTTGGCTACCGAGGCTATTATACATATGTTTGATGCTGAGGCCATTCTACCTATGTTTGGCACTGAGGCCATCCACATATATTGTTACTGATGCCATATGCTTTTTCTTGGTGCATATTGTGCCTTGTGTACAATCCAGGATGTTGAGGCAATACACGTATGTGTATATATACACATACGTGTATATGCAAGCTCCTATAATCACCTACGTTATTATTTATTTTCAGTACGGGATGCTTTGGCGGTGCACGCGTGTGTGTATATATATACACACACACACACACACATGCGTACACTCGCAAGCTCCCTAGATCGTTTGTCCCAAGAAATTGATAGAACTGGTATGAACAGATACCATGACTGTTTATTTTATACGACATTTGTGTTGGAAGTTAGGATTAACTACTATATTTTCAGTTTATATTGAAATTAATTTACTTGAACTATGATTTAATCCAGACTCGAGTGTTTTTATGTTTTTGCATGGAACGCTCGGGTCAGACCCTGAAGCATACAGATTTAGAGATTACAGTTCAGAATTCGAAGATTGGCAAAACTGAGGGTTCCGAAGACGCGCACTATGAAGTTTTCAAAAACAGTAAATATTCTCTTGTATTCAAGTTGTTTTAAAATTCCGCTGTGTATAGGAAACTTTTGTATTTAAAAATTCTAATTTATAAATAAAAGTTTTATTCCGCTGTTACATACTGTGTTCTTATTTATGTTGCATTTCTGTGTTGATTATGTTCTTAAACTCTATAAGATAAATATGCTCCATCGATTTGGACGTTTTAAGTTGGTTTAATTACCAATTTGAACGGCCGGAAAGACAGGACGTTGCAAAAATTATGCTAGAATGCACTCTTTTCCTTCACTAATATTTTTTCCACTGGATTTTTCTTAGTAAGATTTTTAATGAGGCATTATCTTGATCCTGAAGTATCAACCCTTATGGTAACATTGTAAAGCATGTTACCTAAAGATGAAATAAATTTGCACTCTTTTCCTTGTTTATGATTTTTCCCTTAGGGTTTTTCATAAAAAGTTTTTTAATGAGGCATTATTTTGATCCAGAAGCATCAAACTCCTTTAAGGAATATCATTTTAATATGATATTCATAATGTCAAACGTTGCTTACTATTTTTCTCATTCAAGGTTTTTCCTATTGGGTTTTCCTGATAGAGTTTTGCAGGCAACAGACAATAGTTGTATCAACTGAACGGATATCTGCAATCAAGACAATAACAAGGGGAAGCAATCATCATATATGTTTTAAAAGGGACAACTTCAAGTTAGCAGAGCATTCAAGATTTTGAAGACGCATATTCAAAGGGGAGTGTTGTAATATATAAGAGTGAATATGCTTTTATGATATTTTATTTAGTCCCACGTCATGGGGATAAGTTTAACATCAGCTCCAAAGCCTATATATAAAGGAGCCAATGTAATAGAAATGTACACAATTGAAGCAATAGAAATAAAAGTCTCTCCCCTATCTTTTTCTGTTCTCTCTAATGGATTCTTGTTTATTATCTATTCTGTTTTATTTTATAACACGTATATAATTCTCTTCTTTTTATTCTTGCCTGCTCATTGAATAGATTCCTTAAATTATGAAATTTTAATATTCCATGTTTTGAAATTTGAGAAGTTGCAAACTTTCTAACAATTAGCGTTAAACAATTAATCTCGCATTCATTTTTTTCTGTTTATTCTTTTTCTCTTTGTGATTTACTTTTGGAATTTAAATGAGAAATAAATATGTCACCTCGTGCTTAGTCAGGCAATTTATTTACTTCGTAACCGACCTAATATAAATGGACACACTAGAGAAATAAATCGCGTATCTTTCTCAATTTTTGTCCTCATTCTTTTTTCTTCTCTGGAATTGTCTTCTATAAATTTTAGATCTTCTTCCTCCTCTCCACATAAAAAAAACCAAACCTAAATTCCTTTCTACTTCATCAGCCTTCTCTTCCCTAAAAGTTTGTGATATCCTCTTCTTCTTAAATTTTTGTCCATCCTCCTACTAAAAATAAGGATCTTCAATTTGCAAATTCGCTGCTTAGGATTGGTCATTGTCCATGTTTTTTTCTTGTTTTCATCATAATCATGCAATGTGAGCATCACTCTCACGATTAATATTCCTATGCTAATAAATTAACATCATATAAAATTGAATTTATTTTGTGCTTGTTTGGTTGATAACCGCTAGAATTGTTAGCTTAAAATTGTTTGTTTAATTAATTGTTAATTTCATGAATCTTGGTCGTTAAGTTGTTAATCATAATTTGATGAATGGTTTGTTGAAAATGATTTGAATTAGTGGTTGATAAATTCTTGAATTGTTGATTAAATCATATGAAATAGTAATTGAAATTTACCTGAAATAATTGTTTATAATTAGATGTAATACTGATATTTGATTTATGTATTGCAAATATGGTGATTGTTGTATGTTTGTTGTATTGACCATTTATCACCCTTACTATCATATTTGCAAGTTCCAGACATCGTATGAAATTTTACGGAAATAAAGATATGGGTTAAATGAGATATACCTATTTTTCGATTTAACGAATAGATTTAGAAATTTAGTTGAAACTTTTAAATTTGAACTTGTGTTTGACATTAGATATTAAGATTGAAATTTTTGTTTTAATAAAAGAAACGATTTAGCGAAAAGATTAAATTTAATTTTAGATATAGTGATTCATTTTGATATTTAATTTAAAATTAAATTTGTTGATTTAAAGGTTAAATTTAATTTCAAAAGATTTGAATTGATTGGGTTATTTAGATTTAATTAATTGGGAAGAATTAAATTTATGGTTGAAATTTGGAAATGAATCTTCTTGAAATATAGAAATTAAATTTGGCGTTAAAACTAATATATGACATGGAATAGGGATTTGAAGTTTGAATTTTAATATTAAGTCGATTTTTGGAAAATGATAGTGAAGTAAAGATTTGAAATAAACCAATTAATAAAATGAAATATGTTGTCTGGATCTTGAGAATATTCTTGTGTTTAATTACTTGTACATGTTACATAAGTATTTCATTTTAGTTGATTTTATGTGCATAAAAATATTAATCCTGACTCGAGTGTTTTGTGTTTTGCTTAGAACACCCGGGTCAGATCCGAGTGTTGTAGATTTAAAGACTTAGGATATTGAAGTTAGTGAGTGGTGAAGATGTGTGCGATGGTTCGACAATTTTTTGCAAATTTTGTTTTATTTAAAAGTTATGTATATTTTGCTGTGTTAAATTTGTAAACTCTGATATTTTGTGTAATATGCTTCCACTATGAGATATTGTAGCTTTTTTTATTTTGTGATTTCTGTGTCTGATTCTGTTTAAACCCTATACGCTAAATAACAATCTGTGGTTTCAAGCAGTTTAAATTGGTTAAATTATCTACTTGAAGCAGTCGAAAAGGCAAGTCGGTATAGTGGCTATCGGAGCTTTGGTTATATAAAGCTTAGCTTATCGGGATTAAAAATTCATTAGAGACAGGGGAGTAATACCCTAGAATGAGTGGAATCGCCACTAGAATCATGGTAGAGAGAGCGTATTTTGAAAATATAAATTATTTTGAAATTATATAAATCATTTAAAATGATTATTTTGAAATATATCATATGATAGGAGTTTGAGTATTTTATTCGACGCCACGATTGGACTACCGGTATGAGAAGATTTCGAATATACGCATGGCTAACGTATGTACAAAGCCTTATATGTACTAGATGGATATGAAATCACACTCTAGTTGCTTGGAGATGATTCTGGTGATTGTCGCGGCATCACCATTATTTATTTTGAGTTTCTAAAGTGGGACAACTACTTGATTCTGATTGAAATGTCGATAAATACTTAGACTAATTATTTTGATGATTATTCGAAAACGATTTGGATAAATTTTAATGAAGGTGCTTTGGTAAATTCAATGTGAACTTAGGTAACTGATCAAAATTTAAATAAAGTTACATAGTTGTGAAATATAAGTAGAAATTACAAATGATCATTCAGAATTAAATTGTAAATTTGAATAGTTAATGTGAATGACTTGAATGGGAAAAAATGATGACAAGTGAATATTTTGGAAATATGAACTAAAGAGAAACCAATTAAAAATAGGAAAATAATAGAATTTGTAGATGTATCGTTTACACCCTTGGCCTTGAGAATAGATAGTTCCTTTATTCATTTTCATTCGTTCACTTAGCTTTACTTGTTGTTGACTTGCACACCTTTGTTTTACTCATGCCACTGCTAAATTCATATCCTTGTACCCTTCCAGTTGATGTGCATCGGAAAAAGCCTAAAATAAAGTTGGATAAATGACATAGCTTTTGATTTGAAATATATATTTTAACTTTGAATTAAGACAACAATGGACAATTGAATTTCGAAGTATTGATTTTGTACTACGTTAATGGAAGTGTTGAAATGAGATGTAAAAGATAATTAAAGTAGGTTGAAACGGATTTCTTAATAGTTTGTATTTATGAAACCTAGCTTATATAAGAAATGTTCAAGAAAGGTTTTGATAAGGAATATTTTGAGAAGGCAGTGTTAACTAAGTATGTATGATGAATTGGAACTGTTGAACCATGAAATAAAATAAGAAGTGTCTATTGCTAATGAAGCCAGATTATGGAATAAGATGATCAATTTAGTTGTAATTCAGGAGATCTTTTGACTTCAATTTGAGAATTTGATTCCAGAATTTTTTTTGGAATTAATTTCTAAGGTTTGGAAAAAATTTATTAGTAGTATATATAAGTATTTTATAATAGAAATGTTTTTTTGGAATATTTTCAAAAGGAAATATATGAATGGTGAATCCACTTTTATCGCTAGAAAATAATTACGATGATAATTCTTTGTCATCGGAATTTATTCTCAAGTCTCAAAGTGGGGCAGAGCACTTTGGTAGCGTAGCTACATATTTATCTTAATCAAACGAAATTGATTTGATACACCATTATATATATATATATATTGAATGATTGAAAGAAAAATTTGGAGTTGATTCTCGAGTTTGGTTGAATGATAATTTTGTGTATTAGGATAATGAAATTGTATATCTGCAAGAGATGTCTAGAAAAAAATGATTGAACTGATGATTTTCAATTGTTGAATTGAAAGCTAAATTTCACAAATATTTGAATAATCCAACCTTTTCTAAACAAGATTTAAATTTTAAGTTGAATATAATCTAAATAGCTCAAAGAATTAAATATTGGAAATGGAAATGAAAGGAATTTTATAAGTATGAATGTTTTGGAATACTTTTAAATAAAATTTTGTAAAATAATATTTTAACAAAAGTAATAATTGAGAAAATTTTATTTTAACTTGACTATATGAATCAAATGGTTTTGATATTAAATTGCAAACTCAAATTAATATGTTAAAATATTTAAGTTGAAGGTATAGATTAACTTAATTAATTCAATGAACGGCTTTAATTTATTGAAATTTAGTTTGGTAGTTTGAAAGTTGAAGATAAATGCAAAGTTTAAATGATGTTTAAATTTTATTTTATTTTTAAAAAATTGAATTGGTTAACTTAAGGATTTGATTAAGTTTAATCGTTAATAGATTCAAATTTGACTTGTAAGGAATCAATTTAAGGGATGAACTTAATATTTGGAAATTTGGTTTAAAACCAATGATATGGAATGAATGAAAATTCAAACTTCAAGCGAAATTGAAGATGAGATATTTGAGTTGTGATCTAATTTGAACATTTGGCTCAAACTGAAATGTTTATAATTGAATCTTAAGTTAAATTTGAGTTTGACTTCGACAACGAAATCTATGTTAATTAATATTTTGAAAAGTTCTGAAAATTGATTCGGATTGGATTTTTTTTGAAACTGCTATTGTTTTTTTCACAACTATATATGTTTGACCATTGTTTTATTTGTACTAAAATATTAACTTTATCTATCGATTATTTTATACCAAGTCTATTTTTGATTCTGAACAATTTTTGCAAACTTACTTTATATCAAAACCTATCTTATTTCAAACTTACTATTTTCTTAAACTATTTTGTTTCTAGTTATTTTGAGATAAAAGTATATTTTCGATCCAAGCAATTTAAGTCCGAAATAAATTGTGTATAAAGGTTCAATTGAATAATGATATTTGTGATATGTAACCCAAATCAATTGTGATGTTTTAATAATGAATTGATTGTCAATATGAACTAGATTTGAAGTGATAATGAATATTCAAATAAATTGTGAAATCAAAACTAAATTAGTATTGAAATGGAATTTCGAGAATCTTGGATTTTGAATATTTGATAATGAACCGATTTGCAAATATGAATTTAAAATTTTGAAATGGCATTGAGTACTCTAGTCAATTTGAAATCTATTTAACTTGATACTGAAATGAAAATCTGGAAGATTCCCGACTAATGAATATTGTGATATGAAATATTTGAAACTTATATGACTTATATAATTATGAGATTAATTCGAAAACTGATGATTTGGGAAGATAATCGATTGAAATAATAGTATTATATAACAGAGTTTATATGAGAAATATATGTTTGGAAAACGTGATTTGAAAAGAAAATCTTATGAAAATTGATACTTTTGTAAGTGTGATATATGCAAAACGTGAAATGAAGTACTATATATAGTATGTATGTTTTCGAAATGAAGATATGGGAAGTGCCTTCCATTGAAAATGACAATTCCTAATGAGAGGGGTTGCGTTGGCGCTTGTCGAGAATGCACATTGAAAATTGAAAATCGTACCTACGTTGGTGCTCTATTGATTGGAGTAACATTGATATTGGAATCCCACTCGGTGGGTCATGTTGATTATTATTACTTATCTATAACCATATTGTAATTCGTGGGGCGAGATGCCTACAGTTACAAGCGATTCCACTGGAATAGTAGCGTAACCGCTAAGTAACTGCGATCTATGCAACAACCATGGCGAAATTCGAGGGGTGCGATGCCCATGGTTATAAGTGATTCCACTGGGATAATGGACTAACCACTGCATAACTGCGATCCATGGGGGAATGTGCTTTCTGTATCTATTTTTAAAAGTTTTTAAGTATTTTCACTATAAGTTGAAACAAGTATATTGAGTACTTAGAGATTTTTAGTCATACGTGTAATCAACGTATGTCTAAATTTTGTAAGAATGAAAATAATCTTGTTAAGTCTTCAAGTTATAAAAGTATTTTGATGTTAAATAACAAATCAATAACATGAAAATTTTGATATTGTATCACTTCAACATAATAAAATAAGAATGAGATTTTAAATGTTTTGCAAGTTCACAGCTTTGAAATAAATTAAAATACTAATTTTCGTCTTCGAAAAGGAAAATAACTAATGGAATGAATACGTAGTTAAACATAAATCATTCTATTCGCATAACAGTGTTGATTTAGTTTGAATATGCAATGTTGATTCTAAATAGAATTGTGATTCTCGATAACGGACACTGACAAGAGTTTTTGATGTGAATCTGAAAATTTCCATCATGGTTTATTTCGATGTAAGGAGACTAGAAATTTTTAATCAAGAAGTCAAATCAGAAGCGCGTACTAGAGTGATTGGGTTAACAATACTAACTGGAAGAAAAATTTTATGTTCGAACAAACAATTGAAGTTGATATGCGTATAAATGGTATATCGTTTAATTACTGGTTCCTTATTTCATTTCTTTTTTAGGACGAAAAGTTCTGAGTGGGGGAGATTGTAACATCCCGTAAATTTTGATCATTTAAGTTATTGAATTACATTTAATTATTGAATTTAAAATGGTTTTTAAATAAAATTAATGATGTCATTAATGAACTTTATTAATTTATGTTGAAAGTTTGATTTCAAATTATGTATATATTCTAGATAAATAAATGCTAGCAATATACATGTATATATCTTTGGTTATCATCTTTATTTCATTCCCTGTCTATTTTGAATGTAACATCTAGGAATTTGGAAAAACCTTCATTGATTTATTTTGAAATCTGAATAATTGTAGTAGTTTTCAACGCTCTTCCCTCTTTGTTGTTTGCTTAATGCAACATTCATTTCTTTCCTTCGTTTTATCAATTTCTTTCCTCTCACTACAATAAAAAACACTTTTCGCAACAGGCAATATCTGTTGTAGTAGACCAGTTGCAACAGATCCGTGCCTGTTGGTATAGCCAGAGTTGTAAAAAGTTCGCAACATTTTCCGCCTATTGCAATAACCTGTTGCGGTAGACTTTTTTGCAACAGGCTTTTGCTGTTGCAAACAGATCCTTTTGCAACAATATATGCCAGTTGCAATAGATTTATAAATCTATAAAAAAATAATTATAGCTTACAGATACTGCATATTAAATGTATTCGTTTTAGTAATAGTGTATGTCAAAGAACGAAATAAACAAACAAATTTTTTATTTTAACAAAGTTTTAATAGTACAAACAATTACAACAAAAATTTCTACAATTGTCATACGCCATTCATGTATAATAATTTCTTCTCTCACAACACATTTTTTTCAAATAGAGTTTTTCTAATCATATTTCTACTCTATCATACATATGGTAGTTAACACAGTCAGCTCTCATGTGAAACCTGTAACATACGATACTGCAAAGATGAAAGACAAAGAGAGTATATAGTATATAGTATTACACTTACATGCATAGTAAAGAGTAATAAATAAAGAATTTACTCGAAGTATATTTTGAGTTCGCAAAGAAGGTTTGCCTGCAAGGTCAAGGGGACAAGCTGTCACTTTACACGTCCTTTGCATCACGAACAATCTTTGATTTTGTGTTCATCTTTTCCAAGCAATACATCTGCCAAATCAAAAAAGTTGTAGAACATAAATTTCAAAAGAAAAATTTAATATTGGGATAGAAAACTTAGATAGGAACACATCATATGCCAGTTTGTAATTGTATCCCTTGTTCAAATTGCAGGGTGTAGCAAGGAACAAAGTGACTTAAAACAAATTAATGGATGTTATCTGGTAACAAAATAGTCAAATTAACCAACTTGAATATACAAAAATATGATTGCTGGATAAATGAGAAAGTAATAATATAATGATTGTTCACCAAACATTTCTACAGGTCCTAGTACACACTAATGGAGATCATATATATTAGACGTAGTTTAGCCATTATGTACCGGTTAACATTGCTTGTAACATTAGCCTTTTCGTTTCTTCTATTTCCCATTACACAACAGCCTCTTCTTCTCCATCTGTATACCAAAAAGGGGGAAAAATTACAAGAAAACCAAAAATATTAGTAGGTATTTTCAGTTAAACTAATGACACAAAAATGAGAACGCTCTAATTTTAACAATTCCATCACAAGAAAACCACAAGCAAACCCACTTCTTCCTGACATCAGCTTGCTTATTGACATCATCTTTGCCTTTTAATTCCCCTAGTCCGCAACTAAACCAAGCCATGTAAACTCCTCTATATTTTTTTGTTAAATCGGAAACCCCAACTTATCAGCAAGCACCTTGCTACACTTCCTCCCTGCCTCCATCGCGACAGCAACAACATAGGCACTGTAACTAACTTCCTTGACTTTTACTCCTTAAACTATCAAACTCCATCCCAATCTCAACTCACCAAATTACCAACCAAATAAACGACCATCACAGTGCTTCCTCTGCAAATCACAATCCACATTTTCATTAGCACACAACCAAATACCTAATAAAATAAGTGATGCTTCCAAGCACCAAGTCGCATTCTTTTTATTACCTCCATTGTCTTCCTCGGCAACTTCTCCATCAGCGGGTTCAAGAAGAGGAGCTCTGCCTTAGAGAGATCGAGAAGAGGAGCTCTTCCTGGGCAACTTCTCTGTAACGACCCAGATTTTGGAACAGTTTATTTTAAATATTTAGTATGGTTTTAAATGTTGAATATATTATAGAAATGAATTTTTATTGGATTTATCGATTTAATAATCGATATATGGTTTAATATCAAATATATTGAATAATCATATACGAAGAAGAAACCAATCGGATTTAGAGTTAAAACTATATTGAAAACAACTTAGCCGATTTATACAAATTTTATATTGAATTAGAATTAATTGTTTGGACGAATTTAATTGTTTGGAATTGATTTATATTTTAAATCAAATTTAATTTAAATTGTTAATTTAAATTGTATCTCTTATATACAAGTCGAATTAAAAGTCAGAATGGGTTCCATTGGGTTCAGAATGACATTATAATCTTGTAACATCGGTCATTGCGATTAGATAGCAGTTTAGGACATTAAGCTAGGGGACTGCGAGATATTTTAGTTATTTAATAAAAATAAAATCAAATAAATTACCTAATCTAATCATGGCCACCCTAAGTTTAAAATCAGCCGACCTAAATGTTTTCATGTCGCAGCTATTCTTCCTTCGAGCTGATTAAATTGTCTCCCATCCTCAACATCGAACAAACAACAAATTAATGGGTTCGTACTTTTGGTTTCCTATCATCCTCTATAAATCAAGCCGCTGCCTTCTTTTGCCGTCATTTACCAAACCAGAAAACATTCTGTAAGTCTTCATTTCTATTTTCTTCCTCTCGAGTAGTTCGCAAAAATCAATCCATCGTTAAAACACAGAGTAAAAGTGAATAGAATCGAACTCCTTTCCCTTTTCACTTGAAACCGCGAATCGCGATTGATGCCAGTAGTCCACCAGAGCTTGAAAACGTATCGCGAAAGACCCTGGACCTTTCTGACGCTCGGCAGCAAGATGAAGGGGGTCTTCGTCGGTTTGTTTGGGTGTTCGACAGTCGCTCTGGTGAATGAACTAGGGTTCGATGGTGAACTCGGGATCCGTTACTTCGAAGGTGGTCGGTCGGGGTATTAGAGCGATAGGATGGGAAGGAGTTTTGGTGATGTCGAGTGTTGAAATCGATGGAGGGAGTTCGATCTAAAGGATTGAGCTAAAGTTGGGCTAAAAGATTTAGCAGTAATGGTGTTTGGTGAAATGCCGGAAAGAAAGAAAAAAAACAGCGGGATTAAGGTAAACATAAATTAGTTATATTTTTTTTTTTAGGTTAATTGCATGATAATTCAAATAGAAATTAATTTAGTTGATTTAGTTTTAATTACTAAGTTAATAAATCGGTCCCGTAAGAAATGTTTAAGTTAATATGTGTAAATAGTTAATTCATCTAATATAGACTATTTAAGTAATTTAATTAAATAGTTCAAAATTTGATGAGTAAAAGATTTTATTTTAGGTGCAAATAAAATCCATTCAAGACGACTCGAGTAAATTCTTAAACGCATCAATTTGGAATGAGAATGCTCGACAAATAAAATCCCTGGTGAGTAAATCTCACTCACCTTTTATTTATAATTATTTTTATTCGTTAAAAATAATTGTTTGCTGCTTGTGTTGTTTCTGGTTGTTTTATATATATATTAGTTATTTAGGCTATTATATATATATATATATATATATTGGGTTGCTTGATTGGTTGGATTCCCGCAGTCTCATTAGCGGATGCCCGCAGTTTCATAGCGATTGATTACCCTATACGCCCCACGCTATGATTAGTGGATGACCTTCTATACCGCGATATTCTGCCACGAAGCAGAATGGGTATTATTTATGTGCTAACATCTGTGGATGCAGGGAAACAGGTTGGAGGAATCCAACTGGATTCCTCAAAAATATATTATCTGTTTGTTTATTTGTTTGCATATATATTGTTATATATGATGTGTTAGAAAAATAATTAATTCGTTGTTTTGTGTGTTTAAATACCACTGGGCTTAAGTAATGATATTTAAAAATATCATGAAAGGATATTTGAGAGTTAAAAAGGAAAAATTCTATTTTTAAATAGAATTTGAATTTTTAAATGGAATAAAAATATAAACTTGTTTTTTTGTTTTGAAAAATAAAACAAGTAGTTTCTTTATAAACGAAGTTTATAAATAATTCTTTTATAACGAAGTTATAAATGAAGTAAAAAGAATTATCATTTGATAATTCAGAAATAGAAATACAAGCGTGAAATTGGAATTTTGAAATGAAATTTCAAAACAGGATGTGAAATGAAATTTTTAAATATATAACTCAAATGAAATTTGAGTATAACATTTGAATTTTAAAAAGGAGTTTAAATACTTGAATTTTAAATAAAAGGAAAAGGAGATTGAATATTAGAAATTCAAATAGAAGTTCAAATAGAATTTGAATAGACGAAATTAGAATGAAAAATAGAATTTGAATTCAAGGAATTAAAATAGAATTTGAATTCAAAGGAATTCAAATATAGAAAATTCAAATAGAGATTTGGATATAGAATTCGAATGAAATTCAAATATAGAAATTTGAATATGGAAGTTCAAATGGAATTTTAAATATAGAGTTTGAATAAAAGATTCAAACAGCATTTGAATAAGAGAGTTCAAAATGGAAGTTGAATAAGAAAATTGAAATAGAATTTGAATAAAGAAATTCAAATAGGGATTTGGATATAGAATTTCAAAATAGAATTCGAAATAAACTTTGAACATAGGATTTCAAAGTAGAATAGGAAATCCAAATGGTTTGAAATGGAATTTGAATTCAAAGGAATTCAAATGGGTTTGAATAAAGAAATGTCAATGGGATTTAAATATAAGATTTCAAATAGGAATTTAAATGAAGTTTAAATATTTAAATTCAAATATGATTTTCAAATATAACCATTCAAAAGGGATTTGATTATAGAATTTAAAGTGGAATTTAATTCAAAGGAATAAATTAAGGTATTGGGATTCAAGAAAATTAAATGTGGAGTTTAACTAATGAATTTGAATTTAGGATTCAAATGGTATTTGTAAATGAATTCGAATTTAGAATTCAATGGTGTTTGAAAGAAAATTGGAATATTTTAATTCTAATAGAGTTGGAAATAGATTTGAACATAGAAATTCAAATGGGGTTTGAATATTTGAATTTCAAAAGGGAATTCAAAATAGAGTTGAATATCTGAATTCAAGTATGAATTTCAAATATAGAAATTCAAAAAGGGGTTGAATTAAAGTGGGAATTCGACTAGAGGATTTGAAATGGAATTCGAATTAAGGATTTGAAATGGAATTCGAATAAAGGATTTCAAATGAGATTTGAATACAGGATTTAAAACTATGGAATTTGAAATGTAAAGATTCAAATGGAATTTGGAATATATATATCTATATATATATATATATATATATATATTAGAAGGGAGTTGAATTCATTTAACGAAGTTTAACGTTTATATTTATAAATATAATTAAAACGAACTCGCCGCAGCGCTGCAGTTCGTAAATTAGCGATTCGAACTTCAATTGAATATATAGAACTCGATTGAAGCCGAAATTCTTTGAAACAAGAAACGTCAGGACCAGTTTGATAATAGTTTTCTAATGAAAGAGAAAAATCTGAATTTCGTCGTATAGATTTTGAGTTATGTCAAAATCAAATTTTCAGAAAAACAGCGCCAGAACCATTATAAAACCATAACGGTTTATTTAATTAAATTAAAGGATTTTAAGCAAATAAAAATCGAAATTTCTATTTAGAAAAATCCAGATTTGAGTTATAAAATATATGTGAACTCCAGTGGAGTAATGAGTTGATTTCTGAAACAGAAATCAGATTTTTGATTTATTGAATAGAGTTAACTAATTCGAATAGAAATTAGTTAATGAGATTTCGAATGAATATTGAGCTTTAAATAAGTGAATTCGATTTGAGAATTTATATTCGAAATAGAAAAGAGAACTAGAATTGAAATTGAAATTCAATTTGGTTATGAACGAGTTAAATATTTTGTTTGAACATGTTATGTTCAACAAAGAAGTGAAATAGGCAAAAGGGCTAATTAAAGAATAATTGAGCGAAACTGAATTCAAACGATTCAAATTTGAATTCAAACGAATGGATTGAGTTGAATTGAATTGGAAACAGGTGAACAGGTGTTAAACAGATATGGGATGGAGTATATGAAGATTTAAATTTATGTGCTCGACAAAAAGGTACATGTTTAATTCATATATGAGACTTTATGCGCCGTATCGGCAGGCCGCTTGGCTTTTTCCTTTTTCTTTTGATTAAGGAAGATACCGGGAAGCTATTTGAAAATTCCCGATGCTCCCGATACAGGGGAGGTTATGGCGAAATTTTCCGGAAATTTAAGGAGATAGAATATTTTTAAGGAATTTGAAAATTAGAAATCTATATATCGATATATATAGAATTCGATAAGGAAATGAAATCAAAAATAGCGTAAAGGGCCAAGATGATTATTGAAAATATTTGGTTAACAAATATTGTTAAGGAAATGGAAAAGAGATTTAATTAATAAATATTAATTAAAGAGCCCAGTGATTTGTTTGATATGTTTGGATGAACACTTGTTTTATTCGATAGTTAAAACACAGACTATCGAAGTTTTGACCATCGTTGTCAATATGGAGAGACCGGTTGGATTATTATCCGAAGAACCACTCTGTATCGGCATAAGCGTTGCAAACCAAGTATGCTGAATATATTGAAGACGGAGTAAAGTGCAAGGGCTTTTCTAGTAATAGAAATGGTGCCTTCGGTTTCGTTCAATCCCAGAACGAACGTATATGGACGAATGTCTGACAAAGTATTTCCAATGATCAAATGGGTTGGTTTGTATGAATATATATGGTTGCAACGGATTTATCCCTTAGCATAACATCCAGAATATTTGTGCAAATCAATTAGTGATTAACGGATCTGACAATGTGGCATTCAAAGTGATTGTGCTATCAATGAATGGTAAGTATGCGTAGCCTCAGGCCTCAACAACCGGGAAAGGACAAAAATCGGGCAGGCAGCATGGCTATGTGGGTCGCACCCATTAGGGTGTATAATCACCTATCTAGAGAAATTCCTTTTGTTTCTAAATCTATCGATTCTGCCCATTCGGGAAACGGTGGTTTGAGTCCAACCGTTGGTGATATACATTCGATACACTCAAGCGAAATGAGTGGTCGGTCATGTGTGGGTCGGGTTGCAAGACGTTCTTGTTGAACCCAGGTGTATTCGCCTCTAGAGATACATCATCGGAAGGTGGTTCCATACCTTGTCATGTTGGAAGTCCAATCTCCAATAAGCGCCATGCGGTTTTTGATTTTATACTATATATGTGGAGCGTGAGATGCAAGCGTTTTGCTATTTGGTTATTTAATTTGATGTAGACATTACTGTAATATCACTGGATTTGATATCAAAGTGTTTTGGGTTATAGTAAGGTAAAAACCGTCCATATTTATGTGTGGGCTGGTCTTACTATTATTTTTCTTTCGAAAGGATTTTGAAAGTTAAACAAGTGGTTGGAGTTTACTCACACCAGTCCCATGACTGACCCAAAGTTTGTTTTGTTTTGTTTTCCCTAAACTCTTGGGTGCCCAAATTTGTACGGGCAGTCAAGTGTTTCAGGCTTTTACAGATACACTTGGAGGAGCTTGAAGCAGGAGGCTTCAACGTTAGTTATTTGGAGTTACTTCCGCTGAGTCAAATGTTATGTGTACTCTGATGATGGTATGTATATATGTAGCAAACAGATTTGTATTTCAAAGCTTATGTTATATAATATATTTTATTCGTTCCGCTGTGAGTTTGTGATCTTTGTTTTCTTCTATTCTAATATTTCTTTCTTTCTATTTCTCATCCTCTAACTTCTTTCTAATAATGAGTCGTATTTCTGTGTTGTTTGGGTTGGACGTGTGGTGTATTTAGTCAACTCAGATAGTACGGATTTGCGGGCCTTTACATTCTCCATCAGCGAGCCCGATGTGAACTTTTTTGGACAAAAAATCGCTAATTTTTGCTATTTAAGTAAAATCGTTGTTTTTAATAGACGTAGAGTGTGATAATAAAATCAGGTGAGAAGTGGAAGCGGGATAAGCGATGGGATTCTAGAGATTAGGGTTTTCATTTTTAGAGATCAGGTGAGAACTGGAAGCGACTATTTTATTTTGGGGTTTTCTAGAGATTACGGTTTTTATTTTAGAGATAAGCAATGGGATTTCAGTTATAAAGCGAGAAACGAAAAATTGAAGCGGGATTGGTAAGTTTGCGGACTCCTCGGGAAAAATGGAAGCCGGGTTAAGTGATGCAGGTTCACTTATATTTCGGCTTGTTAAATGCACATAAACCCAGTCCCCTTTATATGGGATTGTAATTATTAACAATTTTAATTAAAAAATAATTATTAATAGTTTTAAATTAACTTTTTATTATATAATGATTTGTAATTAATTATGACTAATATTTGATAGTACAATTTAATAATTAGCTTTTGATATTTATTTAATTCTTAAGAACCATTACTCAATATCTACTTTTAATAATTCATTAATCAATAATATTTAATAAGCAAAAGCGATACTAATTATCAAAATACTAATTATCGATTATAATAATTAGTAAGTATAAATGACTAAAAATTAAGTATATATTATTACTTACGCATTATTATTTGAAACTATTAATAAATTAGTTAAGTATTAATTAATTAATTATACAATATTATTAATTATTAAAAATATTTATAAATTATTACTTAATAATTATAAAAAATAATGATAGACTATTAAAATATTACTTATTTATTATTAAAAACATTAGTTATAAATCATAATATAATATTAAAATAATTTAAAATTGTTAATCATTATATCGATTGTAATAAATTATTAAATAATATAGTTAGTATACATCATTATTTATACCTTATTACTAGAAATTATCAATTACTTACTTATGCAGTACTAATTATTAAAATAATTATAAACAATTAATTGTTAAAAATACCAGATTTTACTTTAAATACTACTTATCAAAAAATAATTATTTAATAGTAATTATCAATTATTAAAATTTATCTAATTATTTGTTATTTATTACCTCATGACTATAATTGAATATTAAGTATTAAATGTTAATCATTGTGTATATGTTATTGATGTATAATAATATTAATTAATTATTACATATTTCGTTTTAATTATTAAAACTCGTTAAAAATAAGTTTATTACAATTGAAGGGGGAAAATAATTTTTTCGCAACTGGCGAAAAGACATAGTTGCTAAACATATTTTTTTGCAACGGATAACCAAAGGTCCGAAGGCAGTTGCCAAAAGTGTGTTTTTTGCAACAAGCATGGAAGCATAGTTGCTAAAAGTAAGTTTTTCGCAATGGGCATGGAAGCGCAGTTGCTTAAAATCTGATTTCGCAACTGGTTGAAAATGTCAGTTGTTAAATCACATACATTGCAACTGTTAAGAAATGTTAGTTGCTAAATATCATTTATTGCAACTGTCATATGCAGCCTGTTGCAAATAACCAGTTGCAATAGAGTATTTTTCTTGTAGTGGTCTTCTTTTTCTATTTTCCTCAAATTCACTCCCTCCTTTCTCTACGCTCTATTTCTCCATTAGGGACGCATTTATTTCTTTCCTTTATTCTATTAAATTTTTCCTTAATCCCATTAATTTCTTTTCCTTCATTCTATTTTCACGCATCTTATTTCATTTATATACTTTCATTCCTTAAATTTACATCTTCTTACTTCTCCTTTTCCCCTTTTTCCTTCATTATTTCTCTCCGAAAACGAGTGAACCCACGTATATGATTCTCTTCTTTTTATTCTTTCTTGCTCATTGAATAAATTCCTTAAATTATGAAATTTTAATATTTCATGTTTTGAAATTTGAGAAGTCACAAACTTTCCAACAATTAGCGATAAATAATTAATTAATTTCGCATTCATTCCTTTTCGTTTATTCTCTTTCTCTTTGTGATTTACTTTTGAAATTTAAATGAGAAATAAATATGTCACCTCACGTTTAGTACTTCGTAACCTATCTAATACGAAGGGACACACTAGAGAAATAAATCATGTGTCCTTTTCAATTTCCGTCCTCATTCTTTTTTCTTCCTGCAGTTGTCTTCTATAAATTTTAGATCTTCTTCCTCCTCTCCACACAAAAAAAAAAAAAAACTGAATTCCTTTCCACTTCAACAGCCCCCTCTTCCCTAAAAATTCACAATATCCTCTTCTTCTTAAATTTTTGTCCATCCTCCTACTAAAAAAAAGGGTCATCAATTTGCAAATTTGCTGCTTTGGATTGGTCGTTGTCCATATTTATTTCTTTTCTTCGTCATAACCACGCAATGTGAGCATCGCTCTCATGATTAATATTCATATGCTAATAAGTTAACATCATATGAAATTAAATTTATTTTCTGCTTGTTTGGCTGATAACCGCTTGGATTGTTAGTTTAAAATTATTTGTCTAGTTAACTGTTAATTTCATGAATCTTGGTCGTTAAGTTGCTAGTCATAATTTAATGAATCGTTAGTTGAAAACGATTTGAATCAGTGGTTGACAAATTCTTGAATTGTTGATTAAATCATATGAAATAGTAGTTGAAATTTACTTGAAATAATTGTTGATAATTAGATGCAATAGTGATATTTGATTTATGTATTGCAATTATGGTGATTATTGTATTGACCATTTATCACCCCTGCTATCATGTTTGCAAGTTCCAGACATCGTATGAAAATTTACAGAAATATAGATTTAGGTTAAATGAGACATACCTATATTTTCAATTTAACGAATAGATTTAGAAATTTAGTTGAAACTTTTAAATTTGAACTTGTGTTTGAACTTAGATATTAAGCTTGAAATATTTGTTTTATAAAAGAATTTTTTTAGCGGAAAGATTAAATTTAATTTTAGATATAGTGATCCAGTTTAATATTTAACTTAAAATTAAATTTGTTGATTTAAAGGATAGATTTAATCTTAAAAGATTTGAGTTGATTGATTTATTTAGATTTAGTTAATTAGGAAGAATTAAATTTATGGTTGAAATTTGGAAAATGATAGTGAAGTAAAGATTTGAAATAAACCAATCAATAAAATGAAATATGATGTCTGGATCTTGAGAATATTCTGGTGTTAAATTACTTAAACATGTCACCTAAGTATTTCATTTTAGTTTATTTTATGTGCATAAGAATATTAATCCTAACTCGAGTGTTTTGTGTTTTGCATGGAACACTCGGGTCAGATCCGAGTGTTGCAGACTTAAAGACTTCTACTATTGAAGTTAGTGAGTGGTGAAGACGTACACGCTGGTTCGACAATTTTTGCAAAATTTATTTAAAAGCTATGTATATTCCGCCGTGTAAAATTTGTAAACTCTGATATTTTGTGTACAGTGCTTCAGCTGTGAGATATTATAGCTGATTTATTTTGTGATTTCTGAGTCTGATTCTGTTTAAACCCTGTAATCTAATTAACAATCCATGGTTTCAAGCGGTTTAAGTTGGTTAAATTACCGACTTGAAGCGGTCGATAAGGAAGGTTGTTACAATTAGCTTGCTTCTCATCTGAAGCTCATTTTTCAGAACTCCCCACATGAAATTTTTTCATTGGCTTCTTGAATTATCCAAGACGCGGTTTGCTCATGGGTCGGTGATATTAGTGTTACATTGAGTTATCAGATTGTAGATGCATTTTATCTTCTGTTCTTGTGGTGGATGTCCCTATAAGAGCATATCAACTACCATTGCGACTGGTATTACCTATCCCAAAACAGTCCAAATCTCCTTGATTCTCTAGTTGCTTGTGTAAGGATGACAGATGGTTCCATTGTGAATATATTCAGAGACTTTAGCTAGCCTTAGAATATTGATCCACGCTATTTCGTTGTAGCTGAGTTTGTTACGCAACACTTGTCCTTTTCTAAACCAGGAATCATTCTAAAATGAAACCGTGGAATTCTCGGAAACAACTACTTGTAGATGATGCATTATACGGTCTCAAGCAGCTAATGCTTCTCTCCACATCCAACTAGTGTTTTACTTTTTTCTTGACACATCAAAAGTCTTAGCTCAAATAACTTCAACATAATTAATTTTGCACCAGGATTACCAAATGGACTTCCTCCTATTAACAAAGTTATTAAGCTGCATAGAAAACGCCGCTTCTTTCCATTTTTCCAAGTCGATAACACCAAGCCCTCATTTCATTTAATAGAATAAATTTATTCCAATTGACATTTAATAAAAAAATGCTTTACACTGGTGTTTAAAAGAGAAAAGGAATAAATAATTTTTTTACTGGTATTTGATAAATGGAATATGAAAAGAGGTTATATTAAAATTTATAATTGTGAAACATTTTTTAGTTGGTGTGGCTGTTTTATTTTTTTCATGTTTTTTTTTTTGAAAAAAGTACTTATATCACAGCAGAAGTAGTACAAAAAAGTTTTGAACTGGTATAAACAACAAGACCAAGAAAAATAATACTTTTATCCATAAGGACAACCACTTAATATTTTATCCTAAAGGATAATACACTGAAAATAAAAATCGGCCGTTGCTTTCTTCTTCTCTCCTCTCGCGCGTAAGTCGAATTCATCAATAATCACAAAATCAAAAAATCACGAAATCATAAATTGCGAAATCATGAATTTTAGAATATAAAAGAATAGAAATTCGAAATCGAATTCAAACATCACGAAATCAAAATCGATAAGGAGAGCATTCGAAACAAAAATCGCGAGAAACAGAAACCCTAGAAATTTTTTTTTCGAACAACATAAATCCATTGGAAATCACAATTGAATTGAATAGTAATATTTTTCTAACGATGGAAAACGCAGTTGAAGAAGTCGAAATTGTTGAAATAATTTTTTCGTGATTGGAAATGTTTTTTTTTCGTTACTAGTATAGCAGTTCGTAGGTATCATTTTACTATTTTTTTAGGTATCATTTTTCCTATTTTAACTTTAAAACATAGCAGCAGTTTTTAGTTATCATTTTTCTATTTTTCTAGGTATCATTTTTAGTGCAGTTTATGTGTTGTGTTAAACATCACAACAGTTTTAAGGTATCATTTTTATATTTTTTAAGGTATCATTTTTAATGTAATTTCTTTGTTATGTTACACATTACTGCAGTTTGAAGGTATCATTTTTATATTTTTTAAGTTATCATTTTTACTGTAATTTATGTGTAATGTTAAACATCACAACAGTTTTAACGTATCATTTTTACATTTTTATGGTATCATTTTTACTGTAATTTATGTGTTATGTTAAACATCATAACAGTTTGAATGTATCACTTTTATATTTTTTTAAGTTATCATTTTTACTGTAATTTATGTGTTATGTTCATATACGTCTTTTTTTTATGTGATAATTTTTGTGATGTTGTACTGGTGCAAAATTAACACAAGAACAAAATCACATGGAAAAAACACATAACACAGTTAAAACATGAAAACTGGTAATTGAAAAAATAGAAAACCGATACTTACAAACTCCATCAATGTTTTAAACAAAAACCAATGCAAAAAATGTTTACATCACTATTTGATTGAATATAATGAAATAAATTCGACTGAGTTAAAAAGTTGATGCAACAATATAACTTCAAATTTAACACAGCAATAAAATTGCATGGAAAAAAAGCATAACACAGTTAATAATGTAAAACTGATATCTAAAAAATTACAAAATGATACCTATAAACTGCAGCAATGTTTTGAAGAAAAACTAATGGAAAAAAAATTATATAACTGAAACATAAAATGATAACTAAAAAATATAGAAATGAAACATAAAATGAAATAAGTTGGACTGAGTGACGAAGTTGATGCAAAAATATAGTTTCAAAATCAACACAGCAATAAAATCACAACAAAACAACACATAACACTGTTAAAACAGAAAAAATGATACCTAAAAAATTAGAAAAATGATACCTAAATACTGATGCAATGTTTTAAAGATAAAATAATGGGAAAAAAAATTATATCACAGATTTAATGATTAAAATGAAAAAAGTTCGACTTAGTTTCAAAGCTGATACAACAATATAACTTCAAAATTAACACAGTAACAAAATCTCATGAAAAAAAACATATAACACAGTTAAAACGGTAAAAATGATAACTAAAAAAATAGCAAACTGATACCTAAAAACTGCTGCTATGTTTTAAAGTTAAAAACAAGAAAAATGATACCTAGAAAAATGATACCTAAAAATTGCTGCTACGATTTAAAGTTAAAAACATGAAAAATGATACCTAAAAAAATAGAAAAATGATACCTACGAACTGTAGTAGTGGTAAAAAAAAAAACATTTCCAACCTAAAAAAATTGTTTCAACCATTTCGTGTTCTTCATAAACGATTTCCATTGTTTGAAAAATATTTTTATTCCATTCAATTGTGATTTCGAATGGATTTTTGTTGTTCGACCTACTTTTTTTCTAGGGTTTTTGTTTCAGCTGATTTATGGTCGTGATTTTGATTTCGTGATTTTTGTCTTCGATTGAGACGGCCGATTCTAATGTATTATCATATTTGTGATTTAAGCGATTTACGATTTCATGATTTTGGTGATTTTGTGATAAACGATGAAATCGACAAAGACGTGAGAGAGGGAGAAGAAGAAAGCAGCGGCCGAAATTAATTTTCAGTGTATTGTCCTTCTGAGTAAAATTTTAGTGGGATGTCCTTATGGATAAAAAGGCCTTCAATTTTGTCCTTCTAAATATTTTCCTGTACTATAAAACAGGATATAAACCAGCTCAAAACAAAACATTACAACCCCAGAAACAAAGAACAATAGACAACACTAACTAAAAAGCATATACAACCACTACAAAAGACACAGACCTACACAACGACATATTAAAACCAATATCCCATAAAGCCCAGTCCATAGCAAGTAACTCCAAAGTCCAAAAAGCCCAACAACAAGTCACACATGAGATGACCAATACTTGATCACAAAACATCCAAACTCTGTAGCAAAATAGAATAGATCCACGCACATAAGTATTACCATCCACCATTTTTGCTACTGATAGAAGAACTCCAAACCTCTACCCAAAAATAGAGACATAACTCAAAGCTTCACTACACAGAAACTAACCCAGATCCATACAAGAATCTGAGACTCCAAAACACTTACAGAACCAAAACATGCAAACTAGTAAACCAAATCCAAGGGAAGATCAAACATAACAAAGATAGCTTGCAAACATCAATGGTAGCAAAGCGGAAGAGAACTCTTTCTTAGTTACCCTCCATTTTTAACTCCCCTCCCCCCTCCCCCGGCATTCCATTCTCATCTCTAATCTTCTTGGATTTTGATATAGTTTTGAACTGGGATATTAACTTGTTCTGTTTCGGATTATCCTCCACAAGGGGCTCATTACCTATCTCAAATTTCTCCCTTTTCAATCTATTAGACTTGTACTTATTTCTACCTCTCTTAAAACTATTAGAAGAATTGTCAGACTCTTCCATGAACATTTCCTGGTCAGGCTTGTAATGCAAATCATCAGTGTTAATCTCAAATAAACTGGTAGTCTTCCTTATTAACCTTGGTATCATTTAATAAGTCACTGACTTCTCTCAATATTTCCAATATTATTTTGATTAACTTTTTTTCATCAGCCTTTTCATTTCCTTCTACATTATCCTGCAAACTTAGATTACAGTTTTTCTAATATACTAAAAGGATTAGCTGTTTAGGCATTACTAACCACAAATTTTTTATTCCTAGAGTCAACTATAGTTGCCTTATCTTTACATTCCTTTACAAAGTCATCATTGTTAACCGCATTCATATTATCTACAACTTTATCATCAACTTCCATCCCATTCTCAAGATTGTCTTTGGTTTTTTGAGACTAGATCTTAATTGATTTACAGTTGGCAATTGAGTCACCAAATTTTTTATACCCTGAGCATAAAGGAGGATTCCATTCATAAACTACCCTTTTCCAAACAATCTCGCCATTAAAACATTGAATAGGCACTACTTCTGGGAAATTAAAATCAGAATTTACTTCAACTAACACTTTAACATATGAAATTCTAACTTGGTGCTCTGTAACATTATCTAATTTTAGAGGTTTACCCAACATTGAAGCTATCCTACTTATAGACTCGACAGACCAAAAATCCAGGTCAAGGTTGGGAAGCTGAATCCAAATAGGAAGTGAGGTCAAGAATTCCTTAGTTAATTTAACCCCTGGTATCCATTTTTTCATAACTACTAGCCTCTCGTTGTAGAAATATGGTCCAAAGCTAATACACGCTCACATTCTTCTTCACTTTCACATTTTAAGATACAAAATCCATTTTCAATTGAATACAATTAATAGTTACCCTTAATATTCCAGTTTCGGCCAATATGATTCTCTAGAAAATTGTAATAAGGCCTACTGCCGAAGACGTAAAAAACTATGGAATCAACCCATCTTTCTCTTGCCCTATTTGTCAATGCTCCACTGATAACTGCCATTTTCGTATCATCCTTAACCACAGGTTCAAAGAAGTTAAGCTAGATAGAGTTTTGAGGTATTTATTCTCATTAATTATTTTTTTCATGTTTGAGAAGTATATGTATTATGGTTTCATTAGTATATGAGATATGCGAAAATAAAATTTTAAGATTTTAAGTATTGATGGTCCCTCGAATTGTTTGGAAATTAGTATAGAGGATGAGATGAAATTCGATGAGAGTATATAAATAGTTATATATTTTGTTTTGTCTGTAATAGAAACTCTTAATAATTGTTTTTTTTCGCTTAAAAGGAAGGTTGATCATGTTTTCTCATCAAAACGCCTTGCTACGCTAGTGTTGAGATTTCTTGTCCTCAAAAGCTTGTGATCCATATAACCAATAAATTACAAGAGATGCTACAATGGCCATCGATTTGACAAATGAATAGCATGGATGTAAGAAAAAAGGCAGATTTCAAAGGGTCATTTCAATGTCATTGATTATGATGCGTTCCGTATAAAAATCTGGTTTCAAGAGCTGATTGAAGTAGCATTACTAATAAATCATGCCTACTCAATTTGTTGGTACTAATCGATTAAGAGTCCTATTATATATACTCACCATCAACTCCTTTTTGGCTCAAGAAAAATATATAATAATAATAACAATAGGTATATGCTTCATGCTACCTTGTTTTGACCTGTACTTAACTGTCGATCAGTAGTGGATTGCCGATCGAACAGAGTAATATGCACAACGGTTTTTAGTTATGACAACCTCCTTGAAATCGTGAAGTTGTTTCAGAATTGCGTCCTTGGAGCTCAGGTTCAAAAATCGTGTTCCGCCGTCATTTTAGAAACGTGCGTTGGAGTGTGCAACAACCAGGGAATAACAAATGGTTTGATAAGAAGCATACGACGAATGGAAGACATACAATCAATATTAGTAAATCAACATTTTAAAGAAAGAAAAATAAAATTAAACAAGTAAGAAGTATGAATATTAAATATGCATCCGACAATGGAACTGAAATAGGTAAAATGGAGATTGAGTGTGCGTTTGATTTTGAACAGAAAGGGTTATTTGAAAGGAGAATTTAGAAGGGGCATTTGAAGGGTAATTACTACGAACGGGGAATGCGTCTTTTTTACGAAAGGGCAAATTGGAAGGGACAAAGTAATTATTTTTAATGTTTTTTTATTTATTATTTTAATTGTTTTTCGTAATTTTTATTTTTATTGTTTGTATTTGTGTGTGTTTATTGTCAAACAGAATAGCAGAATGTAGAATACCAAATTTAACTTTAAATTTAATAATGAATGCAGAGTACAAAATTTAAATTTAATAATAGCAGAATGCAGAATTTAAATTTAATAATTCAAACACCATTATATAGCAGAATACCATTGTAACAACCAGGAAAATCTGAACCAGTTCAAAAATTTTAAATTGGCTATTTTAGTGAATTTTAAGTATTTAAAATAAATATTTTAAATAATAGCGATGAAAAGTGTGGTTGAATCGATGTTGAAAATGAATATAATTAATATGAATTATAAACATGGCCTGAAATGGCGCGGTAGTTCCAAAATTTGAATTCAAACTTTGACTGACTGTACCGGGTGCAAAATAAAATGGATTTTAGTGAAACCAAAAATATTTAAATCTGTTAGTGAATACCTTTCTAGCGAATCTGAAAAATCGAAGTTTCGTAGCAAGAGTCAAAAGTTATGGCCAAATGAATTTTCAGAAAGGTCGCTATAGAATTTATATAGCCCGTGAAAATAGACATTTTGCAAACGAGCTCGGAATTCGACGAAACCACTTTTGTTGACCCCGGGATGTGAAGTTATTGCTAGGTTTCAAATTTCATAATTTTTGAAGCTAGTATGTGAGCGTGGCAAAGGAAAATGTGTTTTGGTCAATTACAGTTAAATTGGATCGACCAGAAAATGGCCATTTTACAAACGGTCTCAGAATTCGACGAAACTAGCATTGTTGAGACCGTATCGTCAAAACATAGCGAGATTTATTTTTCTGGAATTTTTCGAATCAGTTTGTGGCCCTGGCAAATTGAAATGTACGTTCAAATCAAATATTGAATGTTTTATATTTTAATTTGAAGAAAAACTGACTCAAACAGTCAAATGGGACTACAAAACATATCACATTGTGTTTGGAATGGGGGTATTTAGCTAGGGACGATAGTCGTTGGGCTGGGATTGGAGTTCGTATGAGATAAGGGGTATTTTTGAATTTTAAAAATATATAAATATAAAAAAATTATCATTGGTCCACCCTACTTTCTCTCTCCCCGTAAATCCCCTGAAACGATCGGCGGCTACCCCCTTCTTCCTTCTCTCCTCTTTTTCTCCTCCCACACGCATCAAAACACGTTGCTCCTTTGGAGTAATTTGTAGATCCTCCCACGAGCTCCACATCCGTACCAGCCTTGCCCTCTATCGTCGTTTCTTTCTCGAGAATCGTGCTCGTGAAGTCGAAGACTTCAACCTGCCACCACGCCCTCCTGCCACGTGTGAGTTCAACGTAGTACTCAGCGCCTGGAAGCCTTCTCGACGCTCTACGCGGTGGTGCTGGCCGATTGTCCCCTAGCTTCGCGGATTGAACGCATAATCAAAACCTAGTTTTGAAGATATAGTGGAGGTATACGGCTAATTTATTTTGAACTGATTTTTACACTTTTTAGTGTTGCAAACTTGTAAAAATCATGTCTTTTTCGTTTCTTGTCAAAATCCAGTGAAACAAGAGATAGTGGACTCGTGTGGACGTCTTCTACATTCTAGAAGAGACCGCATATTTTTATGAGCCTTCTGCTATTTTTGGTGGAGTGAAACCCAATGTGAGATTTCTAATATTATAAACGATATAGAAAACAACGATGTATAAATTATATAGTCAATGTATGAATTATATCAGCGTTGTACACCTCATGTATAAGCGTTGTATAAGTTGTATGTTCGATATATAAGTTATATATGTGTTGTAAAAATTATATGTGTGTTGAAATGAATTGAAGAGAATCGAAATATATTTATATACGAATATATATATATATATATATGTGTTATATTTGAGAAAGGACCAGTAACGACTGCCATATGCTCAAGCTGCAATAAGCGAGGACATTTGGCGATAAACTGTAAATCTTGGAACGAACGGAAGAAGGGCAAATCTAGACCCGAGAACAAGCTTCAAGAGAATAGGGGGTGCCATAAGTGCCACTAAGCTGGTCATATTGCGAAAAACTGCCGACTATCAGAGAAATCTGAAAAGATACAGGTAAATAAAGTAGCAGAAGTTCCTGCATCCTCGGCCGGCCAGAAAAGGCCAGATGTTTTAGAAGGCACGCTTACTGTCAAAAACATTCCAGTTAAAGTACTGTTTGATACAGGCGCATCACGAAGCTTTGTCGCAAAGAATGCGGTGAAGAAACTAGACTTGAATTTGAAAAAGCTCAGAGAACCCATGACTGTTCATAATCCAGTTGGGGGTTCTGTCGATCTTAGTTGGGTTTGTGGGGTTCCAGTTTTTTTTCCTGCTACCGATTCCCTACCATTGCGATTGTCATGAATTTTACAGAGTTTGACCTGATTCTGGGAATGGATTGGTTAACCAAGTATGAAGCTGAGGTTAAATGCGCCGACAGAGTCGTAAGGGCGAAAATTAAATCATGAAATTATATAACCATTCCATGTGAAGGTTCGAATTCTGACAGAAAAGACTTCTGGGCAGCATTAGATGTTTCCCCTGCCCAAATAGAACCGGTTCCTGTCGTTACAGAGAATATTCAGGTCGACATTGCAGATATCCCAGTTGTCAAGAACTATGCGGATGTGTTCGAAGAAGTTGTTAGCTTACCTCTGTAGAGAGAAATTGATTTCAAAATCTCTTTAGTTCCGAATGCAAGGCCAGTAGTTCATGCTATTCGAAGAATGACCTTGAAGGAAAAAAGAAGAGTTAGACAATCAAACTAGACAGCTTGTATGGAAGGGTCTAATCAGGCCAAGCTTTTCTGATTGGGGGCAGCAGTGGTATTTGTCCCGAAGTCATATGGTACTCTCAGATTATGTGTAGACTATCGTGACTTGAATAAGCATACATTGAAAAACAAGTATCCATTGCCGCGGATTGATGATTTGTTAGATCGATTGAATGGCACACAAGTATTTTCTCGAATGGACCTAGCTACAGGTTTCCATCAGCTTCGTATCGCCGAGGAGTGTGTTCCTTTGACAGCATTCAGAGGTCCAGACCTATTCTACGAGTGGTTAGTAATGCCATTCGGCTTATGTAATAATCCAGCCTATTTTGTCGATCTAATGAACCGAGTTTTTAGAGGAGTATTGAATAAATTTGTTCTGGTTTTCATTGATGATATCCTTATCTTTTCTAAGTCAGAAAGCGAGCACGAAAAGCATTTGGAACAAGTGTTAGAAATTCTCAGAAAGAATGTGTTGAAAGCAAAGTTTTCCAAATGTATATTCTGGCAAGAGGAAGTCAAATTTCTTGGCCACGTCGTGTCAAAAGAAGGAATTTCAGTGGATCCCAGTAAAATCACTGCTATTCAGAATTGGAAACAGCCTCGTACGCCAACAGAAGTTAGAAGTTTTCTCGGGTTGGCCAGTTATTATCGGAAATTCATTAAGGATTTTGCGAAGACATCCAGTTCCTTAACGAAACTGACTAAGAAACATTCGAGATTCAATTGGACTCCGGTATGTGAGGAAGCTTTCCAGGAGCTGAAATCAAAACTGACAACTGCTCCAGTGTTAACAATAATAGATGGCAATGAGGACTTGAAAGTTTGGACTGACGCTTCTAGAGAAGGCCTTGGCGTAGTATTAATGCAAAGAGGTCAAGTGATTGCTTATGCTAGCCGTCAGCTGAAACCGCATGAGAAAAACTACGTTACTCATGATCTTGAGTTGTTAGCCATCGTATTCGCTTTAAAAATCTGGAGGCACTACCTTTTGGGTGAGAAATCCGAACTATATACAGACCATCAGTCATTGAAATATTTGTTCACTCAGAAAGATTTGAATCTGAGGCAACAGCGTTGGCTAGGATTTCTTGCAGCGTACGATTTTGAGATTTTGTACACTCCAGGGAAAGCCAATGTTGTGGCCGATGCGCTGAGTAGAAAGAATGTAATAATCGCCAGCTTTATCGTTACGACTTCCTTCATTGACAAGATCTCCATTCTACAGAAAGATGATAATTTTGTTAAGGAGATGATCAAAAGAATTCAAAAAGGCGATGCATCCAGTTTCCAAGTGGATAACGAGGGAATTCTTAGATTAAAAGGGAGGATTTGTGTTCCCGACGTCTTCGAGCTCAAAAGAGAAGTTCTTGATGAATGCCACAAGTCCAAGCTGAGTATCCACCCAGGGGTTAGCAAAATGTATAATGACCTCAAGCGAACTTTCTGGTGGAAGGCAATGAAAAGAGATATCTCCATATATGTTAGCCGGTGTCCCACCTGTCAGCAAGTCAAAAGCGATCAGCAGAAACTCGCTGGACTATTGCAACCTTTGGAAATTCCCGGTGGAAAGTAGGAACAGATTTCTATGGATTTCATAGATGGTTTGCCCAGAACTAGGAAAGGAAATGACAGTATTTGGGTGATCGTGGATCGATTTACGAAGACCGCTCATTTCATCCTGTCAAATCGAATAGAACTGCTCAAAGTCTGGCGCAGATTTATTTCAAAGAAATTGTTAGACTGCACGGAGTTCCCATGAGCATCATTAGTGATCATGACCCGATTTTTGCCAGTAAATTCTGGGAAGCATTCCAAGCAGAATTGGGAATGAAACTGAATTTGAGCACCGCATATCATCCTCAAACAGATGGCCAAACTGAGAGGGTGAATCGTATTCTGGAAGATCTATTGCGGGCTTGTATTCTTGATTTTGGCGGATCGTGGGAAGACCATTTACATTTGGCTGAATTCTCATATAATAACAGCTACCAGGCGAGCTTGAAAATGTCTCCATTCGAAGTATTGTATGGTAGACCGTGCCGATCCCCTGCTTGTTGGGTTGAACCCGGTAATAGACTTGTATTGGGGCCAGATATGATTCGCGATGCTGCAGATAAAGTCGATTTCGTTAAGAAACGATTACTAGCCGCCCAAAGCCGACAGAAAAGCTATGCAGATAAGAGACGAAGAGATATATCATTTGCTGTTGGTGACTATGTATATTTGAAAGTATCTTCGATGAGATGAGTCATCCGATTCGGTAAAACAGGAAAATTGGCGCCCAAATTCATTGGTCCGTTTCCTATTCTTGAACGGATTGGAACTCTCGCATATAGGGTTCAATTGCCTGATTGGTTGCCTGGAGTGCATGATGTATTTCACGTATCTCAACTTCGAAAGCACGTTCATGATCAAGGCTTGATCGTGGAAGAAGCAGCGCAACAGGATATAGAAATCACTCCAGAATTAGTTGTGAGAAGAGAGCCGCTAAAAATAATTGGCAAAGAAATGAAAGAGTTGAGGAACAAAAAGGTTCACTTAGTCAAAGTGCAATTGAGTGGAGATCCGCGAGATTGTACTTGGGAAACAGAGGAAAGCATTAAGAAAGCCTATTCTAAGTGCAGGGTGGATATCTCTGATTGACTCTGGTGCAAGGTACATTCACCATATCTTGCATTTCCATTATGTTCTCCAATTTGTTGTTTTCTTTGCATAGATGTAAACTTTTCATTTATATAGTTTGAATGATTTAAAAGAGTATATGAATTAATCGATACATTTTTGAAAAGTTAAAAATAAATTGATTGATGTTTGTGTTGTGTGATTGTGGATTTGATTAATTAAATTATTAGCACGATAGTTAATTTAATCAATAAGGGAATGAATGGTAGAATTTATTCGATTAAATCACACATTGAAATGAGTTAAAAATAGATAGAACTATATACATGTGCATTATATATGTTTGAACAGGTAAATGGATTAGCTGTTGAGTAAAGATTTTATTTGCGTGCCCGACAAATAGGTAAACCTTAATGAGTTGGATGCGCAATTTTATTATTATATCAACTTCTGTGAATACCACTGGATGCGGAGTGCTGGTTATTCTGTGTGTAATTAATAAATGTCGCTATAGGATAGTAACAATTAATTTTGAACTACACTACATGGCATACTTCTTGAAGATAGGCATACTTCATCATATACCACATAAGCATTTGGAGCTTGTGTGACGAGGTTGAAGATTTACCATACGAGCGAGAGGCTTGTATGGCGATGACTATATTTTACAGGTTGAACTGATGACCATATAAATTGTAACGATAAATTGCCAGATTAATAATAAAAACCCCACACGGGTCTGGAGTTGACATTAATCACGTCTCTCTAGTCATTAGATACGACACATGGATTATTTATTTCCCACACGGGACGAGGTGACGAGGATTCATCCTCTGGAGTAATTAAAAATACACACTCCCTCAGGCTTGACAGGTTGACGAGAATTTATTCTCTGGAGTTATTATCTATACACGCTCCCTTGTAAACACCAGAATATGTCACTATAAATATGTGTATGCTTTATGGGATTTATTGGGTACCTAATACGGCCCAATAAATTTCCAAACCCCTCCCCGTACAAAGGAGGTTATGGCAAAAAATTTCGAAAATTCCGGGTGTTAGCCAAATTTTTGAAGAATTTGAAAATTCTAAGAAACTAAAAAGTTGGAGAATGGAAGCCAGGTTGAACGTAGAGTTGATTAATCAAACCACTTTCGACTTTGTTCCTTTTCGGGGACGAAAAGTTTTAAGTGGGGGAGATTGTAACAACCCGAAAAATCTGAACCAGTTTAAAAATTTTAAATTGGTTATTTTAGTGAATTTTAAGTACTTAAAATAAATATTTTTAATAATAGCGACGAAAAGTGTGGTTGAATCGATGTTGAAAATGAATATAATTAATTTGAATTATAAACATGGCCTGAAATGGCGCGGCAGTTCCAAAATTTGAATTCAAACTTTGACTGACTGTACCGGGTGCAAAATAAAACAGATTTTAGTGGAACCAAAAATATTTAAATCTGTTAGTGAATACCTTTCTAGCGAATCTGAAAAATCGATGTTTCGTAGCAGGAGTCAAAAGTTATGGCCAAATGAATTTTCAGAAAGGTCGCTATAGAATTTATATAGCCCGTGAAAATAGACATTTTGCAAACGAGCTCGGAATTCGACGAAACCACTTTTGTTGGATCCGGGATGTGAAGTTATTGCTAGGTTTCAAATTTCATAATTTTTGAAGCTAGTATGTGAGCGTGGAAAAGGAAAATGTGTTTTGGTCAATTATAGTTAAATTGGATCGAGCAAAAAATGGCCATTTTACAAACGGTCTCAGAATTCGTCGAAACTAGTTTTGTTGAGAACGTATCGTCAAAACATAGCTAGATTTATTTTTCTGGAATTTTTCGAATCAGTTTGTGGCCCTGGCAAATTGAAATGTACGTTCAAATCAAATACTGAATGTTTTATATTTTAATTTGAAGAAAAACTGACTCAAACAGTCAAATGGGCCTACGAAACACATCCCATTGTGTTCGGAATGGGGGTATTTAGCTAGGAACGATAGTCGTTAGGCTGGGATTGGAGTTCGTATGAGATAAGGGGTATTTTCGAATTTTAAAAATATATAAATATAAAAAAATTATCATTGGTCCACCCTACTTTCTCTCTCCCCGTAAATCCCCTGAAACGATCGGCGGCTACCCCCTTCTTCCTTCTCTCCTCTTTTTCTCCTCCCACACGCATCAAAACACGTTGCTCCTTTGGAGTAATTTGTATATCCACCCACGAGCTCCACATCCGTACCAGCCTGGCCCTCTATCATCGTTTCTTTCTCGAGAATCGTGCTCGTGAAGTCGAAGACTTCAACCCGACGCCACGCCCTCCTGCCACGTGCGAGTTCAACGTGGTACCCAGCGCCTGGAAGCCCTCTCGACGCTCTACGCGGTGGTGCTGGCCGATTGTCCCCTAGCTTCGCAGATTGAACGCAGAATCAAAACCTAGTTTTGAAGATATAGTGGAGGTATACGGCTAATTTATTTTGAACTGATTTTTACACTTTTAAGTGTTGCAAACTTGTAAAAATCATATCTTTTTCGTTTCTTGTCGAAATCCAGTGAAACAACAGACAGTGGACTCTTGTGGACGTCTTCTACATTCTAGAAGAGACCGCATATTTTTCTGAGCCTTCTGCTATTTTTGGTGGAGTGAAATCCAATGTGAGATTTCTAATATTATAAACGATATAGAAAACAACAATGTATAAATTATATTGTCGATGTATGAATTATATCAGCGTTGTACACCTCATGTATAAGCGTTGTATAAGTTGTATGTTCGATATATAAGTTATATATGCATTGTAAAAATTATATGTGTGTTGAAATGAATTGAAGTGAATCAAAATATATTTATATACGAATATATATATATATATATATATATATATACTCCCCTCGTCCACAGACCATGGACGGTATTTATTGTTTGTGATTGGTGTGAAAATTCGTTGATAGTGAATGATTCATTATAATTGTTTGTGGTTGAAATTGATTGGTTGTGTTTGAAAAATACCCATTGGTGATTGAAACAAAATTAGAATAGATTGTGGAAATGAAAATAAAACATGCCGCCTGCGTGCGAACTAGATGCATGAATCCCCATTGTCAAAAGCTGCGAGGCTTTAAGGTAGAGCGAGGAGCCGTACTAGGAACGACCCCGGTTTTAACTACCCTGCAGTTATGCTGTCGAAATTTTCAATAATATTCATGTGTTAGAATTATTTTCATGTGTTGAAACTATATTCTTGTGTTGAATAGAAATTCATGTGTTGAATGACATTCATGTTTTGAAATAATTTGTTTTATAATAAAAATCATATTTTTATCATCTATATGAACTATATAAAATAGTCGTGTTTTGACATAAATCGTTTTACAATAAAAATCACATTTTTACTATATACATGAATTGTTAAAAATAGTGAAGTGTTGGAATAAATGTCTGTTGGATAAAAATGTCATCTTTATCAAATGTGTAATGTGGAAATCGTTTTGAAATGAAAGGAATAATTATATTCATATATATTTATATAAATATAATCAAAATATAGTGAATAAAGACGCTGCAGTTCGTGTTTTGAAATCGTGATTTCAAACGATTAGTGCGGGAGATCCGACCATCGGATTTTCCCGAAACCACAACCGTTGGGTTCGCCTTGGAAATATCTTTCCAACGGCACCAACTTTGTAAAGATCCAACGGTTGGATTGTCTGGAATGTTTAATTCAAATCTGAAGAAAAACAGCGTCAGAATCGATTATATTTATATATATTTATAGATATATATATAAATATAATTAAATTAAATCGAATAACGACGCTGCGGTTCGTATTTTGAAATCGAAACTTCAAACGATTAGTGCGGGAGATCCGACCGTCGGATTTTCCCAAAATTGAAACCGTTGGATTCGTTTTGGAAAGATCTTCTAATGATATAAATTTTGTGAAGATCCAACGGTTAAATTTTCAGGTATGTGTAAATCAAATCTGAAGAAAAACAGCGCCACGACCGCGTTATGGCCAAAAGCGTCGTTTGAATGAATTGGCTATTTTTAAATAAATAAAAATAGCGATAAATCATGATAAAAGATTATAAATGATATGGAATGGAATTAAACTGAATTTGCTCGATTTATGTGATATTTGATGATTGAATGTGTTTGGTGTGAAAATTACATTAAAGAACAGAACTAGTGATATCGAATAATTTAACCATCGAAATGAATTGATTTGAAATTCTAAATATATGTGAATTATTTGTAAAGGCCGAGTTAATTCTCATTTCAAATAATTGATCGACGAGTGAAAGTTGAAGATATGAAGACGGTGCAAGACCGATGATCTTCACGTCGAATGGAGGGGTGCTACTGATGCTCATGATAGGAGTAGCTACCTTGACGGGGTTGAAGTAGTAGCCACCCGACCGTACTTGTTGATTGTACGGATATGCGAGTTATTGAGTGCCTCCAGTTTCGTTCAGACCCAGAACGAACGTGTAAATGGACTGTGTGTCTGACATTGGATTTTGTTCTGTGTTGATTGATCTCTATTAAATATATATCTGTTTGGCGGCGGAGAATTTATTCTCTTGCTTAACGCCCTTCTCTGAGACGTACGAGCCCAAATGTTATATATCGATAGAAATCAGTCGCACGGAGTGAATTGCCTGTGTGGCACGCCTAAGTGGTAGAAAATCAAGGCTTCTGTTGAAAAGCAAAGTCTTGTGGTTGATGATCAAAGCACGGTCTGTGTGGCGTATCTTTGTGTATAGCGTTGTTTCGCGAGCCTCACACCCCGGTATGAGCCAGAAACGGGAGACGGACATCAGGGAGGACATGCGTTTCCTTCTAGCTAGGAGTGGTGCTTTGGATTTTACACGCCCGGGTATTTTACTTATGTGGATGATGGAAAGCGAGGCCTCGGTCTCTTCGGAGCCGATGGTGTGGTCAGATATGACCAGTGACGCCCCATAGGGCGGGAAAACGCAGTGTTCAGGAATTTTAATCCACATCGGTGGACCAGCCCTGACGATCCAAGGGTCCACCTGAGTCTGGGTCCTGAGGGGCGGGCTAGAGCGTCTCGAATTCGGTAAGGACTATCTTTTGCCTTGGCTAATGACGGAAATCCAATTTCCAAATACGACATCGTGCGGTTTTGATTGTATACCTATATATGGCGGCATAGTGGTATGGGGCATTAATGCCGCCTATGATTGATAGTTATGATTGAATTTTTTTTGAAACATATATACACTAGCAATAATATCAAATGATTTGTTTTGCTCGTATCAAGCATATTTTGGCCATTATAAGGTAAAACTCTATCCTCTGGTGTGTGTTGCATTGTGTGATGGGAACTGAGTCTTATAATGGCTTCATTTTTATAAAAAGCATTGCGATGTTTAAAAGAATTATTTGTTTTAAAGCACTGGCAATCCAATGGAGTAAACCCGTTCCGCGAAAGTGGCGTGGTCCTGTGATTGGCCATATTTGAAAGTGTATTAAGTAGATTTCTCATACCAGTCCCATGACTGACTCGTAGTTTGTTTCACTTGCAAACTCGGGTGCCCCTTTTTCTACACGGGCAGCCTTGTATTCAGGTTTTAGCAGGCTCTTTCTGGATAGCTGGAGCTGAAGATGGATTCTATCATTTATCTCTTTTTATGCTGTTCAGCTCCTGTTGCACATATTATGTTTCCTTTTCCGCAGTAGACATTTATGTATAGCTGAACTGTATTTTGTACTAAGTATGATCCTATATACTGTGTAACTCTGATGATTATATTTATTCAGTGTATTCTATTGTACATTATCTGGTGTATTTAATTATTTCTGTTCTGTTGTTATATGTTTATGTGTTATATTCCAAAGATTACCCTTGCCACCGTCTTATCGAGAATGGGGTTGTCACAACCATTTCATAAAAATTAACAACAAATACATAAAAAACCCACAGCTGTCCAGTCCTCACCTTATGAACATAATAAATAATACAACGCCTAAGCTGTGCGGGATTGTCAAGTAAAAAATACAAAGGGTTGAGACTCCTTCTATTGTCTAATGCTGGTAGAATAACCGCGAGCTCCCACTGCAGATAATCATCTTCATCTTGATGTACTGCCAAACACAAAGCAATCAACTCTTCTTGATCCATGAAAGGAGGAGCAAATGTAAAGGATCCTATGTGTGATTCTTGGTGAGGAATGAGAATCGATGAGGGAGAATATACAGGGGAAGGAGAAGATAATGGGTAGTTTCAGAATTTTCGTCGTGTTGGACGTGCGTCCGACGCAAACGCCACCTTTCCAACAATTTGTTTCGAAATGGCAAATGTGTGGTTAGTTGGAAAATCAAACCGTACTTGAGTGAAAAAAGGTTGATGTACTACTCTTTATTAGAGCTGATTTAACAGAACTTATGGGTAGCGTGATTGGTGGGGCTTTCGAGAAGACGAAACCATCTTTTGCTTGTAAACGTGCTCCCCCGCGCAATCCCTCCAAATATTCACTTGCGCCTGATCGCATCCGTCCATCTCGGGCACGCGTCGAACTGCGCCTCTTCTCCTCTTTTTACAAATTGCAAAATTCCGAGCATCAATCATTGGACGAACTGCTTCAACTATTTTTTTCCCTTGCTCTAGATACAGGTAACCTTGGTCTTTAAAATCAATAGCAAATTGTTTTATCAGTTTATTATCGGGTTATTTATTTCACAAACGATGTTGTGATGTGGATCTAGAATTCTTTACCGTGATTTTTGCCCTCCAGGGATTCTATAGGTGTGATTTCGGAGATAGAAGTGCTTACTAGTTTGGGAACATTTATTTGACCGTTCTTGGATTGCAAAATCAAATTTTGTGAGAAGTATACAAAGAAGTGTGCAGAAGAACTATATAAGGTAAATCCGTATATAGATGACTGTTATTGAGAAAAAGGAAATATTTTGTTCTTCTGAGTTATATGTTGTATACACTTAACTTTAAATCAAACATCAAAATCTTTTAATGTCGTATGTACTAAAATTTCCTAGTCAGGCGGCGTTTGAAAGTGCAGACTGAATAGAACAACATAAATTCTATTGTTGTTTGATTTGGTGCGTATTATATAGAACTTTTATGGCAGTTTTTATATGGAAGCACTTTTTTCAACTGAAATAGACGACTGATATAAAATAAGTGGGTAATTGGTTAAGTAATTTTATGTTGGTCCGCGAAATTTTATGATCGGACATTTTCAAGTGAATACTATGGTATGAATGACAAAACTAGAAAAGGATCTTGTTATTGAATGTGATTAATATTTAGAAGGTGCATACTTAATGCTTCTTCTTCACATGTGCATCAAGTACAAATGCCCGTAGTCTTTAATTATAATCCTATGTTAACTCATTATAATTGACTTGGGGGGTTTCGGTGAATTTGATCTCTTGGTTCTCTACTGTTCTGACTAGTCCATACATTGTTATGTGTTTTACAGTTTACCAGATATTTGCTTTATATATAAGAAGATACACGATGGAATATTTGTAAAGAATTAAATTGACATGATGTGCAGGTTTGTTACGAGATGCACCGCTTGATAAGTAAAAATACAACGTGTTTGCAGGGAAGAATGCACTTTAGTTTTTTTTTTTTTTTTGGCTGTAGATTGTCTTTTAAGGTTCTTATCCAAGTCTACGACCATACATATCTGTGGAGGTTTTGCGTCTGGTTTTGGTACTTACTAGCTTATTAGGCGAGTAATGTCATCAATTGATCTTTTACTGTGCATCTTTCAATTTGCTAGGTGTTATAATATAATATTAACTCGTGTCATTTGGATCTCTGTATGCTATTTGATAATATGTATATTATATGGTTGGTACATCCCCCTCTGCCATGTTTGTCTTCTCTTTCCACTATGACTCCTGTAGGAGCTTTAGTTGCCTAATGCAGATCCCTAATCATTTATATGCACCTTCCTCTACAGTTATGGAAATATTTCCTTTCATCAACAACGTAGTAAGCTCATTAACATCTATTGCTTAGTGTGCATCAGAAGCGCAAGAAATTTTTGGATGTTTGCTAGTGTATACTCCCATTTGCTGAAAGTTCCTTTGTCATTCCTTCTCCATGTAGTATTGGATATCTGTGGAGTAACAAAGCACGAGCAAGTTATTGTTTTGTGGTCTTCAAATAATTCTCAGGCATGGTTTCTTCACAGACATCAGATTTGACCAATGCCCATGTCAAAAGAGCTTTCAAGAAAGAATTGCATCTTCACATGGACTCTTCTACTGCAACATCCGAGCATTTGGAGTTTGACTTTTCTGATGTTTTTGGTCAAGAGCCTGTGCCGACTTCCTTGGAAGTAAACACTGAATATTCCGATGACAAAATATACAGTGATCCATTTGTCATTCTGACCCGGTCACATTCTCTCGTTGGTCCTAGTGCACGTGTTTGTCAGTCTCCACGTGTACAGGAACAGTTAGCATTGCTTGAATCTGAATTGGAAACTTTAGAGATTTCTCCTATAGGAGGGAATAATCAAGAGCCTTCCACTGCTGATGGATACATTGAGATAAATCCATCTAATAAGGTTGAAAGTGTGGGACTGGAGGACTTCGATGTTCTGAAAGTTGTAGGGCAAGGGGCATTTGGTAAAGTTTTCCAAGTTCTGAAGAAAGGAACTTCAGAAATATTTGCAATGAAGGTTGTGCGAAAAGATAAGATTCTTGAAAAAAATCATTCAGAGTATATGAAAGCAGAGAGAGATATACTGACTAAGATCGATCACCCATTCATCGTGCAGCTAAGATATTCTTTCCAGGTATGGTATTACGTTCACATTGTTGTTTGCATAAATCACATTCTAAATAAAGCGGATGCATAAATGCAACCATTTCTAAACGTCACACTTTCTAGTTGAAGCAAATTTGTAATGAATATGTGCTGATTTTGGCATTCCTGCTTGAGAGTTCCACTTTTAAAATCAATCAAGCTGCCGCTCTGCCAGTTGGATCTATCCTCACATCGGCGCATGAGAGCAACATATAAATGTTACCGCACTATCTCTACTTCTCCACTTGCTAAGAAGTTGACTGGATATACCGAGTTTTCTCATTACTTCATAAGCACTATTTAATGTCGAAACAAATTTTATTAGGTTAATAGAATATAACAGGATAAAAATTTCTATTCTTCAGTGCTGAAATGAACTTTTACATTGCAAATAACAACATGACATAAAAATAACAATGAATACATGAGTTTTTTGTGGTGACATGGCATATCACTGTCTCAAGAAGCAATATATTTAAAAAAAATAGCTCCAAAACAAAAGTGAACAAAATACTATTTCAAACAAACAAAATACATGAATTTTGTTAAGTTTTTATTGTTGCTAGATGCACTTCCTTAACTTCTTTATTTATTTTTCTTTTCTCCATGTTTTTAGGATGGGTGCATAGCATCTTGTTGTAGTGTATTTCCTTAGTGCCAGCGGGCTTTGTATCATTAAAACTTAGATTTACCACGAACAAAAGCAGTTTATATAATTTGAAACTTCACAGGTCCAAAATGAATCTTTTTCTGTGGTCTGGATGCTTCTTGTGGGAAAGTATATTAGACATTATACATTAGATGGAATGTATTATTTATATGGTTTGAATTTCATATTCTATGACTTCCAGTTGATTTACTTTCCCCCATGCAAACTGTCATGTGTAAGATGAAGATATATTTCTTTGCATGATAGGAGTGATGTAAAGCAATAAGGTGCACAATTATTTTTTAAGCATGCACATGTAACGCTATTCGTTTTTTAAATACACAAAAAATTGGTTGCGTTCTAACTTAAACAAGTTTAATGTATTACCTTTCTTTGCTTATAATGGTAGATATTTTTATATTCATACTCAGCGGTATGGTTTGCATATTGATATTCTGTACTCCATACGAATATTGCAAAAATCAAATAAATATTGGTTAAACCATAAGAATATTAATGTCAGGTTATCGAATCCATAACGCCTGCTCCGCTGCGATGGATCCATAACAACATCAAATAGGTTGTCTTCCTCCTGCATCAACTCATCACGACCCAACCTCTTAAGCGTATGAGCCCGTGCCTTCTAGAACTTTGCCTATAACAAAAAAAAAAAAAACAATTTCAGTTGAAAAATGATAATGTTGATTTTATTTTACATTAACTAGTAATTAATAAACTAATCAATGTGATAATAAAATTTAAAATACGCATACGTATGCAGTGTAGTCTTATCCTGATCATCCCACTGATATGTGATATTGCCAGCCTCATCTATATGTCTGGAAGCGTGGGTGTGAGTAAATACGTCCACGTAGGACACGGGATGTCCACGAGCTCGTTCCTCCAGTTAATATTTCGAATTATTCAATTCCACATAGTAATTCACTTAACTGATCAATATACAAATGTAATAATTGACAAATTTACCAAGTGCTCGCGGTGATGCTAGAAAGACTTGAATCCTCCACGATGAGTTACTGGATTCTTGCTCTTGTTTGCGGTGTTCCTTACCGACTTAGCCTGCAGATGTACATTGACTATTATTTAAAATCGGCAAAAAAATAAATTAGATTCGTTATAGATTTACCTTGAACTCATCTGTGTCCCACTACACAACCATCTTATCAAACACTTCATCGCTCATCCACTTTGGTTTCTTTTTTTCTTAATCTCATTCATCTTCTCTCTATAATTCCTGGTGACCTTTGAGTTTCAGTGTCGCTGAACTAGGCTCATGTCAGCTTCCTGCACATCTACTGCCCCATGTATAATGAGAGAATATTACTAATCTCATTTATTTATATCTAACAAATTTATAAAGCGGTATGAACGTACCAGAAAATCTTGCTAGATAGTCTCTTTGACGTCTGCTGAGACCCTGCTCCACTTAGGTCAGAAATTGCTCATTCTAGCCATATACACATCCTTAAAGATATCTAGAACCGTCTGAGATGACTTCAACTCAAACCTCCTGCGTTAAATATAAATTAGAACTTTATAGAATATAGTTATATTATGTGAAAAAAACCATGGTTCGAGGTTTCGTCCGACACCCCGAAATTTCGGGGTTACCGGACCGGTGCCGGTGAACCACGGTACGAAACCGCGCTGTAAAACCGGTATCGCTTTCTAGGGATTAGAGAAAAAAGAAAAGAAAAGTGAATCCCTTCGTTTTCAGAGAAAAGAACGAAACATGTGAAACAACTGCTGAATCGAACTTAAACTTACAACACCTAATTGGATTAAATCGGGAGAAGAAGAACAACAGCATCTATCGAAATTAGCAGCAGGTCGATTGAAATTAGTAGCAGGTCCATCGAAATCTTTTGTCGCCTTCGAATCATTTCAGCGGCTTTTTTTTTCTATGGTCGACATTTTTGGACGGTGGAGAAATTGGGGAAACAGCGTTTTATTTGAGGGCGGTGGGTTTGGGGTATAAAGACCTAATTTTACCGTGATCAACTTTTTGTTTTTTTACTGTATTGTACGTTAAACAGTTGTATATCACCTTTTTGTTTTTTATGTGTATCAAATCATATGTTGAACAGTTGTATGTCACCTTTTTGCAAATTTTTTTTTTTTTTTTTTTTTTTACTACAAAGCAGTGTGAACAGAGAATAATTATGCAGCTGCTTTGTGTTTGGTGTATGTTTTAAATTTATAATGGCCTATGCTCTATTCTATTTTTTTATATAATATATTTTCATTTATTTATCATTATAAGTTCGTTACCAAAATAATGAATCCGAAATCTGGACCGAAACCGAAATTTCGAAATATACGAAACCCGCTAAAATTAACAAATTTTAAAACGGTCGAAACCGAGACCGAAACCGAATTCTCGAACCTTGGAAAAAACATTAAATTGTTATTCGATTAATTTTGATACTTACAGCTTGTCAGCCTTAGGCTTCAAGTAAACAACCAGACGAGCTAACCATTCGCCACTACCCTCATCGGCATGCGGGGTAATGCTACGTCATCTAGAGCCAAAGCCAGATCCTGAAGCAGGGTCAAACATAATATACCTGCAACATAGATAAAAAATTGGATTTCAAATGCCACAATTGATGTATCATACATTAATAAACCATCCTAGAACATAATCAAATTTTGTTATAAAATGTGCAAATAATATGAATATGAGCAACACAACATAATTGAGTAAAGATACATTTTGAGAATATGTAATTAAGTAGAAAAAGATAGCTAATATGCTATAAAACATGAATATTTCGAGAATATTTTTCTTTAAACATGATTTAATAATTTCTCTAAACTCAATCTAGTAGAAATTGAAAGAAATTAATTTGTATTAACAATTGAATGGTAATGATATTTGATATTATCTGACCTAGTATTTTGGTTGCAAACATTAAAAATGATCACATCTTCAATGTATAGTGAAGAATGAACATTTCATTTCCACAAAAATAAAAACATTATAAGTTAAAAACATTCATAACAAATTGATTAAGAAAGCTAATATTAGAATTAGAAAAAAAAATTGCAATATATTCTGATAATACTGAACTTATACATAAAAAATTATATTTTCTTTATGCAAAACTATTTTTTATGTTTTCTTTTACTTCTGTCATAAAAAATTTCATACAACTTTATTTTTATACTAATTTAAAATTATAATTTCAACATAAAAATTCTTATACTAATTTTACCATTATTATCATTTTAAATCTACACACTAACCAAACCCAGTAAGATTATAAAATGCTAACAATTCAACTTAATAATTTATCTTAACAATTCAACCCAATTCAACTCAACGATTCAACCCAATTCAACCCAATGCGGTGATAACAATAACAATTAGGGAGTAACATCATGTAACATACGTATACAAACAACTAGGGAGTAAAATTCATATTAAACCTGAAATTAATTGAAAACCTAAAAATTAGGTTTACGAAGATTACCTAATTTCTGGAGCAACAAGCATGGAGACGGGTTGGAGAAGGTTGTAGATGATGCCGGAGGTGCTTGCGGTGGTTGTTGGGGGTGGAGGAACTGAAATTGAAGAAGCTGACATGGTAGAAAGGGGAGAGAAATCGAAATTGGGGAAGATTTAGAAAATGAGCAGCAGGTCGTGCTTTCTAGAACATACGCAAGCAAATTTCCAATGGCTTCCAGGCCGCCAACGGTCTTTATTCTATCGGTGTCCAACGACTTCCAGCGGTTCCTTAATAGCCGTTGGCGGCCGTTGGAATAGACCGTTTATCTAGTAGTGTCAAGCCCAAGTACATACCATGTCACCTTTTTTAATTTTCTCCGGGACTCGTTTCTCTGATTTGCACTAATTCCCGTACACGATCCAAGAAACCCCCAACAATATGCACACATTGTGCAAAGCAGGCAGTTTGAATTTAGAATATCCTCTCCAGTCACGAGCTTCCCAGTTGTTGGAAGGGGAGAAAGAAACTTTAACAGAAATGAGTTTTTCTTGAATCAAATGCAAATTGTTTTTAATTTTCCTATAAATCTGGTGCTTTGGTTATAACCCTTTTTACACAATAAGCAGTCTGTAAGGCATAAGATGGCATGCAAATTACCGTTTAGCGAAGGCTGCCGTTAGCACTAATTTGCTTTGTGTTTCAATCATAGCAGCATCTTGCAGTTTTAAATAAAATTCATAACTAGAATATATTACTTGTGGGCAACAATTCACAGGCCTGTCTTTGTTTTGGCAGACAAAATACAGACTATATCTTGTGCTGGATTTTGTTAATGGTGGACATCTGTTCTTTCAGTTGTATCATCATGGTTTATTCAGGTAATGTTACCATTGACGTTTACTTTTATTTCTTATTTCATAAATACATATTATTAGATCTTTAACATTAACCGATTGTATCAGAGAGGAATTGGCACGTATCTACGGTGCGGAAATCGTGTCTGCTGTTTCTCACCTTCATGCAAATGGGATAATGCATAGGGACCTAAAACCTGAGAATGTTCTTCTGGATGCTGATGGTCATGTAAAAGTTCTACAATTATTTTTTGATACATTAGAGATTCTTTTTTTAATAACTTTTTCTGTATGGTGAAAGCTGCTCAATGCTTTAGAATGTGTTACCTTGTATGTGCTAAATTACCATGAGGATGCTGTAATTGTTAACTAGTTATTCATAATGCTACTTCAAATCAGGTGATGTTAACCGATTTTGGTCTAGCCAAAGAATTTGATGAGAACACAAGATCAAACTCAATGTGCGGAACAATCGAGTACATGGCACCAGAAATTATTCTTGGAAAGGGACATAATAAGGCTGCTGATTGGTGGAGCGTTGGAGTCCTCCTATTTGAAATGCTAACTGGCAAGGTTAGTTTGGACTGTTGGTCCTTGTATTTTCTTATAATTAAACCTCAATTCATGAATGCATCTGGATGATGTAAAGAAGTCAGTGATCTCTACTGGTTTATGTGTTTACATAGGTGAGGCCATTATGTTCGCCATCTGTCTGCCTTGTAGATTTCATTTGGCATTTTCATACGAATCATGATACTGAACATGGGCACGAAAGCCTTTTTCTCTCATCAAATGTCTTTGGTCATCATGTGTCAAAGTTTGAAGAAGTGTGACTGGGCGCCAACCCAACATAGAGTTCTTGTCAAAGCAAAAAATATCATATGTTACAATAGCAAAAACAAAAACAAAATAGTGTAGTTGTTGTAAATGATTGCTTGCAAGTTGCAATTAGAGCTTATAATGGATATCCAAAAAATATGAAATCCGTTCGCATCTGTATCCAAAAAATAGATAAATATGTGACATCCAAAAAAAAAGATGCGGATATGAGGGCATCCGCATTTGAAAATTACCCGTTCAATATTTGCCGATTTGGTATATAGTTTGTTTTAATGTGTTTTAGTACAGTAAAGTATATGTATTTATCTTTATTAAGTTAATATTCTATATTATATGCATTAAATGCAATATTAATTGTTCAATACTATTTATTATCATCATATTTGTTGATTTTGTATACTTTTATAATCAGTGGAATTGAAAAAAAGAATCACGTTGAACCAAACTTTTCTATTTGTAGTTATTGATTTATCGATCATTAGCGGATATGACAATTGTTCGACGTTCATTCATATCTACGGTTACGGATATCCGATGTCTGAAAATAATTTCAGAGGCGGACGCGGATATGACATATCCATATTCCAAAAGTATCCCTTGACTATCCTAGTTGTAATATTGTTAAGACATCTAGTATGACTAGGTAGATGAATTAGATTATTCTACTGGGCAAACATAACAGCTAAAGCCTAATGTTCTCTTGTAACCATGTCTGGTATATCGTGCACAGGCCCCTTTCACTGGTGGCAACCGCAGTAAAATTCAGCAGAAAATCGTGAAAGATAAAATCAAGTTGCCTTCATACCTATCAAGCGAGGCTCATTCTTTACTGAAAGGGGTAACTTATCTCAACTCTCAATTCACTTTTCTACATGTTTACTACCTTTCACACTAGCAAATAATAGTGATTTCCTCCCTTGGTTACAGTTATTGCAGAAAGAAGCAAGTAGACGCCTAGGCAGTGGTGCCAGTGGTAGCGACGAAATAAAAACACACAAATGGTTCAAGTCAATAAACTGGAGAAAACTGGAAGCACGGGAAGTTCAACCAAGTTTCATCCCAAATGTTGCTGGCAATTTATGCATCGCCAATTTTGACGAGTGTTGGACGAAAATGCCATTGACAGTTTCGCCGGTGGTTAGCCCTGTTGCAGGGAGCAGTAGCTTCACGGGTTTTACATACGTGAAGCCTTCGGTTCTTCTTCAGAAGCCAAGTCCTCTTAGCCCTCACTGATCCGGTAATCCTATATTTTTCAAGTGTTAACTTCCCATCCAGTTGTGTGTGGTTTTTTTTGGTTGAAGTTTGATCCTCCGTTTATACATGTGCATGGTAACACATGATCAAAAAAACATATGAAACTGTGGCATACATTGTCTGATATCTTGCAAATGATGTCTGTATTCATATGCGGAAGCTCTTTAGTTTGAAATGTAATGTCATGCAAGTATCCGGTCATTCCCATGGAGGATAACCTTTGATACTTTGATATGTGATGTCCCAGTACCTTTTTATTTATTAATATACTGAGAATATTATCCACGTGAAATTTCAGTTCACTACGTTTAGTTTGCAAATTAGCTGCAACCTTTTGTTTGAAGGAAGATGCTACTGTACCCGAAATTAGTAAGTCAAAAACTGCGGATCTCAAATTGGAGGGGCGTAATTCAGGGAGGATGCAAAATCCTACGGTTAATATCATTTTCGCACAAAATGACACCCTATTTTTCGGGTGTAGCAGCATTTTCGTTTGTTTGAATCACCCGCACTCTTAATTGAATGCTACAATATTACCGTGAAAACATAGCATTTTGGCACGTAATTACTTAAAATAAATCTATGCTATAGAAACATCATTTTAGTTACTTGAAAGAAGTTATAATCGTTAATTCATTATTTTGGATTTTTCGTCAGTGAGTAACAATATTTTACATCTTGGATCAATCAAAAGCAGAAAGAACAGACAGAATCAAGTACGTAATAGCATCACATACCACTGGATCACATTCACCTTTAAGCATATAAGTGAATAGTCTAAAAAGAAAATTCTAAAGTCAAGGCCCCTACCCAGCCTGGAGCCCTAGGCCACCGTCTAGGAGGCCTATGCCCAGGGCTAGTATGTTGTTGCCTGAATTAGAGTACGTTGTTTCTTGAAATTCATCGTGTCGTTGCCGCTTGGAGAGTGCTGTCAAACTCCGTTGATTGAGATTGATGTCACCGACGGTTTGGGATGAAGATGTCAACGATGGTTTGGGATGAAGATGTTGGACTTCAGTCAAAGTGTTGTTTTTGCACCAAAGACGGTTGATCAGTGTAGATACATCAACATCCAAATTACACATCTAATTTTATATGAACATAACATTATATTTTGGTAAACCTATATGAATATATCATTTTTTTAATCCTTCAGACCAAATTTTAAAACTTGTGTCCTTCAACCTAAATTTGTTTTCAGGTTTTTTTTTTTCTTGCCTAATTCCCTCTTATAATGTTTATCAGTAAAATAAATATCAAAATAACGTTAATGTTTTACGTTGATCCACCTTAACACATTTAATTTGGCAACCAAAGTTGTAAATCGTATAAGGAAAATATGATAAGGCACGTGAGGCAATGACCAAGGTAGGATTCTACCAGTTTATCCTTTCTGACTGGTTATAACTCATATGTGGCCGACTACGATTATTAATCCAACGAACAATTGCGCACCCATCGAGTACAAAATCATGATAGCAATACGAGTGTTCAACGTCGCTAGAGGTAGCAAATCTCAGTGGCCAAGCATAGGCTCATGTTCTAGTCATTTTAATTATGACACGAATGTCAAAGCTACCCATCATCGTTCTCTTACTTCATTCCAGTAAACGTTCGCCAATTCAACCATCACATTCTGGATATCATCCACCGCGTACACGGTTATCAAAGTGGTTCCAATATTAGTTGGGAGTGTGCCAATAAGAGGCACCGGTCTCTTTAACAAGCAATCATCAATTTACATACCGGTTGGTTCTTTTACATTTCACAACGATTCAAATTTGATATCAAAGTATCATATTCGTTTCAAAAATCAAATCCATTTCGAAATCATTATATTTATTTCAAAATGTCACTTCATTCAAAATCACATATATAACGTTTGAAATATTACTTCAATTTTAAAGTTAGACTGTATTTCATTACTCACATTTGCAATTATATCCACGACTAAAATATGATAGGGGTGGGCATAAACCGCACCGCAATGCAGAAACCGCCCAGACCGGACCGCACAAACGGTGCAGAAAACCACATCAGATTCTCTTTCTAAAGCTAACAATCCAAACCGAACTGACCCGCAACGATACGATTCGGTTGCGATTTGAACTGTTACCAAACCATATTAAACCGAATCGAACCGCATAGTTATACCGGTAATGTTATGATAATAAATTAACAAATTCCTATCTAACTTTTTATTTTAACTGTATATATTCTATTTTCAGCGTATGTTGTAATTATATCAATTCAAGATAACACTATGTGTTTTAACCTTCAGGTGACATAGCGTCATACAATCATAAATTGATTGCTGATCGAAGTAATTCTCTTGTTTCATATTTAATACAGGTTCAGATCGGGCCGAACAGTATTACATCGAAACCAACCCGAAACCGAACCATTTGAACGATTAGTATAATGGTTTGTAATTTTGATTAACCGTTTAATGCGGTGCGGAAGCGGTTTGAGCTCCGCACCGCACCGAACCATGCTCATCCCTAAAATATAACATTCCGCCTTGCATAGTTTGAAATTCATATAAAAATAGTTTGAATAGTAATAAATAGTTTTAGTATGAAAAAATAATTTATATACTAAAATAGTTTGTAGAACCAAAATAAGTTGAGTATTCATAAAATAAGTTTTAAAACAATTTATATTAAAATAATAAAATTTAAAAATACATCAAATCAAATTGTTTTCCTTCGTTCCAACAAATCTGGGCTCGTGTCCAAATTTCAAATCAATAAACTCAATTATCGATTTCTTACAATTTCATTTTTTGATTAAATTTCGATACAGTTCAGGTCCATGACTTAAATCCCAATTCAAATAAATCTCATCCATCAAATCATACATTTAAAAGTTTGATTCGACTCAACAATTTACGTCATGATTCAAAATTCGAAAGTCCATTCTTATTCTAAACCATTTCGATTTGTATCGATTTTTAATCAAATTTCAATTTTTAGCTTAAAACACGTAAATCGAATTAAATTCCATTTTTAAAATTTTAAAGTTTAAACATTTAAAATAAACTCATTTCCAAATTAAATCCATATATCATTCATAACTTCCTATTCCCAATTCAATTCTTTTAACGATTTCTTTTAACTAACTCCCATTTGAATTCCAAATTGACTTCAATTCAGATTTAAGCTAATTTCAATTCCAAATAAATTTTGATTTCCATTTCATATTAATTTCAATTTCAAATTAATTTCGTTTTCAATTTCATATTAATTTCGATTCCAATCTCATATTAATTTCAATTCCAGAGTTCGAATAAAAGTCTAATCTTTAAGACAAATCAATTTCTAAAATTTCAAATCTCAAATCTCATTTTGATTATAACATAAAAAGCTCAACTTTGATTATTTAAGTAATTCCATTTACCAAATGTAAATTTCAACATTTCAAGCTCCGGCCTTTAGAAGAATTGGTAAAAGGGAAAAATGATTTTGTTGTTGAAGGGATTTGGGAAGAGGGTGCGATACATAGAAGGGAAATGGGTGAAGATAAGAACAATGTAAAATCATAGCATAGGGTTGCTGCGATATTTCAGGAGATAAGTAGGCTAAGTTTTGTCTGAGGCAGATATCATTTGATTTAAATTAAATAATATATTTTACCCCCAAATTATCGTTGAGCGCTAAATATTTGAACCTTCAACACAAACCCCAAATGCGACAAATTTTATACGTGTCTCTTCGTCTTTGTGTACTGAATCCAATAAAATTATTCTAGTTGTAATCCGACTTCATTTTTATACGACATTATTTTAATATTAAATCATTTAACGGTTCACCGATTTTATTCCGTTTGTCCACCTATAACTCTTTTCGATTCCAAATTCGAACGTTAAATCCAATTTCTTTATATATACGAATACACACATAACTAAGCCAATTTTCCATATATTTCAACAAATAAAATCTCCAGTTTATTTAACGTTAGTAACATTTGTTTTTAAATTCAACCATTTATATTTTTCAATCGAATTTCAAATCCAAATCAAATATCCAACCTAATTCAATTCAAATAAATATAGGATTTTCACCAACCATTCTGAATTAAATATTAAACTCAATTCATATACAAACAATATATTTGATTTTAAATTTCTAATTTCAGTATCAATATAAAAATGATCATTAATAATTAAATCTTAAATTAATTTCATATTTCAGTTGTCGAATTTTCTAGGACGTTACAATCTCCCCTCTTTAAAACTTTTCGTCCCCGAAAAGGAGAGATTGTTAGAGCTATACCATTGTATACTTCCAATTTTCATATTTATGTGAAATTTTCCCACAACCAATTTAAATATCGATATTTAAGTTATCGATGCTCTTTGTTTATTCACCATCTTCACTTAACTCGAAAAAATTCAAATTTCTCTTATAGTTGGAGATCAATTTTGATCAAACACAATTTTCTTTATCTTCCGGATTGGTTTTATTTATTTTCATGTTTTTAAATCATACTCAATTTCCTTAGACCAATTCCTATCTCAAATTATTTTGAGATACCTCCCACTTTCTCATTCTATTTAATCTTCTAAGAGATTCAAGATCATGTAATTTCTTTATAAACCACATCTGTCAATATTTACTTGTCCATCGTTGTCACTATAATGGGTATAGGCTTTGCAACCATCAACCCAATCTCCTTACATTCAATCCATTTAATCTTTCCAAACACTCATTGAAGAGTGTAAATTACATCTCCTCTTCAAGTTACAAATTGTCGACTTGAAAATTTCCAAAATCCGAAATCTTTTATAACATTTATACATAACATAAAATTCATGCAGAAAATATTTGTATTGTTACTTCAAAGCTATGGATTTGAAAATACTTCGAAATCCTCTTTCTTAACTTATTAAGTTAGGTATATTTTAATTTCAAACTATTTTAGAAAAAAATACATGATAACTCGAAGTTTGACAAGTCTATTGCCGTTCTCACAGATGTTAGGCATACACTGGCCAGACGTATAACTAAAATCTCTAAGTACTAAATATCCTTGCTTCAACCTCCAATGAAAATATTTCAAAAATTCTTTTTAAAAGAAAACAGATACGGAAAGTACCAATGTGATGTTGATTGTTCATGAATCGTAGATACACAATGGTTTCGTCTGGATCCCCCGGAAAACATATGTATCCGTAGGAAATCACTTCCGTGCGAATTTCGTCATGGACATATCTACGAAAGATATTTAAGAATCAAAAGACAAACTGAGTCACTGAGCGTTGGCTGCTCTATCTTTCAAATCTACTGGATTATAGTTTCTGATGGAAGAGAAAAATTGAGATTTTATCTAATAGATTTTGGATTATGTCAAAATCAAATTTCTAGAAAAATTGATGTATGGTAGCTTTTGAACTGTATCGATTTATTTAATGAAATGAAAGAATTTTAAGAAAATAAAATAGGAGTTTTAATAAATAAAATATACATGGTGGGTATATGACTTGTGGTGAATTTGGATATGATATGGTTATGTGTTGATTGCTTATGATTATACATAATGTTATATTACATTTGTGTTGTTTGATACAGGTAGTGACGACCCAAGCCTCTTACAGAAGATCCCAGCAAGAGGAGGAGATCACCATGCTTTGTCAGTAGATGGCTGAGATGCAGGATTGGAGGAAGAGTGGACCAATTCCCGTGCTCGATGAGTGGATCGCTGCATTTTTATTGGAGCATGGGAGGATCCTGGGACGAGGATGGGTCGAGTGTTGGGAATGATGAGGAGGTATTTGTCTTTTTTGATATATTTTTGTAGCTTTTGTAAATATAAACATGTGATGGTTATGAATATGCTTTGTTTTTATGGTTTGTGGATATGATGTTGGTTTCTGGATATGATGTTGTGGACAGGGACGGAGGCACACTGTAGTTGGCGTGGGCACGTGCCCCTCCCAGGATTTGTGGAAAAAAAAAACAACAGTGAAGAAAATGTTCTTTGTTTGAAAATCAAACCCTAAATCTATTGCAATCTTGAACGAATTATTTGCGTCATCAACTCATCGGAAATCTAAGTGCAACCAGAAGCCCTCCTCCTCGGTTCAGCTCTAGAGGCTTGTATCCTCTGCGGCGGTTCTCCTTCCCGTTCTTCGCAGGCTTGAGACCCTCCACCACGATTCAGATATGCAGTAACTGTTGCTCCTTTTATTTTCTATTATGAAAAAATAGTCTAATTTATGTTGTAAGTTTGCAAAGTTGATTTTTCTTTGTTGTTGTAGATAATTTGCAAAGCATGAGGACAACATATTCCATTCCCTTTTCTAGTTGGATTGTAGCTCTATCTATGCCATTTTGCTTATTGCTTAAATAATTTTAGGTAAATGATAGATTCAAATTTGGCATAAAAAATTAAATTGAAACCAAAATAATTGTTTGTATATGCTTTCTGAAACTCACTCCATAAAATCTCAATAATTTAAGCATAAAAATCAAAACTCGAGGGTAACTTTGAACTTATAGCGTCTAATATGGTTATTTCATGGCATTGTCATTTGCTTTTCAAATTTCGTTAAGGAGCGACTAATTTTTTATTTTTGGAGTGTCAATAACAAACCTCTGAGAAAAAAACGATTCGAAAAAGTAAAGCAGTGTTATTTTCATATACTAATTTTTGTGTTTCGTACGCTCCATAGCAATTCTAAATATGACTGGTGTGCTCTTAAAATTGACCACCTCTTTATCAAATTTGGAATACAGATACCAATGCCCTTGTTTTAGTCTAAAAGCTAAATAGTTGATCAAGTATGTAATGGAATATTGTTCATGACTATTTAGCAGTGGTTATTTAATGATCTGTTATAAGTTATTATGCATAGATTTAAATATATGACCAAAAATGGGTTGCTACCTTTAAACCCTCAACTTTTTTAACATTGTTCCTCGTTCAAAATTAATTTTTAGCTCCGCCACTGGTTGTGGAAACGGTTTGCTATGATGGTTGTGGATGTGATTATTTGTTATGTAACGTTTAATGCTGTTACTTATGGTTTATTAGTTAGTTTGTGGTATATGAGTTGGTTTACAGTATATATGTTAGTTTATGTTATGAATTTGAGTATACATGACATGTTGAACTGTGGAATTGATCATATATGAGTTATGAAATGAATACACGTGTATATGTGGTTTGAGAGAAGTATAGTGCTTGAAAATAGCAAAAAAAATCGGAGTAGCAACTGGTGGAGGTAAATTTCCAATCACATAGAGTTACGGTTGACGACGACTGACTACAGCCTGTAGTTCTAGATTAACTATGGTTGGCGATGGTTTGTTATGGTTTTTTTGTGATGGTCACTACTAAATATTAGACTAGCTGAGGCACAAACAAATGTCTCTATAAATGCAAATGGGGGCATGATATTTGATTAATCTGCCTCTAATATTATGAGAGGCAATTTAAAATATGCCTATGAAAAAGGCGTCCTTATTGAGCATTAGAGGCATAAGATGTTGCATAACTGCCCATACAATGTGTGCTGTCACGTGAGACTGTGTAGAACAACAAAGGCATTCACAACAGCCTCTAATAATCCAAAAAATAATAAAGGCGAAAACATGTGTCCCTTATTTGTTGGCACCAGATGCTAGTCATTGAACAAACACAGGCATATTAAGATGCCCCTAATAATTTTAAAATAGCAGGACTAATATTTGCATTACATTTCACGACCTGCAACATAGTTTGATGCAAAAGTTGACTCATATACCAGTTCTAATCGTGAAAATAAAGTCACAGCACCACACATCATACCCTCAACACACATAAGATATATACAATAATTTACCCAAAATAAACATGTAAATTAAGACTTTGACACAAACATGTTCTACCACATGATTTATGTCATTAACACAACATTGCAACACATAATTTTTGTCATTTACACAGCATTGCGCATGGTAGGCAAGTATTTTTAATAATACAAACTTTTTATCAAACAACTATATTGGTAAATACAGTTTACTAATCTAAGACCAAACATGCCTCAAAACACTTACACATCTACTTAAAAAATTATAATGCCTACGTACAACTCTTTTAAAGGATTCAAAATAAAACTTATCCATCTTATAGGATCGCTCTTTTTCATTGCAATGGATCAATGACGGTCATCTTCAAATTTGTAGTTAATATGACTTTCATGTAGTAGTTAATATGGCTTTCCTGTAAAAGGTTGAAAACATTTATCAACTCTTCATCATATATAATTGATGTATACAAACTTAAACAGTATGGCCATTTCTGCAAATTCATGATACAAACAAATAAAAACATTGTAACATTCTTACTAAATTCTAAACAATAGAATAATCTGCACTTATACATTAAAAATTATCATTTCAAATAAATCATGAGTAATCTTATTCTAGTATTTGATTAAGATGATGTAGGCACCATGATGTAATTTATGTAATCCTTAAATGAAAGAGCAGCTCTAGGCCACTAATGTGAGATCTTTAAGTGAGCAAAAAAAAAAAAAAACATTAAGGATAATACATTGCATTCACAAGTGAGGTACAAAACAAAAAACAGACATGTGAAACTCACGTCAAAATATGGAGATGATGCAGGTCTGTTGGGAGTGCTTCAAGTTAAGGCATGGACCTGATTACCACTTGAGATAGCTGCAAGTTCAATAAAATGTTAGGGAAGCTAATGTAGGTTCAATGAGGTAACTTGACAAGAATTGCCAAAACAAAGGCAATGGAGGAAAAACTAGCATAGCTGGTAGGAAAAAAACAGCTATTGACTAGTTGGAATTATTTAGAAATGATCAAAACAATGGCAACACTTTATCAACCTAAGAAGAGTACACTAGAAAGCTAGAGAAAGAAAAGTCTCATTTTTTACATTTGATGGTATTGATGAGTTTCCAAATAATTCAAATCCTTGAGTAGATGGAGTTGTTGTGTGCAATGGTAATTATATTTATGTGTAAATGCGAAGTTGAATGGACTCATTTAGCACCTGCTTCTTGCTTGGCAATTTATCATCTATCAGCATGAATAAATAGATTATTTCCTTCACCACAACATCTTTGATCAACTAAGTATGATGTTTTCATCAATTCAATATTACAGTGAAGATTCTCCATCAGTGTTACATAGGAAAGATTTTAATTGATTTGAAAAACATATGTGAATTTAGTGATTATAGATATGCCATCTGCAAAGTTGTTGTCGGTACATAGGATAATACTTGTGGTAGTTTCTTAAACATGAAACGGTTATATGATGAGCCGTCTACAAAATTCGGCTAATATTGAACACTGCACGGATGAACGTGACAAACCACTTCACCCCTCTATCTCCGTAATTTATCTCCCTATTTTACTTTTACATCATGGCAGTTACTTAAATTTGCATGCTCATTTATCAACTATCCGTCAACTTTTTACCCGAAAATCCAGTGACTCTTCTCAAGACCCAGTGTTCTTTATCGGCTTTCAAGCAGTGACTCCTCTCCAGACCAAATGTTCTTCGTCGGATTTCAGGTAAATCTATGGTTGATCGTTATCTCACCAAAATTTATTCTTCTCGAACCCAAATATTGGAGTCAACAATCAATTCATATACTGGAAACGAACCCAAATTCAGTACCTAGAATTGAATCCAATTCCAATGATTGAAATCAAGTCGATTCCAAATGCTAGAATCGACTTTCATTCTGGTTCTAGAGTCCAAGACCATTGTTGATATCGACTGCATTTTTCAGTTTACTTTTTTGAAATACCTACTGTTGTGTACCTCTTGAATGATGGGATGCGTCGAATGATACTGGGATGGAACAGGTAAGATGAAATACACATCAAACATTTATTTCCTATAGGAGCTTTGAATGGTAAAAGCAGTCGGTTATTGAATACAGTTTATGTCTCTAATAGCTTATATGTTCTAATATGTTGTTTTGCTACTTTCTATTTTATATCTCATAGCTCATCCGTTGTCTCTAATTGTACCAATTCATAGAACCTAAATTTATTGATATGTTTAATCATCTTATTTTAATTAGTTTTTAAATCTGATTGTTTTAGAAGAAGAAAAAATCCTAGAATTTGTATGATGTACAAAGTGTGAACCATATGTTACATGATTACTTAATTATTTCTTCTTTTATATAAATGCAGATTAGTAGGTCAAAATTTAAACAAAAGCGACTAAAGTCATGACTGCCTTCAATTAATTAATTATTATCTGTACAAAATATGGAGGTTCGATAAGGAAATTGACTTTCTTTGCCATGGTCTTTCCATGGAACACCATTCAGAAAGGTAACATTTTTGTTTAATTATTTATTTATGTTTTACTTTTTAAATTGTAGATATAGTAGGCACAATGAACGTGAAATGTGCAGTACTTACAAAATAAAGTTGGATATCTAAACACGCTCAGTGAAGCATTTCTTAGAATAGTAAAGATGTAACCATTATCTTATTCTAAGTTTGATGTTAAATTTCACAAGCATAGTCATGGACAATCTGAGCTTGAATCAATAAACATGAAGGTTAACTGATTTCGATTTATAGAACATGAGCTTATTAATATGTATAATATATAGACATTTTAATCAATTTTGTGAATCTCAGTTGTTTTTTTTAATAAGGAAAAACATCCTAGAATTTGTATAATGTACGAAGTGTGTATCTTAAGTAGCACAATTATTCAGTTGGTTCTTTTATTTTTTAAATCCAAATGTAATAGGTAAAACATATAAGTAAAAGATGGTTGATGTCATGGTTGCCTTCAGTTGATTTATATTATTTGCACAAAATATGTAGTTCTATAATTTAGCACTCTCATCCTTCTTCTTGGATATTACCTATTTTACTAACAAACGTAATGTCATTTATTTTAATGCACATTTAATGTCATGTTAGCTTATATAATGAGTTAGTGACATAATTTTATTATTAGTTTATGTAGATTTGAAAGTAGTCTAAAAGCTCTATAATCAAATTAGATTTAAAGGTCGTACATCCTCTAATCAAAAATATATTCGACTCTTTTATTAAATTTTTTGGTCACCCAACTCCATTAACACCAAACATTCCAAAAATGATTTAGGCCATAAGCAGAATGTTTCATAGTGAAAGATGTATCATCAACGAACAATGTATGTAATCCTATAAAAGTATCAATTATAGAGAAGGCATCTAATTGGTGAGCTTTAAATTTTCATATCTCTAGACAGTTTCTAAATAGCTAATTATTTGTTCCATCTCCTCTACTGTAAAAATAATGGAATGCTAACCATAAAATTGATGAGCATGACTTTGTTATGTCACTTCTGAACTATTTACTACAATAAGGTCGCTCTTTACAAAAAGAAACAAAATCTCATCTTTTATTATATTAAGTTAATTCAGTCAGTTCAGTTCAATTTGTATTTTTTTTTCAATTACCTTACTTATAGAAACATCCCTGAATAAAATGCAGTATACTAAATATGCATGGCTTTGTTGTATTGCTTCTATGCTACATTTTGGAAGTAGAGATCTTAAGAAGGAGCATTACAATAATTATTATCATGGGCAAGTTAGTTGACAATTTGCTTCAAGTTTAATTCCAATTGTATTAGTTTTCAATAACCATTTATATATTTACATTCCTAAATGAAGTGCAGTATGTCAAATTATTTAATTTGTTGATGGAAGAGTGATCCAAAAAGAGAAAAAATTCGGATTTTTTTATTAATTTATAATCCAAAATTCATCCCTAAAATTTACATGAATGTAAGAAGAAAAAAGAGGTTATCACAGAGAAGATCATTTAATGTTTACCAAACTCATAGTTTAATATAAATGATGCACAGCCGAAAGATAGTAGAGAATGACTAACTTTAGATTGTGTTGAAGAACACATTGTTAAATCCACTGCACAAAACTGAACTGGGTTGAGAAATTGAATTGCACTAAGTGAAATGCATTGCATGGTGGTGCTGTAGGGTAAAAAGCACAGCAAGAAGCCTGACGAGTGGATGCATGAACGTGTTGCTTGCTGTAGGGTAACTAATATACAACAAGTCATGTAGATCGTATGTTTTGAATTAGACAACAAATGCAACAACCTAGTAAAAAAACTTACTAAAATTGGGTTGGAGTAGTGCAAAGCTTGAAGAATGCATGAAGACAGAAATTGCATGCTTGGGGTGTGTAACATGCCAAACTTTGGCACAGAACTGCACTCATGTACGGAAAACATGCCAACAATTCAATGATGTATGCATGAAATTCTAGAGGCCAGCAGATGTAGACAGCAAGCAGGTTTTGCATGCTGAACGAATAAGGGCATTGTTGCATAAATACACCAACAAATGAAAGGATGAGGATTGAATAATAAGTTTGGCACCGTTGCATCGGTCCAAATAAGAAGACACCGATTGAAATGAACTATGCATGTTGATGGTGATGCTTGCAATTGAACATGAGATGATTGGTGCGTTCCAGCATTAACGCTTTGTACTTATACTATTCATGTTCTATTTTTTATATTCATGCGTGTATCGCAGTAATAATGCTTTTTCTTTTCTATATTATGGGAGCACGACTCCATCTAACCCACCTTCTCTTTAGGAGTGTTGACGCTCATACTTTCCGTTTACTCTTTTTTTAATAACAACCCTTTTATGCCTATTAATTTGTTCAAAAAAAATGACTTTTGTTTAGTTTATGGAACATTAATGTAACGACCCGTATTTTTACGGTATATAAATAATTTATTTAATTATTTAAATAATGGTTTGGTTATTTAAAATGACTAGAATTTAATAATATTGAATATTTAATTAAAATAAATAATATAGTAATATATTTAATTTCTGAAATAGTCACAAATAGTGGAATTCACAAAATGGTGTGAATTGGATCATCTGTGATATTTAATTCAGTTTAAAATTGAATTAGAATAACGAATATATTATTTTAACGACAGTTGAACGTAGAATTTTAATATAATTAAAATCGATCTCGAAATGGCGCTGCAGTTCGTAATTTGGCGATTTGAACTTCAACTGAATGTACAGGATTCGTTTTAAGCCGAATTTCTGTGAAACAAGAAACGTTCGGAGCTGGTGAAGTATATTTTTCTAATAAAAGAGGAAAATCGGGATTTCATTGTCTAGATTTTGATTTATGTCCAAATCAAATTTTCGAAAAGCCGCTATGGAATTCCTTTATAAATTATAGCGATTTATTTATATTTTAAAAGAATTTTTCAATATAAATTGAATATAGATTCAACTGGGATTTGAATATCGAGATATAAATCCGATTGGAGCTATACGATATTCAGTGTGAATATATATACGATAATATTTATTTTTAAATATTTAATTTAATTATTTTTAAATATATTTATATATTTAAATGGGTTATTTTGAGCTTTAAAAATAGCCACTTTTGCAAACGAACTTAGTTTTCGATGAAACTAATTTTGTTGGATTTGTAATGTCAAATTTTTGTTAAATTTCAATTTCCGTGATTTTTGTGGTCAGTGTGTGGCCGTATGGGATTTTAATGTGAAAAACAGTAAATTTTCTGACTTTAAAATACGTTGTGTGAGCAAACGGAGTCGGAATTCGATGAAACCAGTTTCGTTGGGTCTGCAACGTCAAACTGTAGCTGCATGTCCATTTCCGTGATTTTTGGGTATTTTATGTGATCACAGGGATTTTTAAACAACGTATACAAACAACGTTCGAATAAAAAGAAATAAAATAATCAAATAAAAAATATAAAAAAATCTATCTGTATAACATCCTCAACTTTTTCTAACCCTAACCTAATTTTCCACAATCAAAACTTGCGCCGCTTCCACCCAAAATCAAAACAGTGGATTAGAAAATTTTCTAGAATTCAAAGAAAAAGCCATAAATCACAAAACTTATATTTCTGTGATCCTTGAATCCTCCTCTCCACGTTGATATTTTTTTCATTGAGTTCGAACCTTTTTTTCCGCTATTGAAGTTGAACAGTGAGACTATGGTTCACGTTTTGGAGAATTGGAGGCGTTAATGTTCGAATTCGAGTCCGTATATGGGTTTAGGAGATTGAACGACACACAGTAGAAAACTTGGTGAGAATCCAACACAAAAGATGTCGCTCGGCTACAGTAGCAGCTCTCGAAGACCTCGAAGACACACCGGAGGAACTGAGGGTGAGTTCGATTCTATTGGTATAGGAAGGAAGTGTAGGAGACGAGATGAATTTAGATGATTTTTGTTTGATTTCTAGAGTATCATGGAAGGCGGATTAAGGGAATAAGTATGCGGTCTTGGTGAAAGTTGTTATGGGAGGAGCAGTGTATTTTCGATTTGGGGAAGAAGCTTGAAGGATGCGGGTTTGGGCCGTGGGAAATTTGAAGGGGTAAAGGCCCATTGAACCCTTTTATTTAGTTTCAGTTTTATTTAAATAGCATGATTGCTTGTAAAATCCATAATCTCGTGATACGATATCAGAACTGAACGAAACAAGATCCGTTGGGATCGTATGAACGAGAGCTCCACCATGAAACTGACCGGGAGTGAATTGAAGCTCGTTTGGATTTATCGTGAAATTAAACGCTTGAATCAAATTAATGACCAATTATCGTTATTTAACGATAACCGTCCAATGTGAGTAAACTCACCAATTCTGATAGGTTTATATTTTCATAAAGTATTTTTAGAATTGATAAATAATGGTTGTTTTCTATGTGTTGGCTGTTTGGTTGAACTGCTAGTTAATTGGTTGAAAATATTGATAACGATATATATATAAATCGTTAATCGAATATTGATTCTGTTTATCAGAATATTTTATATTCGTGTTATTTATGTTGATTAACCTCTGTGGGTGCAGGGAAACAAGTCGGAGGGACCCAACTGGGTTCCTCAACATTGATTTTGCAGTTATTTTTCATATATTGTGTTATATGATGTGATATGAAATCTGTTGTTGATTTTGTATGGTTGAATGATACCAATTATTGTTATATGGTATGTTAAATACCATAAGGAATACTGGAATGTTAAAAAGAAAATTTTCAATTTATATTGAAAAAGAAATATTTATAAAATCAAAAGATTTTATAAAAAGAAAATATTTATTTAGAAAATAAATAGATTAAAAAGGAATATTTATTCGTTAAACAAATAGATAGAATTGAAGGGAAATATTTGTAAACATCTAGAAATAGATAGAATTGAAAAGGAAATATTTGTAAAAAAAAACAATTACAAATATATTAAAAAGGAATATTTATTTAGAAAATAAATAAGATATCATAAAAAGGAAATACTTGAAAAGTGACTAGAATAGTATAAAAGAGAATTTTATATTTGAAAGGTTTAGACCCGTGCTTCGCACATGGGTACGACATGATATGGATTTAAAGCAAAGATTTTAAATAGAATCTATTCTAACCGATAGGTTGAGAAGATAAATTTATAAATAATATTTTATAAATTAAATGAAATGTTTATCATTGTATTAATAGAATATATAAGTCGGGACTTATATAGAGAAGTAAGAATCAATTTCAACATTGATAATTGAAACTGAATATGGATGTAGAGTTATCAAGTGGAGTTAATCGTATTAGAGTTAATCGATCAGAGTTAATCGAATTAGAGAAATCAGTTAGAGTTAACCAGTTAGAGTTAATTAGATAGAGTTAACCAGATTGAGTTAACCAGATAGAGTAAATTGAACATAGTTAATCGAATTAGGATGAATTGAATGTTAGTTATTCAATTAGAGTTGATCGAATATAGTTAGTTGAGATAGAATTAGTCAAACATAGTTATTCAGGATGAGTTGCCATTTCGTACGACTGCTAGCGTAATTCGCAGGGCTGCAGATAACCTACGGCGGTCGGATGTTTCCTGAGAGAATCAGGCGTAACCATTGTGATCGATGCGATCTTGAGTCAAGCGAATGGAGTTAAATTGAATATTATCCATTCAAAATAAAGTTAAAACAAACATAGTTATTCGAATATAAGTTAATCGAATATTAGTTATTCGATAGGAGTTAAATAAGTTGAGTTAAGTAAGTAAGTTAATCAAGTTAAATTAGTCAAGTCGAGTTAATCGAGTTGAGTTAGTCAAGATGAGTTAATCAAACCGATTTAATCTAAATGAGTTAAATCAAAGGAGTTACTCGAAATAGTTTATTCGAATAGAATTAAAGGAGTTATTCAAATATAGTTTATTCAAAAGGAGATTTATCGAATGTAAATCGTTCGAAGAGAGTTAATCAATTGGAAATCATTCGAAGAGAGGTTATCGAATATAGTTATTCGAAGAGAGATTATCGAATATAGTTATTTGAAGAAAGAGTTATCAAATATAGTTTATTCGGAAAGAGGTTATCGAATAGAGATTATTCGAAAGAGAGTTATACGTTGAAATTCGATTATATCGAATTTGGGAAAGTACACTTTCCGTTTTTAATCAAGATTTAATGATTTCTTCTTAAATGGTCTATTTGGTTATTTAGTTAAATTAAGGAATAAAAGTTATACTTTGAAGTTAGATATTTAAGAAGAAGATATTATAACGCTATAGTTATAATAAATGTTTTAAAATAAAGAAGTGGATTCGTAAATAGAATCCGAGTTACGTTAGGAAGTTGGTTAAAAGATTTGAAATGTTGAACTTGGTTTATTTCAAGGTTAGAAATGTTGTTCAATTAAGTCTGAGAGGTAATTATACCCCAACTTGATTGACTTCGTTTTTAACTTAGGGAGGTAAGGTTCGATAGTGAAGGTTGATTAAGTGAATTTAGTTAATGAGTGTAATGGTTTGATTGGCTTAGTGATGTTTTATTTAAACATCTGTTTAAATCAAATGAAGGTGTTTTGGAAATGTTTTCCAAATAAGAATCAGAATTATTTTCTAATATAGAAAATAAGGAATGGAGCAAATACAGAAATGTGTCCAATGATCAATAAAGTATATTTTCTAAATCTAGAAATAAGAATTTACAAATGGATAGAAATGGGAAATGAATAAATTAATGATAAATTAAATTAAAAGAGGTAAATGTTGATTTATGATTGATCGATCGAATTTCTATCTGGAAATAAGATCGTTGGTTGTACAACTATTTTCCTTTGATATTTAAATCACCGACTATCGAAGTTTTTGGATCATTTTTCCGTTGTCAATACGGAGAGACCGTGATCAGATTCATTATCTGAAAACCACTCTATCTGGACGTTAATGTTGCGATCAAATCTGATGAAAATCGTTGAAGATGGAGTTATGCAAGGACTATCCTGTTTACAGAATAGTGCTTTCGGTTTGTCTAAGCCCAGGACAACGTGAATGGACGAGTTTCTGACAAAGTATATCTAACGGGTCGCGTAAGTTGATCTCTTCAAACGTACCTACGTTGATGGCGGAGAAATTCGTTTCTCTTAGCTTTATACCTGTGGTATTTTTAGGAAAATCAATTTGTTATTTGGCGGGTATGACGATGTGGCATTCAAAGTGAATGGTGGTCAGGTGTTCCAAAAGATACTTTATGACCTCAGGCCTCATCAACCGGGAAATGACAGAAATCGGGCAGGAAGCATGGCTAGGTGGGTCGCTCCCATAAGGGTGTGTATCACCGATCTAGAGAAAATCCATTTCATTCTTTTATCTATTATCGATGCTGTCCCTTTTTGGGAAACGGTGGGTAGCTCCCAACCGTTGTGATATACATTCGATACACTCAAGCGAAATGAGTGGTCGGTCATGTGTGGGCCGGGTTGCAAGATGTTCTTGTTGAACCCAGTGTATTCGCCTCTAGAGATACACTATCGGCAGGTGGTCTCATACCTTGTCATAGTTGGAATACAATCCCCAATAAGCACCTGCGGTTTTGTTTGTATACTATATATGTGGAACGTGAGATGCAAGCGCTCTGCTAGATTGTTAATTACTTGTGATTAGACATTATTATAATATCAGAGAAGTATTGATTTCCGAAACTGTTTTGGGTTATCGTAAGGTAAAAACCATCCGTGTTTATGTGTGGATCGGTCTTACGATTATCTTTTCATTTGAAAAGGATTTTGAAAGGTTAAACCAAATGATTTGAGTTTACTCACACCAGTCCCATGACCGACCCAGAGTTTATTTTGTTTGTTTTTTCCCTAAACTCTTGGGTTCCTAAATTTGTACAGGCAGTCAAGTAGTTCAGGTCTTTACATATATACTTGGAGGAGCTTGAAGCAGGAGGCTTCAAGATTATATAACTATTGTTATTTCCGCTGTGTGTAAGTGTTGTACTCTAATAATGTTATTTTATATACATATATACTGTTTTATTGCAAAGTTATATTATATATATTATATTTTATTCGTTCCGTTGTGAGATTCGTATTACTTTGATTCTGCTCTGTGGTGATCTTCTTCTTCTTCTATTCTAATTTTCTATCTTATCTATTCTCACCCTCTAACTTCTTTCTATTAATGATCAGGTATTTCCGATGTCTGAATAGTCAACATGGTAGTTTTGTGTTCATTTTTGGAGGCGAAAATCCCAGTTCGTTACAGTGGTATCAGAGCAAATGTTAAGTAATTACCTTGGCTCTGTGGCGTGACTCAGTAGAGATGGGGTTAGTAATGCCCTAGATTGAGTTGAGTGTATATATATGAGTGAACGTATTTGTAGAATTTATAAAAAAATTGTTTTAAATTGTGCAGAATTATTGGTTGAGTTGTTTATGGGTTCTTATCAATCAGTTTGATCCACTGTATCAGTAGGAGTTTCTAAACACTCGAATACGATGAACCGACACAGTATGTTTTGAAAAAAGGTAAATGGAATAATTTTACCCAAATTATATTTTGGTATAAACAATATATTAATATTTGAAGTATTATAGTACATTGGATGTGTTGGTTGTTATCTAAATCGAATGAATCTTAAAGTGGGTTGGTTATGTATATATAACCAAATAAAATTCATATATGTATAATATATGAAATAAAATGAAGTAAAATCTGAAATTTAAATCAGAACTGGAATTGAGATTCCCAAAATGTGGAAGGGTGTTTGTAAATGGATTTGGAATAAGTATATGAGAATTTAAAATCCTAGGAGATTTTAAATTGTTTTACAAGCATTTAAAGGGTCTTTTGGAGTATATTTCAATATGGAATTGTTTAAAAGGGTTTTTAAAGTGATATAGTATTGAACTCACTTTGATCACTGGGAAATAACTCTGATGATACTGGCCACATCATCAGTGCTCATTTTCGAGTTGTAAGTGACGAATTACTACCAAAGAGATTGTTTTTGAATTGTTTTGAGAAAAAGGAGGTTGCTTTGAATCCTGAAAAGGGAGATTTGATTTTTGAAGGAGCTAAGCTATTTAAAAATTCCTAGGAAAATTGTATGAATTAAAAAGTAATTTAAAGGAATTTTTAAAAGTAATTTAAAGGAATTTTTAAAAGTAATTTAAAGGAATTTTTGAAAGCAAATATGCATTGAATTGAAACCAATTAACTGAGAATTGAATTGGAATATAATATATCAAGTAGAATCAGATTTAGAATTGTGAGATAGGAAATCTGAAATGGTATTAAATTGATAAGTTAGGAGTAGGAATCAAGAATGGAAATTTGGTTTGAAATGGAATTTGGCTTGGATACGTGGATGATTTGGTTTTGAGAATAAAATTGGAATTTTGTTTAGGAATGCATTTGTATATGCTGACAGGGTAGCAGATGGAAAGGATACAATGATATGCCCGACAAAAAGGTACGTGTTTATTTTTATGGATTTGGTGATTTATGGGCCGATTTGGCAAGCCGCTTGGCTATTTGATTTTCTTTTGGATTGGAGTAGGCCTAGAGAGGCGAGTTGGGGTTTGAACTATTGACCGGTACAAAGGAGGTGCTGGCGAAATTTTCTGGAAATTTAGAGTGTTAATTTTTTTTCAGGATTTTAGAAAAATATCGTTGATAAGAATTAATTAATATTTTAATTGAAATTAAATTGGTTCAGTTGAAATTAAAGTTGATAAGTAAACAAATAAATTTGTACTAGCCAATAGAGTTTGTTCTCTACCTTTGCAATTTTGAGGACGAAATTATTTTAAGGGAGGAAGAATGTAATGACCTGTATTTTTATGGTATATAAATAATTTATTTAATTATTTAAATAATGGTTTGGTTATTTAAAATGACCAGAATTTAATAATATTGAATATTTAATTAAAATAAATAATATAATAATATATTTAATTTCTGAAATAGTCAAAAATAGTGGAATTCACCGTGAATTGGATCATCTGTGATATTTAATTCAGTTTAAAATTGAATTAGAATAACGAATATATTATTTTAACGACAGTTGAATGTAGAATTTTAATAAAATTAAATTCGAGCTCGAAATGGCGCTGTAGTTCGTAATTTGGCGATTTGAACTTCAACTGAATGTACAGGATTCGCTTTAAGCCGGATTTTCGTGAAACAAGAAATGTTCGGAGCTGGTGAAGTATATTTTTCTAATGGAAGAGAAAAATTGGGATTTCATTGTGTAGATTTTGATTTATGTCCAAATCAAATTTTCAAAAAGTCGCTATGGAATTCCTTTATAAATTATAGCGATTTATTTATATTTTAAAAGTATTTTTCAATGTAAATTGAATATCGATTCAATCGAGATTTGAATATCGAGTTATAAATCCAATTGGAGCTATACGATATTCACTGTGAATATATATACGATAATATTTATTTTTAAATATTTAATTTAATTATTTTTAAATATATTTATATATTTAAATAGGTTATTTTGAGCTTTAAAAATAGCCACTTTTGCAAACGAACTCAGTTTTCGACGAAACTAATTTTGTTGGATTCGTAATGTCAAATTTTTGTTAAATTTCAATTTCCGTGATTTCTGGGGTCAGTGTGTGGCCGTACGGGATTTTAATGTGAAAAAAAGTCAATTTTCTGATTTTAAAAATACGTTGTGTGAGCAAACGAAGTCGGAATTCAACGAAACCAGTTTCATTGGGTCCGCAATGTCAAACTGTAGCTGCATGTCCATTTCCGTGATTTTTGGGTATTTTATGTGATCACAGGGATTTTTAAACAACGTATACAAACAACGTTTGAATAAAAAGAAATAAAATAATCGATTAAAAAATATAAAAAAACTATCTATATAATACCCTCAACTTTTTATAACCCTAACCTAATTTTCCATAGTCAAAAACTTGAACCTCTTCCACCCAAAATCAAAACAGTGGATTAGAAAATTTTCCAGAATTCAAAGAAAAAGCCATAAATCACAAAACTTATATTTCTGTGATACTTGAATCCTCCTCTCCACACTGATATTTTTTTCATTGAGTTCGAACCTTTTTTTTCGGCTATCGAAGTTGAACAGTGAGACTAGGGTTCACTTTTTGGAGAATTGGAGGCGTTAATGTTCGAATTCGAGTTCGTATATGGGTTTAGGAGATGGACGACACATAGTAGCAAACTTTGGTGAGAATCCGACACAAAAGATGTTGCTCAACTATAGTAGCAGCTCTCGATGACCTCGGAGACGCACCAGAGGAACTGAGGGCGAGTTCGATTGTATTGGTATAGGAAGGAAGTGCAAGAAACGAGATGATTTTAGATGATTTTTGTTTGATTTCTAGAGTATCGTGGAAGGAGGATTAAGGGAATAAGAATGCGGTATTGGTGAAAGTTTTTACCGGAGGAGCAGTGTATTTTCGATTTGGGGAAGAAGCTTGAAGGATGCGGGTTTGGGCCGTGGGAAATTTGAAGGGGTAAAGGCCCATTGAACCTTTTTATTTAGTTTCAGTTTTATTTAAATAGTACGATAACTTGTAAAATCCATAACTTTGTGATACGATATCAGAACTGAACGAAACAAAATCCTTTAGGATCGTATGAACGAGAGCTCCACTATGGAACTGACCGGGAGTGAATTGAAGCTCAATTGGATTTATGGTGAAATTAAACGCCTAAACCAAATCAATGACCAATTATCGTTATTTAACGATAACCGTCCAATATGAGTAAACTCACCAACTCTGATCAGTTTATATTTTCATAAAGTAGTTTTAGAATTGATAAATAATGGTTGTTTTCTGTGTTTTGGCTGTTTGGTTGAACCGGTCATTAATTGGTTGGAAATATCGATAACGATATATATATAAATCGTTAATCGAATATTGATTTTGTTTATCAGAATATTTTATATTCGTGTTATTTATGTTGATTAACCTCTGTGGGTGTAGGGAAACAGGTCGAAGGGACCCAAATAGGTTCCTCAACATTTATTTTACTGTTTTTTCATATATTGTGTTATATGATGTGGTATGAAGTCTGTTGTTGATTTCGTATGGTTGAATGATACAGATTATTGTTATATGGTATGTTAAATACCATAAGGAATACTGGAATGTTAAAAAGAAAATTTTCAATGTTATATTGAAAAAGAAATATTTATAAAATCAAAAGATTTTATAAAAAGAAAATATTTATTTAGAAAATAAATAGATTAAAAAGGAATATTTATTTGTTGAACAAATAGATAGAATAGAAGGGAAATATTTGTAAACATCTACAAATAGATAGAACTGAAAAGGAAATATTTGTAAAAAAACATTTACAAATAGATTAAAAAGGAATATTTATTTAGAAAATAAATAAGATATCATAAGAAGGAAATACTTGAAAAGTGACTAGAATAGTATAAAAGAAAATTTTATATTTGAAAGGTTTAGACCCGTGCTTCGCACATGGGTATAACATGATATGGATTTAAAGCAAAGATTTTAAATAGAATCTATTCTAACCGATAGGTTTAGAAGATAAATTTATAAATAATATTTTATAAATTAAATGTAATGTTTATCATTGTATTAATAGAATATGTAAGTCGGGACATATATAGAGAAGTAAGAATCGATTTCAACATCGATAATTGAAACTGAATATGGACGTAGAGTTAATCAAGTGGAGTTAATCGTATTAGAGTTAATCGATTAGAGTTAATCGAATTAGAGAAATCAGTTAGAGTTAACCAGTTAGAGTTAATTAGATAGAGTTAACCAGTTAGAGTTAACCAGATAGAGTAAATTGAACATAGTTAATCGAATTAGGATTAATTGAATGTTAGTTATTCAATTAAGGTTGATCGAATATAGTTATTTGAGATAGAGTTAGTCAAACATACTTATTCAGGATGAGTTGCCATTTCATACGACTGCTAGCGTAATTCGCAAGGCTGCAGATAGCCTACGGCGGTCGGATGTTTCCTGAGGGAATCAGGCGTAACCATTGTGATCGCTGCGAATGGAGTTAAATTGAATATTAGCCATTCAAAATAAAGTTAAAACAGACATAGTTATTCGAATATAAGTTAATCGAATATTAGTTATTCGATAGGAGTTAAATAAGTTGAGTTAAGTAAGTAAGATAATCAAGTTAAGTTAGTCAAGTCGAGTTATTCGAGTTGAGTAAGTTAAAATGAGTTAATCAAACCGAGTTAATCTAAATGAGTTAAATCAAAGGAGTTATTCAAAATAGTTTATTCGAATAGAATTAAAGGAGTTATTCAAATATAGTTTATTTGAAAGGAGATTTATCGAATGTAAATCATTCGAAGAGAGTTAATCAAATGTAAATCATTCGAAGAGAGATTATCGAATATAGTTATTTGAAGAGAGATTATCGAATATAGTTATTCGAAGAAAGAGTTATCGAATATAGTTTATTCGAAAAGGGGTTATCGAATAGAGATTATTCGAAAGAGAGTTATACATTGAAATTCGATTATATCGAATTTGGGAAAGTACACTTTCCGTTTTTAATCAAGATTTAATGATTTCTTCATAAATGGTCTATTTGGTTATTTAGTTAAATTAATGAATAAAAGTTATATTTTGAAGTTAGATATTTAAGAAGAAGAGATTATAACGCTATAGTTATAATAAATGTTTTAAAATAAAGAAGTGGATTCGTAAATAGAATCCGAGTTACGTTAGGAAGTTGGTCAAAAGATTTGAAAAGTTGAACTTTGTTTATTTCAAGGTTAGAAATGTTGTTCAGTTAAGGTCTGAGAGGGAATTATACCCCAACTTGATTGACTTCGTTTTTAACTCAGGGATGGGTAAGGTTCGATAGTGAATGTTAATTAAGTGAATTTAGTTAATGAGTGTAATGGTTTGAATTGGCTTAGTGATGTTTTATTTAAACATCTGTTTAAATCAAATGAAGGAGTTTTGGAAATGTTTTCCAAATAAGAATCAGAAATGTTTTCTAATATAGAAAATAAGGAATGTAGCAAATACGGAAATGTGTCCAATGATCAATAAAGTATATTTTCTAAATCTAGAAATAAGAATTTACAAATAGATAGAAATGGGAAATTGATAAATTAATGATAAATTAAATTAAAAGAGATAAATGTTGATTGATGATCGATCGATCGAATTTCTATCTGTAAATAAGATCGTTGCTTGTACACCTATTTTCCTTTGATAGTTAAATCACCGACTATCGAAGTTTTTGGACCATTTTTCCGTCGTCAATACGGAGAGACCGGGATCAGATTCATTATCTGAAAACCACTCTATATGGACGTTAGCGTTGCGATCAAATCTGATGAAAATCATTGAAGATGGAGTTATGCAAGGGCTATCCTGTTTACAGAATAGTGCCTTCGGTTTGTCCAAGCCCAGGACAACGTGAATGGACGAATGTCTGACAAAGTATATCTAACGGGTCGCGTAAGTTGATCTCTTCAAACGTACCTACGTTGGTGGTGGAGGAATTCGTTTCTCTTAGCTTTATACCTGTGGTATTTTTGGGAAAATTGATTTGTGATTTGGCGGGTATGACGATGTGGCATTCAAAGTGAATGGTGGTCAGGTGTTCCAAAAGATACGTTATGACCTCAGGCCTCATCAACCGGGAAATGACAGAAATCGGGCAGGCAGCATGGCTAGGTGGGTCGCTCCCAATAGGGTGTATATCACCTATTTAGAGAAAATCCGTTTCATTCTTTTGTCTATTATCGATGCTGTTCCTTTTTGGGAAACGGTGGATAGCTCCCAACCGTTGGTGATATACATTCGATACACTCAAGCGAAATGAGTGATCGGTCATGTGTGGGCCGGGTTGCAAGATGTTCTTGTTGAACCTAGTGTATTCGGCTCTAGAGATACACTATCGGTATGTGGTCCCATACCTTGTCATAGTTGGAATCCAATCTCCAATAAGCACCCGCGGTTTTGTTTGTATACTTTAGATGTGGAACGTGAGATGCAAGCGTTCTGCTAGATTGTTAATTACTTGTGATTAGACATTATTATAATATCAGAGAAGTATTGATTTCCAAAACTGTTTTGGGTTATCGTAAGGGAAAAACCATCCGTGTTTATGTGTTGATCGGTCTTATGATTATCTTTTCTTTTGAAAAGGATTTTGAAAGGTTAAACCAAATGATTTGAGTTTACTCACACCAGTCCCATGACTGACCCAGGGTTTATTTTGTTTGTTTTTTCCCTAAACTCTTAGGTGCCCAATTTTGTACGGGCAGTCAAGTAGTTCAGGTCTTTACAGATATACTTGGAGGAGCTTGAAGCAGGAGGCTTTAGGATTATATAACTAATGTTATTTCCGCTGTGTGCAAGTGTTGTACTCTGAAAATGTTATTTTATATATATATATTCTATTTTATTGCAAAGTTATGTTATATATTATATTTTATTCGTTCCGCTGTAGGATTCGTATTACTCTGATTCTGTTCTGTGGTGATCTTCTTTTTCTTTTGTTCTAATTTTCTATCTTATCTATTCTCACCTTCGAACTTCTTTCTATTAATGATCAGGTATTTCCAATGTCTGAATAGTCAACATGGTAGTTTTGTGTTGATTTTCAGAGTCGAAAATCCCAGTTCGTTACAATTAAAGGCTGTCATTATGGATTGTTTTACTATGTGTTGGTAATCATTATTTCAAACCAATTTTTCTTTATTATCCTCCATTTCCATCAATTCTCTACATCGCCACGTACGATCTTTCTTAAAACATTATATATATATATATATATATATATATATATATGTGTGTTCTTTTCTCTCCTTAGTTTAGTTATTTTGTCTCTCGTTGGATTCTCAAGTTATTTATGCATGCATTTTATTTTAATTTCGTTTTGTATATCAATCATCTTCCATTTTATTTTGTTTTTGATGATAAGAACCAATAATGACTTTTCAGTTACATGATGAAAAATTCAATCAGAGTTAAAGACTTTAGCAAAAATCAGTTATCTTAATGGATCCAGTAGATAAAAATAAATCAATTCTAGCATACAAATTTGACATGACTGCATGCAATGTACCAAAAATGCATGCCAACTACATTCAATTATATCCATCACTTCGCAAAAGATGTAGAAGAAGGAAAGATAACTTCATATTGTAAAAGGTTTATTTTAATGATTTAACAAACCGATATGAGTTTCCAAATTTGTCCAACTTTTTTCTTCATGTGATCACGATGCATAGATGATAAATGAAGTAGTTTAACTTCTTAACAAGCTACCTAGGTACCTGATTAATCTAGCATCCTTCAGAATAATGCATAATCCATCTTCCGTGAATTATATCATCTCTTTGCCTAATTTGCCTCATCCAGATTTGTTGTACCACATATGTTTCTTCTCAATGATCCTAAAAACAATAATCAATATGATGTTCACTTCTCCTGTACATAGTATAGAAAACACGAAATAATAACTAATGTAGCACAAACCATTGTTTAAGAAGATCAACATTTTCACATATGTTATCATCATCTGAATTTGAATGATTCTCCTCATTGGCATATGAATGATCAACGGATGAAGTTGAGAACTTTTTCCTATAAATCAATAGAAAACATTGATAATCTATAACTCGCTCTATTTGGAATGTACGATTTACAATTTGTTCTACTCAAGGGACATGGAGAACATGTACTAACCAGAGAGAATCTCATGCTCAAACCTATATAATTAAGCCTGAGATGCATACATATCCATTATTCCTAAAAAGAACTAGCTCCGAAAATGAATATATTAGAAAGCAAAAGTAAAAAATTAAGCACAAAGAAAGAATAAACTAAACAAAACTTTCTCTTCGGAGACATGTCATTCTAGCCTATTTAAATCAACCTCCTCTCATTCTACTTAATTTTTTTTAATTCAAAATTTTGATATCAGCATCTCTTCCATCATTTCTATTTATTGCTTTTGTTCAGTATCTATGTTTTTCCCTAAATAATCCACTCCAAAATTTGAGTAATTGTTATATATTGCTACATAATATATTAGACAAAAAGTAATTGACTATTTTCCTTTTAAATTAGACAAACGAGCTTTCTATCTATGCTTTGGAAACATAGTTGTACCCACCACATACTCAAGCTAATTGTCGCATGAAAAGTACAATGGGTGTGGAACAAAACTCCAACCTTGACAGTGGAAGATATTGAATCAAGAACAACACTGCTGTTTGAAGTCTGTTCTGATAAGATTTAAGGATTAAACATGTGGATATTACATTTTGAATATGGGTTCGTTACTCTAATTTTAATTTTAATATTAGGTACAATTTATGTTCATTATCTTGATATATGTGTACTATATTGGGCACATTGAAAATAATTTTTCCATAAGTAAAGCTAAAACAAAAAAAAATGTAAATAAATAATGATGATTCAGAAAATGATTCTGCAACAGAAAAATAATATAAGTAATTAAATACTTCATAAAATTATCAAAATTATTTTCTTAAGATCATTTGAATGGAAAAAAGTTCATAAATCTCATTTGAATAGTGAATTCTAAGGATCAAATGATGCATGTTTAGTGTTAAATTCAGGATATTAATGGGGATTGTGAATGGTTTAATTATAAGTTATGAACATGGTGTCTAATAATCTTCTTTTATTAAAGGCTAAATGCGCCACACCAAATGTGCCACACCGGTTTATATTTAGTATAAGTTGTAATACATGTAGCATTTATGCATTATACATCGGGATGACTTTTTTATTTCCCTTTGATACTTGTTCCATTAAACAATTTATATTTAATTAACTACATCCTAAATGTTTAATGAAGAATTACATTGGTTCCTTAATGTAATGCACTGCATGTTACATGAACTAATACCAAGTTAACTTCAAATTTAGAGACATGCTTATATGACCATAAAGAGTTTAATTATTAGACAAAAAACGATTGGTTTATCGATTGGGCTACTAGTACATGAATGAAGTGAGAAATACTAGCATTGTGCAAAGGTCTAACTGACCCGAGTTAGATTATATTTGCATATCCATTGAATAGATTAATATTTTAGTTGTAGGGATATTTGGATAAACAGACTTTACTAGGGCCATGACAGAAGTGATATTTATGAATTGGTCCAATACAACCAGTCTACCAGATTTGAATGGTTTGACAATTCCATTTACTAAAATCCATTTCCAAACTTTATGAAAAGTAAGAAAATTTATAATATAATTAGAATTTATACATACAACTCATGTGCACAAATCAATACACATTTATAGACATTAAAGGGAAAAAACATACAACAAATGAAGTCAGCCATCACCACTGGAAGAAGAACAAGAGGAAGAAAACATGTATTTTTTATAAGAAACAGGATCGTTCTTGTTCAATCATTGAGGTACTTTGTTTCAACACTTACAATAAACACATGAAATGAATAACGACTATTGCATAATCAGTGAGTCAAATTAAAAATAAAAATCGTAACACACTATTATCTTCATCTAAAGAAGCCTAGTTCTAACTTTATTAGAATAAACAAATTAGTAACTAGGGTTTTATCGATAAACGCAATAGAAAAATAAAGCAGTATTATAAACGAATTGCGCACCTCTGATGTTAGTGAGCATATAATTGAAATAGAGTAGGAAGATTTCATCGATTTATGGATTGATGCAGAGGGTAAATGTCGATCGATTTGAAATAAAGAACGCAGTGAAATTAATGGGAGCGGGGGATGAATCCGTTGCCAAAATTGAGATGAAGTATGGGAAAGAGCGCACCGCCAAATTTTGGCCGCGAAATTGATTTCTAGGTTAGCAGCGGTTCCTTCTGCTCTAATAGAGAACAATAGCGACTATTTTTTATTTCTGCCTCGGTTGCCATTTGAGACAGATGTATTTGTTTCCTGTAATATTCAATAAAGACTGATGCAATATACGCCTTAATACATTATCATTAAAGGCCAAAACCTTTTTTAGCCCCTGATTTAGTGTCACTAATACTTTGAAAAATGGTAGTGGGTTGACATCGGGTTGTGACAAAAACCAGATGGTTTACAAACGGGCCACATGGTTATATTTGTCATCGCCAACCGTTTTATGATATATAACGATGACTTTTAGCTACGGCCGTCCACGGGTAGGAGTGGTCGCTGTTGAAACCGTTCTTGTAGTGTTTGCTTTGGCCTTGAGTATAGAAATCTCTTATCCTTTGCTTTCAGCTCCTCGCAGAGTTTATGTCTCTCGTTCTATTCAATGCTTCTGGTAATGAATGTGTTATCTCTGTATTGCCTTCAGATGTATGCAAGTTAATGTAATTAAGGAACATGATACAACTACTAGTCTAATTGAACTTCAAAAATAAAAAATATTACAACTTAATATAGTTTAAAAAACAACGCTATCTTATTTTCTTACCTTTAGAAATGACCGATGCAAAATATATTTTTGGTACAGGTACATTAATATTTTTTATTCAAGATAGATTCATGCAAAAACCAACTCATTATCGGTCATGATATAATAATGTTACGGATTACCATTATTACAATTCTCATGGAACTATTGTTCAGTACTGTAATATCTCATCATTTCATGTCTTCCTTCGTGATTCTATTCTGATATAGTGGAAAATAAAGTAAAACAAATCACTAGTGTTGTGCCCTTGTACATGTTTATTTGCAGCTTCTGTGAAAGACAATTAAAATTCTATTTAAGTTCAAATTTCATCAATAAAGACGAAACGATAACTTACAAAAAAAAAAAAAAAAAGGGTAATGATAATAATAAAACAAAATAGATAAGGAATTCAGTGTGTACACAAAGCTAGGTTTCTGCTGATTTTAGCTTCAGCTTGTTCTTGCATTAAATTTTAATTACTGTGGTTATTAGACCATAACCAACCATCCGTTCTGTTCACTTTTTCTCTTTCATCCAAACAAAACACCAAGCAACCAGCAATACGAAATTAGCCACAAACTACTTAAAAAATATATTATATAATACAAATAGCATAACACAGCAAACACCCCTTTCATCCAATATTACCGTTGTTCACAACAGCAAACAGCATCTGCATGGTTTTTTATTACTAAAAGTTTATAACGGCGAAGTGTCTGCCGTTATAAACTTATAACGGCAAAGTCTTTGCCGTTATAAACTTAAAACGACAAACACTTCGCTGTTATAACCAGTAGCATCTGTTCACTCAACCGGACACGAACGGATTCCAAACTAGTCACGGGAAAGTAAACAAGACATATCTGGTTGCTCCGTGGCTTGTTTAGTCACTGAACAAGCCATTGTTGGTTGTGCTCTAAGCAATTATTGGGAAATCAAGTTTAGTGATCAGAAGGTACCAAATTTTACAAACTCAAATTAGTTTTTAGATGCTATCCCATTTTCAAGCTAACAGAGGTTGAGATAATTTGTAGGGTTTGAAAGGTTCCACGCAACAACCCACATTAATAGGGGCACTTGAATTAACTATCCATTGGACTCTAGCAATTAATGACGAACAGCTCAACCACCACATCAATTCCCATTCGAACAAGCAACTAAAATAACTAACGCGTGTGTGGACACACATAACCTGACAATTAAGCTGCAAAATGTCCGATTATTCACACAAGGATACATTTAGGAGTTGAAAATATTTAAAAGAGCATATATGTAGGAGCACATACCACTGTTTCAAATCTCGCAAATATGGTCCGAGATCTCGTTTTGGGCTCCTTCCGAAACGAAACAGCAAAAATCACTTTAAATCTCCTTTCGAATATATCATCCGAGATATTGCAATATCGAACGATATATCGATCGAGACGAAATAATGTAATATCGTCCGAGATCTTAGTTTTTTTGGTTAAAATTTAAATTTGTGCATGAACTAGAACTGTAATTAAAAAACTCAAATCTAGCCATATCAATCTTTTGTTATTTTACATTTTGCATGTTAAATGACTATATTGTATGTTCGTATATGTTTTACAACGCTTATGATTTTCATATTCGTCTATTTACATACATGTTACTTATGAAATTATGTATTTTATGGTCTATTCATGCTGAATTTTTTAATGTTTTGGATCTTTTTAATGTTTCATGTCGAACAATATTCTCGTTTTAAGCATATTATGATTTAGAGTATGAATGATCTTTCGCAAAATAAAGAATAGTAAAGTTATTTTACATTTTAAGTTTAAGTTATTATTTTTTTGATATCATTCACAAAAATCATTTTGTTAAATGGGACAACTAACGACAAGGACAAATGCCCACTAAAATTTATCCATAAGGACAACCGCATAATATTTTTTTCCAAAAGGACAATACATTACAGTACTCCCGTTCAATTTTCACTCCCGTTCGGTTTCAACCACATCGCGCTTCAATTTTTCTCATTAAAGTTTTCTCCACCACCGCGATTTTGCTCTCCATGATTTGTTCTTCAAACATCTCCCTCGTTCGATCATATTCAGAATTTCTCGAGCTCCTCAATTTTTTCGATTTTCCCTAATTTTATCGTCTCAAAAGCTTCATCGATTCATGAAGATGTCGCGGATTTAGATTCGTTTGGCAGTAAATATGATGTCTTCATTTTTTGATTTCGTGAATTCTTCGTAGAAAATCGAACGAGAGAGATGAAGGAGAAAAAATTCGTTGCTGTATATTTTTTTATGGTGAAGTTAGCAGCAGTTTTTAGTAATCATTTTTCTATTTTTTTGGGTTTCATTTTTCGTGTTTTAACAGTGTTATGCTTTTGTGTTTATAATTTTGGTGTTATATCAGTTTTGTACATGTATTGTAGTATTAGCTTTGCAACTCAATCGAAATTATGTCATTTTTATCAATCAAAGTGAGATGTAAACATTTTTTGTATTAGTTTTCCTGTAAAATATCAAAGCAGTTTTTAGGTATCATTTTTATATTTTTTTAGGTATCATTTTTGTATTTTCTAGTTGAATTTACATCATAGCAGTTTTTAGCTATCATTTTTATATTATTTTTTTATCTATCACTTTTATATTTTCTAGTTTAATTTACATCATAGCAGTTTTTAGGTATCTTTTTTATATTTTTTTAGGTATCACTTTTATATTTTCTACTTGAATTTACATCATAGCAGTTTTTAGGTATCATTTTTATATGTAATTTTTTTTTATTTAACACTGTTTTATATTCGTTTGTTGTGTTTTAATGTTGTATTTATTTTGTAGTTGTATTGTTGCATTATCTATGTATTACAGTCGAACTTATTTCGTTATAATCAACAAAATTGTGATGTAAGTAATTTTTGTGTTACTTTTTATTTAAAACATTACAGCAGTTTTTAGGTATCATTTTTTTATTTTTTTGGGTATCATTTTTACTGTATTCACTGTGCTATGTTTTTTAGTTACTTTTTGTTGTTGTATTAATTTTTGTTGTTGTACTGTTGCACTAGGTTTGTAATTCAATTGAATTTATTTCATTTTAATCAATCAAATTGTGATTCAAACATTTTCTGTATTGCTTTTGTCGTTAAAATATTAAAGCAATTTTTAGGTATCATTTTTATATTTTTAGGTAGATTTGTGTTGTTTTCTTTGGTAATTGACTTTTTTTGATACACAACATTAATTCTAACTGATACCCACTGATAAAAAAATAACACCCATCTAGTCAACTCAAATCTCACAAAAATAATATTTATTCTCAATAATACCTACTGAAATAATAGCAATCGATTCAATTCAATTATCACAAAAATGAGATTATTCTCAATAATACACAATAATACCACTTGTGTCATATGATACCTACAACTATACATGACTGATATACTAGGATACATTGTTTTCCTACACAATATAAGTACATACAACACTGCTCCCCATTCCAAGAGTGCATTCATGCATTTACTTTTACTTGTACTCAATCCAGTCTTGAATTCAAGTAAATTCCAGCAGCATGTAGTATCTGCAAGAATTTCATACATAATCAAAACTTTTACCAACATAATAATGTAAATTCAACTAGAAAATATAAAAATGATACTTAAAAACTGCTATGATGTAAATTCAACTAGAAAATATAAAAATATTACCTAAAAATATATAAAAATGATACCTAAAAACTGCTATGATGTAAAGTCAACTAGAAAATATAAAAATGATACCTAAAAAAAATAAAAAAATGATACCTAAAAACTTCTATGATGTAAATTCAACTAGAAAATACAAAAATGATACCTAAAAAAATATAAAAATGATACCTAGAAACTGCTATGATGTAAATTCAAGTAGAAAATGTAAAAATGATACCTAAAAAAATATAAAAATCATACTTAAAAACTGCTTTGATATTTTAAAGGAAAACTAATACAAAAAATATTTACATCCCACTTTGATTGATTAAAATGACATAATTTCGATTGAGTTGTAAAGCTAATGCAACAGTACATGTACAAAACTGATATAGCACCAAAATTATAAGCACAAAAGCATAACACTGTTAAAACACGAAAAATGATATAAAAAAAAATAGATAAATGCTACCTAAAAGCAGCTGCTAACTTCACCATAAAAGTATTTTCCAATGATTTTTTTCGCGTTCATCTCTCTCGTTCGATTTTATACGATGAATTCGCAAAATCAAAAATAACGAAATCATCTCTACTGCCTATCGAATCAAAATCCGCGGCACCTTCAATAATCGACGAAGTTTTTGAGACAAAATTAGGGGAAATCGAATAAATTGAGGAGATTCTTATTACCCTAATCTCTTGAACGAATTTCCAAATCAGTACGCGCATGATCGATTTTGGTATGGATGTTTGAAGATGATTGCTGGAGATCGAAACAGGAAAAAAAATTGCGTTCATAATCAATGACGAGATCGACGGCGATAACAGACTGATGAAGAAAAGAAAATAGCGGCCGAATAAATTATTGTAGTGTATTGTCCTTTTGGTTAAATTTTACTGGGCTGTCCTTATGAATAAAAAAACCCTTAGTTTTGTCCTTGTAAATATTTTCCTGTTGTTGAAATATCATTTTTAACATATCATGTACCCCGAGATTGTTCCGATATGAACTTTCAGACCCGAGATGAAAATCCGAGACGAACTCCCGGGTTAGACTCATCTCGTTCGAGATCTCCCCCGATACGAGACCTACTCAATAAAATCCCCGAGACGAAACGCGACCGATATTCAAGATTTAAAACCTTGGCGCATACACATTTAGAATTTATTCTACCATCAAACTAATGGGTAGACATTCTATCACAAACATAGATGTTTATATGTGCATATATAACATATTGTCATGGCGACTCTATAAAAGTTTGGGTTCGGTTACATATATATTTTGTCAAAATGAAGGTTTATTGGCATATACGGTTACATGTATAAATTTTTGACTCCTAAAAAAAACATTAACCCACATTATACAGTTAATGACAAGGTAAATAAATAAACGACATTGCTAACAAGATAATTTTGCCATATGCATTATTATAATGCAAAACGGAAACGAGATGATGTAGTATGAGAGTCCACTACAAGAGCAGGCTCATTTAGCGACGACAAAAAATCGTCGATGGCCGTCGCCAGCCATCGCTAATAACCGTCATTAATTATGTGGACGCTAAGCAAATAGCGTCGAGCTTGGCAACGGCTTCGGACACCAATATGGCGACGGCGAAAGTGCCACGTGGACAAATGGTTATATTTCCTACAAACGGCTAGAAGCCATCCCCAGCCATCACCAAAAAGCCGTCGCCAACCGTCGCCATTCGTGGCAAAAACTATGCAATAAACCCTCACTAGCCGTCGCCATACGAGATCACTAAGCCGTCGCCAGCCGTCGCTAAACCGTAACTTTTTTTTTATATTTCAGTAGCTAACAAGCCATCAAACCACACCAACTCATACACAATCAGTTTCACATTCCATCACCTCAAATTCACATCCAATCAACTCATAAATGCTATAAATCAACTCATACACCACTAAATATAACCATAAACGATAAATATAAATGATAAACAATTCAAAAACTATCAACACGTCCACATCAAACAAACCAAGTCCAAAATACCATCATTGTCACCACAAAACACCACAAACATCTCAAGTTCAACACCAACAAGTAGTTTGTATTTACAAATCAAGTCCCAAAAAAAAGGACAAGTACCTACCTACTCATCCTTGTCGTCCTCATCGTCCTCCTCCACGGTAGTAGGCTCACTCGACAGCATAACTCCATGCTCCTGAAAATATGTAGCAAGCCGCGAATCCAGCACGGTCTCGAGCTTGTTCTTCAAGCTGCAACCTGCTGTCGAAGCATGATGGTCTCCTCCTCGTCCTGACGCCTCGTATAAGAGGCCTGAGTCTCCGCTATCTGTAATTATCATATTATAAGCGTGTATGAGATAAATTAGTATTCCAATGGTATTGCAGTGTACATTATATTAACATATTTAGAAACCATTGTCAAAAGTTTTTATGGACTATATATACATGGTTTATACAATGATTGTAATAGAGTTGTCGATATCAAATGTACACCAATTAATGAAACCAATTTGTAGTAATTATTCATGCCAGTAATTAATATGTGATAAATTAATATTTCAATGGTATTAATATGACATAAATTTAAAGTAATTATTCATGCCAGTAAGAGATAAATTAATATGTGATATTTGTTTACGTGGATTGAGTACCTAAGTGATATTAATTAATAGCACATGGATATGTTTAAATCCTTTAATAAAATGCTTTACCTCTATGTTTCCAAAGCCGTAGCATTTACCCTTGGTAGGCGGTTCGATGATTTTGTTCCAGATGCGACTGCACTCCTCCACGTTGGGCTCTTGACCTAACTGCGTTGCTCGAGCATCTAAGGCCGCCCTGTATTTGTCCTGCGATAGCGGACAATTATGGAATACATTAAATATTCAATTTCAAAATAACAATGTGAAATACAAATTATTACAAATGCTAACCATCGTTTCACAGGACTTAGGGTCCGTCCAGGTATGTGTGGTGTTACCCTTCTCATCTGTCCGCTCGACGGCATGAGTCTGTGTAAACACCTCAGCAAGTTTAGGCTCCCGTTGGTGAGTCGATATCTGAAATGATACAATATATATTTGGAATTTATCAATGCGATTTAAAAAGTTTAGAACTGTTTGTAAATGTGATTTATCGTTCGTACCAATTCGCGACGATGTTGGGAGAAGGACTTAGACCCAGCCCGATGCAAAGCAGGATTTTTGAGCCTGTTTGCTCGGCATCTAGGAGGCATATCTGTCACGACATTAAAAACTCATATATCATTATGCACATCCATTATCAAATAAACTCATACAACATATATTATCAAATGCAACTACAAGACTCATTTACATAAAAGAAGAAGAACCAGATAATAGATAACCGTAGCACATCATATAAGTTCACAACATAGCACATCATATAAGTTCACAACATAACTCATATATCATTATGCATGAATCATTGTATGTACGTATGTAAACAACTAACGATACAAATAATATTATTCTTCTTCATTTTCTGATTCAGTCTTGGTCTCATACTCTATACTCGTTGTCCTTTGTACTCTCAAAAGCTTCTATTCATTCATTTGATTCATCATTTAAAGACTCTAAATTAACATCATTAGCAATTATTATTTCATCGTTTTGATTTGCATCCGTTTGATACGCTATACCGTTTGGAATAGCAATTCCTTCAAATGTAAATCTTGCCTTTGTTTTAATTACAGCAGACCAATCTGCTTTATCTCTTTTTAAGGACGGATACGGAGCAAAGTAAACTTGTAATGTTTGCTTTCCCAATACAAAAGGATCATACTTATGGTAATGCGATGTGTGCTTTATTTCTGTAAGCTTATAATCTTTATGCACGTTGATTCCAGTACCAGAAACATTGCTGAACCATTTGCACTTCAATAGAACAACTTTTTCAATGAGTTGTACATAATATGTCAACTCTAAAATCTATGTCAAGACGTCATAAAAGTTTTTTATATGCTCTTCGGGATCATCACTACCTTTGACAAATACACTACTATTATATGTTAATCTGTCAGTACCATGGTCTTTGGTGTTGAATTTAAATCCATTGACGAAGAATATTGCATAAGTCTTAACATTCCTTTTTGGTCCAAGCGCAAGATGTTGCAAACCCTCGTCATTGACGCAGTTTATTGGATTGTAAACGTACTTCGAGAACCATTTAGCAAAATCTTTACTGAGATCGCCATTTGGATTTTCTGATTCGTAAATATTGCAAATATAAATGATTTTATTACTAGCTAGCAATTGATGTACACATAACTGTAATAAAGTTAAAAATTTAGTACCTAACAAATGATGCAACTTCAGCACAATTTAGAAGAACATATGTGTGTGCTACATGGTGATCTTTATCATCTAACCATATTTCTACATATTTTCCAGAAGATTGTCCATGTTGTCTAAAAACAGATAACATTGTCGGACAAAAATTGGGATCCATGGTTTCATCATTACAAGGACCACTTACAAATGATAGGTTCACATGATCATTGACGTAATGAGAAAAAAATGAACGAAGCTTCTTCTTCAAGATAAGATTTGCAAATCGAACCTTCAACTCGTGCTTTTTGTCGTACTTTTTTCTTTAGCTGATTCAAATACATAAAATAAAATTAATTCAATTTATATGCACTAATGTCACTTTGAATTGCAAGCATAGATTTTATCTTTCAAAAGGATACATCCATCCATATTTCACTGGACCTCGAAGAATAGCTTCGGATGGAAGATGAATAGGTAAATGCTCCATTACATTAAAAAATCCTGGAGGGAAGATTTTCTCTAATTTGCAAATCAATATCAGAATTTCTACTTCAAGTTTACGGAGACGATCAATTTTTAACGTTGCCGAACAAAGCTGTTTATAGAATAAGCTTAACTATGTTAAAACATCCCACACTTTTACAGGCAATAATTCCTTGAGCACCACTGGTAACAAATATTTCGTCTTCTTGTGTTCGCACACTATGCCACCGCATATGACTTGCAGTGACTGAGGATGCATATAACCGTTGCAGTCTAGGGATGATTGGTAAATAATGCATTCTCGTATACAGAACTTCCTTACCTTTCTTTTTTCTAGGTTTATACCTTTCCCCATCACTTTTTTACGGTTTCTAAGATTAATATCATCTTCCCAATACAACATGCAACCTTTAACACAAGTATCTATTTTTTGGTACGGCAAACCGAAAGCAGACATTAGTGTTTTCAGTTTGTAATTACTATCGCACATCAGATTATCGGGTGGCATATGTCTTTTTGCAGATTGTACAACCGCTGTAAATGCAGCTTCTGTAAGGTTAAATTTTGATTTCATGGTGACGTCCTCAGCGGTTACCGATAATTCAGTTCCACTTTCACAACTATTCCACAATGGCCGCTTAGGTGAAGCCAATAAATCATATATTTTTCTGGCTTTCGTGTTCGGTTCTTCTTCAATATTGATGTCGCCGTTGTCAACCCGACCGGTAGGGAACATTGACCATGCTGCATCTTCCACCATATCTTCTATTGGATTCGTCATAACTAATTCGACCTCCAACGCTACAGGTTTTACTGTAGGCGCAACAAGTTCTCCATGACGATCCCATAAATAATAATTTGGCATAAATCCTGATTTATAAAATTGTACTTTAACGATGTCTGGTTTATGAAACCTCATTAGTTTACACTTACTACACGGACAACGAAGCTCCTCGTAATTTCGATTATTAGATACTGCAAATCTAACAAATTCATTTACACCATTACAGAAATGTTCTTTCACTGAGCCTTTCATTCCAATTCTAACTTCATACGTCCAACTACGGTCAATGTAATAATCGAACATTTTCTTGATTCAAAAATATATGTCAGTGATTTCGATAACACATACATATATTGTTCAAAGAATTTATTCAACGCATGAATATTTTTAATGTTTCATACATACAATAAAAATGTGATTTTTATTGTTTAAAAAATTTATTCAACACATGAATATTTTTAGTGGTTCATACATATAATAAAAATGTGATTTTTATTGTTCAAAGAATTTATTCAACACATGAATATTTTTAGTGGTACTTACATACAATAAAAATGTGATTTTTATTGTTCAAAGAATTTATTCAACACATGAATATTTTTAGTGGTTCATACATACAATAAAAATGTGATTTTTACTGTTCAAAGAATTTATTCAACACATGAATATTTTTAGTGGTTCATACATAATAAAAATGTGATTTTTATTATTTAAGCAATTTATTTCGATTATGAATAAATTATCAACGCATGGGTATACTTCAACAAATGAAAATAATTCAAACACATGAATATTTATGAAAATTTCGGCAGCATAACGACAGGGTAATTAAAACCGGCGTCGTCCCGATGTACGGCTCCTCGTGCTACCTTAACGCCTCGCGGCTTTCGACAAGGGGGATTTCAATAATCTATTTCGTATGCAGACGATTTTTTTTCCATAAACTAATTCTATTTGGTTTCAACCAAAATCAACCATAATCAACAATCAACCATTCGTAATATTCACCAAATTTCACATCACAACTCAAACAAGTCGTCCATGGTTTGTGGACGACGGATGTCGGGAGTTTCTAAACTCCGTCTACAACCTAATATATGAGATTTCTAAATTCTAGTGGTTCATACATACTAACCTAGGCCTTGGCTTGCGCTATACATAGTCATTCCATTCCAACAATTTCCACAATACAAATCATTTTCGACATATAATGATGGGTTAATCAACAACATTAATTCAACAACATTACTTGATCAACAACATTAATTCAACTACTTCAGAACCACATACACACAAATTCAACTAATTCCCCGATAAACAATAAATCCACATCTTATGTTTTCTAATCATGGTTTAATCAACAACATTAACTCAACAATCATTACATGATCACATAACATATATATTTAAATCATTATTAACTAATTAAATTAAAAATAGGTTAGAAATTATACCGATTAAACCAATTCAGCAAATTATGGGTGGAGAGGAAGCAGGTGGCGTTGGTCGGCGAACGGGGTAGGGGGGTGTCGGCGAGCAAGAGCAGGGGGCGGCGCGGACGGTTGAGGCGGAGCGGTGGTAGGTAGGTTTTTTTTTTTTTTTTTTTTGTTCGACCGGAAATCGATTTGGGGGAAATGATCGGGTTTCCTTGTAGGCTCGCGGGTGATATTAATTTGGGCGATGGCTAGCGAAGACCGCTTTTTTTAGCCGTCGCTAGTATCCGTAACTAATTATATACTTTCTTGTAGTGGTCTAAGGCTAGCTTTAGGTATTCCAGCAACTGGGCTGGGAAGCTGTATATGCTACATAAGTTCGTCGAAATTTCAAGACATGATGGTTTTCTCATGAGCACTCTTATGATATGACCGTACCATAATATATGAAAAAGTTTGCATGAGTTAATGGTTTAATTGAAAACTATAATAGAAGTGCCATCCAGTACACGATTGAATTAAATTAGATCATATATGAATATATGAATGTACTTGAACTGAATGGACCACAGGTTGCACAATGATAAAATTCATACATATTAATACCAACATAATCAATATAACATGATTAGTACAACATAACAACATAGTTTAAATGATGTTAGCCACTGTGGATTAGATTAATGGTGAACTAAGTCGTCACCTTTCTTCTAATTCACGCGTTGAAAAGTTTTCTGGAATACTTCAGACATCTTTTGTCTTCTTAGCCATGTATACTCTATAAGCACAGAATTAGTCAAACCAGAAAGAAAAGATGTTACTATATGCATGGCAATGGTTACTTTTATATATGCAATTAAAATTTGGTTGAAACTGAAGTTTCAACTTGTATACTGCAGGGTTTCATTATGCTTGTTGGGATCATGCACAAGCAATACCCAAATTGCTTTAATATTGAAAAAACTTAAGTTGCAATTCTAAATAAGATGGTCGTATCCTTTATGTGAGTTCATATATGCACGATAAAATTAACACTTATTTGCTAAATAGTATAGCGAACCTTGATTTCAAAAATTAGCTGGTGAAAAGAAGAGAGGAAAACACTCCAAGAAAAAAAAATGCAATTTTCCAATCCGGAATTCCCTACGCCATCGCTACGCGGCGTAAGCACGGCGTGGGGAAAACTTGAAACATGTAGATGGTGTAGGTAATGTATAGAGAATTCCCTATATATTTCCTATGCCATACTTACGCGGAGTAGGTGCGACGTAGGGAAAAGTGGAAGCATGTGGATGATGTAGGGAATGTGTAGGGAAATCTCTATCCATTTCCTACGCCATACCTACGCGGCGTATAGAAAACTGGAAGCATGTGTGTGGTGTAGGGAATATGTAGAGAATTCCCTATTCATTTCCTATGTCATACCTATGCGGCGTAGGGAAAAGTGGAAACATGTGGATGGCATAGGAAATGTGTACGGAATTCTCTATCTTTTTCCTACGCCTTACCTACGCGGCATAGAGAAAACTGGAAACATGTGAATGGTGCAGTGAATGTGTAGGGAATTCCCTATGCATTTCCTATGCGGCGTATGCGTGGCATAGGGAAAACTGAAAACATGTGGATGGTGTAGGGAATGTGTAGGGAGTTCTCTATCCATTTCCTATGTCATACCTACGCAGTGTAGGTGCGGCGTAGGGAAACTGAAAATATGTTGATGGTATAGGGATCCCTACCCAAATTATGTTGTAAAGAGATTGTGATTTTCCTACGCTATACCTACCTTGAATAGTTATTAACTTTTATAGTTTAAATTGAGAATATAAGTTAAAATTTCAGTAAATGATGTTAACGTATGAAACAAAAGCAAAAAAATTATATATAATTTAAGTTAAATAAATAAATAACAAAAACTCCCATGGTTAAAAACAATAGCGGACATTTGTAACCCTAATTCAACCAAAGAAACTAGATCAAGTGATCTCGATGGATAATATGCAAACACAAGATGGACGGAGGTTAGATCTAGAAGAAAAACAAAATCTAATGTGGTGGGCAATGGCTTTGATTCCTCATATGTGAGAAATGATGCTGGCCAATCAAACAGTTCGAAGCGCATGGCAGATCTAGACAAACAAGATAAAAACAAAGACAAATCTATTCACGTGTGCACACAATACTCCAAAAATGAGAATTTGAACAAAGTAGGCCCAATTTTCAAATCTAGTACTCGCACATAGGCCAACGCAGTGGCAGGTAGCACAACAATCATTGGAGGTATTGAAAAAATCGCTACTGCGTCAGGCGAAGAAGGTAATTTGATTGAATTAGATTATTTGGTTTTTGAATCTGCTAAAGAAATGTGGTAGAATTCCCTGCACATATATTTAGTCGATAGGAGACCATTTTACGTCCACTTAAATGCTTTCACTAACGCGAATGGAAACCTGCTGGCTGTTGGGATTTGTTTGCTAGAGAAAACGGATTTTACCTAATAAAATTCGAAAGAGAAGACGATTGTGTAAGAGTTCTTAATGGGGGTCCTTGGTTCATGGATAGTAAGTTAATTTTCATTAAAATATGCGAGCCTAATCTACGACTATAGGATATGCTTGAGTCACGTCCAGTTTGGATTAAACTCAAAAACCTAGATTTATCTTTGTTGAACGCAAGAGGTAGCAATAAACTTGCTAGTATAATTGGTACGCCTCTTAAAATGGATGAAAACACAAGAAATGTTAAAAGACTAAACTACGCGAGCGTTCTTATTGACATAAAAGAATATAGAGAAATAATACACACTATAAGAGTAAAAGACAGTAGAGGTAATCTATATTTACAGGAAGCGGAATACAAGAACATACCCTCTACTTGGAAAACATGCAAATGTTTTGGCCACACCGATTCACAATGCACTACAGTGACAAATTTGGGTGGCCAAAGTTAAAGATCACAACAATGAAATAATTACAGAACAAAATGTCAGACCCGACATCATTGTTGTTGATCCTTCTGCACATACTAGTATATCTACATCTACTGCTACTTTATTAACTGATATTGTTGCTGATAATCTTATTGAAGTTGATCAGGTAGATCCAAAGCTGAGTGCTCCTCCAATTGATGAGTCTCAAACGGTCCAGAAGGAAGGAAAGGAATTAGCAACGGTGTCAGCTCATCAGGAGGATTCTGACCTGGAGGAGGTTCCTCAAACGATAGAAGATTTAAGTAAATTAGATGTTGACATTTCAAGTTCGGACAATGAAAGCAATGAAGAAGAAAATGGGGACACTGGGGTTTATTCTAAACCAAATCAAAATAGAACAACCAATTTGCTGGAGATGATGCTTCTGAAACTAAAATAGACGCTTCTAAGGTTAGAGACGTTTCTCCTCGTCAATTGAGGAAGAGAAATCTCAGACCTAGATGTCAATAATTTCATGGAATGTTAGAGGTCTATGTAACGACCCCCGAATTTTAGATCTTTATAATTTATGAAGAAAATTTCTTCCTTCCATTATGGGTGTTTTGGAGAATAAGCTGAACGAAAATAATATTAATTTTCTAGCTAACAGTCTGGGTAATGACTGGGATTTGGTGCATAATGACGTAATGAAGTCAAAGGCAAAATAATGATTTTATGGAATAAATGCACATGAAGTGTTCAAGTGACTAATGTGGACTCACAACAGATAACTGTGAATGTAGATAATTTGGAGGGGGGGTCTTAAAATGCAAATTACCATGGTTTATGCTCACAATCTTGCAGATCAACATATTGCTCTGTGGGACAAACTCAAAGACATTGCAGATAACACTTATCTACCTTGGGTAGTAATGGGAGACTTCAATTCATACCTTAAAGCTGAAGATAAACAGGAAGGACTTACACTGCTCACTTCATAGCTAGCCGAATTTAACAATTGTGTGCTAGTGACTAGTTAAATGGAGCCAACGCATGGAGGCCTGCATTTCACATGGTCAGGTGGTTAGAATAGATTTTTTTATGCAGGCTAGATTGTGTTTAAATTAACACGCACCGTATGTCTAGAATTTTTGATATGAAAGTGAATGTTTTACCCCCTTCTTCTAGCATTCACTGTCGTATACATATTTCGTTAATTGAAAGAAATGATATCACTAAAGGAAAACATTTTAGGTATGTAAATCACTGGCAACACATTGAAGGTTACTACACTAACATTTGTTTATTTGAGTTGATTCTTATTAGATATTGCTACATGTACAATTTGCTGTAGTTTCTTAAAAGAACCAAGTGCAAGCTCAAAGACTGGAACAAGAGAAGACCCAAAAACAATAACAATATTGAAAGAGTAGAGCTACTATGTGCTGAATCTCTCAAGAGCATTGAAGATGGAGACAATTCATATCAAGCATGGAAATCTTACACTGATTATCAATCTGAGCTCAAGAATGCTTTGCATATTAAATCAATTGAACTCAAACAAAAAGTGAAAGAAAAATGGATTACTGATGGAGACACTAACTTCAAATTGTATGAAAGAGATAGCTACGGGAAGAGACACTAATTATGGTGAGACCCCTGGTTTTATGGTCAATCTCTTATTGAAAGGTTGGGTTAGGACACTTTTTCAGCATATGGCTGCCCTGATAGCAATGTTGATCAAATCATTGTCAATGGCAACTGGAATTTCGATTAAATCCCTGCGTCGAATGATATTCGCAAAGTCATCATGCAAATGCTATATTTAATAACGGAACTAATGACATTTAGGTATGGAATAATCAAAATGATCATTTCATTCTTGTAAAGGCGTATGACAACTAATTATAGCCAATTATTTTCTAAGGTACAGTAAGTTACCTTGAAGAACTACAGTGCCCTTTCACAAGAGGAAGCATATGATGTTCCATATTGTCTGTAATTTAGGTAAGAGTTTATCGGTCGAAGCCTCGTCCAATTTCAATGTGGTATGAAGAAGTTACCACGGTTTAAACAAAAAAATAGCAACTTTGCTATAAGCAAAGTTAAATGGGTAAATGGGCTACCCATTTGTATCTCTTTTAAAAATGGATTAATCCTTTTATGATCTATTTAATAAGAATTTATAAATGGGTTGACCCTACAGAGTTATAGTAAGGTAAATGGGTTGGGTCATACTTCGACTGGTCTATTCAAACCACTTCACGTTATGGACCGTACGACTTAAACTTGTGCTGGCTTTGACTTCAAAATAAAAAGGTAAAAAAAATTAAGTTGCCTGGTGCCTGTTCTACCACTAAATTAAATGAAATTAAAAATGGAAATAAAGTTGTTAGTGCAGTTGAAATCATGCTTATAGAAAATATAGGTGAAAATGTAGATTATGGGTTAACCATTTAAACGGGGATTAATAAGGAATTAATCAAAATTAGGTGTTTTTGATAAACTCAAGAATTTTAGTTAAATTTTTAGTATTTTGCTTGATATTTACTAATCCAAAATGAGATATTATAGGTCTGGATATTTTTGAAACCAACAATAACGTAAAAATCGTTTGAATCAAAATTTTTGATGCTTGTTATATTTACCAACCTCTAAGTCTGTGTACAATCATTTTCTATAAACTCAATTATATGCTTACATAACCTAGTGAGTCTCATTTAGGTGGATTTGGTAAGAAGTCGGTTAAGGTTAAACTAGCGTTAAGATGGGAGTCTAGGATAATTTTTACAACTCATGTAGAAATTCCACAAAAATCTTATTCTAATTTCTAGTTTGCTACTACAGCTTTTGTTTCTTATGGAGAGATAACTTTACAACTTTACAACCATCTTTTTCAAAAAAAAGAAATATTAAGCTTCAGTTTCTTATAGAGTTCAAGAGGGTGACATGAGTAGAGATTTCAAATTCGGTGAAGTTAAAGAATAAATGAAGTATGAAGTTGGAACATCATCTCTTATTAAATATCACAATTTTGAGGTCAAACGTCCATTTGAAGGAGCTCCAACGAGGATGGTGACCAATCATGAATGTTAGTGGAGCATGCACTTAAGATCGTGCAGGATCATTGTTAGTTGTTTGTCGTGCATTTTTGTTTATTTTCATTATGCACTACATTCTGCATTTTTTTCATTTATCATTGATTGTGTACGTATTTTCCATCATTAGAATATTTGATATACTTATCTTCTTATCGCAGTAATGATATTATGCGTGTAGTGTTTTCTACTAGTTTTTAAAGAGTTAATCATATTATTACTTTTAAATTACCAGATACTAAACACCAGTTAACAGTTGCTTATTTTTCACACAAATTATCATTAATTATAACTTATAATTGTTTATTTATTTTGTTGGTTTCTATTATTAAAGCTAAATTAGCCTACACTTGTTATTATCAATTTTATTATTATATAACATAAGCAAATCATATATCATTTATTACCACTACCATTGTTGACTATTAGTCTCTAATTATAATTAGTTAAACTAATAAAATAAACAACATAAGCGTAAGTTCAGGCTTAACCCTAGCATTTAAAGAATCTAAAAACACATGTTCCCAAAGTTATGTGTTAAACTGTATTTGATGTGGTTTTGTCGGATGTGGTTTATCGGGTACCGGGTGAGTTGTATTTAGCCACACATTGTGGGTTGAAATGCCCTTAGTAAAACATATACCCAATTTCAAAGAAAAAAATAATATAATTTAAGTTATAATAACTACCTTTTAAATGTATATATAAAAAGGAATAATAATTAAATTTAATAAGATGAAGTACTAAAGTTAATAGTCCAAAACAGGAAAAATTAAATTTAAGGTATCATAACTGTAGATTATAAAAAATCAAATTTTATTTTTGTTGGAAAGGTGACATTTTATTTAATGAATTGTAGTTTAGCTATAATATTGAAAAAATCAGTTTTTATTTTTGTTTTTTTAGTTGATTATGGTTGATTTAAATCTTAACCTGATTAACATAAACTTCCAAAATATGGACATTCAAATATATTTGTCCGACTTTTACACGTTTTTTTAAGAGGAGCGTTCAAGAGCACCCCAAATAGTGCAACACCCCTTTAGTCCCTCTGATTTCCACCACACATTCCCGTTTCTCTCTCCTCCCACTAATTCTCTCTCCCTCCACTAACTTATTTTACTATAAATACTTGGCTATAAATGAGGGGCAAAAGGGAGGCTAAAAAATGGGGTGCCATATAACCCTCCACTTTTTTTAAAGGCTTGATCTATTTTCTTTATATATTTGTTTAAACGGGGTTTGTAAATATGGGCCACAGGTAAGAAAGATGCAACATTATCCTGTGCGTGTTTCCCCTTCATACGCTCCCATTTCCCCTTCATACGCTCCTAGTTCCCCTTAATACTCTTACTGTAAGAAGATTATGATCGATGTAGCAGCGGAAATCAACAATTTTACACATCAGGTATGAAATTCGAATTCATAATTGAATTAAAACAAGTACATTTCTTCGAATCTGAGAATCAATTGAAAAAGCTTGAACGTGAAATCTTAGAATCCACGAATTGCTAATCTAGGTCGAATTGAATCAAACGCTTGAAATCGAGCGCCTCTATTGGAGATCAACAAGCGATGATCCCAAATCGTCTAACGGAGTTGAGAATTTGATGATTCGATGCTAGCCGTAATGGATTTTGTGGAATTCCTAGGGTTTTTTGATTTTGTGTGTGCCTTCTTTAAAAGAGAGAGGCGGCCTTCTTTTATAAAAGCCAACGCGTGAAATCAGATGTCCCCTTGAACCATTCTCCACCGTTTAAATAAAAGAAATTGTCAAACTATTTGATTTCCCCTTTATTTGAACGTTATCACCTTTTACAATGTTTATATGTGTGACCCGATAGGTTATCATAACGTTGGCAACAGTTTAAAAAATATTTAAACTGTAAACCGTGAGCGTCATCTAGTAATACATCACTGTTACCCAAGTTATAACAATATTAATGATTCAATACAAACTTTCGTGACCAGTGTAACAATGTAATATAATCCCTTTAACCATTATATCCAGGATTAAACTCAAGGCATGGATCGTATCATCCTCTTTATGATTTAATCCGTTTATCTTGATCGATGAGCAGACTATTTAAAACAAATCAATATTTGAGCACGGCCATGCATTTCATAGTCTCACTCAATCAAGAGGCCCATGGATATCACTACGAATATATCGTAGGGTTAAATTCCATCTAGATCATTCATAATTTTCATTCGATTCGAGATATATCCAATAATCACCATTATCATTACTCTGTCACAAAATAACTTTAGATGATATCAAAACACAAATATCCTCGAATAAAATTATAATGATTTCAGGTCTGAGGACCATTACATCACTGTCACTGTGAGAACAACTTATGATACTGTTAATTATTTTCCATGTAGTTATCTCACGGTGGGTCAGCCCAATACGATATTCTCCAATACGTATTTATGTTTTGATATTAATATCATGTATATTAATGATCAATGAGATGTGATCATCAGTCAGTCAACATACTAGTCTCAATGTTTTATTGTTGTCCTATATAAACAAAAAAAACTAGACTAGGGACATTTAAGAATTATAATACTTATCACATTATATAATCTCAAGTTCAGTCTTACTCGAACTATATAATTCCGTATTATTATTCTAAGGACTTCTATTATATTAATATTTATATTACGCAGTAAATATAACATAATATAATATTATTTTATTCCAAATAAAATAACAACAACAACATTGTTATCAATCTCATCAAATGGATTGCCTCTAGGGCATAAGCTCTAACAATCTCCCACTTGCACTAGAGTCAATCAGTCACGTATCGTATACTCATGAAACTAGTGTGACTATTAAACTTCTGCTGCGATAGAGTTTTAATTCAGTAGGTCTGCAACATTACAACATTTGTAACTTTGCAGATATGTTCATTTCCTTTGTGAACAACTTCACAGAGGAATTATATTTCTTAAATATATGTTTGAATTAATAGTGAGTTTAAGGTTTTAGGCCTAAGCATTAGCCACATTATTATCGCAATGTATATCATTGGATCAACAATAAATTAAGTTTAATCATGAACTTCTTAATCCAAACATTTTCTTTCTTAGAATTAGTATTTATTTCTTGTTTTTAAATTAATATTATTCACAATAATTAATGTGTTATCAAATAACATTAGAATTATTGTGTCACTCCCACTCAATTTCTTGTCTATACAAGATTCAATGACATTATGTGGTTTTCGAGACATTTCGATTTCTATTTCATTCCCATCGGCATCTTAGAAACTGGATCTTCATTAAAATGGATACCAATTCGAACAATAAAACGTTCTATTCTCAGAGGATTTATAGAAATAATATCCATTTGTTTCTTATGGATATTACACAAAATAGTTATTTGATTCGGGTTCGATCTTATCAGAGGAGGGACGTTTAACAAACGCCTTACATCCCAAATCTTCAAATTAGACACATTATGACATTTCCTAGTCCATATGTTATATGGCTTCTTTAAATCGTTTTAGTAGGATTTAAATGCAATTGTTCTAAATTTAATTTATTGGAAGATCTATATGACTTATCTTGGTCGTACCATATCTTATAAGGTGTGATTACTCCTTTCAGACACACCATTTCAATATGGTGTTCTAGGTGGAGTAAGTTATGAAACAATTTCAAACTCATATGGATAGTCATTCATTAATTGGCCTAAATATTCTTTTCGATCTGTTCGGAAAGTATTTATTTTCTTTTGAAATTGGTTTCTATCTCCACTTCGAATTCTTTGAACTTTTCAAAGGATTCTGATATGTGTTTCATAAGATACACATATCTATATTTACTGATATCATCAGTAAATATAATGAAGTAATAAAACCTTCCTCTAGCTTATGTATCCATTGCTCCATATACATCATTATTTATGAGACCCAATACTTATCACTCATTCACTGCATCAAGTGAAAGGTGATTCAGTTATTTTGCCTAATAAACAAGATCTGTGTTCTTCATATGATTCAAAATCAATTGATTTTAAAATTCCATAGATGGAGTTTTGATATACTTTCTTGTTTACTGGGCTAACTGGTAATACTTAAGGTACAATGGATTTAAATCACTAAATTTAATCTAGTCATTATTAATGTCTAGTACATTATAGTTAAGGATTTACAAATATCATTAACTATTTGTGAAATTCCATACGATATTTCATTTAAATAAAATGAATAACAATTATTCTTTTATTACAAATGAAATTCAAACTTGTCTAAACAAGATATATTATAACATTTATTTTAAGTGGAATTTCGTAATAACAATTATTTTATTTAATTAATTAAGCCGGTATATTCAACAAGAATCAACTTACTATGGATAATCTATCAACATTTGCTTCATTTCCAATTGTAAGTCCATTTGTTCTTTTATCAGATTTCTACTTATTCTACAATTTCTATAAATCAACATACATTTATGTGATTTATATCTAGTATCTAATACTAGAAATGTATAAGTAGATTATTATAACATTTATATTTTATTCAGTTGAATTCATACTTTAACTTTTGTTTTAGATCCTTTATATTTATTAGAACAATTACGTTTTAATTTGTTAGAGGACAATCCTCATATTTTAATGTGAGTCAAGAGATTCGATTTAATTCAATTTATCCTTCTCAAGGATTAATTTAAATTATTGAAGTTATTATGTTATTTAATATGTACAGTAGATAATAAATAATAACTGATTCTTTAATATTTATTTGATACAAATTTCGACAATAAAAATTTATATTAGCATAAACGTATATATATTAAACTAATATATGCTCCCACTCAAATTAACATCCCTTTATTTATGTACATATATCAGTATATATATAATAGTGTTCCAAGATCCATATCTAATCATGTTTTGACTCTGCTTTGGCAAATCCCTGAAACACAACCTTTTTGGTAGACATCTTATGTCAATTATATCGTGTATATAATTCTTGGATCGCATGATTAACATTTTGTTTAGTATTATTCGTTTGCTCAAATATAGAATAATTCACGCTATTGTCTCTAAGGCCATAATCCTATTATGCAGCTTTATTTAAATCAAACCCAATAATACAGTCGAAGCATCGCAATTACTCCTACCTCATATAACCAAAATAAAAGGATGCACAACGCTTTGGCATTACCTACATCCAATGACTTTGGACATTGATGGGTGTACTATTGGAAGACTTCAACATAATTTAACATAACAAAATAATTTGCTTTAAAGGGAAGTTATAATTCGTAGTGGCGAATATTATTAGAGTCATTCACATATATCCAATATATGTATTTTATATTCGAAATATTAACTAAATTTAAATAATATATATAAGAATCGTGTCTATATATATATTCCCTATTTTAAAACAATTGGTTACCATAACCTTAGAAATAGTGATTATATTAGTCAAGAACCACACTTTTGTATAGTATCTCACAAAAAGAACTTTTAAACTGTATTCATGATCATACTTAGAATCAAAGATATATAAAATTACCAAATCACTTTGTCAGTTTACTGAGCGTCATACTCCATACAACAAAACAAAAACCGAAAAATTTCGCATGACAAATTTAAATCAAGCAGCAGATATATACTAGGTCAGACCCTATTTCAAAATTAGAATATTATGCATTTCACTAATATATATATATATATATATATATATATATATGCAATCATTCCTTATGAACAACAAGTGTTCATTATAATTTCAACTAGATATGTATAACGAATTATACATACAGATCAGCCCCTTAAACAAGTCATACTTGTTTGATTCTGTATCGATTATACAAAACTTACATACATACATACACAAGTAAAAGGGTCGGACCCCTTCCAGCATTACATTATTCAATAGGTTATCTACAAACTTGCTTTGTGATAATAGATGCTAGTACATATTATCAGGTATCTCAAACAAGTTCAAAAGCTTATACATATTAAACAAAATTTTCTCACTGTCTTGTACAGTTTCAAATATATGTGTCAACATCAAATGCTTACAATTTTTTTTTTCTTATTTGTATAGATGAACAAGAACAGAAAACTGAAATGTTTTCACTGCCATATCCCTGTTTTGAGTTGATCTTTCTGCTGAAACAATTTCAGCATGAGTACAACCCCTGCAAGTGTGAAACAATTTCAATCTTTGGGTTAGGCAAAGTTAAAGATATCAAATGTATTCAGTGTTTTGCATTCATTAATATATGCATCAAATGTATATATATAACATCTATGTGTATTGAATCAATGGCTCATGTTTCATCTCATTCCTTTTAGTTTGAGATTTTGTGTACATATATGATCCAGGCAATTAGTTTACACTGTCCTGATTTAAATATCCAACAGCATATATGGTATTAACCATATTAACACAGGTCATTATGCATAAGGTATGATACCCAAATGTATAACAATAAACTTTGTTAATAACTCTGATCTATATCACCATACCAAAGTGTCATGATATCAGTATATCATGAGTGACCAATTTTAGATTATGATATAATTAGTATCATGTAACAATAATTAACAGAAGTAGCATATAACTAAAACTAGGAAATTATATTTCATTCACATGAAATCACATGTATATATTGTATACTTATCATCATAAGTATACATAGTTTGTACAAGTGCATATGCAGTTTTACACAGTAGTTTAATTTCATATATATCAACACATATATGTTAAATCCATACTAGTATAAAATACATCTTTTACGCATTTTACAGAGTATACACTATCATAATGCACTTGTTATGATCTTAAGCTGGTCTTTCATTATTATCTGTATAATGTAAGTGTAAAATTCATGGAGCCTTAATTTTTTTTCAAATATAAAATATTTCAACAAAAGGATAATATCATTTTCAGATATCAAAATGAAATCTGGTTTTTGAATTTATCAGCTAGAGAAATATAAAATTTAACAATACTTGATTTCTTTAAATCAAATATTGTTAAAACTAAACCTGAAGGCTTAGACAACCAAAATTATTTTTGATCAAAATCAAATACATGGTTAACTGAGCTATAACATTTAACCTTATATCAATTGAACATTTTAATTAAAAAGAATCAGTTAGGCAGGCTGATCCAATCAGCAATTTAAAACAAAATGTTAATACGCCTATCAAGATCTTAAAGGTTTAATATCCATGAATGTAGTATGTAAACATAAATCAATATCTTATATCAAATTATGTTTACAAATGAAGCAGTCTGATTTGATAAATAAAACTGTATCACAATCATATTCCACTACTTCATCTATAATTTCGTAGCAAATCCTAGCATTGCAATCATATAAAAACAAACTAATTTGTTACAGCATACCAAAATAACAAATCCAAGGCTTAATTAACTAAGATCCAGAATTGATATATGGATCTAATTCGTGTTAACTTGAGCCAATTGTATTTTATACAAAACAGATTCATTACAAATGATAAACTTGAACATGGATCATGAGAACCAGATCATAATCTGATGTGCTCACTGCTGTCCATCATATATACACGTATCTGAAATAAAACAAGATTAATCAGATCATATGTGATATGTTAATATCAGTTTCATTCATATATACATGACTGTAACATAGAAAAATAGTAAATCAGATCAGATCTGATTTTGTACTACAGTGTTACATATTTACATGTAACTGAAATATTAAAACAAGATATAATCAGATCAAATCTGATGTGTTTATATCAGTTTACTTGTATACATGTTACTGTGATATTAAACAGAATAAACCAGATCAAGCTTGATGTGTTTATAACTGTTTTGCTTGACATAGATAACCAGATCCAATCTGATTAAACCATGGCCTATTTTTCTATGTTTAATCAACACATGTGTTCTTATATGTCAAACATATTATAGTTTGCTACATGGAAGCATTGAAGTTTGTATATATGTGTATATATATATTCCAGAAGTGAATAAACTATGGCTTTTTCTTATAAAGTCATTTAACACTATCTAAATAGCTAACTAACAGTATTACATACAAGAGAATTTACAAGAGTCTTGTACCCTGTTCACTAAATTTATAGAAACATTTTTCTACCATTCATATAATTTGAAGGTAATATATATGTACAACTGAATCTGTATTCACCAGAATTTGAAACTAAGGTGAGTTTGATGCTCAGTTCAGATTATAACAGATTATCCTTTGTTAATATGAATGAATTACCGTGTCACATATACAAAGAAAAGGATTATCCATAATTACAGACTTGTAGTTCAATAACCAGGGTTGATTCAGAGTGATAAGTAACAATTTTAGGAGTTAAACAAATTATCATATCCAAACACATACTGATGTGTAAACTGTGTGTCATTTTAATCTCATTCATGGAATCCAACAGTGCACAATTAAATGCATATAATAGATATGATTCGAAATCAATCTGTTATACATATTAAAATTTCTGTAACAATTACAGAATAGAAACAACACTAGATTTCTTTTTAAAACAGATACAAAATATATGTTAAATCAAATTATACTCACATAAGAATTGGAATTTCAGATATTCATAAGTGAATTAATATCGTATACTAATTCAGATTCATCCAGATGAACAAGAATGAAATTTTTGTTTATCACAAAACGATTTCAGTTCTTAAATGAATGTTTATAAAATTCCTGATCTCATCTTTTTTATGTTCATAACATCGACTAGTATGTTACAGTAACAATTTCAAGGCCTAACCAACATTTGAATCGATATAAACCTCGCTCTAATACCATTGTAAGAAGATTATGATCGATGTAGCAGCAGAAATCAACAATTTTACACATCATATATGAAAATCGAATTCATAATTGAATTAAATGTAATAACCCGGAAATTCTGAGCCAATTTAAATTTTTTATTTTGGCAATTTTAGCAAATTTTGATTATTTAAAATAGATTATTTTAAATAATAACGACGAGAAATTTAATTTGAATAGAATAGAGCAGTGTTAGAATATAAATAATTATTTTTAATTATAAAAGGAATTAAAAATGGCGTGGTAGTTCGATAATTCGATTTCAAATTTCAAATTTCAAATGGATGTGCAGGATTCAAAATAAACCGGATTTTAGCGAAACCAAAAATATTAGAATCTATTTGAGAATATCTTTCCAACGAATCCGAAAAATTGAAATTTCATAGCGGGAATCAAAAGTTACGTCCAGTTGAAAATTCAGAATAGTCGCTATGGAATTCTGGCCCTTAAAAATGGGAATTTTGCAAACGACCTTGGTTTTTGACGAAACCACTTTTGTTGGATCCGTGATGTCAAGTTATGGCTAGATTCCAAAATTCGTAATTTTTCGAATCAATATGTGAGTGTGGCAAAGGAAAACGCGTTTGACCAGTTTTAGTTGATTTTAATCGACTGGAAAATGGTCATTTTTCAAACGGTCTCAGAATTTGACGAAATTAGTTTTGTTAGGACGGTATCATCAATACGAAGCTAGAAAATATTCTTCTGGAATTTTTAGGGTTAGTATGTGGCCCCGATAAATTGAAATGTGCGCTCAAATTCAATACATAGATTTATATTTTGATTTTGATGAAAACTGATCGAAACTATCGAATCAGCTTACGATATATATCTCATTATGTTCGGAATGGGGGTAATTAGCTATGGACGACAGTCGGTGGGTTCGATTTCGAGATGAAATAAAAAGCTGCTTTCTGAAATTAAAGAATTAAATAAATAAAATAATAATAAAAACCTACCTCTCTCTCCCTATTCTCTCTCAGCCCCCTCCCCCGGTTTCATTCGAACATAAATCAAATGGAAAAAAAATTGGAAGGCGACGGAAGCCGCTCCACTGCTGCCAGGCGCGATCGGACCCCCTCTCGCTCGCGCCAGTCGCCGGTTTCACCCCTCTTCCTCCACATCCTCCAACGACGAACACCCCCACCCTTAAATCAATTTGAAACCTCGCGCACCCCCACTCCCACCAGAAAACCGCCGCGCCCTGAGCCGCCGTTCCACCTCCGTTGCCACTACCCAAGTCCAGCGCCGCCCTATGAGACCCCCCCTCCTCCTTCACTTAGCAAGGTAAGTTTTTATTTGAAGAAATAACGTTTTTATGCTAATAAAAATCGCATTTTTATTGGATTTGTATGCTAATAATGTCATGGAATGTTTGTGTAAGGAAAGAGGAACAAAAAGATTTGATTTTGTTCATGAAAAAGTTAGATTTTTCATTGTAGAAATATTAGATTTTCATTTTGAAAGTAGAGAAAAAAATTCGATCCTTATCGTGTAGAAGATATAAAAATATAATTTTTATTATATTACTAGCAAGATAAAAATAGAATTTTTATCTATATAGTAGCGGTTTAAAAATAGAATTTTTATCTATATAGTAGCGGTATAAAAATGTGATTTTTATCCATACAGTGTGATTATAAAAATGTGATTTTTATATACATGACAACAATATAAAAATGTGATTTTTATATATGTAGTGGCTACGGACAATGAAATTGACGAAAGGCGAGCACGACGAAGATTTCTACATATGAAGAGTCGTGGCGTTTGGTTTAGCTAGTCGGTGAGAACCACTCACTTTAAATTTTCTTTTCTAGTTAAAAGTATATACTAGGATGCAGACAGTGCTTAGCAGCACCCGACACCCGTCATCCACAAATCATGGATGACTTGTATGCTTGTTTGATGTGTTGTGAAGTTTGTTTGTGATGTTGATGTGAAATGGATAATAAAACATTCATGTGTGAAATAAATTAATTATCATTAAAAATATAAATTTTAACGTGAATGTGAATAAATAAATATTCATTTACAAACCGAACGGTTTGTTTATGTACACCTATTTGAAGGATATTGATTGGGACGATAAATTTTACACATCGCCCAATAGCACAAAAAAAAAATCTGTGTTGGTGGATTGGAACCCCACACGGGTGTTGGGATGATATTTGACGTACACTAATCCCAATTGTTTGGTGGTATGTCGATCATTTGATTGACAGACTGTGTAAGCGTTAATTATTTATATTTAATACTTATGCAGTTGTGTGGTGCACTTTGGATGATGGTTGATTATTTATCGTTGTTATTATATACATGTGTTGTATGGAATCCATATAATTAACATTATATGGTAATTGATTGGGCCTCATTCCCATTGGGAAAATAAAGAATATTCATGTGTTGAATAGAATAAAAAATATTCATGTGTTGAATACGGTAAAGAATATTCATGTGTTGAATAAAATATATATTCATGTGTTGAATAGAATAAAGAATATTCATGTGTTGAATAGGGTAAATAATATTCGTGTGTTGAGAATATTCATGTGTTGAAAATATTCATGTGTTGAGTAAAATATTTTAAACAATAAAATTTACATCTTTATCGTAATTTTATAAAATATATTAAACAGAATAAATAGTCATGTGTTGATGATACTCATGTGTTGAGAATATTCATGTGTTGAAAGAAATATAGATTCATGTGTTGAATAGATTAAATATTCATTTGTTGAATAGAATAACGAAGCTATTGAAATATATAAAGCCGTGTTGATTAGAGATGTGTCATTTTGACGCGAACGATATTTATATCGAATATATTTGTTTTTATAATGAATATAGAAAAGGAAGTGGTTTCAAAATATAATGTTTTGAAATATTATCATTTATATATTAATGATATGAAATATTCAATTTTAATTTGAAATTGAATATGAAGTTGAAATTGTTTTGAAAATGAATTTAGAACGATTTATAAAATACGTTTTAAATTGGAATCGATGAAATATATATAATATATATTATATATATTAAATGGCCTGAATAGAACGTGCCGCGCCGCGGTAGTTCGCGAATTCCACCATTGACTTCAAATTGACGTTGAGGGAGATCCGACCGTCGGATTCTCCTGAAACTGGAACCGTTGGGATCGTATCAAAAAGAGCTTTCCAATGAATATTAGAAATTTGAAATCTAACGGTTGGATTTGGAATTATTTCCAAATCAGATTTGGAAAAGGTCGCTGTAAGTGCAGTTCGATGGCCATTGATGGAAATCGACTGTACGGGCCTTGATAAAATTATTAAAAATATTAATAATTTGTGTAAAATCATGATATATGAATTGGAAAGAACTAGGATGAAAAATTCCACATTTGAAAGGATAAAAATATATTTTTATCGAAATGAATTAGTTTTGAACTAGATTTGAAATGGTTTTGAAAATAACCAGAATTTCCAATATATAAAGTGGAAATGGATTTGAATCGAAATTATCTTTGGAATATTTCGATATTGAATTTCGTGATTATACAGATATGGTTGTGGAAATTTGAAAGATATATTCATATCGTTATTTCCAATACGATATTTGTCGGTTTTAGAATTTGATATTGAATATAAGCCGATATATTTTCTATTCAGAGCCTTGTATTTAATATCAAATGGGATTTTGGGTTCATCGTGAATGGTGTCTTGAATAACACTGTTCTTGAACCCAGTTTAGAAAAGAATAAATCTTTTAATTAAGATTCAGTGAAATTGTCTTGTTAATTAGTATTTAATTGGAATTGAATTTGAATTGGTTTTTGGGGTTTATCGTGAGCGGTGTTTTGAATAACACATGTTCTTTAACCCGATTCACAATGGAATGCGATTTTGGGTTTATCGTGAACTGTGTTTTAGATGACATTGGTTCTTTAACCCAGTTAAAGACAGGATATTTATTTTTGGGAAGATTAAAACTAAGTGGATTTTTATTGAATCTTTAATTAGATTAAAGTGATCGAGAATGGAGTACCACCAGTTTTGCTCCAAGCGATAGTTAAATCTTTGATTAGATTTGAACGTGAAATGGTAATTAATATTCACCGATAACACCGTGGTGTTAGATATGGAGTATTACCAGTTTTTCTCCATGGGAAGAATAGGTTGGGATTAAGAAATAAAATAAATAATTACTTCAGCGTGGTTCGATAATCCCGACTAGTTTGGAAAACCTTAACACGGTTTGAAATGATATCCAAAGGAAGTCTAAAGAATAAATGTAGAAGAATTAACTTTGATAAAATTAATGGGAACCTTTCCCTAGGAATGTGAAAATTTGAATAAAAGAATATTCTGAATTGGAATGAGGCGTATGTTGTGTTTGTGTAACATTTGTTTATTATATACGCGGGTTATTCGGAAAGACCAGGTTTATACCCATTCTGAATAACCGATTCGACGATAAGTCGAAGATGAAGACGGTGGTTGAAGACCGGTAGTTTTCACATCGTTTGGATGATTATTAATGATCTTGATTGGGCTGTACACCCAAGAGGGGGAATCAGTTGGTGATCGTCCAGACGTACTTGGAGATCGATGGATATGCGAGGAAAGTGCCTCCGGTTTCGTTCAGACCTAGAACGAACTTGTAAATGGACTGTGTGTCTGACATTGGGTTTTATTCTGTGTTGATTGATCTTTATTAAATATACATCTGTTTGGCGGCGGAGAATTTATTCTCTTGCTTAACGCCCTTCTCTGAGACGTACAAGCTCAGAGGTTGTATATCGATGGACATCAGTTACATGGGGTGATCAAGGCTTTTGTTGAAGAGCAAAGTCTTGTGGTTGATGATCAAAGAACGACTTGTGTGGCATAGCTTTATGTATAGCGTGAATTTGCGAGCCTCACACCTCGGAATGAGTCAAAAACAGGATAGTGACTGCACAGAGAGCACGACGTTTCTTTCTAGCTATGGGTGATGTCAGTGACCTACCAGCCCTAACATTTATATACGTTTTACCTGTGTGGTTGTTATAATGAGAGGCGCCTCGAATATATGGTTGATAACTGGCACTATGTGAGCCGACGTACAGACCATTATATAGGTCCTATAGGACCGGGAAACGTGTGTTCAAGAATTTCCAATGCTCAAACGTAAGAGAGGACCGGCCCTGAAGATCCAAGGATCGCTGTGTGTGGTCCTGAGACATTTGCTAGAGTGTCTCAAACGGAGAGGAGCTTGCCCCTTTCCTCGACTCATGATGGAATCCAATTTCCAATACGTGACTTTCGGTTTTATTTGTAGAACCTAGTATGGCAACATAGTAGATGGTAGCTATGCCGTCTATAATTGATACTTATGATTGAAATTGTTTTGACACTATACATTTATAGTAATATCAAAATAATGTGTTTTTGAATGTATCAAGCATTCTTTGGCTATTATAAGGTAAAACCCTATTCTCCAGCTTGCGTTGCATTGTGTGATCGGACCTGGGTCTTATAATAGCTTCATTTTTCTTTATTTAGCATTGCGCTATTTGTTTTATGCACTGGTATTCTTGGGAGGAAACTCGTTCCGTGTTATACGGCGTGGTCCCTTGATTTACCTAACTTTAAAAATAAAGATTAATAACTGTTTATTTCTCACACCAGTCACATGACTGACGTGGAGTTTATTGTTTTAACCTAAACTCTGGGTGCCTTTATTTTCCGCACGGGCAGCTAGTAGTTGGGTTTTGCAGATTTATTTTCATAGGATCTTGGTTTATAGCTGAAGTGATATTTGGAAAGCCCTGTATCCGTGTATTTCTTTCAATTATGTTTTGTATTTATTTTCCGCTGCAGTAATGTATTTAAATCTCTGATATTTGTCAGATGTGTAATATTTATTCATACTCTGTATATTCTTTTATTCTGATGGAATTGTTGTAGTAAACAATAAAATGTTCTTCTGTTTGCATTCTGATTGGTCTTGTCCTCAAAGCAATTCGTGCTTTCCTTACCGGGGAAGACACGGGTTACTACATTAAAACAAGTACCTTTCTTCAAATCTAAGAATCAATTGAAAAAGCTTGAACATGAAATCTTAGAATCCACGAATTTCTAATCTAGGTCGAATTGAATCAAAAGCTTGAAATCGAGCACCTCTATTGGAGATCCACAAGCTATGCTCTCAAATCGTCTAACGGAGTTGAGAATTTGATGATTCGGTACCGTAATGGAGTTTGTGGAATTCCTAGGGTTTTTTGATTTTGTGTGTGCCTTCTTTAAAAGAGAGAGGCGGCCCTTCTTTTATAAAAGCCAATGCGTAAAATCAGATGTCCCCTTGAACCATTCTCCACCATTTAAATAAAAGAAATAGTCAAACTATTTGATTTCCCCGTTATTTAAACGTTATCACCTTTTACAACGCTTATATGTATGACCCGATAGGTTATCATAATGTTGGCAACAGTTTAAACAATATTTAAACTGTAAACAGTGAGCGTCATCTAGTAATACATCACTGCTACGCAAGTTCTAATAATATTAATGATTCAATACAAATTTTCGTGACTTGTGTAACAATGTAATATAATCCCTTTAACCATTATATCTAGGATTAAACTCAAGGCATGGATCGTATCATCCTCTTTATGATTTAATCCGTTTATCTTGATTGATGAGTAGACTATTTAAAACAAATCAATATTTGAGTACGGCCATGCATTTCATAGTCTCACTCAATCAAGAGGCCCATGGATATCACTACGAATATATCGTAGGGTTAAATTCCATCTAGATCATTCATAATTTTCATTCGATTCTATATATATCCAATAATCACCATTATCATTGCTCTGTTACGAAATAACTTTAGATGGTATCAAAACACAAATATCCTCGAATAAAATTATAATGATTTCAGGTCTGAGGACCATTACATCACTGTCACTATGAGAACAACTTATGATACTATTAATTATATTCCATGTAGTTATCTCACGGTGGGTCAGCCTAATACGATATTCTCCAATACGTATTTATGTTTTGACATTAATATCATGTATATTAATGATCAATGAGATGCGATCATCAGTCAGTCAACATACTAGTCTAAACGTTTTATTGTTGTCCTATATAAACCATAAAACTAGACTAGGGACATTTAAGAATTATAATACTTATCACATTATATAATCTCAAGTTCAGTCTTACTCGAACTATATAATTCTGTATTATTATTCTAAGGACTTCTATTATATTAATATTTATATTACGCGGTAAATATAATATAATAGAGTATTATTTTATTTCAAATAAAATAATAACAACAACATTGTTATCAATCTCATCAAATGGATTGCCTCTAGGGCATAAACTCCAACACTTACGCCATTTCAGATGTAAAAAAAAACCTAAATCAATTGGATGTGCCCGGCCGCCACCAATTGAATCCGTACTGTCGCCGCTTCAATCCACGCGCAACCAGTATTTCTCCATCCATGTTGTCACCCCAAGCGCCGCCCATATTTCTCCATTCATGCTGTTGTTGAACTATTTGGGGGAGCTTAGGCAGCAGGTACTTCTCTCATCCTATTTTTTAATCTTGTTTTTTTTGGTGCGATGGAATTGTTTGTGCTACTGATCTTGGGCCTCATGTCTCTCCGTGTTTGTATTTATTCACCTGCTTCTTTGTTCTCCTGGGGTTTTAGAACGTAAATAATATGATTTTGAGATGGAGATCAATAACTTAAGTTAAGACGGAGTGAAGAAGATCATGTTATTTAGGGTTTTATGCTTAAGGTTTTATGCAGTAAGTTGCACCTATTACTAGTATTACTATTCCTATATGACTACTTACATATGATTTTTTATTAGATTCCTAATAATAAATTTATGAGATAGCAGCAGACCAAAATTTCTATCCTGAAGTAATCAAGCATTATATGTTTAAAGTTCAAATAGTCTCATGCATACTGATTCTGAACACGAAAAGATATACATATATATATATATATATATATATATATATATATATATATATATATATATATATAGAGAGAGAGAGAGAGGGGCAGGTTCAATGACACCCATAACAGTGCAGCACCCCATTTGCCCCCTATTTCCACCAAGTATTTCCCCTTCTCTCTCCTTCCACTCACTCTCTCACTTCACACTCATTTTCTTTAATATAAATTCGAGGCTGATATCAGGGGGCATTTGGGGTGCTCCATTTTTAAGGTGCAACTGAATGCCGCCATAAATACGTACATACATATATATCTGTGTGTGTGTGAGAGAGAGGAGAGATCGGGGGCACCCCTGTTGCACCCCCACCGTTTGTGAGCTACGACGATCCAAATCGACCGAGAATTTGTAGATGTTCAATTCACACATATATAATGATCTATCCAAAATTTGTGCTCGTTCCGACGTTCGTAATATTTTCAAAATCATAGCTCAATTATTCACCGTTTAGACATTTATTCAAACCGTTAAATTCAAACATCAAATATATTATTATACGAATGTCGGAACGAGCTCAAATTTTGGATAGATCATTATATATGTGTGGATTGAACATCTACAAATTCTTGTTCGATTTGGACCGCCGTAACTCACAAACGGTAGGGGGTGCAACAGGGTGCTCACAAACAGGGGTGCCCGCGATCGCTCCTCTCTCTCTCTCTCTCTCTCTATATATATATATATATATATATATATATATATATATATATATATATATATATGAAATCTTGTACTTCCTAGTTTGATTTCATCTTACAGATAACAAATCTCTTAAATTTTGAAGCGATAAACTATGAAATCCTGTCAGGATTTCAGTTTGTGATAATATGTTTTCTTTTTAAGATAAATACTCGGTTTTTCTTTCTCAAATACAAGATATTACAAGTGTCAAATGGTCTCAACGTATCATGAAGTTTCAAATATACAACTGTTAGCATAGATGGCTCTATGTACATTTACAGATTTAAGAAAAAAGTTAAAAAAAATCAGTCATCTAAATGATTTTTGACTTATGCAGTTTTATATATAGCAGATTTGTATGGGTGGTTAGATTGCCAATATTGGCATAATCAAAGGCATCATTATTTTAATGTGATATAGGGTTGTCAATTTTATACGGATGAACATTGTTGTAAAATATAAGGCCAATAACATTACATATGTATAGCTTTTAATAGTGCGAGAGTCCGAGTTTTGATATATCAAACTCTGAACATAAGCAATTTCAGACCGTCAAAACCTGAGAAGTAAATGCATCTTTATATTTAAAAATATATTTTATTGACTTATTCACAAAGTGAAATTGAATTCCCAGAAGTGTATAAAGTCCAGCCTCAATGACCAGGTATATGTTGCTGCTAGTTTTAAATATATAAATGGTCTTGTGGGTAAATAATTTAGTCTCGATTTCGGATACATGCTAAGCTTTAGAAATGAATTAATAGCTGAATACAAGCTTTTTGGTTGAGTGTTTCGGCCTTAATCTAAATTAGATATTTTACAAATCTTTTCTCACATGTCAATTTCGAAAAGTATCGATCTGGTATAGAAAGCATCGTAGTGATAGAATAGTTCTAGTAACATGAGTTTCAAATAAAATTTAAAACATTTATTTTCATACTTGTGCATTCTTGTCCAGCCTATCAGGTTTCATCAGCCTTTGGTTTAGCAGTTAGGATATATCTAAGTTTTAGACACTTGCTATATAATCTTTTTTAAGGATACGTGAATTAATATAATTAATTAAAAGTACCCATATTTACATAAGATGATAAATTCCATATCTTTGAATAGTTGCTTTGATAGCTTGAATTGAGTGTGCGGGCAAAAAAATATTAGATTGTAAAATTGCTAAGAAAATTATTTCATATCAGATTGTAAAATTGCTCTTTCTACATCTACAATCACATTAGACATGGATTTTGTAGGAACTTTAATAGTGAATGTTTTTTTTAACTTGGTTACAACTAGTTATACTAAATGTTCATATTAAAATATGTAGCTGATGAAATAGAAAATGCTAGTGTTGGAACCCGAAAGCAACACTAGGCTGAACCAAAAAAAAGCATGAAAATGAAAAATGTGAACTACATTTATAATTGCCAAAATTCAACTTCCTATTTCACTTATGCAGCAAAGTTTATTATCACTTTATTTTATGGTGCTAATCATGGAAGCAAAATAAGCACTATACAAGAAAATGCATAAAAAACTAATTTGTAGTTCTAATCTATAAGTACAGAAAAAATAGGTGCATACACACACACACACGGAGAGAGGGAAGTATGTGCAAGGTAAACTTGTAATATCAACTTACAATTAAACTGCAAGCATACATTAGTCAAAAAAACCCAATACAATAAGAACCATATTAGTCTATTAATTACGTTCATATAGTTTAAGTTTCACATGTCTTACCATTTGGAAAGTGGTTGATCTAAATACACTTGTTAAGTCCTTATTGTTGACTAAAAAGAGTTTTTGTATACTGTTTATTCTTAATTGGTTGAAGGTTGTGCCTACAACTATGAGATTTGTTTAAAATGTTATGGAAATGTGCACTCCAAAACTAACAAATTTTCTAGAATGGTATTTTTGAATTTTCTTTTGAGATAATCATTTTTGACAGTTTCATTCTTAGAAGAAATCAAATTAATCTAGGAAAGCCGGATGCACTATCCTGATAACTAACTCAAGAATACTTTTAGAATTCGAAATTGCCCTATTATTGAGAATATATTTTATATTTACATTTTTGCAGTTGTTTTCCTTTTACAAAGAAAACCAAGCTTAAATATAACCTAATGATCGGTGATCGGTTATGTTTGTGTTATAGAGTAAGTTAGAAGTGGTCCTCCTTTAAAAAATATAGTTATTAGGCTCTTTTAATGTCTTGCCAGAAACCAAGATTTCTAAGCTTAAATATGACAATTGAAATCAGGCAAAGTTGGCATTATACTTGGATCATGTAATATGCAGTTAGGGTAAAACAGGGTATACAACGAGACATTTTAAAAAAAAAATGGAAAGGAAGCAACAACAATCGCTTCTTATTTGAGAGTATGAGCTTAATACAATGGATTAAGCCTAGGGGTGAGCATTATTCGGTCAAAACCAAATAAACCAACCAAACCAGTTTATTTTGGTTGGTTTGGTTTGGTTTTGAAACTAAATCAGTTTTTAATCGGCCCGGAAAAATATTAAAGTTCGGTTATCAGTTTAACCAAATTAACTGAACTTTTACTATATTTTCAAAATTATCAATTTTGTAATAAATATTTTAAGTTAGTTTAGTCATTTAAGTAACTTTTAATCATCACCTATGTGTCAAAATTAATATTAGAAAACATAAAAATCATAAATAATAACAATCTAATCATATATTTATAATTTATTTCAAATTACAGTGAATATTCCAAACATGAAGGTGTAAAATATTTGTATTTCGGTTTAATCGGATAACCAACCAAACCAATCAAACTTAATTTGGTTGGTTTGGTTCGGTTTTCATTTTTATTGGTTTTAGTTTTGTTTGACAAATTTCATCATCGGAAAACCAAACCAACCAAACGCTCACCCCTAATTAAGCCTTAATACAATGTAATATGTTCTTAATACAATCAGTCTAAAATGTATTTAGTTGATAAATCGTTCCTTCTAAAAGATTTATTTTCATTGGATTAAGACAAACTTCCAGATAAGCACTCATGAGAATGAGATTATTTTATTTTCATCAGAAGGCAAATAATAATAATGAATTACTTCAATATGAACTGTCTTTGGAATAAACTAGACTTATATCTTTGGTCGACTAAGTATATATATTTATCCACTGTCAATGTTTGCTTATTCTTGTCCTCACACATGTGCCCAGAAATAATAAATATAAATAGTATACATACAACTTGTCCATGCACGCTAACGAGGATATATCCAGATTTCAAAATAATGCCCCCAACAGAATAATAATAATAATAATAACGAGTAACTGGAGAGTGTCATAATGAATAACAACTTGTTTTTTTATTGGAAAAAAGAAGCGATTTGCTGGTTAACTGGAGAGTATTGATGAAGAAACATTCAAATTCACAAAGCATGATTATTAAACCTTGGAATAGTTAAATCATAAAAAGGCACATTTTTTTAGTAATAAACACAAGATTATAAAAGTGTCGTGCTATATACATCTTAATATGCACTGTCATTTTGCTCGGTCCAGTTTCAGAACGTGCTCCGTGCTATTCATTTGATGTTTTATACTACAGATTTTTATTTTTTATCTTACGCCGTCTCTAAGTCCTAATTACTATTGATTGACCTAGTTTCAAAATCCTATATTCCCCATGTTTACTTCGCCTATTGCCCCTTACCAATCCACCATTCAACGGCACCTATTGAAACAATAGACCAAAATACAATTCTCCAGCTTTGGCATTCAGTTGTTTAAAATAAATTAAGCACTCACACGATAATACATCACTGCTTGGCTTTTTACTAATTACTAGACCGAATAAAATAAATAAATACAAGTTCATTTCATCCAATGTGGGTTGGTCATAGACAAGCCGATTTCATTGTTGATAACATAAAGCACGAATTTGTTTAATTTTTTTCTTTCCTCCTTGAATGGAAGACAGTACTTATATTATGCATACTAAAAGAACCATGAAAATTTAGTAAAAGAATGAACGCGTGCATCCACATACAACTATTAATAGGGGAAATATTAACAAACCTTAGGATCACACAAAAGTGAATTACACTTTTATAATTGGGCTACTGTTCATACCAATTCTCGTCAGAAAATAGGTGGAATTTAAACTTGTTAACAGTCAAAATTTATGAATTTGCATGTAAAATAGTCCCAAAAGGACATAAACAAGCAAAGTCCACGATAAAATCAATGAAAATGTTTCCTTTCTTAAGATAATAAATGTATGTGCAAATTTTATTTAAATAACCAGCAAAACTAATTTTAGCTACCCAACTGAAGCACCAAGCCCAGCGACGCAGACATATTTGCATTCCACCTTCTGCCAATAATGATACCCTTGTAAGAGCAGAATGACCACTAGCCACTCCAAACCCGAACTCTTATATAAAAAGAATGAATTGTAGTATATATATTTATCCAGTGTCAATGTTTGCTTATTCTTATCCTCACACATGCCCATAAATAATAATGACAGCATCATATAAATAGTACACATACAACTTATCCATGCACGTTAACGAGGATATATCCATATTTCAAAATAATGCCCCCCCAACAGAATAATAATAATAATAATAATAACAACGAGTAACCGGAAAGTGTAATAATGAATAACAACTTGTTTTATTCAGTTAGCAAAATGGTGCAGTTTACATAAATATACAAAACCTTTCTGAATTATTTGCTTAGCTCATACTGTGATGTAGTTAACAAAGGAATTTGAGTATACATGCCCATGACCACTGGTATAGTGGTAAAACTCTAGATTGTTGATCAAGAAGATCTCGAATTGAATCTCATTAGCATTGTTAATAATGCTAAAAGAAGTTTGTTTATACATACTCAACTTGGATTGCTGCTACCACCATGTAGTTGAGTGCATATGGTACATTTCAAACTTACATTAGACTATTATTTTCAGGTTGAAAATATTCTGTAAAATCTAACAATATTTATAAATATATTATGGTCAAGTATATAACTTGTTGAGAATAGTGTTCTTAAATGGTTTTTTCACCATTTTCAATTAGCAGCCATATGTGTTTATGACAATTTTTTGGTATGATTTTGGTAATTAGTTACAAAATTCCATCTATACAGCTGCTTATGACAATTTGTTGCAGGCTTCACCAACGTTCTTGTCCACTTTATGCCACATCAGTTTAATATGTTACTACAAAACCTGAATAACTCATATGTATCAGACAGTAGTCTGATATCACTTTGGATAAAGTTATCTTGTTATTATCTGTTTAGAAAAAAATAAACTTCCCATTATTCATTTATACTGAGCCTTAAGGCTCAGTTAAGCTGAGCCCAAATGAATCAATATAACTGAGCCGAAACGGCTCAGTAAAACTATGCCATTAGGCTCAGTTATACTGAGCTGAACGGCTCAGTAAGACTGAGCCATTTCTGCTCAGTTATATAGAGCCGAAAGGCTCGGTTATACCGAGCCTTAAGGCTCGGTAAAATTGAGTTGGAAAGCTCATTTATACTGAGCCTTAAGGCTCAGTTAAACTGGTCCTTTCGGCTCAGATTCGGCTTAGCTAAATTGAGCCGAAATGGCTCCTTTAAATTGAGCTGGAAAGCTCGTTTATACTGAGCTGAACATCTCAGTAAAACTGAGCCATTTCGGCTCAGTTATACAGAGCCGAAACGCTCGGTTTAACTGAGCCGTCGGCTCAGTTTAAATGAGACTAATAGGCTTGTGACTTGAAATAACTTCACTTGTGTCCCTAGCAACTTCTTTTTTTCTAGGTTTCTTATGCTTTTTTTTCTTTTTCTTTTTTACTATGTTAACTTTAGGGTATCTCAACTTGATCTATGTAGGGTACTTATGTGCTTTCATGCTATTTTTACTGTTTTTGTGCTAATGCTCATTTAAACTGCTAGGTTTGGAGTTATGCTAATTGTATTAAAATTATTTGTCATGTTAATTGAATTAAAATTTTTATGTGTAGATATATGTAGACAATACATACACTAGAAGGTTTGTAATTTCAGATGATAGACAAAAACTTGTGGAGGAAGTAGAAGAGTTAAGGAGTAAAAAATAAGAAATGAATGTCATGATTAACAAACTACAAGGAGATTTAAGTTCCATGTAGGAGAATATGAGTTCTGTGCAAGAGTTCCTACGAATGTTGAGACGGGAGCAAGAATTGAAGATCTGACATATGCTATGAGTTATTCTTATTTTGGTTGTGGGTTTTGTTATCTATAAAATAGACAAATGCTTCGATAGAGTGAATGTGAGCAGGCAACGGAGTCGGTCTGGATGTCATGATCAAAGTAGTCGGTTTCGAGAGGTCGGTTCTCCCCAAGGCAGGCTGGTCGGTCGCATCTAAAGGAAGAGGTCGGTTTCGTCATCAAAGTATCTGGTCAGCCCTGCTTCTTTGATATGTTCGGTGTTTAGGATCCTAAAAGACAGGTCAATCCTACTCATTCAAATTCTCCCGAACCTGATCGGTTCAAATCAGCAACAGCAGGGGGTCGGTCTTGACATGTAAGCGCATGGTTCGCTCTTTCTTATATCGAAGGCTCCTGGTCGTTCCCTTCCTACATCAGAGCCTCCAGGTCGGTTCTGCCAAAGGTGATCAGTCCCGCCTTCCCAGAAACCTACTCGGCCTCGCTGCTTCAGTTCCATGGTAGGTATTAACAAATCTGGTCGGTCGGTGATGATGTAGTCGGTTTTAGAGCATGACAACTGGCAACAGCTGGCGATGGCAGTTCTGTAAATACTCAAAAATACCGACACAACCTCTGCACTCCATAATTACAAGTCTGCCACTACCCTTAAACTTTACCTATAAATAGCTCCCTTCTCCACATTTGAAGGGGGGATTGGACTACCCCGAAGGGCTGCTAAGATCATTTCTCCAAGCTATCTTCAAGCTTTATCCATGGCTTCCATAGCTTCACTTTTCACTCATCATTAAATCTTCATTTCCATTGAAGATTCACCATTAAATTCCTACAAAATTCTATCAAAAAGGAGAGAATGAATGATGTGTTGTAAAATCATGAGAATTCATATCATTTTGTATTTTGTAGCATGAAGTTGATAATGAAGAATGCTATATAGTGGACGTAGATCCGTATAGGATCGAACCACTTTAAAATTGCGTGCTCTCTCTTGTTGCCTTATTTTATGTGATTACGGTTTCACATTTCTTCATACGTGTTTTTCATAGTGCCTTGCCCCTGATTTGGTGACGTGTTTTCTTAGCACCTTACCTCTAATTGGGCAACGCGCTCTCAAGGCATCATATTTGGTGTTTAAACATTTTTTGATTAAAACATTTGGCGCCCATCGTGGGGCCGTGATCACATTTTCAATCTCAATCACCCATCCGGAATTGGGATCCCTGGAGAGGCTTTCCTTGAGGTTCAAATCCATAACCGAAGTGATGGAAAAATCCAGAAAGGCGAATAGCAAATCCGTTGGAGGAGCCGAAGATATCGCCAACAACGAAGCTACACCCCAAACTAACCTTCTGGAGGTTGGCCAAAATTCCATAAGCAGAGCCGGTGTCACAAAAGGCGAGTTAGATATTGTGGTTGCCAACATAAACCAACGAATTGATGCCGCTACCAAAGCTATGATGGAGAAATTGGATGTCGTCCTCGGTGTTCGCCCTAATCCTACTCTTCCAAGGGCTCAAGTCAATCTCGATGAGAAGGAAGGTTCTTCCGCTTCCGACCAAAATCTTAACAATGACATGGAGGATGTTGAAGGTCGAAAGCATGACGATAATGGAGCCAAGGTTGTGGACACCGAGCCACATGCTAACAATCATTCTGCCCGATGTACTCGAAATGTTGTTAGTCCCGCAGGGGCACTTCCTACATCCTTGAACCGTGTTGACTTGCTAAGGCAAAGATCCGGTAAAGGGATCGAAGTTGGTGCTGCGGAACAACGCAACACTGAAGAGTATATTGCAGGAATGATTGAGCAGGCTATGAAAAAGAATCAAGCTTGCAAGGATGACGAAAGGGACTGGGATTTCTCTCCAAGTCGAACTCCATTCACCAAGAGGGTCCTGCAAGCGGAGCGCCCAAACAAATTCACTCCTCCCACTTTACCTCCATACAATGGTCTTACTGATCCCAATTATTTCTTGTTCAAGTATGAATGGGGCATGACCGCAGCTAAAGCTATCGACGGGATGAGATGCACTTACTTTCCTCTTTATTTGGAAGGAGCTGCCTCACTATGGTTCACCAAGCTGCCACCAGAATCCATTGATCAGTTCTCGGATCTGACCAAAAAGTTTAAAGAGCAATTTCTCTTATATGTTGTTAAGGCTAAAGATGCTATAACTCTCTCATCGATGAAACAAAATCCCGGAGAAACAGTCAAAGCATTTCTCAGTCGCTTTAATGTTGCTCTTTCCGAAGTATGAAATTCGAAGCCCCGCATAATCCTCATGTCTCTTCTCAGCGCAATAGATGCAAATAGCGAATTTGGCAAATGGATTAAAATGAAAGAGCCAACCACGCTTGATAAATTTTATAAGAAAGCGGAAGAATACATGAGGATAGACAAAGATCCTTCAGTTGGCCCAAGAAATACCACCGAGGATAAAAGAATTGATAATGCCCAGAAAACCCAAGGGCAAAAACGATTCAATGATGGGAATGGGAACAAAGCTAACAAGAAATATCGTCTTCCTGACCTTTCAGAACTAACTCCTTTGAATGACTCTATTGCAAACATCTACTTGGCCACAAAGGATACCGAAGATTATCCAGAACCTCGCCCGATAAAGATGAATGACTATTTGCTCAAATCTGGGAAGTATTGTATTTTTCACAAACAGCCTGGCCACGACACTAACGATTGTAGACAATTGAAGTTGTTGTTGGAAGAGCTGCTCAAGAAAGGTCATCTACAACAATACATAAAAAATCCCCAAGTCGCAAATCAAACTGCAACATCTCAAGGGCAGGGAGCTGCTCAAAATGATTCAAGGCCAATAATCAATTGACAACCATTGTCGTTCTTAATGGGCTAAGAACAAGCGATCATCATCGCTCTCCTTTTACTTACCACTTTATCGCTTTACTTTTACTTTCTGTTACATTTGAAATTTCATGTAAACAGTTTGTAATAATCGTTTGTCAAAGCACTGAACAATTGTCCTGTAAACAAAAGCATATGTGCTTAATCGAATCCTTGGCTTACAATGTTATGAACAATTCAAAATTCAAACTTTGCTAAGGAATGATTTCTCATTACAGGTCATCCAATAAATGCTTGATTTCCCCAACAATCTGATAAAATATGGCAACCCCTAATGATTCCAAATTTCAAAGTGCAAAAATATCGGTGCAATGATGAAAGGCACATTATGGAACATGAGCAAGGGAAAACTGCCAAAAGTCAGATGGAAAAAATTCAACAAATACAAAGTGTAACCTCATGGAGGTCCAGGCTCCTTCAGTTGGGAGACGAAACACTCATAACGATGAGTGGAGTAACCGATGACTGATGCCCGCTCCATGAGGCTAAACCAAAGACCTCTCCGGGGGCAAATAGCCAAAGACCTCTCGGGGGGCAAATAACCAAAGTCCTCTCCGGGGGAAAATAACCAAAGACCTCTCCGGGGGCAAATAGCCAAAGACCTCTCCGGGGGTAAATAACCAAAGACCTCTCCGGGGGCAAATAACCAAAGACCTCTCCGGGGGCAAATAGCCAAAGACCTCTCCGGGGGCAAATAGCCAAAGACCTCTGCGAGGGCAAATAACCAAAGACCTCTCCGGGGGCGAATAAACAAAGTCCTACCATAGAGAGACAAGTCCCTCCATAGCAAAGGTCAAAAACCTCCCATAGCAGAGGTAAAATCTCACGGAGGTCCAGGCTCCTTCAGTCGGGATGCAAAACACTCATGACAATGAGTGACTTAGCCGATGACTGATGCCCGCTCCATGAATCTAACCTTTACCTTAACCTCACCGAGGTCCAGGCTCCTTCAGTCGGGATGCGAAACACTCGTGACAATGAGTGACTTAGCCGATGATTGATCCCCGCTCCATGAATCCAACCTTTGCCTTAACCCCATAACCTCATGGAGGCTCAGGCTCTTTTAGCTAGAATGTAGAGCATAAAATGATAAATGACTCGGCCTAAAACCTATACCTTCTTCATGAGATTAAAACAAATCCTTTCAACAAAGAAGATCAATACCGACCTATTAACGGGGGCATCAATGCCAAGTGCTTCTCCAGAAGGAGTCAATCACAGATATGTATTTTCCATATATAAAATACGATGTGTAATCAAGTTTGAATTGAATGACGTGTTTGCGCAAAAGATTTTTCATAAGGTCAAAACCATCAAATCAACCAAGACCAGCGCAAACATATTTTTTAGTTTAAAATGAAAAACAGGTTAAATCGTTCCTACTAAACTAACCCGATATCAATATGGACGATTGATATTAAGTATAAGTCCAAAAGTTTATGTAATCGCTCGTTAAGTTGGCAGAATAAGCAACACAAAGCACAACTAAGCTACTACGTCATTAGTCACAACTGTTCAAAAAGCAGAAAGTATCAAGAGACATAAAGTATCAGGCGAGGACTGGCACTCACATATTACATCCAGTCTGATAGCATCAGAAAGCCAAAAGAAAGAACGGTCAAAGCACAAGATCACTCCTCATCATCAGGAAGAGATGGACCAACATTATCCTCTTGTCCTAGAAGCTCTGCAATCATCCTATCTCTGGATTTGAGAGCCTGGATGAGATGATCTTTGTCTTTCTCTAAGAGGAATATGTGTTTGACATGTTCGCGATTTACTCCTAGGAGGTTGCTAACCAGGTCACGCCATCCCGTCAGGTCTTTGGCTATGTAATTGCTAAGCATATCAAACTGCTTCTCTACCCAGTTTTTTGTTTTATCAAGCTGCTCAAGCGCTTCAGTCTGGAGGGAGTTTACATCATCTGAAAGTACTCGGTAATCTGATGGATCAATGTCAGGGTTGGTCGATACTCCACCAAAGTACCATCCTTCGAATCTGGTCGCAAGTTCAGGATGGCAAGGCTTGACATAGTAAGAAGGCCTATTGATGATAGCTTGGAGTTCATCCAGGGAGAGGGCTTTTTTGACAATACTGTTAGCTGAAGAATGAGTTTCTGGCATAGGAGATTTGTCAGCTCGATGTCTTTTCCTCAAATTTTCCACATCCTCTGGAGGGCTTCCAGTAACATTGCGATTGCCTGCCATCCTGCACAAAGGCATCATGTCTGTCAGGCCATAAAAGAGGATACAAGTTCTGGATCATCTATTAATCAGCCACGAAATATAGAAAGAGTGGTTTAAATAGACTCCATCTTGGTCGGTTTCGGGCAAGCATATTCCAGATCAAGCAATAAACCGACTAGCTCCTGGTTGGTTTCAAGCTAAATAGGATTCTGTCCAACAGCATAACAGGTCGGTCCTGGAGATTGATTTGGACGGTCGAAAAAATCAAGAGGGTCACATCAAACAGTAAGGACCGACCCCAAGCTCGAGTATATAAAAAACCGACGCAAACATAAATAATACAACCAACACAAAGCATGAAAAGTATAATGGGATGGTTTTAACAAAGAATGAAGTCTTTACCACAAGTTGTTAACTTGAGCATTTAAGCAAATGAATGGTGAGCATTATTGCAAAGGTAAAGATACTATGAAGTCAAACATTTTGGTTTAACCATCCATGATCTTAAGTGAAGCTGAAACCCAAGATCAACCATTCTGAACTATTGTATTAAAGCGTGGTTATTCCAATCTGTTCGTTTTTCCCAAGTTATACCAAAGAAATCCCAATTTGTAATAACCAAGATCAGGTATTGACTAAAGTAAAAAGCATATATACCTGTGATTAGTCAAGCTCTCAAGGTTTTGAAGAGATCGCGAGTTTCGGAAAGCTAAGTTCGAGATGCAAGAACGCAGTGATTTGGGCTGAAGAACAAAATCAGTGCGAATTAAGATGCAGTTTCGAATTAAAAGAAGAGTAAAAAGAGATTGGTAATTTACCTTAGTGAGGAGCTTCCGCCATTAAAAAGAAATCAGGTTGAGTTTTTGAGGAATGGGAAAAGTCACAAATGAAAAGAGGGTTTAAACAGTCGATGGGCTAACATGGCCTACTCCCAATAAGCCCACAAAGATCGACCCGTACGAATTCTAGACCGACTCCTGGATAAGGGCAGAAGATCACGATCATCAGCATATTTCGAAGTCCATAATGTTTTAATATAAAATATTACAAACTTCGAGGGGCAAATGTTATCTATAAAATAGACAAATGCTTCGATAGAGTGAATGTGAGCAGGCAACGGAGTCGGTCTGGATGTCATGATCAAAGTAGTCGGTTTCGAGAGGTCGGTTCTCCCCAAGGCGGGCTGGTCGGTCCCATTCTTCAGCATCTAAAGGAAGAGGTCGGTTTCGTCATCAACCTGGTCGGCCCTGCTTCTTTGATATGTTCGGTCTTTAGGATCCTAAAAGACAGGTCAATCCTGCTCATTCAAATTCTCCCGAACCTGATCGGTTCAAATCAGCAACAGCAGGGGGTCGGTTTGACATGTAAGCGCATGGTTCGCTCTTTCTTATATCGAAGGCTCCTGGTCGTTCCCTTCCTACATCAGAGCCTCCAGGTCGGTTCTGCCAAAGGTGATCAGTCCCGCCTTCCCAGAAACCTACTCGGCCTCGCTGCTTCAGTTCCATGGTAGGTATTAACAAATCTGCTTCAGAAACCTTCCCAGAAACCTACTCCCGCCTTATTTTCTGTGATTACGGTTTCCCATTTCTTCATACGTGTTTTTCATAGTGCCTTGCCCCTGATTTGGTGACGTGTTTTCTTAACACCTTACCTCTAATTGGGCAACGCGCTCTCAAGGCATCGTATTTGGTGTTTAAACATTTTTTGATTAAAACAGGTTTGATGTTCCATTTGTAAAATAAGGTAGTACGGTACATTATGATGTTTGAATTAGATGAAACGACCATGTTTAAGTTATGTAGCAACTTTATTTTATTGTTTGTTGGATATGACTTGTTTTACATACGTTTGCAGCAAGTTTATGGTAATTTGACGATGATATTCATTCTACATCAGTGTTCGTATTCATATATATTGTTACGATTTTGCATGTGTTTGGGTTTAATTAAAGTTTATTATAATATATGTGGCAGATGAAGATAAATATATAATGACCATATTGAATTTTTGTGTGCGGTGGCATAGGGAATGTGTAAGGAATATGTAAGGTAAATCAAAAGGAATATGGCATTGGCGTAGGGAATGCATAGGAACGCAGGCGTAGGGAATGCGTAAGGAATACGGCGTAGGGAAGGCATATGGAACTTGACGTAGGAATGCTGGCATAAGGATTGCGTAAGGAATATGGCGTAGGGAAGGCGTATGGAACTTGGCGTAGGGAAGGCGTAGGAATGCTGGTGTAGGGAAGGCATATGGAACTTAGCGTAGGGAATGCGTAGGAACACAGAAGTAGAGAATGCGTAAGGAATATGGCGTAGTGAAGGCATATGGAACTTGGCATAGTGAAGGCGTATGGAACTTGGCGTAGTGAATGCGTAAGGAATGTGGCGTAGGGAAGGCGTATGAATTTGGCTTAGGGAACACGTAGGGACTTTTTGCGATGTCGAATTTCCAACTTTTTTTGGCGTAGGGATGGCGTAGGGAAATCTGATTCCCTACGCATTCCCTATGCCGAATCGGCATATGGAATTCAGACATCTTTTGTAGCGAAAAAAATCTGGAACAATAAAGGGACTGAAGACCGACATTAAAATATTATTATGTAAGATGTAAGACAAAAAAGTTCCATAACTAACAAAATATAGTTTAATTCCTAGAAGAACAACTATGTTATCTATGATTATTGACAATGGTAACATGTATATAATAAAGGCAAAAATAAAAGTATATAACATCAACTAAAAAAGAGACATCACTTCTCTATTATTATAAAGTATTTTTTAGATGCGCATATTGCCTTACAGTAAAACAAAATAAATATATCTATGCCTATGTGAATTTAGCTATCGTAAGATAAAGGTGTATTTTTCATTGAGTTATCACTGGAAGTTTCCATTTTTCCAAACCAGTCCTTAGGGACCATGTTAAGTTGTTACTATGCATTTTTTTTAAGAGTCAAAGGGTACTTATATTACATATAAGAAAGTTACATAAAAAAGGATCGAGCTAACTGTCCGCAGCAGTAGCCCAACGGTTAAGGACTTACGACATGGTAGCAGTGGTGTGGGTTTGAAACCTGAAATAGCATGCTAAGGGCTTATTATGTGCATATGCTAAGATCAACCACTTATGTGGTGCTCGCGGACCAGGCTAAGCGCACTAGGGAGGGTTTTACGACTCTGATCGGTTTCCCTCTTGAGAAAATTCAAAATCATTTTCACAAAAAAAAAAAGGTTCGAGCTGACTACAAATAACACTAATACACTGAAAAAAATATTGTACAAACCATTGCAGCATCACATTGCAATGACTCTCCATCCATTGCAACATCAAAAACACTAAGTTACACAGATCAGAACATCCATTGCAACATCAAAAACACTAAGCTACACAGATCAGAACATCCACTGCAACATCAAAAAGAAAACCACCAGAAATTCACATAAAACAAGGTGATATCTCCAAGCCAACATAGCAGCATCATTTGAGACGGACCCTTAAACTTACTGAACTATAAACCAGAGAAATAATGTTGAGTAGCAACATCCCCTCGCAAATAAAGCAGTACATGATCAACAACAAACCCTAGGGCCAAAGAAATAAGAAACATCTACCACAAATCCAGCAAAAAAGCAAAATAAAAATAGGCTTACTTTTAGAAATTCACCCTTTATAACCCCACTAGGAGAACTACCCTCTTCTTTTTCCTTTTTATTTTTCGATCTAGGTTGAATTTGAGACATTAGCTTGACCCTATCTGGATTTGTCTCCACCAAAGGTTCTCCATTCATAATCTCGCTCACACTTTTGAATTTACGGGACTTTATTTTGGACCTTCTGGTATTAAAACTGCGAAGAGCTATCAGATTCTTCTTTTAAAATATCCTTATTTCTTGCTTCATCATTGCTTAACAACCCACTATAATTATCATCATCAGCCATTCCATCTAAATCTTGATTGAAATCAGACTTTCCATTGTCAAAACAACCATCTATAGCTTGTTGTTTCTTCATTTCCTGCTTATGAACATTACCATTTGAAGGGACATTCATTGTGACGACCGCCCGTAACTCCGACATTAAACAAGAGGAATAATGCACTAAAAGTTGTGTCAGACAACTATGGACGATCGCCAAGGTAAGATAACACAATGCGGAACCTGTTGTATAACTCACAGCGCAAGGATAAAATATAATAGAACATATACAACATGCTACAATAGTGAAGCATTTCTAAGCAGAAACTTAAACTTAACTACTAGAAAGAATATCCATACACCCTTGGATTACAAGATAAGCGTCTGTACAAATTTACCTCATTACAGCACTCAGAGAAAACACTAATCATAACAGCGGAAACAACAAGTACTAAATAGTAGAAAAACTGATACGCAAGCCTCCTAATCGTCATCGCTCTATGTCCTTGCCTCATTAAGTTATGCTACCTGTAATCTCCTACTCGGTCTGTCATTCAAAACCGAATGAACAATCCAAGGTAATAAGAAGAAACATAAAATCTTGAGTCAGACAACAGTCATAATAAGTGATAAAACATCTATCTAACATCATCAATAAAGTATATGAGAATAGGCAGATTAATCAGCTAATCTATGAACATCAATAGAGAAGAACCCAAATCCATCTTCCCAACATCGGACAGTGATAGCCTTTACAACAATCAGGTAGAAATAAACAGTACATTCATAACAATCAATTATCAAGCATAGACCATCCTAATCAATATTGACATCTCCCAAGCACAAGCTCTGAAGGCCTAAACTAACATCAGACAAGCACCCAAGCGATATCTCCTTCGACATCAAATAATCTACACAAGACAATACAAGTAAGCAATCATCCATCCATGAATCTGGCTATCACCGCCAATTTTGTTTCGCAACCATTGTTGATCGTATGACGGCCAATTCTACCACATGTAAGGGCTAATGGTAACCCCAGTTCTAACAAAAAATCCATATGCCATACAACGAAACGTATTTAGGCCTTTCAACGATACCCAGGGTGCTCGACCATCCAACCGGTCTTTTAGACGTCCCTATTATACCCTTGCTTTGAGCCAGCTAGAATCTACGACAACGATAATCTCTCAACCTTCAATATCTCTAGTTATCCTCCTTGACAGAGCAACCCTCTCGAGCAACCATTATCCATCAACTCATGACCCATGACCCATCAAGCTCCCCAGGTCGCTAACGAACTGTAACCAGCGACCTAACTCCCCACTGAGTAACTCCATCCGTTCCATGACCTGACTTCCCAGGTCAAACAATGACCAAATGACCTGACCCTTTCAAAGCACCAACGATCTGATTTCTTAAAGAACCAACGACCTGTCCTTGTCAAAGGCAACCGACATGACTTTGCCTAAAGCCAACCGACCCGACCTCTGCTTGAACTATCCAGGGCTGAGCGACGTAACCACAGTGATCTAAACCCGAACGATCCATGCTCCAGAACTTTGCCCAGTCCATGATCCAGAACTTTGCCCGATCCATGCTCCAGAACTTTTGCCTGGTCCATCAAACTGTCCAGTCCATAAATTGCCCATTTCTTGGAGAACAAGAAAAACAACCTGACCTAAGGGAAAACGACCATACTCCAGATGACCAAAAATAGCTCTAATCTTGATCAAATCATCACCATACGACTACATCGAAGTGACCAATTCATTCAAATCATCCATTTCAACCATAAACTCTTTATGAAATCATTAACAACATCAAAATAACAATTATTCATCGATGATCATATAAAATTCACCAAAATCATGGTAAATGAATGAATAAACAAAACAACGGATCTAATTTGCATAAACATAAGAATTTACAAAAGAAATTACCGATTTTAAGTTGCTAGATTAGATCCTATGGTGATTCATATGAAAATATACTTACCATGATGTAAATCTAGGTGAAAGCAACTTAAAATGATGAAAATAAGATCAAATAACCCATATGCTTGATTGAATCTGTGTGAGAGATTCTTATCGCTCACTAATTCTTCGAATTAACTTGAAATCACTAAATTCTCAACCGAACAACGAAGAATATGCTTCAAACCTCTTGATTTGATGCGATCTCTCTTCCCTCAATGTAGATCTAGCTTCAAACGATGTAGATCTTCGATTCTCTTATGTAGATCTAGAATTTTAATGGTGGAAAGGTGTATTTGATTGAACAAGGAGGATCATGAGCCCAACCAAATAAAAGAATGAAGAAAGTAATCTATTATCCATGCCTCTAACCCCCTATTTATAGCCTCCCACAAGCCCACTAATGGGCATCCTCAAATCAGCTCTAAAAACCTACACAGAAATTGTGAAACAAAAAACATCGATTCCTCCCAAACCGCTGAACCAAATCTTTAATGTGACCACTTTACGGAATTGGCAGCAACATTTCCTTTCCAATGAAACCAACCTCAGCACCTGATTCGATCCCAGTCAAAAGTTATGCTCTGTACAAGACTGAAAGGTGCAAAATGGTCACAAATAAAATTGATAAAATTTATGGACATGTCTCATATCCCAATAACCAACATATTAAAATATGAGTATGATCCAACCATCAGGGAATAAAATAAAAATATTTTATGATCCTCCGATACGTAAAATGTGGGCTATTACATTCTCCCCCCTTTAAGAATTTCGCCCCAGAAATCCCAAGCAAGCACAAGCAACCAAAACAATTTACCATCCAAACTAGCATCCATCAAGCAATGCATGCATAGCCTTATCCTAGCATGCAGAATTCTAACAACAATAACAACAACAATAATAGTGCAAGTTACAATGAGCTAAGAATGACACGACACTTATGGGTCATACCAATGAAGAGTTCTAGATTGGTCGTCTTCACCTTCTCTTCTGTTTCTCACGTACAATCATCATCATCCTCACTCCATTTGTAACACCCCACCCCCGCCAGGGTCACTCACAAGAGAATGCACTAGCTTTGGAGGGGCGTTGTCTAGGTAAACATGCACAGAAATATTACAAGACAGAGCATATAAAACAGCGGAAGAAAAACCAAATTCCATTACCTCATAAAATTATAAGGTCTAAAGCCTTTTACATAAAAATGCCTTTAAAAGCCATTACATTGGAAACCTGTCTTGCAATAGTTAAAGAAGCATAAAACCACAGTCATAAAATATTCCCCAAGTAAAACGGTAAAGAAGCCATAGCCAAGAAAAATCCAAGCCATACATGATGACCTTGAAGCAGAAGAAGTCCGAGCTAAATAACGGTATTTCCTCCCTGAAAACCGGGGGGGGGGGGACGGAAGACAAAGAGGCGAAAGAAACGGGGTCAGTCATAAAGACTGGTAAGTCCTATCTACTTCCAGCATAAAAACAGGTAAAGGTAACATGACATGCATAAACTGAAAGTAAACATAAGGATGATGACAAGATAGACAAGCTAAACCAAGGTAACAGGATGAACTACTGTATCAAGATAAACTACGGTCACTATGAATCAAGTATAACATCCCAAGGTTCTATCGAGTATAACATCCCAAGGTTCTATCGAGTATAACACCCCAAGGTTCTATCGAGTATAACACCCCAAGGTTCTATCAAGTAAATTTGCCCTGCACCTTCCGTACTAGTATCCCAACCCGTGTCATGTGTTAGCTACAAAATGTCCCTTGCCCAATGTCATGAAATGGTCCATGTAAACCTAATGTAGGTTTTCCCAACTCGTATGTTTCTTTCCATGTATATGTTTAGTCTTTTGCCGTAAATCCTACGGGCTTCCTCACGTAGTTCTATACTACTTCAACGTAGTTCCATTATCCTTGAAATCGTTTGGACTGTCACCCTTGATCTAGCTGTATTTTCTTACCATGAATTCTCGAATGTTCGGCTAGGATTTATGCCACCTAGGATCACTAGGGATTACGCTACCTACTAAACGTTTTCGTAACTCGGTTTAGGTTTAAGCCACCTAGGATCGCTAGGGATTACGCTACTTACTAAACGTTTTCGTAACTCGGTTTGGGTTTAAGCCACCTAGGACCGTTAGGGATTACACTACCCGTCAACCACGCCCCTTTTCCCCACGTGTAACAACCCGTATTTTCAGTAACCTGTTATAACGTAAATCGAGGCAGAATTTAATTCTAAAATCTGAATCAAGGGAAACGGGCTATGCCATTGCGTTCGTCTCGGAAAAATACGCGGAATAGAGTCCGAGTTTTTGAAAATCGGAGTCCGTATGACCCGATTAAGGCCCAACGAAGTTTTCAGAAAATTTCTAAGTAAAAACAGATTTCAAATTCAAACCTGAATTTGGAAAATTGGGCCAGTTTGGGCCAGGCGGGAAAATTCCCGCCAGAGTACCCAAGTCGACAGCCCTGTCGACTTGGGAGTCGACTTGGTTGGACCCAAGTCGACAGCCCTGTCGACTTGGTTGGACCCAAGTCGACAGCCCTGTCGACTTGGTCCAGCCGGGCTGTTTAGCCTGGTGCACCAATTTGAGATTGTGTTGAGCTTGGGGGCCAGATTCGATTTTGAGGGCTGAGATTGGAACTAGGGTTTAATCCTATGGCCTAAAACACTTGCCTAATCTATAAATAAGGCCCTAACCTAACCCTAAATCATCATTATTCATCCTAGCAACTAAACTATGGCAAAATCAATCCTCTCATGGCCTCCACTCTCTTCATCAAATTTCTAAATAAATTTCTAAGTGATTTTCCATGCATACAAGTGTTTTTAAACTTGTATGAGCATCATTAGCTTGCATTTTGGGTTTGATTGATTTCATAAGGGCTTTGTCATATTTTTGTGTATCTTCATAATCATAGTAAGCCATATTCTACTTTCATACTTAAACTCTAAAGTTAAATGTATGATATGCAAGTTTATATGCAAGTTTACTATGCTATGATATTCAAGTTTATGCAAGTTTATATGCAAGTTTATCAAGTTGTGATATGCAAGTTTTTATGCAAGTTTATCATGTTGTGATATGCAAGTTTTATGCAAGTTTATCATGTTGTGATATGCAAGTTTTTATGCAAGTTTATCATGTTGTGATATGCAAGTTTTTATGCAAGTTTATCATGTTGTGATATGCAAGTATGCCAAGTTATGTTATGCAAGTTTGGGTTGAACATTTTGTTCATGTTATCATGTTATGCAAGCTTATCTTGGGTTTATGAACATAAAGTTTCAAGCTTTATGCCAAAGGTCGAATTTTGGCAACTTGCAAGTTATCATATCTCTTATGATAACTTGCATGTGTGGCTAGATGCGAACTTATGGCCATTTCTACATGTCATTTAGCACCATGTATCACTAATATGCCAAGTTTGGTTTTATGCATGCTTTTGGGGCCTAAAAATGTAATATGCAAGTATATGAACATGTGTACATTTCATATGCCACCATGTTGAACTTGTGGCTTCAACACCTTTTATGTCATGATTATGCCAAGTTCCCTCTTTTTATCCTTTATGCGCTAGTGCGATATGTAAGCGATGGGATTGCGTTTGGGGTTGGGTAAAAGTTAAAGACATAAAAACATAAGCTTGGGAATTTACCTATTAAGTTAGGTCTACTCATTGGGAATTTACCTATTAAGTTAGGTCTACCCAATTGCTTGAAAACTTGTAACATGTTTTGGAAACATGATGGACATGACACTTAGAAAAGATAAGTGTGGCCAACTCGAGGTTGGGTTGAGTTTGTAGCGTAAACCTACCCGGAACCGACCGGCTTAACTAGTTGCTACAAACAATAGGACCCAATGTGAGAAGTTGGTCATGTTGTACCTTGAACCCGAGGTTAGACCAAGTTGTGGTGTAAAGCTACCCGGACCCGCCCGGCTTAACTAGTAACCACAACAAGGTCTAATGTGAGAGGTTAAGGCGCATTAAGATTAATTAATGCCTCGTGATTAGGGTTAAGTCATGGTTCACTTAATACTTAACCAACTTGGGCTTGGTAGATTAATCGGGGTTAAGTCGTGAACTCATCGTTACACTTAACCAAGTTAATCCATGATTAGCAAGAGGGTTAATCCGTACTTAATCCACTAGAAATCCTAGTAATGGGGGGCCCACTCCTAAGTAAATCCCCAAAAATTGGTATCATTAAGGCCCTAGGCTAGGGAGGGGGCACGGTTACTGGGCTGGAGGTAAGCGACCCAATAAACGACGGCCGTGTGGTACGCCGATGTAGTTCCGGACGGACTATGGTCGTGCACGTAGTCCGTATTTGGAGAATTCACCCATGGGTACCAGTAGATCGAGACTGTGCACTCATGTTTATGGTGTCCAGGGGTTGGCACCCTAGGGCTTGATACACCCGAAGGGTGGACCCGGCACAATTCGACTACAATTATGTTTGGGCCGTATTGACACCAACACGTGACGAGTTAGGCTTAGGGAGCCGATCGACTAGACCGTTTGGTTGGACCTTGTATTAGGGTCATTTCATGTTATTGGGCCAAAGCATGGGCCAAGGGATCAATACTTGTTTATTCCAGCCATGTTAGTTTGCTAGTACACCTGTGGTGCAAAACCTTAACCCTGATTATGCGATGACACCTTTATCTACTTTGTTAGTCCATCATCATGCTAGTATTGTTGTTATCCTTATGTTAATCCCTGCTGCTCATGTCAGATAACTTTATCAGTTTACATTGATTGTAGTAGGGCTTACTCAGTCTTTTTGACTGACCTGTTTTCTTTCGCCTCTTTTCTTCCGTTCCCCCCCCCCCAGGTTCTCAGGGAGGGAATACTGGAGCTTAGCTTGGATTCCAGATTGCTTGCTTGTGGGATTTAGCTCATGTACGGTTTGACATGGAGCTAGCTATGGCTATCACTTCTTTTGGGGATTAGTATTTATGTATTTCATTTTTTTTTTCAGTTGATGTTGTTTTATCTAGACTGGTTTATTGGAAAAGTTGACATTATGATGTAACAGACTTGTTTTTGAGATGTTTTAAAATCTTCCGCTGTTTTATCTATGTTATTTACTCTGTTTACGCATATACATATGTTCTTGTTCTGCCTTGATATATCATTATGCATGTTTACCTAATTCAAAACGCCCCTCCAAAGTCAGAGTGCTTGCAAGAGCCACCCTGGCGGAGGCGGGGTGTTACATTTGGTATCAGAGCATATGGTTTACGAGAAGGAACAAAAAGGTTTTTAGAAAACTTTTGGAAAACTATTTTCAAAACCAAGTATAAAGTATTTTCCAATGAAAAGTCTTGTTTATTTTAAAGGCTATTCCCCAAAAAGCCATTAGCAAAATTCCTACGTTTTTCTCCATTTTGAATCTGTCTTTTTCTTCGTTTTCAGTATGGCCGATAACTTTGCTATTCCGGAGGGAGTGCACGAACCTGTTTGGTATAGGAGACTTTTGGAGGCTAGGGCGACCGAAGCCGGCCCCGCAGATGTCCCTCCTCCTCCTCCAGTAGTTAATATTCCTCCTCCTGTCGCTAATGTTCCTCCTCCTCCTGTCGCTGAGGTTCCTCTTCCTCCTCCCCCTCAGCATCCTCAAGCTGACTTCGCAAAGACTTGCAAAGATTTCAAAGCAATGGGTAGCAAGAACTTTCAAGGCACTGAGACTTTTGTCGAGGCCAGAAATTGGTTGAAAGAGACAGAGGATTTATTTGCTATCTTTGGGATAGACGATCAGAGGAAGATCTTGTTGGCAGTTTGGCTTATGAAGGATGAAGCCGCTTATTGGTGGGAAGTCACCAATGGTACTAGGCCTGTTGAGACTTGGGCCGATTTCAGGGCAAGGTTCATGCTTAAGTTTTTATCTTCTGCTGAGGAGAATCTGCAAATGGAGAGGTTCATAACTTTGAGACAAGGAGATATGTCTGTCAAAGAGTATGTGAATAAGTTCAATCAGTTAGCTCGTTTTGGCTTGGATATGGTGAATACTCCTCAGAAGAAGGCTCTTCGTTTTGCTAGAGGATTGAATGAGCCGTTGCAGGGACTGGCTATGTCACATATTCCCCATGGGGCCACGTTTGAGAGTTTGGTTGATATGGCGTTACTTCAGGGAGATGTCAAGAAAGAGACCAAGATGAATGATACTCAAGCCAAGAAGACTGATTCCCAGGGAAAAGGAAATCAGGGTAATCCAAGTGGTCAAAGCAGTCAAGGCAGTCAGAACAAGAACAAGGGTCAAGGCAACAAGGGGAACAACAACAAGGGCAAGAACAACAAGGAGAAGTGCCATTATTGCGGTTCAGTTGGGCATCTTATTAAGGATTGTAAGAAGAGGAAAAGGAAGAATGGTGAATGCTTTTTCTACGGTAAGACTGGACATTTCAGTAGGGATTGCCCGAAGAAGCAAGGGCAAGGCCAGGGTCAGACTCAGCGTGCTGGACCTTCAGGAGGGCAAGTTCATGCTCTCAATACCGCTCCAGTTCCCGATCGAGGTAGTATTTCTGTTGAGAGCCTTGTATATATTTTTGATTTTCCAGTTCGTACCTTGTTTGATTCTGGTGCATCGCATAGCTTTATCTCATCTGATCTTGTTGATAGTTTGCACCTTAGTACTAGCTTGGTAGATGATCCCGTCTGTGTCTCAAATCCTATTGGGGGTTCCGCCCATTTGTCTATGATATGTGGGGATTTGAGGATCTCTATACTGAGTGTAGAGTTCTTGTGTTGTGCTTATGTTCTTGGTTTCAGGGGATACGGATTGATATTGGGCATGGATTGGCTGTCCAGATATGGAGCCATCCTTGATTGTGAGCATAGGGTGGTGAGGCTCGTGACTCGCCTCGGAAACACCCTAGAAATTTCTTGTGATCCGAGAGGTCCCGTCATGTTGTGCTATCTGGAATCACTCGACTCGTCAATAGAAACTCTTCAGTCTGTGAGAGTGGTTCGAGAGTATCCGGATGTTTTCGATGAAGTTAGGGGGTTGCCCCCTAAGCGAGAGATTGATTTCCGCATTTATCTGGTGGATAATGCAAAGCCGGTTTCTTTGCCTGTTCGGCACATGGCTCCGTGGGAAAGGCGGGAGCTAAGTAAGCAAGTGAAGGAGTTACTTGAGAAGAACTTCATTAGACGAAGTATATCTGAATGGGGAGCGCCTGTGGTATTTGCTACCAAGGCAGATGGTTCTCTCCGACTTTGTGTTGACTATCGAGAGTTGAATAAGCTGACTAAGAAGAACAGACACCCGTTACCGAGGATTGATGATCTCTTTGACCAGCTTGTTGGTGCTTCTGTTTTCTCTCAGCTTGATCTTGCTACTGGATTTCATCAGCTCAGGGTAGCTGAAGATAGTATAGACAAGACTGCGTTCAGAACTCCAGATGGATTCTTTGAATGGCTTGTCATGCCATTCGGCTTGACTAATGCACCCGCATATTTCGTGGACCTGATGAGTAGGGTGTTCAGGGAGTTCTTGAACAAGTTTGTCGTGGTCTTCGTAGATGATATTCTGATCTTCTCTAAGGATGAGGAAGAGCACGCAAGGCATCTCGTGGAGGTGATGGATACGCTTAGAGCGCATCAGTTGAAGGCCAAGTTCTCCAAGTGTCACTTTTGGAGAAGGGAAGTTAGATTCCTTGGACATATAGTATCTAAGAAAGGCTTAGCGGTGGATCCCGCTAAGGTAGTTGCAGTTCAGGATTGGAAGACTCCAAGGAATGCAACCGAAGTGAGAAGCTTTCTAGGTCTTACGGGTTTTTACCGGAAGTTCATCAAGGACTTCGCGAAGATATCCGCTCCACTCACTAAATTGACGAAGAAGAATTTAGTTTTTGCTTGGAGCATAGAATGCGAGCTTGCTTTTCAGAAGCTCAAGAGAGCCCTCACATCGGCACCTGTTCTAGCTTTGCCCGATGGAGGGAAGTTATTTACAGTATACACCGATGCATGTGGCACGGGGTTAGGAGCTGTTCTTATGCAAGAAGGAAGGGTGATATGCTTTGGCGGTAGACAACTCAAAGTGCATGAGAAGAATTATCCCACTCATGACTTAGAGTTGGCAGCAATAGTATATGCACTCAAGGCTTGGCGCCATTATCTTCTGGGCGAAAGATTTGAGCTTTATACCGATCACAAGTCATTGAAGTATCTCTTTTCTCAGAAGGATCTGAATCTGAGGCAACAAAGATGGATGGAATTCTTGGCGTCCTACGATTTTGAGATAGCTTATACCCCTGGAAAGGGGAATGTGGTAGCAGATGCATTGAGTAGAAGAAGGTTGACCCTATGTCCTCTATTCGTTGAGATGAAGAATTTAGAGTATGTGGCAACCTTTGATTTCTCTTTGGCGGTTGAGTCGATGACCGGTTCTTTAGCATCTCTGGAACTCAGACCTACCCTTCTTGATCAAGTTGGGGCTTCGCAGAGAGAGGACCCTCAGATAGTTGAGATTATGGATAAGCTGATTCGAGGAGAGACGTCTGGTCATCTCGCTCGATATTCTATTGATGACAAGGGTTGGATGAGGAGAGATGGAAGGTTATGTGTTCCAATGGTAGAAGATTTAGTAAGAAGAGTTCTTGAGGAAGCGTATCGTTCTAAGTTGACTATACATCTGGGCGGAGATAAGATGTATAAAGATATGAAGCGTATTTTCTTCTGGCTTGGGATGAAGAAGGATGTGGCAGAGTTTGTCTCTAGATGTATCATTTGCCAGCAAGTTAAGGCCGAGTCGAAGAAGCCCGGTGGGCTATTGCATCCTCTCGACGTTCCACTATGGAAGTGGGAGAGTATTTCCATGGATTTTATCGATGGGCTACCAAGGTCAAGGAAAGGGAATACGAGCATTTGGGTTATTGTGGATAGACTTACGAAGAGTGCTCATTTCATTCCGGTGAAGAGCAAAAGATCCGCATCTTGGTTAGCGTCTGTATATCTTCGTGAGATTGTGAGACTTCATGGAGTCCCTTCTAGTATAGTCAGTGACGGTGACCCAATCTTTACAAGTCAATTCTGGAATAGCTTGCAAGAAGCTATGGGCACGAGGTTGAATCTAAGTACGGCTTATCACCCACAGACGGACGGTCAAACCGAAAGGGTGAATAGGGTACTCGAGGATCTGTTGAGGCTTTGTATTCTGGATTTTGGTGGTACTTGGGAAGACCATCTTCCTCTTGTTGAGTTTGCATATAATAACAGTTATCAGGCAAGCATAGGGATGGCACCATTTGAAGCTTTATATGGGAGGCCGTGCAAGTCGCCTACATGTTGGTGGGAGACTACAGATAAGCTTATACTTGGGCCTGATCTGATCAGAGATACATCCGAGAAGATCGAGTTGATTCGGAGACGGATGAAAGTGGCCCAAGACCGTCAGAAATCCTATGCTGATAAGCGAAGATCTGATTTGGAGTTTGATGTTAGGGATATGGTTTTCGTGAAGGTTTCTCCTTTGCGGAATGTGGTCCGATTTGGAGCCGTTGGGAAGTTGGCATCGAGGTTTGTTGGACCATTCCCTATTATAGAGAGGATCGGGCAGATGGCTTATAGAGTAAAGTTGCAAGAGAAGCTTGCCGGAGTACACGATGTTTTTCATGTCTCGCATCTCCGGAAGTGTTTACATGAATCAGCAGAGGTTGTTGAGCCGAGTGTTCTGGAAGATGTGGAAGTGGAGAAAGAGGCTACCTTAAGGAGAGCTCCGATTCGTATCTTGGGGACGGAGACCAAGAAGCTAAGGAATCGAGAGGTCAAGTTGGTGAAGGTTCAATGGGGTGAAGCCGAAGAAGACGCAACTTGGGAAACCGGGGAGAAGATGCGTGGGCTTTATCCATTCCTTTTTGAAGGTACACTCTCAATCTCTTTTCTTTGTTAGCATATCTTTCTCTTTGCTATCCACGTTTATCTAGTTTATCGTGTTAATCTTGTCATGAGAACCTTAGGTAGAAACCCTTTGGATGAAACATGTGTTTGAAACATGTTATGCTTGATGGTTGCAAGTAGTTGCGAGTGTTTGCAAGTGGTTACTCGTGGATGCATTATACACGTTAGGCACTAGATCGGCTCACACACTCCTCATATTGCATATGCATGAGTGTTTATGCTTATTCATGGATGAAAATTTTTGTGTTATTACATGGATGTTGCATATGGATGTATGTGATGTGCACACATATAGATGTTATACATTATGTTAGGAATCACATACATATGGATTCATTTCACTTACATAATTTGCATTGAGGATATTTGCATTAGATAAGGACATATACACACACCTTTGCATATGTTCATACAACATTTAGAATCTTGTAAGGACAATGATTGCTCGTGGATGATGTTTTGAGTAGATGGATGTTGGATGATAGGATACGTTCTTCCTAACTTGAAGATTTCGGGGACGAAATCCTTTATGGAGGGGAGAATGTAACAACCCGTATTTTCAGTAACCTGTTATAACGTAAATCGAGGCAGAATTTAATTCTAAAATCTGAATCAAGGGAAACGGGCTATGCCATTGCGTTCGTCTCGGAAAAATACGCGGAATAGAGTCCGAGTTTTCGAAAATCGGAGTCCGTATGACCCGATTAAGGCCCAACGAAGTTTTCAGAAAATTTCTAAGTAAAAACAGATTTCAAATTCAAACCTGAATTTGGAAAATTGGGCCAGTTTGGGCCAGGCGGGAAAATTCCCACCAGAGTACCCAAGTCGACAGCCCTGTCGACTTGGGAGTCGACTTGGTTGGACCCAAGTCGACAGCCCTGTCGACTTGGCTGTCGACTTGGTCCAGCCGGGCTGTTTAGCCTGGTGCACCAATTTGAGATTGTGTTGAGCTTGGGGGCCAGATTCGATTTTGAGGGCTGAGATTGGAACTAGGGTTTAATCCTATGGCCTAAAACACTTGCCTAATCTATAAATAAGGCCCTAACCTAACCCTAAATCATCATTATTCATCCTAGCAACTAAACTATGGCAAAATCAATCCTCTCATGGCCTCCACTCTCTTCATCAAATTTCTAAATAAATTTCTAAGTGATTTTCCATGCATACAAGTGTTTTTAAACTTGTATGAGCATCATTAGCTTGCATTTTGGGTTTGATTGATTTCATAAGGGCTTTGTCATATTTTTGTGTATCTTCATAATCATAGTAAGCCATATTCTACTTTCATACTTAAACTCTAAAGTTAAATGTATGATATGCAAGTTTATATGCAAGTTTACTATGCTATGATATTCAAGTTTATGCAAGTTTATATGCAAGTTTATCATGTTGTGATATGCAAGTTTTTATGCAAGTTTATCATGTTGTGATATGCAAGTTTTTATGCAAGTTTATCATGTTGTGATATGCAAGTTTTTATGCAAGTTTATCATGTTGTGATATGCAAGTATGCCAAGTTATGTTATGCAAGTTTGGGTTGAACATTTTGTTCATGTTATCATGTTATGCAAGCTTATCTTGGGTTTATGAACATAAAGCTTCAAGCTTTATGCCAAAGGTCGCATTTTGGCAACATGTAAGTTATCATATCTCTTATGATAACTTGCATGTGAGGCTAGATGCGAACTTATGGCCATTTCTACATGTCATTTAGCACCATGTATCACCAATATGCCAAGTTTGGTTTTATGCATGCTTTTGGGGCCTAAAAATGTAATATGCAAGTATATGAACATGTGTACATTTCATATGCCACCATGTTGAACTTGTGGCTTCAACACCTTTTATGTCATGATTATGCCAAGTTCCCTCTTTCTATCCTTTATGCGCTAGTGCGATATGTAAGCGATGGGATTGCGTTTGGGGTTGGGTAAAAGTAAAAGACATAAAAACATAAGCTTGGGAATTTACCTATTAAGTTAGGTCTACCCATTGGGAATTTACCTATTAAGTTAGGTCTACCCAATTGCTTGAAAACTTGTAACATGTTTTGGAAACATGATGGACATGACACTTAGAAAAGATAAGTGTGGCCAACTCGAGGTTGGGTTGAGTTTGTAGCGTAAACCTACCCGGAACCGACCGGCTTAACTAGTTGCTACAAATAATAGGACCCAATGTGAGAAGTTGGTCATGTTGTACCTTGAACCCGAGGTTAGACCAAGTTGTGGTGTAAAGCTACCCGGACCCGCCCGGCTTAACTAGTAACCACAACAAGGTCTAATGTGAGAGGTTAAGGCGCATTAAGATTAATTAATGCCTCGTGATTAGGGTTAAGTCATGGTTCACTTAATACTTAACCAACTTGGGCTTGGTAGATTAATCGGGGTTAAGTCATGAACTCATCGTTACACTTAACCAAGTTAATCCATGATTAGCAAGAGGGTTAATCCGTACTTAACCCACTAGAAATCCTAGTAATGGGGGGCCCACTCCGCAGTAAATCCCCAAAAATTGGTATCATTAAGGCCCTAGGGACTAGGCTAGGGAGGGGGCACGGTTACTGGGCTGGAGGTAAGCGACCCAATAAACGACGGCCGTGTGGTACGCCAATGTAGTTCCGGACGGACTATGGTCGTGCAAGTAGTCCGTATTTGGAGAAGTCACCCATGGGTACCAGTAGATCGAGACTGTGCACTCATGTTTATGGTGTCCATGGGTTGGCACCCTAGGGCTTGATACACCCGAAGGGTGGACCCGGCACAGTTCGACTACAATTATGTTTGGGCCGTATTGACACCAACACGTGACGAGTTAGGCTTAGGGAGCCGATCGACTAGACCATTTGGTTGGACCTTGTATTAGGGTCATTTCGTGTTATTGGGCCAAAGCATGGGCCAAGGGATCAATACTTGTTTATTCCAGCCATGTTAGTTTGCTAGTACACCTGTGGTGCAAAACCTTAATCCTGATTATGCGATGACACCTTTATCTACTTTGTTAGTCCATCATCATGCTAGTATTGTTTTTATCCTTATGTTAATCCCTGCTGCTCATGTCAGATAACTTTATCAGTTTACATTGATTGTAGTAGGGCTTACTCAGTCTTTTTAACTGACCTGTTTTCTTTCGCCTCTTTTCTTCCGTTCCCCCCCCCCCCAGGTTCTCAGGGAGGGAATACTGGAGCTTAGCTTGGATTCCAGATTGCTTGCTTATGGGATTTAGCTCATATACGGTTTGACATGGAGCTAGCTATGGCTATCACTTCTTTTGGGGATTAGTATTTATGTATTTCAGTCGATGTTGTTTTATCTAGACTGGTTTATTGGAAAAGTTGACATTATGATGTAACAGACTTGTTTTTGAGATGTTTTAAAATCTTCCGCTGTTTTATCTATGTTATTTACTCTGTTTACGCATATACATATGTTCTTGTTCTGCCTTGATATATCATTATGCATGTTTACCTAATTCAAAACGCCCCTCCAAAGTCAGAGTGCTTGCAAGTGCCACCCTGGCGGAGGCGGGGTGTTACACCACGTATGTATCGTGAATCGTTTTTTTCCATGTCTAGATGCACATGTATCTCAATGTGCCATCCGAGTCCCGTGACAGGGCTAATCAAGAAATACAGGACTCGGTCGGGAGCTTTAGGTTATCTGCCGATGCAGATATCAAGGTCTGTTTTTCTACCGGTGGTTATGGTCCCACGTGACCCCTCCCTCAACTACTGAAAGGCAATCCAAGAAAATCATGCAAGAGAACTATACTCGGCCGTCCATGCCCCACTTTCCTATTGGCCGACCTCACCCATAACTAGATAACAAGTATATGGTCTGTTGGGAGTTCTCTGCCTTTCCGCATACGTACACGATTGACTAAAGATGGTAGGTAGTCGACGACGTGCTATCACATGGCTAAACTAAGTATCGCCGACTCCACGCTAATCCACCCCAGTCTTTAGGTTGCTCGCACAGCAACCAAGGCATACCCTTGGTTCTTCTACCGTAGACCTTAACCTCTGTGAGCCCAGGCGGATCATCTGCAACCTCACAGAGGTATACCAAGAGTACCCTCACGTCCCCCGAAGCTACCGCTTCGTCACCCAGTTCGCTGGAGCCTTTATCTAAGTCAGATAAACATTCGTTCCTCCTCGTGTGTTTGTTTAAACGATGACCAACCGTATCAGGTTACTCATCTATTTGTGAACCGGTCCAATTCTCTTGACTAAGAATTATTACTTAGTTATCCTTAACTAAGGTTTATCACTTAGTTTCCCTTCCCGTTATCCTTATTAACTACAATTTTCCACAAAGTCCCCTTAACTAGGGTTTTGTCTAATGGGTTAAGTGTTGTCATTCGAGTTCATGACTTACCCCGCCTACGAATCTTGTCAAAATTGGTTAAGTATTTAAGTTCAAGACTTAGCCCTACAAACCATGTATCAAGTTGGTTAAGTATATCAAGAAGTTCATGACTTAACCCTAGATTATCGTGTCAGATTGGTTAAGTATAGGTTAACTTAACCCTATCAAATTACCGTGTCAGATTGGTTAAGTATAAGTTATCTTAACCTCATCAAGCTACCGCGTCAGATTGGTTAAGTACAGGTTGTCTTAACCTCATCAAATCATCGAGTAAAATTGGTTAAGTGTAGGTTAACTTAATCCCATTAAATTATCGAGTCAGATTGGTTAAGTATAGGTTAACTTAACCCCATTAAATTATCGAGTCGGATTGGTTAAGCATATTTAAGAGGTTCGTGACTTAACCCTATCAAATCATCGAGTCAGATTGGTTAAGTGTAAGTTAACTTACCCCCATCAAATTACCGAGTCAGATTGGTTAAGTGTAGGTTAACTTAACCCCATCCACTAGTCGTATTTATAATGGTTAAGTATCATTCTTGTGGGTTTACTTAACCCTACCACGCATCGCGTTATCCCAGTCGGGTGTTATCAACCCATTTAGGTTAAACTAACCCATCCGCTAATCGTGTTATATGGTTAAGTGTCTTTAAGTAATCAAGTTTGGTCTTACTTAACCTACCCATTCATGTCATATCGGTTAAGTACCATTAGTCAAACTAACTTAACCTTATCATGTGGCATTAAGTAAATTAATGCACCCCAACCTCTCACATTAGACTTTGTTGTGGTTACTGGTTACGCCGGGCGGGTCCGGGCAGCTTTACACCACAACCTAGTCTAACCTCGGGTTTTGAGCGCGATATGACCAACTACTCACATTGGGTCTTATTGTTTGTAGCTATTGGATTTGCCGGGCGGTTCCGGGCAGATTTATGCTACAAACTCAACCCAACCTCGAGTTGGCCACTTTCATGTTTTCCTACTTGTCATGTTCATGTCAAATTTAGGCTACGACAAAGTCCACGTTTTCCACTTATGCCCATTGTCCCATTACTTAATTCATGTTAAGTTTCATAGCCCATCTCAAGTTTTCCTAAACTACCCAAGGCGTATTCCCAACGCAAGTGAAAGCGAGTCAACATAGTAGGAATAATATGACAACATATTTGCCTCAAACATGTATGATAGCATAAAGTTGGCCTCAAACATGTATGATAGCATAAAGGGATTGGCCTCAAACATGTATGACAGCATAAAGGGATTGGCCTCAAACATGTATGATAGCATAACACTAGGTTCATCATCATAGGCATGTAAATAGTCATGAGGGGTTTAGGTTCTTTTACATGCATAAGCCCCAAGTCAAGTTCATATGAATGTTCCACAAGTCAAATTGTTCTAAGGGTTCATGCCAACATTCCACAAGTCAAGATTCAATCTTGCATGATAAACTAGGTCAAACACAACAAGAGTGGCATGATTTAATCACTAAGAAATAGCCCAAAGTCATAGGTTCAAGAGAGGGGCAAGACTAGATTCACATAGACTAACATACTTAGGTTTCATCTCATTTTATTCCATGTCTACATTAGAACTACCGTTTAGATCTAAAAGTAGCTAGAACTTACAAAGCGTGGCTAGAGATTTATGAGCAAGCATTTGTCATAGAACGGTGTTGAGATGATGCTCTACTTCCTTGATTTGATGTAGAAAGCTTGCTCCTTTGACTTGAATCAAGTTTGCATGCTTAAGCCTTTGAAGTTGAAGATGGAGGCCATGATCAAGAGACATTTGGGCAGCACTTTGTTGTTAGGATGGTTTGTAGTGAATTAGGCTAGGTCTTAGGGTGTTTTTATAGAAGTTAGGACTAATTTAGGCCCTTAGATTAACCCTAGTTTAGATCTAAACCATACAATCTCGTCACAGGCCAATAGAACAGACCCAAAGGAGCAAGCAGGTGCACCAGGCCAACCTGGCACGACCAGGGAGGTCGACCCCCAGGTCGACACCCAGGTCGACTGCCCAGTCGACCTGGTCCCTGGGGGGTCGACTCCCCAGTCGACCTGGGGCTGGGCGGGAAATTTTCCCACCCAGTCTGTTTGGGGCTAAATTCGAAATTTGAAAATCTGTTTTCGTTTTCTGATTTTTCGTGAAACTTCTAGAGGCCATATCTCGGTCATACTAACTCCGATTTACGAAATTTCGGACTCGTTTCCAACCAGAATTCCGAGACGAACGCAACGGCGCAACCTGTTTCTTTTGATTCTTATTTTAAAATTTAATTCTGCCTCGATTCTAGTCCTAACACATTTTTTTAAAAATTCAGTTTGTTACATTCTCCCCTCCTTTAAGGATTTCGTCCCCGAAATCTCTAAGTTAGGAAGAACGTATCCTACCCTCCATCATCCATCTACTCAAGACATCATCCACAAGCAACCATTGTCCTTAAAATATTTCTAATACCATATGAACATACGCAGAAAGTGTGTGTATATGTTCCTTATCTAATGCAAATGATCAGGCCTAGTTGATCTTCTAAATGCAAAATATGTTTAGTGCCATGAATCCACATGTATGCAAATAGTCCTAGTCACATAAACGCTATATGTGTGCACAACCATTCATCCATATGCAATATTCACATGATAACACATTCAAATCATCCATAAACAAGTATAAACACGCATACATATGAAACATGAAATGTGACTGAGCCGATCTAGTGCCTAGTGTGTATTCGCGCATCCACGAGCAACCACTTGCAACCGTATCAATCATAACATGTTTTCAAATACAAGTTTACATCCACAGGGTTCTACCTAAGGTCCTCAAGATAGAACCGAGAAGATAAGCAAGATAAACTCCTTTTGGATTACAAGAAATTCCTTTCTAAACCCAACCCATATCCTATAAAGCCCAAAAGGTTTAGTCGACCTAACGGACACCTTCAAACCCTGACATGTATTATTAACCGATGAGTCATACCCCCTATGGAGTTTGCAACAGAAATAAGATCGAGAATAGGACCGAGAGGACATGCATAAAAGATTGCATGCGGGTAAGCTCTACAGGAAAACAGGGATCAAGAATATACTCTTAAAAAGAGATATGATGCGCGTATCTTGTCTTCAATCTTCTAAGTCGCATTTCCTTGAGCTTAATTCCATTGTGCTTTGACCATCTTTAACTTCATGATTTCGTGGCCTCTTAACTCCTATTTCCAAATATGAGCTGGAACTCACTTAATTGTCGCCTCTCGTTCCACTTTTACTTATTCTCCCTCTAGTATACTTGGCTCAACCATATCCGTGCACTCATGGTTTCATGTAAGCTCTCCAAAATTCACTTATGAATCATGGATCTCGTTTACTCGCTCTACGGCATTCCACGCAGAAGAACTTATCTCTTGAAAACAAACAGATGCCAACCATGTTACCAAGTGTACTTACTAGAGTGATTTCCATAACTCATGCACAAGCGAAATGAACCATCCACCTTAGTAGCGAACTCTACTCGAACGGATTACCAACAAATGCATCAAGAGATTCTAGGTGACCAATCATGACAGAACCCTAAAGGTTACACGAGACTTCGAGGGTATTACCGAGGCAAGTCAAGAGCCTAACTACCCTCCTTTCAGAACCGAGAATGGCACCCTTACTGGATAACCACTCCATTCCTAGAATTCAACCCATAGCTTAAAAGCATAAGCATTATTCCCAAAAGTCATAGGCGTCCTCAAATCCAAACAAGTCATGAATAATTGGACCGATTCCTCAACAAGATTTGAGACAAAAATGGGATCCTCTACTATGCTAGTATGAAGGTGCAGAGACTCAACTATCGAAGCAGAGTTAAATGATGCGGTGATCAAAGCAAAGTCATGACGGGATGATAGAGAAGAAAAGCTAAACCTTTCACAGAAACGTTACCATCCTTCTTAGGTACGCTAACAGTGAGAGCATACAATTGCCCTCTCGATGATCTTGTCCTCATCTCATAATACTTGACTATCTTTCCCTTTTTACCCTACTAGAGATACTCTCTCTTGTCATGGGTTTTATCATTCACCCTTTTCCTCCTTTGTGGATTAAGCCATACCAACAAGTTGCTTGTCCTTAAGCTTGTATCCTTTATCCTTGTTCTTACTATCCTTTCTTATAACGCGGTAACAAGTCTCTCGAGAACTTCCTCCATCGTACCGAAAACACTGACGTAGTTAGAAAAGGATTAGTCGCAGTTCAAACCACTGTGACTACAGGTGGAGGAAAGAAAGGAAAAGAGATTCAATCAAGGAAACAAAAGATAATGCTAATGGCCTTTGGGGAATAGCCTTTAAAAATAAAACTTTCCTTGAAAAATGCTTCTTTGTAAATGGTTTTCAAATAGTTTTCAGAAGGTTTTAAAACTTTTGCCCAGCCTGGTAACCTTCTGCTCTGATACCAAATGTAACACCCACCTCCGCCAGGGTCACTCACAAGAGAATGCACTAGCTTTGGAGGGGCGTTGTCTAGGTAAACATGCACAGAAATATTACAAGACAGAGCATATAAAACAGCGGAAGAAAAACCAAATTCCATTACCTCATAAAATTATAAGGTCTAAAGCCTTTTACATCAAAATGCCTTTAAAAGCCATTACATTGGAAACCTGTCTTGCAATAGTTAAAGAAGCATAAAACCACAGTCATAAAATATTCCCCAAGTAAAACGGTAAAGCAGCCATAGCCAAGAAAAATCCAAGCCATACATGATGACCTTGAAGCGGAAGAAGTCCGAGCTAAATAACAGTATTTCCTCCCTGAAAACCTATGGGGGGTAACGGAAGACAAAGAGGCGAAAGAAACGGGGTCAGTCATAAAGACTGGTAAGTCCTATCTACTTCCAGCTTAAAAAAAGGTAAAGGTAACATGACATGCATAAACTGAAAGTAAACATAAGGATGATGACAAGATAGACAAGCTAAACCAAGGTAACAGGATGAACTACTGTATCAAGATAAACTACGGTCACTATGAATCAAGTATAACATCCCAAGGTTCTATCGAGTATAACACCCCAAGGTTCTATCGAGTATAACACCCCAAGGTTCTATCAAGTATATTTGCCCTGCACCTTCCGTACTAGTATCCAAACCCGTGTCATGTGTTAGCTACAAAATGTCCCTTGCCCAATGTCATGAAATGGTGCATGTCAACCTAATGTAGGTTTTCCCAACTCGTATGTTTCTTTCCATGTATATGTTTAGTCTTTTGCCGTAAATCCTACGGGCTTCCTCACGTAGTTCTATACTACTTCAACGTAGTTCCATTGTCCTTGAAATCGTTTGGACTGTCACCCTTTATCTAGCTGTATTTTCTTACCATGAATTCTCGAATGTTCGGCTAGGATTTATGCCATCTAGGACCACGAGGGATTACGCTACCTACTAAACGTTTTCGTAACTCGGTTTGGGTTTAAGCCACCTAGGATCGCTAGGGATTACGCTACTTACTAAACCTTTTCATAACTCGGTTTAGGTTTACGCCACCTAGGACCGCTAGGGATTACACTACCCGTCAACCACGCCCCTTTTCCCCACGTATGTATCGTGAATCGTTTTTTTCCATGTCTAGATGCACATGTATCTCAATGTGCCATCCGAGTCCCATGACAGGGCTAATCAAGAAATACAGGATTCGGTCGGGAGCTTTAGGTTATCTGCCGATGCAGATATCAAGGTCTGTTTTTCTACCGGTGGTTATGGTCCCACGTGACCCCTCCCTCAACTACTGAAAGGCAATCCAAGAAAATCATGCACGAGAACTATACTCCGGCCGTCCATGCCCCACTTTCCTATTGGCCAACCTCACCCATAACTAGATAGCAAGTATATGGTCTGTTGGGAGTTCTCTGCCTTTCCGCATACGTACACGATTGACTAAAGATGGTAGGTAGTCGACGAAGTGCTATCACAGGGCTGAACTAAGTATCGCCGACTCCACGCTAATCCACCCCAGTATTTAGGTTGCTCGCACAGCAACCAAGGCACACCCTTGGTTCTTCTACCGCAGACCTTAACCTCTGTGAGCCCAGGCGGATCATCTACAACCTCACAGAGGGATACCAAGAGTACCCTCACGTCCACCGAAGCTACCGCTTCGTCACCCAGTTCCCTGGAGCCTTTATCTAAGTCAGATAAACATTCGCTCCTCCTCGTGTGTTTGTTTAAACGATGACCTACCATATCAGGTTACTCATCTATTTGTGAACTGGTCCAATTCTCTTGACTAAGAATTATTACTTAGTTATCCTTAACTAAGGTTTATCACTTAGTTTCCCTTCCCGTCATCCTTATTAACTACAATTTTCCACTTAGTCCCGTGAACTAGGGTTTTGTCTAATGGGTTAAGTGTTGTCATTCGAGTTCATGACTTACCCCGCATACGAATCTTGTCAAAATTGGCTAAGTATTTAAGTTCAAGACTTAGCCCTAAAAACCATGTATCAAGTTGGTTAAGTATATCAAGAAGTTCATGACTTAACCCTAGATTATCGTGTCAGATTGGTTAAGTATAGGTTAACTTAACCCAATCAAATTACCATGTCAGATTGGTTAAGTATAAGTTATCTTAACCTCATCAAGCTACCGCGTCAGATTGGTTAAGTATAGGTTGTCTTAACCTCATCAAATCATCGAGTAAAATTGGTTAAGTGTAGGTTAACTTAACCCCATTAAATTATCGAGTCGGATTGGTTAAGTATAGGTTAACTTAACCCCATTAAATTATTGAGTCGGATTGGTTAAGCATATTTAAGAGGTTCGTGACTTAACCCTATCAAATCATCGAGTCAGATTGGTTAAGTGTAAGTTAACTTACCCCCATCAAATTACCGAGTCAGATTGGTTAGTGTAGGTTAACTTAACCCCATCCACTAGTCGTATTTATAATGGTTAAGTATCATTCTTGTGGGTTTATTTAACCCTACCACGCATCGCGTTATCCCAGTCGGGTGTTATCAACCCATTTAGGTTAAACTAACCCATCTGCTAATCGTGTTATATGGTTAAGTGTCTTTAAGTAATCAAGTCCGGTCTTACTTAACCTACCCATTCATGTCATATCGGTTAAGTACCATTAGTCAAACTAACTTAACCTTATCATGTGGCATTAAGTAAATTAATGCACCCCAACCTCTCACATTAGACTTTGTTGTGGTTACTGGTTACGCCGGGCGGGTCCGGGCAGCTTTACACCACAACCTAGTCTAACCTCGGGTTTTGAGCGCGATATGACCAACTACTCACATTGGGTCTTATTGTCTGTAGCTACTGGATTTGCCGGGCGGTTCCGGGCAGATTTATGCTACAAACTCAACCCAACCTCGAGTTGGCCACTTTCATGTTTTCCTACTTGTCATGTTCATGTCAAATTTAGGCTACGACAAAGTCCATGTTTTCCACTTATGCCCATTGTCCCATTACTTAATTCATGTTAAGTTTCATATCCCATCTCAAGTTTGCCTAAACTACCCAAGGCGTATTCCCAACGCAAGTGAAAGCGAGTCAACAAAGTAGGAATAATATGACAACATATTGGCCTCAAAAATGTATGATAGCATAAAGTTGGCCTCAAACATGTATGATAGCATAAAGGGATTGGCCTCAAACATGTATGATAGCATAAAGGGATTGGCCTCAAACATGTATGATAGCATAACAGTAGGTTCATCATCATAGGCATGTAAATAGTCATGAGGGGTTTAGGTTCTTTTACATGCATAAGCCCCAAGTCAAGTTCATATGAATGTTCCACAAGTCAAATTGTTCTAAGGGTTCATGCCAACATTCCACAAGTCAAGATTCAATCTTGCATGATAAACTAGGTCAACCACAACATGAGTGGCATGATTTAATCACTAAGAAATAACCCAAAGTCATAGGTTCAAGAGAGGGGCAAGACTAGATTCACATAGACTAACATACTTAGGTTTCATCTCATTTTATTCCATGTCAACACTAGAACTAACGTTTAGATCTAAAAGAAGCTAGAACTTACAAAGCGTGGCCAGAGATTTATGAGCAAGCATTTGTCATAGAACAGTGTTGAGATAATGCTCTACTTCCTTGATTTGATGTAGAAAGCTTGCTCCTTTGAATTGAATCAAGTTTGCATGCTTAATCCTTTGAAGTTGAAGATGGAGGCCATAATCAAGAGACATTTGGGCAGCACTTTGTTGTTAGGATGGTTTGTAGTGAATTAGGCTAGGTATTAGGGTGTTTTTATAGAAGTTAGGACTAGTTTAGGCCCTTAGATTAACCCTAGTTTAGATCTAAACCATCCAATCTCGTCACAGGCCAATAGAACAGACCCAAAGGAGCAAGTAGGTGCACCAGGCCAACCTGGCTCGACCAGGGAGGTCGACCCCCAGGTCGACTGCCCAGTCGACCTGGTCCCTGGGGGATCGACTCCCCAGTCGACCTGGGGCTGGGCGGGAAATTTTTCCGCCCAGTCTGTTTGGGGCTAAATTCGAAATTTGAAAATCTGTTTTCGTTTTCTGATTTTTCGTGAAAATTCTAGAGGCCATATGTCGGTCATACTGACTCCGATTTACGAAATTTCGGACTCGTTTCCAACCAAAATTCCGAGACGAATGCAATGGCGCTACCCGTTTATCTTGAATCTTGTTTTAAAATATAATTCTGCCTCGATTCTTGTCCTAACACGTTTTTTAAAAATTCGGGTTGTTACATTCTCCCCTCCTTTAAGGATTTCGTCCCCGAAATCTCTAAGTTAGGAAGAACGTATCCTACCCTCCATCATCCATCTACTCAAGACATCATCCACAAGCAACCATTGTCCTTAAAAGATTTCTAATACCATATGAACATATGCAGAAAGTGTGTGTATATGTTCCTTATCTAATGCAAATGATCAGGCCTGGTTGATCTTCTAAATGCAAAATAGGTTTAGTGCCATGAATCCACATGTATGCAAATAGTCCTAGTCACATAAACGCTATATGTGTGCACAACCATTCATCCATATGCAATATTCACATGATAACACATTCAAATCATCCATAAACAAGTATAAACACGCATACATATGAAACATGAAATGTGACTGAGCCGATCTAGTGCCTAGTGTGTATTCGCGCATCCACGAGCAACCACTTGCAACCGTATCAATCATAACATGTTTTCAAATACAAGTTTACATCCACAGGGTTCTACCTAAGGTCCTCAAGATAGAACCGAGAAGATAAGCAAGATAAACTCCTTTTGGATTACAAGAAATTCCTTTCTAAACCCAACCCATATCCTATAAAGCCCAAAAGGTTTAGTCGACCTAACGGACACCTTCAAACCCTGACATGTATTATTAACCGATGAGTCATACCCCCTATGGAGTTTGCAACAGAAATAAGATCGAGAATAGGACCGAGAGGACATGCATAAAAGATAGCACGCGGGGTAAGCTCTACAGGAAAACAAGGATCAAGAATATACTCTTAAAAAGAGATATGATGCGCGTATCTTGTCTTCAATCTTCTAAATCGCATTTCCTTGAGCTTAATTCCATTGTGCTTTGACCATCTTTAACTTCATGATTTCGTGGCCTCTTAACTCCTATTTCCAAATATGAGCTGGAACTCACTTCATTGTCGCCTCTCGTTCCACTTTTACTTATTCTCCCTCTAGTATACTTGGCTCAACCATATCCGTGCACTCATGGTTTCATGTAAGCTCTCCAAAATTCACTAGTGAATCATGGATCTCGTTTACTCGCTCTACGGCATTCCACGCAGAAGAACTTATCTCTTGAAAACAAACAGATGCCAACCATGTTACCAAGTGTACTTACTAGAGTGATTTCCATAACTCATGCACAAGCGAAATGAACCATCCGCCTTAGTGGCGAACTCTACTCGAGCGGATTACCAACAAATGCATCAAGAGATTCTAGGTAACCAATCATGACAGAACTCTAAAGGTTACACGAGACTTCGAGGGTATTACCGAGGCAAGTCAAGAGCCTAACTACCCTCCTTTCAGAACCGAGAATGGCACCCTTACTGGATAACCACTCCATTCCTAGAATTCAACCCATAGCTTAAAAGCATAAGCATTATTCCCAAAAGTCATAGGCGTCCTCAAATCCAAACAAGTCATGAATAATTGGACCGATTCCTCAACAAGATTTGAGACAAAAATGGGATCCTCTACTATGCTAGTATGAAGGTGCAGAGACTCAACTATCGAAGCAGATTTAAATGATGCGGTGATCAAAGCAAAGTCATGATGGGATGATAGAGAAGAAAAGCTAAACCTTTCACAGAAACGTTACCATCCTTCTTAGGTACGCTAACAGTGAGAGCATACAATTTCCCTCTCGATGATCTTGTCCTCGTCTCATAATACTTGACTATCTTTCCCTTTTTACCCTACTAGAGATACTCTCTCTTGTCATGGGTTTTATCATTCACCCTTTTCCTCCTTTGTGGATTAAGCCATACCAACAAGTTGCTTGTCCTTAAGCTTGTATCCTTTATCCTTGTTCTTACTATCCTTTCTTATAACGCGGTAACAAGTCTCTCGAGAACTACCTCCCTCGTACCGAAAACACTGACGTAGTTAGAAAAGGATTAGTCGCAGTTCAAACCACTGTGACTATAGGTGGAGGAAAGAAAGGAAAAGAGATTCAATCAAGGAAACAAAAGATAATGCTAATGGCCTTTGGGGAATAGCCTTTAAAAATAAAACTTTCCTTGAAAAATGCTTCTTTGTAAACGGTTTTCAAATAGTTTTCAGAAGGTTTTAAAACTTTTGCCCAGTCTGGTAACCTTCTGCTCTGATACCAAATGTAACACCCCACCTCCTCCAGGGTCACTCACAAGAGAATGCACTATCTTTGGAGGGGCGTTGTCTAGGTAAACATGCACATAAATATTACAAGACAGAGCATATAAAACAGCGGAAGAAAAACCAAATTCCATTACCTCATAAAATTATAAGGTCTAAAGCCTTTTACATCAAAATGCCTTTAAAAGCCATTACATTGGATACCTGTCTTGCAATAGTTAAAGAAGCATAAAACCACAGTCATAAAATATTCCCCAAGTAAAACGGTAAAGCAGCCATAGCCAAGAAAAATCCAAGCCATACATGATGGCCTTGAAACAGAAGAAGTCCGAGCTAAATAACAGTATTTCCTCCCTGAAAACCTGGGGGGAGGGGAAAAGGAAGACAAAGAGGCGAAAGAAACGGGGTCAGTCATAAAGACTGGTAAGTCCTATCTACTTCCAGCATAAAAACAGGTGAAGGTAACATGACATGCATAAACTGAAAGTAAACATAAGGACGATGACAAGATAGACAAGCTAAACCAAGGTAACAGGATGAACTACTGTATCAAGATAAACTACGGTCACTATGAATCAAGTATAACATCCCTAGGTTCTATCGAGTATAACATCCCAAGGTTCTATCGAGTATAACACCCCAAGGTTCTATCGAGTATAACACCCCAAGGTTCTATCAAGTATATTTGCCCTGCACCTTCCGTACTAGTATCCCAACCCGTGTCATGTGTTAGCTACAAAATGTCCCTTGCCCAATGTCATGAAATGGTCCATGTCAACCTAATGTAGGTTTTCCCAACTCGTATGTTTCTTTCCGTGTATATGTTTAGTCTTTTGCCATAAATCCTACGGGCTTCCTCACGTAGTTCTATACTACTTCAACGTAGTTCCATTATCCTTGAAATTGTTTGGACTGTCACCCTTGATCTAGCTGTATTTTCTTACCATGAATTCTCGAATGTTCGGCTAGGATTTATGCCACCTAGGACCACTAGGGATTACGCTACCTACTAAACGTTTTCGTAACTCGGTTTGGGTTTAAGCCACCTAGGATCGCTAAGGATTACGCTACTTACTAAACGTTTTCGTAACTCGGTTTGGGTTTAAGCCACCTAGGACCGCTAGGGATTACACTACCCGTCAACCACGCCCCTTTTCCCCACGTATGTATCGTGAATCATTTTTTTCCATGTCTAGATGCACATGTATCTCAATGTGCCATCCGAGTCCCGTGACATGGCTAATCAAGAAATACAGGACTCGGTCGGGAGCTTTAGGTTATCTGCAGATGCAGATATCAAGGTCTGTTTTTCTACCGGTGGTTATGGTCCCACGTGACCCCTCCCTCAACTACGGAAAGGCAATCCAAGAAAATCATGCACGAGAACTATACTCCGGCCATCCATGCCCCACTTTCCTATTGGCCAACCTCACCCATAAATAGATAGCAAGTATATGGTCTGTTGGGAGTTCTCTGCCTTTCCGCATACGTACACGATTGACTAAAGATGGTAGGTAGTCGACGACGTGCTATCACAGGGCTAAACTAAGTATCGCCGACTCCACGCTAATCCACCCCAGTCTTTAGGTTGCTCGCACAGCAACCAAGGCATACCCTTGGTTCTTCTACCGCAGACCTTAACCTCTGTGAGCCCAGGCGGATCATCTGCAACCTCACAGAGGGATACCAAGAGTACCCTCACGTCCCTCGAAGCTACCGCTTCGTCACCCAGTTCGCTGGAGCCTTTATCTAAGTCAGATAAACATTCGCTCCTCCTCGTGTGTTTGTTTAAACGATGACCTACCGTATCAGGTTACTCATCTATTTGTGAACTGGTCCAATTCTCTTGACTAAGAATTATTACTTAGTTATCCTTAACTAAGGTTTATCACTTTGTTTCCCTTTCCGTTATCCTTATTAACTACGATTTTCCACTTAGTCCCCTGAACTAGGGTTTTGTCTAATGGGTTAAGTGTTGTCATTTGAGTTCATGACTTACCCCGCCTACAAATCTTGTCAAAATTGGCTAAGTATTTAAGTTCAAGACTTAGCCCTACAAACCATGTATCAAGTTGGTTAAGTATATCAAGAAGTTCATGACTTAACCCTAGATTATCGTGTCAGATTGGTTAAGTATAGGTTAACTTAACCCTATCAAATTACCGTGTCAGATTGGTTAAGTATAAGTTATCTTAACCTCATCAATCTACCGCTTCAGATTGGTTAAGTATAGGTTGTCTTAACCTCATCAAATCATCGAGTAAAATTGGTTAAGTGTAGGTTATATTAACCCCATCAAATTATCGAGTCGGATTGGTTAAGTATAGGTTAACTTAACCCCATCAAATTATCGAGTCGGATTGGTTAAGCATATTTAAGAGGTTCGTGACTTAACCCTATCAAATCATCGAGTCAGATTAGTTAAGTGTAAGTTAACTTACCCCCATCAAATTACCGAGTCAGATTGGTTAAGTGTAGGTTAACTTAACCTCATCCACTAGTCGTATTTATAATGGTTAAGTATCATTCTTGTGGGTTTACTTAACCCTACCACGCATCGCGTTATCCCAGTTATCAACCCATTTAGGTTAAACTAACCCATCCGCTAATCGTGTTATATGGTTAAGTGTCTTTAAGTAATCAAGTCCGGTCTTACTTAACCTACCCATTCATGTCATATCGGTTAAGTACCATTAGTCAAACTAACTTAACCTTATCATGTGGCATTAAGTAAATTAATGCACCCCAACCTCTCACATTAGACTTTGTTGTGGTTACTGGTTACGCCAGGCGGGTCCGGGCAGCTTTACACCACAACCTAGTCTAACCTCGGGTTTTGAGCGCGATATGACCAACTACTCACATTGGGTCTTATTGTCTGTAGCTACTGGATTTGCCGGGCGGTTCTGGGCAGATATGCTACAAACTCAACCCAACTTCGAGTTGGCCACTTTCATGTTTTCCTACTTGTCATGTTCATGTCAAATTTAGGCCACAACAAAGTCCACGTTTTCCACTTATGCCCATTGTCCCATTACTTAATTCATGTTAAGTTTCATAGTCCATCTCAAGTTTGCCTAAACTACCCAAGGCGTATTCCCAACACAAGTGAAAGCGAGTCAACATAGTAGGAATAATATGACAACATATTGGCCTCAAACATGTATGATAGCATAAAGGGATTGGCCTCAAACATGTATGATAGCATAAAGGGATTGGCCTCAAACATGTATGATAGCATAACACTAGGTTCATCATCATAGGCATGTAAATAGTCATGAGGGGTTTAGGTTCTTTTACATGCATAAGCCCCAAGTCAAGTTCATATGAATGTTCCACAAGTCAAATTGTTCTAAGGGTTCATGCCAACATTCCACAAGTCAAGATTCAATCTTGCATGATAAACTAGGTCAAACACAACAAGAGTGGCATGATTTAATCACTAAGAAATAGCCCAAAGTCATAGGTTCAAGAGAGGGGCAAGACTAGATTCACATAGACTAACATACTTAGGTTTCATCTCATTTTATTCTATGTCAACATTAGAACTACCGTTTAGATCTAAAAGTAGCTAGAACTTACAAAGCGTGGCTAGAGATTTATGAGCAAGCATTTGTCGTAGAACGGTGTTGAGATGATGCTCTACTTCCTTGATTTGATGTAGAAAGCTTGCTCCTTTGACTTGAATCAAGTTTGCATGCTTAAGCCTTTGAAGTTGAAGATGGAGGCCATGATCAAGAGACATTTGGGCAGCACTTTGTTGTTAGGATGGTTTGTAGTGAATTAGGCTAGGTCTTAGGGTGTTTTTATAGAAGTTAGGACTAGTTCAGGCCCTTAGATTAACCCTAGCTTAGATCTAAACCATCCAATCTCATCACAGGCCAACAGAACAGACCCAAAGGAGCAAGCAGGTGCACCAGGCCAACCTGGCTCGACCAGGGAGGTCGACCCCCAGGTCGACACCCAGGTCGACTGCCCAATCGACCTGGTCCCTGGGGGTCGACTCCCCAGTCGACCTGGGGCTGGGCGGGAAATCTTCCCGCCCAGTCTGTTTGGGGCTAAATTCGAAATTTGAAAATCTGTTTTCGTTTTCTGATTTTTCGTGAAACTTCTAGAGGCCATATCTCGGTCATACTGACTCCGATTTACGAAATTTCGGACTCGTTTCCAACCAGAATTCCGAGACGAACGCAACGGCGCAACCCGTTTCTCTTGATTCTTATTATAAAATTTAATTCTGCCTCGATTCTTGTCCTAACACGTTTTTTAAAAATTCGGGTTGTTACACCATTGTACCTTGACTAGCTTAACCGTCTACCTCCTAAGTTGTTTCGTGTCAATCGCCACAACACTAAGCGGCTTACGAGGTTTCGTAACTATTATCTCGACTTTTAGGTCTTCATACTACTCTAGAGATACAGCCACATTCGAATCATGCACAAACTTCCGTAGAAACGACACATGGATAACATTGTGCACATTCAACATCTTCTCAGGTATATCCAATCTATACGCGAGCTTTCCAATCCGCTCGACTGTCAGCAGTGTTCCAACAAACCATGGGGCCAACTTTCACTACACCAGAATCTCTGATTTGCAATGGCTTAATGCCATTGCAAAATAAGATGTAGCAAAAATTTTGCAACAACTCTAAGCCGTTGCAAATCTTGAATTTTGCAACGACTATAAGCCGTTGCAATTTTTATATTTGCAACGGCCATAATCCGTTGCTGTTTTTTATTAGCAACGGCTTTTAACCGTTGCTGATTTATAATATATATAAAAAAATATTCTGTGCTTTCCCCCTCTTCTGATACTGCCTATTCAGTACAAAAGCTACAGATCTGAATACTATCACAAAAGAAATATCAATAAACCAAATATTTCCAATATATTCAACATAAAAACCAAAATTAACAACAAACTTCACAATATATTACAAACTTAAAAGTTCTAACTGTCTGTAGCTGCAAAATATTACCGTGCATTACAAAGTTCTATAGCTGTAGCTAAAATAATATTACAGTGCACTTCAACTTCATTACAATGATATTACTTGTTCACTACATAATATTACAATCATAAATTAGTGTTGCATCATTACTTAATTTGCTTTCTTTCTTGAGCTATTCTGCATTACTTCACCTCGCTCCCTGCATAAAAAAAATTCAAACTATTTCAGACGTGCATTACTTCAGCTCAGTGCAGTTTTGTACAATTTCAGTAAAGTAGGAACAGAACAGAGAGTATGGTCTCTTATGGGCTACTACAGTCTAGTAAAAATATATGAAATAATTATAAAAATCATACTATGATGCGGTCAGTGTGCTGTCAAAAATGGTTAATTTGTTGCGATGCTCTACTGTTAAAATTATAAGCTAATTCAGTCTAAATGTAAAACAAGAATTGCTAGATACTAGGAATTTTTATGACAAGCAGTGGGTCGTTAATTATATCTCTTTTATGCTATAGAATAAAGTTCTACACTCATGAAATTGTTTTTTCCCGTCAAGATCTACTTTACAGAATGCGTCAATCTTCTCTAATTCCTCCCTCAATCGAAGAAACTAGCGATCCTTTCGAACATGTGAGCTATAGAAATGATTTTAACAAAACTTGAAACTAAATACAGTATAAAACGGGTACCATTTAAACTGTTTATTTTCCTTTGTAGCTTATAACCACTATCACTCATTAGAGTCATCTTTGCCCATTGCCACTCACAGTTCAACCCATTAGATGGGATTATGACCACTATCTTCGGCTTATATCCCACTCCACATGCGGTATTTTGTTTTTTTTTAATTTATATTCTGAATTTATCTTTTAGAGGTGTGATTGAGTATTATAAAGTAGGATTGTGGACTGCATCCACATAGTTGATTTACTACATTCAACTTATAATTTTTCTAAATGAATCTTATAACTCTATTTTCTGTTCAAATTATACATATAATTATGTATTCAACTGCTTCAAAATGCACAAATATGTGCAATGCATGTTGTAGGATAATTCTTACTGATGTCAGCAGAAAATAATGGTGGTGTATATCATACTATTTTGATATGCAACATACAGTTAAAACCGCTCATGCACCATTCTGTTTTTAGTTTGATGATTTACATGTATATATATAAGAAAGTAAAGCTAGGCTGTTTATAATATATATAAGAAAGTAAAGCTAGGCCGTTAAAATTTCATGCACCATACTATTTTGCATTACATATAACTAATTCCATATAGTGGAGGTGGTAGTCAAGTGATTTTATATTTTAAATGTATAAACCCAAGCCATTAACAATAGCATGTGCAGTTTAGTTGGTACTGAGCTTGGTATTTGTAATTGATGTGGCAAGTTCAATTCCTACAGTGTCTCTCTAATTTCTCCCCGAATTACTACCTGTGTGCTACAGTGCGACTTTTTTGTTCTTCTTCATTTTGATACCTACATGACTAGAGCAATACAACGAAGAAGGAAGTACATGAAATGATAAATTGCATCCATTAATTCTCAAAACACAAGAATAAAACATAGTGATTTTTTATTTAAAATGTTAACTTCATCGTTCGAAACAATCGATTTTCGCAAGATAGAAGTTTCATATATGCTCTGTTATGTGGACGAAAAAACAAAACTAAAAGGTGTAAACTAAACAATTATTAATCATATCCATTTTTAATCCAGTTATTTAAGGCACATAGTTGTTTTTAGCTTAAATTGATCAAACGTTAACCATGTGGAAAACATCAAATCTCGGTCACATTTATGTATTTACCGACCAACCCCAGAGTCGTACTAATTTGCATGATGTGCTAAGTAACTACAAATTACTAATTCCATATATCTTGACAAGGTATTATTATGTTTTAAATGGCAAATGTGTATGCAAGGCATTTTCAGGTACATATTTCACAAATATGAATTATATTACCAATTCCATATATATTAGTATTGGAATATATATACCCGAATTAGTTGTTAGATTTGATACTGCACTAGTGAAAAATAAATAAAATACAGTACTTGAATCCTCTAGAACTACCAAAAATATATATCTAAAATGAATGATTCTACTTGTTTACCCTTTCGTCCGGAAATAACTATCACTAAACATAAATATACACACATTAATTGTTTTACTTTATTAGTCGGCATGACAGTTTGCATTGACGCTCGCTCAGGCATGACATTACGTATAGATTTTGCATGTTTTATGTATGCTAGCCCCTTAATGCAATGTAAAGGCATTAAATGCTAAAAATTAATTCTGCTATAATCAGAGCTGCATGGAATGTTTCTGCATCTCTTTTTAAAACTGTTTTTTTAAATATATATTTAACAACTCAAGACAGAATCGCAATTAAACATATTATATAACTCACTCTTCAAAGCTATTTTTGCATCTCTTTTTAAAACTATTTTTAAATTTATTTTAGATTTGACGTTCCTAATAGTCAGTAAAAACTAATAGAATGCATTTGTAAATGCTGAACGGCATCACAGAATGTTCGACCAACTTATCGGTTGCTTGGTCATAGCGTTAAATGTTTTAACATAATGGAAGGCAAAAGTTGCATTTCAATTAACTATAAGAGACTGTAATAGCTACAAGCTACAAGCATCATTCATCATTATCATAAGTGCATACATCTAAAAAGTATAAAAATAAATCTAAAAGACTATAATAGCTCATACCTGCTCCTCCATTTAAAGATATCGAATTGAACTCTTTGGATGACACACATAACCACCGACTCCAACGTCACCAAAGGTCATAGCAAGAGGATGATTTTCTCTAGCTGTGAACTCATCCGGTAACAGTATATTGTCCACAATCAACTTCTCATGTGTTGCAGGTACGGGTTTTCCATGTATGATGGATGCCGTTGAATCTCTTCATACTAAACCTGTTGCAACAACCTCTAGATTAAAGCTTAACACTTCACATTTTTGATTTGCCGAAAGATGCGAAATCAGCGGATTAGCAACAACGTTGTTGTTCGACGTTCTTCCACCACTTTCCCGATGTGTCCCACCAATTCCTCCTTCGTTGAAAGCAATGTCTGGTATAGGGTTTTCTTGACTTACATATCCTTTTAACGAGCTGACAATTGAATTCAATGTCCCTTGCATATTACCCAATTTCCCCTCTATTGTATCCATCCTTGTTGTCAAAATATCTGAGCATGTTTTACTCTTTTTGAGTTGTTTACATGGAATGGTAGAAGCCTTAACTTGTGATTTTGATATCATAGTTCCAACACTTCGAGTTCGTCCCCTTTTATCCTTGCCAAACACTTGTTATAAAATGTCTTCATCCACTGTCAAATTTTGTTCCTCACCATCATTGATTGTTTCCTTCGCTTTTGCAATTTTATCCTAAAATATGAAAATACTTAAAATATTAGATGAAATGATAGGTTACTAAACTAAAATAATATATTATTTAACTTACAAAGTACGAAGAATTCGAATATGATATGGTGCCATCCTTTTTTGTATGAGTTTTCTCCCATACTTGACGACGTGTGATTTCTTTTTCTGGATTCTCACTTTCCTGCAACAATCAAGTATTAAAAAAAAAAGAGTTCGTCTTCATTATGAACACGTTCCAGTATAAAGCACGCATGCAATATAAACCGACGTGCATATGGTTTATCATATAAAAAAGGAGAGCTTAATTTCTCCATAATATAAACCGACATGCATATGTCATATCATGTATGATGTTCACAACAACATACAAACTGTTTTATAGATGTAGTTCCAGACAATTTATTAGCCTAACAAAAAATGTGTGTACATTTCCACCATCATTTGAAACCCTTTAGACAAATTATCATAGGTCTAGGTCTATGTCTATTTAAGTCATAATAGACTACCAGGGTTGGTCATTATTATCTTAGCTTAGCCCAGAGTCAGATGGACTGCATATTTTGTAGTGAGATTATGTCTTCTAATTTCATTGACATGTGAAATTATGATGTCAATTCTTACCTGATTTGTAAAGTGAAAGACAAACTGAATAACCAGATTAAATAGACAAACACAAGCAATGCATGATTGCAAGGAAGGAATGCAATATTGTGAACAAGAGTTAAATGAAATGAATGAAAATGTGATTCGATGATTGGAGAATTATTAATAATTATTTGTAAAATATGGATCTGTTATTAGGTACTTCTTTTATATGTATATATCTGTATAATACTAAAAATTGAATCTAATAAGTGCACTTATTTAATAAAATTTGTAATTATTAAATTTAATAAATATTTCATGACTAAAGTAGAAAATTGGCAAATACAAGTAGTTTAAGAAAGTCTTGTGTACATGGTGCAAAAGAATCAAACAAACCAGAAGCAGTTTCGTACATTGAAATAAAAAATGATATATCTCTATATATTGATAATTCCCATAAGGCTTGCGCTTTCTGGATATCCGATTGTTTGTGTGGTAGATGGGCTTTAAATGAATCTATATCCCTCACAGATGTACAGTCTATTATCATTCATCCATCCAACCAGATGGATGGTTGATTGGCTTCGTTGGAATGGTTTTTTGAACAAGTATAAATATTATCCTTTTATAATGTTATACTAAAAGAATTAATATACACTAGAGAAATGAAAAACATTTCAAAGATTTTTTTGGTTAATGATAAAAGTTTAGGCTTACATCTGATGCATCTCACAGAACAACAAACAGGAGCTCATATCCAACAAGAGGAAAAAATTAAGGAGAGTATCAAACACAAACCCAGACAGCATACATAAGCTTATTCAATTTTTATCTCCACAATGAAACTAAAGCTCATTTCAATGTATATGTCCACGTTAAGGCCCAAAAACAATTATTCAATTTGTACTTAAAAATAGTTCATATTTATTGTCTACTACAAGTGTACACAGATGCAGTTAAACCTACATATGTTTAATTTGAAAAATCATTGAAAGTAAATTTCCAGTGAGGATTTTCTGCATAAAAAAGGGTACTGCATGGATGTTCTCCAGGATATACACCTGCATGTTGCGTGTATGAGCATGTACATAAAAAAGTACACATGCTGTAGGTTAAGGACATGTAATACTATAGACAAAGAAAATCATATGATAAAGAAACGATCCTTTTAAAATGATAACACTGCATGTATCATTGTGTCTGATAATTGGTCACTGACTGATCATTTATTGGCAAAACAAAATCATGTGGCTTAAAGTGAGCTGATTACAAGCATGTTTATAGATTTGATCTGTTAATCTTTCTGAACCAAAAGAAAATGAAAAGAGAAGTACATGGACATCTAGTTCTTTTTGGTTTGAAAAGGTTCTTTTGTTCAATAACCAAGGAAAAAGGTACTAATAACTCATTCCATGTTAGGTGATATGTAAAGTTCACAATCAGAGTATGCACATAACCTTTTTATGCATGTTATTTCTGAGTCTATGACAACAAAATCTTAAATTGTGGGTGTTTGAGGATAAACGCACATAACAACTTCTAGCATTATTATTGATGATCAATAAATTGTCTTATAGACTTGCCTATGAACTAATAAGAGACTTCACGAAAACATGAAAACAAAAAATGTGCACCGATTTGTGTTCTACTACGGCATGACTTGTACGACCACTGTGATGACTATAATTGTACCGTGATCTTTTTTTTTTTGCCTAGCTCCCTTCTTTCGCGTGCACAGGGTTTTGCTTCGTTTTTCAAGAATCTGTCCCAATCTTCTATGCTAACTTTTGGGGGACAGTTTTTCCTTCTTTCTTCATCATTATCAAATTTGTCGTAGTACCCGGTTCTCAATTCTCTTTTGTATTTCTAAATGACTCGCATATTTTTTTTAAATAAAGCTCTTTTGCATCTGACTCTACCTCAGGAAATTCCTGTAAATGATGAAGATCAAAAATATGTTAGTGTAATTCAACATGAAAATGAGTTTTAACTTGAAACACATGTAGAAGCAGACTCAACATGAAAGTCAATGGAAACAAAATATAAGCATAAAATGACTAGAAATTTCTGTAAATTGATGACTAGAAACACATGTAGAAGCAAACTCGACATGAAGGTAATTACAGAATTATAAATGAAGAGATGGATTTCCCATTAAATAGTATTTGTTTGTGTCATTGCACCAAAAAATACAATCACATTCACGTAAACAATCTTTCAGCCTACTGAATATAAATCAATTTCAGTGCTATTAGTCACATTTGTGACTTTCTACTACCTTAATACAGGTTCATATACACTGGTTTTTAATTTAGCAACAAACAAAAACTGCTTGCTAAAATGGTAAAGGTCCTGTCTGAAATAAAGATTAAAAAGGGATTTTTTTAATAACATATCAAAAATATAAACATATAAAACGCTCATCACTTGCCTAAATTCTAAGCTATGAAATTTCACAATAAATTGATTCTTAAGCTAAAAATAAGATTACTTAAACAAGAATATCTCAATCACATGTAAATATCCCATATGTAAAACATTGTTGTAACTCATTTCAAAGGGGGGAGGAAAGGAAAAAAATAAAGGGAATAAGGGAAACTAAAACTTACAAGGCTGCTGGGTAAGGATGATTAGAAAAATTGACACATAAGATAATATTCAAAGTTCAAAAAGTACCAGGGGTTATCATTGAACTCTTGATGAAGAAGAACAAAAAGGAAAGTGCTCTTTTTACCTCCACAAACTAATCATAAGCACAAACATAGCAACTTATTTACTTCAACTCTTCCAACTACATATTCATGGCGGTTGTGGATCAGCCAACAAAGATAAGAAGTTAATCAAGGGTACATTTTTTCTTCCTCTCATTTTTTTTAATATATAAACTTCTTCAATCATGAGTATCGCTACTCGTGTAAACAATGTGATGAAATGTATATGCAGCCATCATTTGTATTTTTTTATTTTAATCAATGTTCACTTCTTTAATTTTATATTTACAAAATCTTTATATGCCTCATGTCTCTTGCATCCTGTATTTATTTGAATATGACGTATTTTTGTTTTTGACATATAATACATTAATCAATGATTGATTTTTTTTAATCAAATGATGTATTGGATTGTTCCATATAATTAAACTCAATATATAGGAGAGGAGAATCAGCAACCTACTGATCGATGCGCATTATAAATGCAGACCCACTTGAATAGAAATTTCAAAATACCCTAAGAACTCAATCCACCATTTGTGAACACATCTGTGAACCTAGCTTGCCAAAATTATAAATTGGTAGACATGATTTGAGAAGCAAAAGTATATACAGTCAAGATAGTAGAATTGATTCTATTATCCATGTACATAATGGGTGAATATATCAATTCAGTACATCAATGAAGAGTATAAAACTCACATTCATCTCAAACATGTAGTTTTGTTTGCATCCAGCCTAAGATGTAAATCGGTTAATGCAAGGAAAACTGAACATCCAGTCGGCATAAATTTAGCAGTAAAACCAAATTCGCCATTAAACAGGGAAGCCTAAAAATATAAATATCTGAAACTTTGTGGCTATCAAAAATACTGGTCGGCATAAACTTTATGGTGAATCCTGCATAAAGTGTATAAGAAAATAGCAAGCATATACCACAACATACAACTATTAAATTGGTCAAAATGCTATACACTTAGTAGGCTTACCCGCAATTCTTCCCAAACGTCATCTTTATATTTCATGGGAACTTTATCCCAACTTTCATATGATATCGGCATGTGAATTCGCACCAATTTACCAATTTTACTGCCTACTTTTCCAGCATTATCTGAAATTGGAGCACCATATGTGTTTGCCTCAACTTTCTTGGGTTGTGAGGATGACGAATGTGCGATTGAATGATTCGACGCTTCCGCAGCTTCTGACACTACTGCTATATAAAATGCAATATTTGAGTATCTGGAAGCATATAAGAAAAGACTACACAAACACAAAAGATGAAGTGGTTTTATACATAGGATAATTGAATTGTCAGAACATAGCAAGTACTTTTCCTATTATATACTTGTAAAAGTAAAATTTCCTTTTAAGAAAAGAACACAAATGAAAGAGCATTAAAAGATATAAATTATAATCAAAGATAGATTTCAAATGGACTACTTTTCCTGTTATATACTTGTAAAACAATGAAATATACTTCTTAACTCAAAATATAACCTTTATTGCATTGCTATGTTCTACCTTTCATAATGCAAGAGTTGTTCATATGTACATATATAAGCAGTTTGAAATACTTTCATCTGCATGAGCTATTTCAAACGGATTCTCAACTTGCTCACATATGCCAACAATGTGATATCATATTACTGAGAAGAAAAAAGAGAAACTAAACTTCCATGTGTCTGAGCTATTTTGTTTTATAACAAAAGAAATTTATTTTTATGCTGTGCACTATCATATAGCTTTTCAAGTGATAAATATTATATCAAATGGCAATTACATATGGACACGCCTCCATGATAATAATTTCTCATATGCCATACGAAGAAAATAGAAGAACAAACATTACAAACTAATCCACAAACAATAAACATTACAAACGATGATAATATTCAAAGTCAACAAAATATAACCACATATGAAATTCAACTCAATTCAATTAAAAATACATCTTATATTAGCATATGCATTTCATAAGGTCTACTAATTTTTGGTTATCTTTAAAGGCTGATTGATAAGCAGTAGGAAACTCAACGTCATCCATGGTTGTAGTCAACCGCTTACGTGTATGTAAAACCACATACCATCCGCTATTTTTTAAGTCTTTTGAGTAGAACACTTGACCTGCTTCCGACGCAAGAATAAATGGCTCATCATTAATCCTATCCTTGGTCTTTAATTTTCATAAGTTAACTGTAATCAAGTTTGAAACATGATCAATCTTGCAACCATTGACCTTGTCTTCGACCTTTACCCAATCACAATAAAAAACCGTTTGCTTGAAATCTATGTAATCCAACTCAATTATCTCCTGGATAACTCCGTAATACATTGTTTCTGCTTCTTTATAATTTTTATCTTGTCCACTGGCTCTAAATTTTGTAATTGCTCTCTTGCATACACCGCTGTCTTGTGTTACCATCCGCTCATCATAACTTTTTGGGGAAAATGTAAAACCATTTACTTGGTACTTCGTATAACTACGCGCATTGAACTTTGGCCCATTCACAAGCCGCCAAAGAGTTGAATCAACATCCTTTGTTTTCACCAAATAAAAAATAAAATATGTGAAAATATGATTAATACGATGTACGATCCTTTTTAAGTACGCACGAAATATCAAATAAGCTTTAAGATACCTCGTCACGCATCCAAACAGTAAAGCTTTGACATGCTTCCACGGATGAAACCCCACTTCGAGACTGACATTTAGTACTTTTCACATAAATGGCATACCTCCTGCAACAAACACATTTCAAAACATCTATGTGAGCTGATTTACTATGGTGGAGATTCAAAAGTTATCCGCGAACTTACTTCTCCCATTCATCCAATCTATCATATTTATTGAGGACCCATCTACGAACTTATTCGAACTGCACTGAGGTTAAGATTTTGTCTTTACCAATATCTAAAGGAATCTCACCAGCAAATTCATCATCCTCGTCTAAAAAAGCCTCACGAGTATGTTTATGTGTGTCATCGCCTCCTTTTGGCATATACTCCATGCAATAAAGACTAGCTTATTGTACAATATATCCTTCTGCGATACATCCTTCAATATATCTTTTGTTGCGCATATATCCTTTATATATTTTCATCAGCCTATGAATGGTAATCGATCATAAATAATTAGTACATATTTTAATCAAATGATGTTGAACAAAACTAAATTTAATAGGTACCATTCAAAAGGATACCTCCACCTATATCTAACAGGACCACAAATCAGTGCTTCATCGGCTAAATGAACCATAAGGCGGATGCTGATGTCAAAATATGCAGGAGGAAAATATTTTTCAAACACACAAATTGCTTCTACCAAACTACTCTTTGCTAATAAAAGATGTTCTCTATTGATGACCTTTGAACATAAAATGTTAAAGAATAGACTTACACGATGTACAACGTTCTACAAATCCTTATGCTGTAAATAAGAATGCTGAAGCAATACCGGAAGTAATTGTTGTATTGACGTGGTAATCATGCGGCTTCATATTTATTAGTTCGGGAAGATTGATGCTCACATTGTTATTGAAGTTGGAAGAGAATTTGCAAGGCACCTTCAAGTTTTTCAAAATGTCACAAAATCATAACCTTTCGTCTTTACCCAAGGCAAATGCTGCATCTGGTATGATTACTTTATTTGTTTCAGGATTTTCCATCATCCACAATTTTTGTTTTATACCCATGATTTTCAAATCCTTACGTCCATTGATACCGTCTTTAGACTTGTCTTTATGACCCATGATCGTGCTAATGAGATGCTCAGTGACATTCTTCTCCGTATGCATAACATCAATATTATGTCAAACCAAATTTGCTTTCCAATATGGTAAATCAAAGAGGATGGACCTCCTATACCATGCGGGAACATTGACAACTTCTTCTTCAATGATTCTTTTTTTCGTTTTCGACCGATTTCTGATTTGTTTTTACCAACTTTCATTTTGATATTAGCTACCTTCTCTTCAACTTGATAACCAGTCAATGGCTGTGGAGGACAACGATATTCTTGTTTGTTATCAAAGTTTGTTTTATCGTCTCGAAACTTGTGTTTGGAAGGAAGAAATCTTCGATGTACCACATAACACATCTTCTTACTTTCAGGATGATAGTAAGAACAAGTGTCCTCCCCACATGTAGGACATGCAAAATAGTCATGAGTTATGCACCCCGATAAAGTCCCAAGTACAGGATGATCATGAATTGCCCACAACAACCTATCTCTCATTGTGAACTCAGATTTATTAAATGAGTAAAATGCAATGACTCCTTCCCATAACTGTTGTAACTCGTCTATCATCGGTTGCAAATAAACATCAATATCCTTTCCTGGTTGTTTTGGCCCAGAAATCAATAATGTCAACATTGAAAACTCTCTTTTCATCACATGGACGGAGGAAGATTATACGGTCAACTACTTGCCAACAACTATAACGACTACTCAGAGATGCACTTGGATTGAAACCATCCATTGCTAGTCCAAGTGTGACATTTCGTGAATCCATGGCAAACTTTTTGTCAAAAGAATCTGCAGTTCACCATTGAGAAGTGTCACATGGATGATGCATTACATCTGAATTAGACTTGGCACGACTATACCAAGTCATAGCATCAGCTATCCACGGTATAGAATCTCCTCAACCTAGGAATTAGAGGAAAATGTCTCAATGTCTTTTGAGGGACTTTGGGAGCTCTTTTCTCTTCGTCGAATGTTGTCTTATATCTTGGATCTTCGCAAACTAGACAAAAAACACTATTTGCATCATTTTCCAATATAAAATACAGTCATTAATGCATGCATCATAAGTTCTGTAGTCCATCCCAACTTGTTTAATCATCTTCTTCATGTCGGGATACTTTGGTTGTATTGTATTGCCTTCAGGGAGTAATTCCTTTATAAATTCAAGAAGTGCAGTCACCCCATTGTCGGAAAAGCCATACTGGGTTTTCAAGCTATTCAACTTGATGATGAAATATAATTTTATTATCCCTTTTGTACATGAAGGATACAATGCCACTTTTGCATCATCAAAAAGTGATTTGTACTTTCTACTTTGATTGGCATGCCAATCAACATCAACCTTAGGTAATTCCCCAATATTATCTGGCAATGAACTTATAGGTTGAAAATGATGAAATCTATCGGCATCATTGACCAGATCTTCCATCCTAGGAAGTTCAGACTCATCGGTACTTATGGCTTTCACTAACGGGTTGTTTTTGCTTTCTCGTCAACTCTACCCCATGAAAACGCCAAACAATATATGATTGGACAATTCTCCATCTAAGTAGATGATAATGAATTTCGTCTAATTTAATCTTTGATCTCATTGTTGCACCGTTTACAAGGACAAGAATAGATTTCCTTATTACCACCATTTTCAACAACAAAATCAATAAACTTCTGCACTCCTTCCACATATCGTGTTGTTCTTTGATCAGATTATTTCATCCATTCTGAAATTACAATAACAGAATATTTAAATTACATTAAGAGATTATTAATTTTTTTTGAAGCACATCCAGATATCATTTATCAAATTAATATTCAACTAAGAAACAAACATCCAACGGTTGAAACTAATATATAATAGCTTTAGGTAAATTGTTGATTGCTAATAGTAATTTATCAATACAGGATATTAAACTTTAGATAATGATAAAATAGTATATATTTTGTTTTTGATTCTAACTCTATTTACAACAGTTTAATTTACATTGGTCTCCGAAGAAACTTATTCAGAATTCAAGATTCAATTATAAATTAGATTGATATACGGTTAAAGCCATTGGATTCGATCTGTTCTGCATCACTTATTCCTCCATCCACTTTTAGTTTCATTTGGGCGTTTGAGTTTTCTGTTTTTGCTCAATTTGTTTGTGATTTCAATTTAAAAAAAAAAAGGTTCACAACAATATTTCACATACAAAAATATTTTTTGTTTACCACAAAGTTGCCTTTTCATTTCAAACTCAAAACTATTTTACAATGTTTACACTTCTGTGCATTCCAAAACTCAAAACTGTTTTACTGGTTTATGGACTCAAACTGATCTGTCCATTTTCCCTCCTCCTGCATTTCAATTCATCCAGCCGACCCACCTGCAAATCCAAATCCGACCAAGCAAAACACAACCTCCCCATATCTACACCTATCCTGTAACGACCTGCATTCTACGCATCGGAAGATCGTAGAATATTTATTTCTTTTTCTTAGTAAGTCGTATGGTCGTGTACTTTTGGGAAACGACTAGTAGGGTCGTTTCCCATGTTCATGATTTTTGTCGATTTTTAAATGACCGTTTTGCCCCTAGTTGAACTTGTTTTGACCATAACTTTTGACTGGAAAGGAATTTTGACCTGAAACCACTTCCATTGGATCCAGATGATTGTTTACAATTCCGTAGAGTGGTCATATTAGCCAAACGGACTCACCGTTTGGGAGATATGGCTGAAACAAGTTTCAGATGGTGAAAAACAGCTTAATTGGGCTTAACCGGGTGATTAACAGCTAGGCCCAAAGGGGAATTTCGGGATTAGGAGTTTAAAAAGGGCTGTTAGGGTTTGGAGAATACCTTTTTCTCATTTTTCAGCCGTCACTATTCATTCCTCTTAACCTAGCCATGGCCTCCACCCTCTAAATCTCTCCAAAACACCTCTTAATCACTTTCTAATTGAAGATTAGGCTTAGCAAACATCAAATCAAGGAGTATTAGCACGAGAACCGAGGTAGAGCTGCTGTGTAAGATTGGGAACAATGCCTAATCAGAGAATATTTCAGTTTTGGGGTTTTAGTGGTGGCAAAGGTGAGTGATTAGCTTGCTTTTACACTAATTACGGTTAATTATGGGTAATTAGTGAAGATTAGCGAATTTATACATTAATAAATTCTGGAAAAATTCCTAAAATTCTATAATGATGTTTTATGGCTCTGATAAAAATTTGGGCTAATTTGGATAAGTTTTGCTAATTGTATGCATAATCACGGTTAAGAAGGATTAAGGGGAAAACATGGGTTTCTGGGTATGTTTGATCTAAAGTATTTCATGTAAATGATGTTTTAATGTTTGTGATTGATTCTATATGTTGTTACTGCTGTTTGGAATGTTTTGTAATGTCATAGGAAGTTTAGAATGGTTGAAAACGCCGTCGTTCGGCGAAAATAGCTTGCTGGAAAAAGTTGCAGATTTTCAGAACCGGTTAGGAAGAACACCCGATCCGAACCGGATAGGAGGAGGAGATCCGATCCGAACCGGATAGGAGGAGGAGATCCGATCCGAACCGAATAGAAGGAGGAGATCCGAACCGAACCGGATAGGAGGAGACACCCGAACCGAACCGGATAGGAGGAGACACCCGAACCAAACCGGATAGGAGGAGGAGATCCGATCCGAACCGAATAGAAGGAGGAGATCCGAACCGAACCGGATAGGAGGAGACACCCGAACCAAACCGGATAGGAGGAGGAGATCCGAACCGAACCGGATAGAGGAGGAGACCCGAACCGAACCGGATAGGAGGAGGATGCCTGAACCGAACCGAATAGGAGGAAGAGACCCGAACCGAACCGAAGAAGACCATAACCCGAGATGCAAAGGTAGTCCAAATGGGAAGTTTGTACCAAGGATTCAGATGGGAATCAACGAGTTAACTTCATGATTGGGCTTTGCTGCGGGACGTGTGCTAAGGGGCTGTCGATGTCTGTAACTTTGGATCACTATGTATAGGGGGTGCGTGAACGGATTCAGGGCCACAGTGGTCTAGGTACGACTAAAAGAGCTATAGACCAATGAAGTGGGGTCGTTTGTAAAGGTTTAGTCATGACTCCATGGGGTAAGCTTGGTGGTAGCAGTAGTTGTACAAGCCGAACTTCGTCACTACTTCGATGGGTCTAGTGGTTGAAAGCGGTATACATCGTATGCTTTATGCACTGAGTGAGAGATGTGAGGATGGTTGCCATGATTGAATTGTTTGTTATCCCTATGACATGCACACCCCCACCCCCGTATTTCTTTACACCATATGTTGATGGCACCTTAGAGTATTGTACAGTATGTAGTGCTAACTCTTTGGTTGCAGGTCCAGGTTCAGGTATGGTTTAGTATACCTGTTATTGTTCTGTTTAGCTGCTTATCGCTCATACCAGACTTTTTGTCTGACCCAGAGTTTTATGTCTCTTCTTATTACTCTGGGTGCTCACACGAGTAGACTAGAGACAGGTTAGCTGGTGATGCACGGGTAGATGATCCGGAGACGAGCAGGAGGCTTCCACGTAATATATATATATATATATATATATATATATATATATATATATATAGTATTCTCCCTGTGTTGTTGAAGATCACTGCTTGGGCATTGGTGGTGCATCCTCCACTTTAGCTTTCTTTTGTTTAGAGACAGTAGATTTTGAAAAGTTGTAATAAGCTGTATTTGGATTTCCGCTGCTCTGATGTTGACATTTATTATTAGTTATCAGCTTATGCACTGTCTCACCTGTTTTATGTCAAGTATGTTATTATTATATTTTATTCCATGCGCTGTGAGACATTCTATAGGTTCCTTGATTAGTTCATTCTCTTCTTTCTTTTCTTATGACGACCGTTCCGTGCCAGTTGGACATGTGTACAGCGCACACTTGGAGGAAGTGTCGGTTGGTGCGGGGCGGGCCGTCACACTTGGTATCAGAGCTCTAGGTTGCGTAGTTAACCTAGGGAAGCTATCAGGGAGAGATAATATACGTATACGAGAGAGCGTATTTGTGGTTATTTTAGTTTTCAAAAGCTATATATATACTATTAGTAGTATAAGAATGAAGTCGTACTGCACTAGCACCACTATGGAATCGTTAATCGTTTCCTTTTTCAGATTGACGATGAGCCGAGATACTAGAGGTGCTGGTAAGGGAGCCAATAATGGGAATGCTGCTGACATGAGGACGATGTTTACTGACCTCATGAGAGAGATGCTTAGAGATGTACGGAGGGCAGCTCCCAATGGTGGAAATGGCTGTGGTCCAATAGTGCAGGCGCCAAGAGTCGACTACGCCAAGCTAAATAAGGATTATACTAGCCTTGGTGGGAAGCCGTTCCACGGAACGGAGTCGGCCACAGATGTTCAGGATTGGTTGGATAGTTGCGAACGTATCTTCGAGGATTTGGGTATCGAGGATGCGATGAAGAGAAAGCTAGCGTCCCGTCAGCTGCAAGGGCGGGCAATGAATTGGTGGAATGCTATAAAGGCAGCTACTCCCGAAGATCAGATTACTTGGGAGCAGTTTAAAGCTCGCTTTAGCGAGAAGTTCATTCCAGCTGCTCAGAAGTCAGTGTTGTTTAAGAAATTCTTGGAGCTCAAGCAGAATTGCAGAGCTGTCTCGGAGTACATTGCTGAATTCGACACTTTGTCAAAGTATGGGTTATCTCTTATTGATACTGCCGAGAAGAAGAATGAGAAATTCATAACTGGGTTAGATCAGTACTTAGGGGAAAGGCTTATTAACCACATCGATGAGACGTTTGAGTCAATTGTGGGGAAAGCATTAAGATCAGAGAGTCTCTACCCTAAGCCGAAGACTGAGGTTGCATCCGCAGATGAGCCAAAGCCACAAGCAAGTGGTGGAGGCAAGGGTGGTTCCCAGAATAAAAGAAAGCAGAGTCAGACTAAGGATGGCCAGAAGAAAAAGAATAAACAAGATGTTGAGTGCTTCAGCTGTGGTAAGAAGGGCCATTATGCTAGTAATTGTCGGGCCAAGCCAGCGGATAGGAAGTGCTTCAACTGTGGCCAAATGGGACATCACAAGGACAAGTGTCCGCAACCCCCTAAAGAAAAGCAAATGGTGAAAGCATACGCCCTTAATGCTATTCCTTCTTCGTCGAATGCCCCAACTGCGGCGGAGAAGGGAAAGAATGTCGTCATTCAAGGTATGCTTTCTGTTTATGATGTTCCTGTTAGAGTTTTGTTTGATACCGGAGCTTCCAGTTCTTTCATATCTAGTGACCTGGTAGATAGGTTGGGATTGGAGCCCGAGATTGTCGATAGACCTTTAGTAGTGACGAACCCGATTGGTGGTTCTACTAGCCTTAGCATGATTTGTCGTAATGTGGTCTTATCGAGTCATGGATGCATGTTTGTTTGTGATTGCTTTGTTTTGGGCTTTACTGGGTTTGGCATTATTTTGGGAGTAGATTGGCTCCGAAGATACGGGGTGGTGGTAGACTGTGAGGGCTTTTTGGTGACAGCTAGAGCGGATGATGGGCGGAGGATAGTGTTTGGTGGTCTACCCAGTAAGGGGGTATTGGCTAGTTTTCTAAACTCCCTCGACATTCCGCATAGTGAGTTGTCAGGTTTGCCCGTGGTTGGCCAGTATCCGGATGTTTTCGAAGAAGTGATCGGACTTCCACCACACCGAGAGATTGAGTTCCGTATTGATTTGGTAAAAGATGCCAGACCTATAGTGATGCCACTTCGTCGTATGGCACCAAGGGAGCAGCGAGAGCTCGAGGTGCAAGTCAGCGATCTTTTGAAGAAGGGATTTATCAGAAGGAGTGTCTCTGAATGGGGAGCACCAGTTGTGTTTGCTACCAAGGCGGATGGTTCCCTTCGTTTGTGTGTAGACTACCGCGAATTGAACAAGGTGACGAGGAAGAATAAGTATCCTCTCCCGCGGATAGATGATTTGTTCGATCAGTTGAGTGGCGCGAGAGTTTTCTCCCAGTTGGATCTCGCGACAGGTTTTCATCAGCTTAGAGTGGAAGCTGAGAGTATAGCTAAAACGGCATTTCGAACGCCGTCTGGATTTTATGAATGGTTGGTTATGCCATTTGGGCTGACTAATGCCCCGGCATATTTTGTGGATCTTATGAATAGGGTATTCAGAGATCAGTTGAATAAGTCTGTTCTTGTGTTCGTGGATGATATTTTGGTTTACTCAAGGAACGAGGAAGAACACAAGGAACATTTGAGGACAGTGATGGAGGTGTTGAGGAAACACCAATTGAAAGCAAAGTTTTCTAAGTGTCATTTCTGGAGGAAGGAAGTGAGATTCTTGGGCCATGTTGTTTCAGAAAATGGTATCGCCGTGGATCCTGCTAAGGTGGCTACGGTGCAAGATTGGTCTACGCCCAAGAGTGCAACAGACGTAAGAAGTTTCTTGGGATTAGCGGGATATTATCGTAAGTTTATCCAAGGCTTCTCCAAGATAGCAGTACCGTTGACTCAGTTGACAAAGAAGAATCAAGCTTTTGTTTGGAACGAAAGGTGCGAGGATGCATTCAAGAGTCTAAAAGAAAAGTTGACAAGTGCACCAGTGTTAGTCATTCCCAAGGGGAGTGAAGAGATGACGGTATATACAGATGCTTGTGGTACCGGACTAGGTGCTGTGTTGATGCAGGGTGGTAGGGTTGTAGCTTATGCAAGCAGGCAACTGAAACCGCATGAGAAGAGGTATCCTATCCATGATTTGGAATTGGCAGCGATCGTATTCGCATTGAAGATGTGGATACATTATCTCTTGGGAGAAAGATTCGAGCTGTTTACTGATCATAAGTCGCTGAAGTATCTTTTCTCTCAAAAGGATTTGAATCTTCGTCAGCAGAGGTGGTTAGAGTTCTTAGCTTCATATGATTTCGACATCGCATATACACCGGGAAAGGGCAATGCGGTAGCCGATGCGTTGAGTCGAAGACATGCCAGTTTAGGGGTTATGTTCCTTGAATGGAAGCAACTGGAGTATATCGCGGGGTTTGATTTCAGACCAAAGTGCGAATTGGACCCAGAAATGTTAGCAAGTTTGACGATCAGACCCACTTTAATTGAGCGGATCGGCTCTAGTCAGAGGGACGATCCTAACCTATTGGAAATCATCTCCAAGTTAGAGATGGGTATCGATGAGGAGATGAGCAAGTATGGGCTTGATCAAGATGGATGGCTTAGAAAGAATGGAAAGCTCGTTGTACCTAATGTCAATGGATTGAGAGATGAAGTGCTTAGAGAATGTCATCACTCAAAACTGACTATACACCCCGGTGGTAATAAGATGTATCGAGACATGAGACAGACTTACTACTGGGAAGGGATGAAAAGAGACGTTGGGGAGTTTATATCCAAATGCATGAATTGCCAGCTAGTTAAAGCCGAGCAAAAGAAGCCTAGTGGGTTGTTACAGCCATTAGAAATTCCCGAATGGAAATGGGAGCAAGTCTCGATGGATTTCATCGATGGTTTACCAAGGACTAGATCGGGACATGATAGCATTTGGGTGATTATGGACCGATTAACCAAAAGTGCAAGATTTATACCAGTCAGATCGACCAGAACGGCAGCTAAGTTAGCAGAATTGTATATGAAGTGGGTAGTGAGATTCCATGGAGTACCTAAAAGCATTGTGAGTGACCGAGACCCGTTGTTCACTAGTGGGTTTTGGAAGAGCTTACAAGAAGCTCTAGGGTCAGAGTTACATCTCAGTACCGCATATCATCCTCAGACCGACGGCCAGACGGAGAGGGTGAATCGTATTTTGGAAGATCTCTTGAGAGCACGTATATTGGATTTTGGTGGATCATGGGATGACCATTTGCATCTAGTAGAGTTTGCATATAATAATAGCTACCAATCCAGTATCGGTATGGCTCCGTTTGAAGCTTTGTACGGAAGACCATGCAACTCACCATCATGTTGGATAGAGACTGGCGAGAAGTTTATGCTTGGACCAGATGTGGTGAGGGAAACTTCAGATAAAATCAAGACCATTCAACAACGAATGAAGGCTGCCCAAGATAGGCAGAAGAGTTATGCCGATAAGAGGAGAAGAGATTTAAAATTCTCCGTTGGCGACTTGGTGTTTGTCAAGATTTCTCCGTTGAAGAGCGTAATACGATTTGGCAGGAGAGGAAAGTTGGCACCAAGATTCGTTGGCCCATTCCCTGTTCTCGAACTAGTCGGGAATTTGGCATATAGAATTGACTTACCAGACAAGATGGAGGGAGTTCACAACGTATTTCATGTTTCCCAGTTAAGGAAGTTTGTGCACGACCCTAATGTGGCTATTTCACCTGATCAGTTGGACGATATCGAGGTTGAACCTGAGGCGGTTGGGAACCGTAGGCCTATGCGTATCGTTGGGAACGATACGAAACAACTTCGAAGGAAGGCGGTGAAATTAGTCAAAGTCCAGTGGGGTGAGGATGAGAAAGACTGTACTTGGGAAACAGAGGAGGCATAAGGAAGAAGTACCCAGAACTCTTTGCCTGGTAAGATTTTATTAGCGATTTAGTTTTCCGCATGCTAGGTTATGTTTGTTTTGCTTGTTTTGCATGTTTGGTTGCTGTGAATGATTGTTAGGCATGCGGGATTCATTGTTTGTTTCTTTGTTAAGGAATTTCGGGGGCGAAATTTCTTAAGGGGGGGAGAATGTAACGACCTGCATTCTACGCATCGGAAGATCGTAGAATATTTATTTCTTTTTCTTAGTAAGTCGTATGGTCGTGTACTTTTGGGAAACGACTAGTAGGGTCATTTCCCATGTTCATGATTTTTGTCGATTTTTAAATGACCGTTTTGCCCCTAGTTGAACTTGTTTTGACCATAACTTTTGACTGAAAAGGAATTTTGACCTGAAACCACTTCCATTGGATCCGGATGATTGTTTATAATTCCGTAGAGTGGTCATATTAGCCAAACGGACTCACCGTTTGGGAGATATGGCTGAAACAAGTTTCAGATGGTGAAAAACAGCTTAATTGGGCTTAACCGGGTGATTAACAACTAGGCCCAAAGGGGAATTTCGGGATTAGGAGTTTAAAAAGGGCTGTTAGGGTTTGGAGAATACCTTTTTCTCATTTTTCAGCCGTCACTATTCATTCCTCTTAACCTAGCCATGGCCTCCACCCTCTAAATCTCTCCAAAACACCTCTTAATCACTTTCTAATTGAAGATTAGGCTTAGCAAACATCAAATCAAGGAGTATTAGCACGAGAACCGAGGTAGAGCTGCTGTGTAAGATTGGGAACAATGCCTAATCAGAGAATATTTCAGTTTTGGGGTTTTAGTGGTGGCAAAGGTGAGTGATTAGCTTGCTTTTACACTAATTACGGTTTATTATGGGTAATTAGTGAAGATTAGCGAATTTATACATTAATAAATTCTGGAAAAATTCCTAAAATTCTATAATGATGTTTTATGGCTCTGATAAAAATTTGGGCTAATTTGGATAAGTTTTGCTAATTGTATGCATAATCACGGTTAAGAAGGATTAAGGGGAAAACATGGGTTTCTGGGTATGTTTGATCTAAAGTATTTCATGTAAATGATGTTTTAATGTTTGTGATTGATTCTATATGTTGTTACTGCTGTTTGGAATGTTTTGTAATGTCATAGGAAGTTTAGAATGGTTGAAAACGCCGTCGTTTGGCGAAAATAGCTTGCTGGAAAAAGTTGCAGATTTTCAGAACCGGTTAGGAAGAACACCCGATCCGAACTGGATAGGAGGAGGAGATCCGATCCGAACCGGATAGGAGGAGGAGATCCGATCCGAACCGAATAGAAGGAGGAGATCCGAACCGAACCGGATAGGAGGAGACACCCGAACCGAACCGGATAGGAGGAGACACCTGAACCAAACCGGATAGGAGGAGGAGATCCGATCCGAACCGAATAGAAGGAGGAGATCCGAACCGAACCGGATATGGGGAGACACCCGAACCGAACCGGATAGGAGGAGGAGATCCGAACCGAACCGGATAAAGGAGGAGACCCGAACCGAACCGGATAGGAGGAGGATGCCCGAACCGAACCGAATAGGAGGAAGAGACCCGAACCGAACCGAAGAAGACCATAACCCGAGATGCAAAGGTAGTCCAAATGGGAAGTTTGTACCAAGGATTCAGATGGGAATCAACGAGTTAACTTCATGATTGGGCTTTGCTGCGGGACGTGTGCTAAGGGGCTGTCGATGTCTGTAACTTTGGATCACTATGTATAGGGGGTACGTGAACGGATTCAGGGCCACAGTGGTCTAGGTACGACTAAAAGAGCTATAGACCAATGAAGTGGGGTCGTTTGTAAAGGTTTAGTCATGACTCCATGGGGTAAGCTTGGTGGTAGCAGTAGTTGTACAAGCCGAACTCCGTCACTACTTCGAAGGGTCTAGTGGTTGAAAGCGGTATACATCGTATGCTTTATGCACTGAGTGAGAGATGTGAGGATGGTTGCCATGATTGAATTGTTTGTTATCCCTATGACATGCACACCCCCACCCCCGTATTTCTTTACACCATATGTTGATGGCACCTTATAGTATTGTACAGTATGTAGTGCTAACTCTTTGGTTGCAGGTCCAGGTTCAGGTATGGTTTAGTATACCTGTTATTGTTCTGTTTAGCTGCTTATCGCTCATACCAGACTTTTTGTCTGACCCAGAGTTTTATGTCTCTTCTTATTACTCTGGGTGCTCACACGAGCAGACTAGAGACAGGTTAGCTGGTGATGCACGGGTAGATGATCCGGAGACGAGCAGGAGGCTTCCACGTAATATATATATATATAGTATTCTCCCTGTGTTGTTGAAGATCACTGCTTGGGCATTGGTGGTGCATCTTCCACTTTAGCTTTCTTTTGTTTAGAGACAGTAGATTTTGAAAAGTTGTAATAAGCTGTATTTGGATTTCCGCTGCTCTGATGTTGACATTTATTATTAGTTATCAGCTTATGCACTGTCTCACCTGTTTTATGTCAAGTATGTTATTATTATATTTTATTCCATGCGCTGTGAGACATTCTACAGGTTCCTTGATTAGTTCATTCTCTTCTTTCTTTTCTTATGACGACCGTTCCGTGCCAGTTGGACATGTGTACAGCGCACACTTGGAGGAAGTGTCGGTTGGTGCGCGGCGGGCCGTCACATATCCATACTTCAACAACAAATCCGTATTGTCTTCCTCCTCATATAATTTCTGCACAAACTTCTCCCCTCAAACTAGTGCATATCAGTTTGCAACTCCAGTCCGTCTTCACATTCAAACAATATTACCGAGTCCCGCTTCATCACCTCACGCATTTATACCAAACCACCTATTTCATTGCTTTTCAAAACTGCCTCTGCTTCGCCACCTCCTTAACATATAAACACCACTGCATCATCCAAACATTCATCTACCACAGCAACTTACAAACCTCTTAAATCTGAACCACCCCTCATTCACCACCACTACCCTAGCTACTGCCAACTACACAACTTCACCCACGTCCCACTTCAAGTACCCAAAACCACTTCAAGTTCAAGACTCATCCATTTTTTAACTAGACAATCTAATGGTTGATTCCTATCGTTATGCAGTTATAATAGGATAATTAATAAAATAATCAAACCAACCTCTAGAAAAGATAATCTTATCTAACCCATTTCTACTTCAAGTTAATTATGGATAAATGTTGCACAATGGGATCCGAAGAAAATAACAACTATAAAATTAAAAAAGCTTGCATACTTCAGTCAAATACTTAAAACACATATTTTCTTTATTTTAAACGTTAAATGATAAAAAGATCAAAAAAGGAAAAAAAATATTACAGCTACATGATGTATGTTAGATATATATGTAACCATAGTACCGTACACTGATGGAAAAAATATGTAGTGACTACGATGGCCAACAAAATATTAAAAAAAGGGATGCAAACTTAAATATTAAATAAAATACTACATAAAGGTAACAAATATCAGAATTTCTCAACATTTTTCATAAAACACCCAAATTCTTTGTAGAACAAGCAAAGAAAAAGTAAAATCCGAAGAAGGGAAAATGATATTATTGCTCCTAAACCCAAAGAAAACTACCATGGATCCATAATTGCTGTTGATGAAATCTGATGAAAGCCAGAGGATGGTGAAGTGTTTGAATCAATGAAGAAAACTCTGGTTATAAAATAAGGGTGCAACTAACAAAAGCACTATCAACAATGGAATCGAAAAGTAAAATGAACTTGATGCAAGAAGGAGATGTGTGAATGCAGAAGTGACAAGGCATAAGAATAATAGACCAGCGGTATTACCAGAGAATGATGAACAATTTATATGAACCCGAGATAATGTGCAACAGCAAGCTATCAGTTGCGATTCTGATTTATGTAATATAGAAGAAGAAGAAGAAAAGAACATAAAACCATTAGCGATACATTGCTCATTTAGAAATGGTACAATTCCAAGACGAATGTGAGGATAGATAAGTAATTATCCATGGGCAAAACTTAACATTGGCCTGAACTACAAACTACAACACATATATGGTTGTATTACTCATGAATGAGAAGTTTTATGTCAAATATTTGCTTATCCTAGTATAACTAAAGCACTGTTCTTATTCTGACATGATCCCGCGGGTAGCTTTGTATGCTAAGTTTGTTTCTAATTTTTAGGATACAACAAGTTTTTCATTTTATTTAAAAAAAATCATGATCTTAGTAAAATCATGTTTATTTTAAAAGATTAATTCTAAATTTTGAGAAAAACCAACTCAAATTTTAGAAACAAAGTACTCTAAACTAAAGCACTTTGTTGTACAAATTTCCTTAACCCTAACCCTCTTTTAGGTTTCATATTAAAAAATTCATTGATTACTTATAAAAATGATTAAGTATCCTTAATTTTGATGGTGTTTTAATTTAATGGTTAATGCAAAGCAAAGAAAGTAATTTAGCAATAAATTTCCTAAGCAAAACAACTGTGTACATAGTTTTTGATGTATAAATAAATCAACTTCTTGGCTACAAGTAAAAGAAAATTAAGCTACTATGAAGAAGAAATAGTTGGAGTAATTCAGTTTATCTGTACGCAACTCAAACTAACTAATCAAGTAATTAAATGAAGGAGGAAGAAAGGACGCCCAAAAACGTTTTTCACATACCGATGAGAGTAGATCTGACCTCGAATCGAGATTTCGCGAGATTATGTTCTTGAAAAAAGACCTGATTCGATCGAGATTTACTTATGAAATCTCATTGAAATCGAGCTCGGGATTTACTAAAAAAGGGATCGATTTGGAAATATTGGATCTAGGTATTTTCATTATTTTGGGAATTTTCTTTTGAAGAACGCGTACTAAAAAAACAAATGAGCGTACTGTTGGGAACGGGGGGAGTATTGTAGGGCGTACAACATTAAAGAACAGTTTTGAACCGTTCTATAAGGTGGAACGGACTTAGTCCGTTGTCCAAACGTTTAGAACGGATTTGAGTCGTTGCTAAATAGCAACGGCCCATAGCCGTTACAAATTTTCCGCTTTCTGGTGTTGCAAATCTGCTTGTATGGTGTAGTGTATCCTTTACTTCCAAATCGAACAACATGCTTTAACGGCGAAATCTTCACGAAAACCATGTGTTTACTGGAATAACTCTTCTGGCGGTCTTGGGCTACCTTCATTCGTTGCCGAACCATCTCGAATAATTTGCTGTTTCTTTTATCATCTCAGGCCCAAGTATTAACTTATCTTCAGTCTTTAACCAACAGGCCGGAGAATTACAAGGTCTTCCATACAACGCCTCGTATGGTGCCATCCCAATGCTCAACTAGTAATTGTTATTATATGCAAACTCGACTAGATGTAGATGGTCGTCCCACGATCCTCCGAAGTCTAATACACAAGCTCTTAGAAGATATTCCAAAAGTCGGTTAACCCTGTCGGTTTGACCATCAGTTTGGGGATGATAAATCTACTTAAACACAAGTCGGTTCCCAAAGTCACTTGCAAACTCTTCCAAAATCCACTTGTCGATTTTGTATAAAACTCAGCCAACTTCGATGTTGTCCTAGTCGATTTGACAAGAATAAGCCTTGCACTTTTGGTCAAGCGATCCACGATGACCCAAATTCCTTTGTTTCCTGCCCCGGTTCTAGGTAGTCCATCGATAAAATCAATCGATATCTATTGACCAACTTTTTGGCAAAGGCTGTCATGGTTCAACGGATCAAAGCCCAATGTCCAAAAGCTCACTTTTCAGCATCAGTCGATCGGCCGATGGAACGATCTGTACTTTAGGAAACCCAGAAAAGATTCGACCTGAGTCAGTCTCCTTCGAGCAACGGCGTCTCGTGCCCTGACATAATCGCTCTCCGGGACCGATTGGGTCCTTTAAGTCTGGATCGACCAAATACCTCTGAATCTATGTGGAAATATTCAGTTGCGTCATTCAATACTAAGCCCGATTCTCAAGGCATTAAAGGCGGTCAACCACTCCCAAACAAGGCTTTACTTTTGATACACCTCATCTCGAGTTCCACGTAAGCCACAATTTTCGAGGATACTATTAATTAACAGTAGACCGGGTCCCACCGCTGCAACTACTTCAAATGATCAAGCTCCACGTGTCCGAGCTCCGCAAAAGAGGCAAGCTACGTCACAGCCCGCTCATCCCACTTCTTTAAATATAAATAACTCCAAGCTCAAAATGGAGAGGTGACCTTCTTTCGGATGCTCTTTTCTCCACTTAAGGCTTTCGATTTCAATTCTCCCTTAAAAGCTTTCCTCACGGCTAACTCCAAAATAGCCAATCTTCCCTCTTTCTTTAAATAGAAAAAGTGTTGTGCTTGTAATCAAAAGTAAATCAATACATACAATGTGGATGTAGGCACCATCTTTACCGAACCACTATAAAAAGTCATGCGTGTGCCCTGTTTTCTTTACTTTACTGCATTCTGTGATTGTTATTCGTGTGCTCTCCACACAATAAGGGGTTGACTGTTACTAGTGACCAACATTTGACGTTAACACTTTGGCGTGCCAGGAATGGGGCCCCGCGCTCCGACATACCCCACGACCTTCAGTAAGTTCCGACACATAGAGAACAAGCAGAAGAAAGATGCAACATCTTCCTATCTCACGACCGTTGATGCAGCTGGAACAAACGCTGCATATGAGAGTCGAGAAGCCTCATCTCATGAAGACGTGTTCCGATATCTTACCTGGGACGATGGATAAGATTATGGCCAAATTCAGAGGCAGGATGACATCTCAGGGTAAACTCCTCGAACGACAACAACAGTTGATAGATCACCTTCTCGCCCGGATGGAAAAGAGATTTAACGCTTCAACATCAATTCCTCCACCGGGCTAAGCTGGGGCAGTAACTGATCTTTGGTCTACACAAATGAAAGCCACAGATCAGGTCACACCTTTGCTTCCTCCTGGTTCGGCTCCACCTCCCGACCAATCACAATTAGGAGTATCGCTTCCATCGACCAGCGCATACAGAGCTGCAGATTAATAGGAGGTCCGCAATCAAGATCTAGTTCGTCTGACCATATTGCCTCCATTCTAGGGAATAGCTCGACCCCTCGGACCAATCGAGAAAACGCTGGGTCAATCAGGATTAATGCCATTCAAATTACAACCCGACATCTTACAACAGACTCGTCTTATGTCGCCTCTCCTTCAACCAAGAGCTGGTGGAGCCTTCCCTTCGAACCAGGGAGACCACTCTACCATACTGGTTTTCAACACGGCAAAGTAAAACGCTACTATAAATACTTCTAACATCGCTTCAGGCAGGGCAGTAGGGAGCCCTGAACATCACATGCTATGTCGGATCAGCTCGGACCTTCCATCGAAAACACAAAATAGGGTTTAAAATTTTGAAATGATTTGCAGTTAAAACTTTTATTCCCCGATTTATTACATCAAAAACACAAAATAGGGTTTCTGCACTGTTTTGCCCAATGATCTGGCTACCCACATTGGTAACAACCCTTGCTCGATTGGATTCTTCTGAGATTTTCATCATATATATTCGATTTCCTAGGAGGTTGTGCAGCGTACTTTTTAGTATTATTAAATCTCTAGAATTGTATTTGTGGACTTTTAAGTAAGGCTTGTTTGTATGTGGGGCCGTGGGTATTGTTATCATGTTTGTCATCTTGCCTAGAAGAATTGTTAAACGTGTTGGCCTAATACGAAGCAAAATTTGAAAATGCAGATCTGGAAGATGACATTAGGTTTTTGAAATTGGAGGTCGCCATTATTTAATATCCAATAGGTATCACTATATTCTCATATTTTAAATTTTGAATTGTATGTCTTGAATTATAGTTTATTTTATAGTTTATATTCATTCAAGTGATTACTTAGATTTAGAAGTTTTAGAAATATGTCTAATTTTTTGTTAAGTATCATAGTTTAGTTTGGCGTATATAATTTTTGTTGATGAAAAAGGGGGAGAATTATAAAATAAGGATTAGTTTAAGCGGGATTTAGTGGTTTTAAAAGGAAGATAATAGATTAAGGGGGAGTAACTTGGGAATCAAGAAATCACGCATGAATATTTTATAAACCAAAGTTGTCATCATCAAAACAAAGGAGATGGTTAGTGAAACGACCCAAACTTCCCTGTAAAGGAAAGTCCGGATTGCTTTGAGAACAACGCTCATCAGAACACAAAACAGAAGAACATTTCATTTCTTATTACAACAATTGCATCAGAGTACAAGAATATCATAGAGTATAATTGAATAATATACATTTTGATAAATACAATAAAAATGTAAACTTTTAATTGTTAAATCTTTCTATTTCAAACCATGATCATTTTACATCATTTCTTATAAACAATAAAAATGTAATTTTTTATTGTTAACTTTTTTTTTCAAAACAATGATCATTTTACCTATTTCTTATATACAATAAAAAGGTGAATATTTATTGTTAAACCCCTTTCTACAAACAATGAGTATTGGTACATACAATAAAAATATAACTTTTATTGCTTCAAACAATTTTCATTTCTTATATGAATATTTTTCATATTTTATACATTCAATAAAAATGTAATTTTTATTGTTTCAACATTTTATTTTAAAATATTGTTTATTTTAAAAGATTCTTTATTTTAAAATATTCTTTATATTCTGAATCGGAATGCGACTCAATCAATTACCATATAATTTTCAGTTATATGGATTTTACACACCGCATGTATTCAAAATTAATGATAAATAATCATTAACCAGTCCATTAACATCCAAAGTGAAATTTACAACTGTATGAACATTAAAATAAATAACGCTCATCACAGACTGTCAATCCATCGATTGGCATACAACTAAATATTGGGACTAATGTATGTCAAATATCATCCCAACACCTGTGTGAGGTTTTCAAACAACGACAGTGAATTTAAATAAATTATTGGTTAACAAATTTAACCAATTCTAATTCAGTTTGAACTATTTCTATTTAACTAATTTTCACTGTTCAAATTATAAATGAATATTTATAATTTAATATCACTATCACATTTATGTAAATAATTTTAATGTGTTAGACATTTCAACAACACACAATACAGTCGATTTAAATCGTCCATAGTTTGTGGACGAGAAAAGTGATCTAACAGGCACTGCATACAGTTTATAATGATTAAAACTGATATAAATCTACATGGGCAATCCTATATATTTTTCAGTTACGAAAATAAATAAATAACTGTGTAGAAATTCTAGTGAGGTGTTCTCACCTTTGGTTTCCACTCTGTCAATCTTTATGGGACAATGGTGTTTGGATCTGCTCCAGTATGCAGTGTTCTTCACCGTGATCCCAACGCAATCTATTTCACGCAGTTTGTGTTAAAAATCATATTTTTAATGTTGTTCTATATATATGGTAAAAATCATATTTTTATTTATGTTATGTTTATATAAAAGTCATATTTTAATATTGCTATTTCTAATTTAAAAACAATGATATATATGTATATATATATATATAAATTCTAATGCTATTTTTTCCAGACACAATGCTCTTTATATTTTCAAAAACAATGGTCTTGATATTTTATTAAACAATGCATATTTATAATTTAAATACAATGTCATTTTATAATTTAAAAACAATGTTATTTTATACTTTACAAAATTAATGCCTTTTCTATTTACAAAATTTATGCTATTTCTATATTCAAAATTTATGCTATTTCTATTTCCAAAATTTATGCTATTTTTATTTACAAAAAATGCGATTTTCTATTCACAAAACAGTGTGATTTTCTATTCACAAAACAATGCGATTTTCTATTCACAAAACAATGTTATTTTCAATTCACAAAACAATGTTATTTTTATTTTCTAAACAATGTGATTCTTATATCAAAACTACATATATTAATTTAAGATTTTTAAAACAATAATATATATATATATTTCATATTTTTTAACCTTTAGTTACATAAATATATAATTTATAACCAATTAAAAATCAACCTCATTAATCCCGCTTAAAGGAACCGCTACTGTATAATCATCTTCCTCCAGTTAAATCGACCGACTCAGCACCCATTTCATCGATCAGAAATTCACCTGCCGTCGCCTGCACGTTGATCGAGACCTACATCGCATCGCACCACCACCTGGCCCTCCACGAGACGCACCTCCGGCACCTCCTCTGGCCAAACTCGCACAACCCTAGACCACCAAAACCGGCAGCGAACGGAGCGGTTTCAAGCTCACAATTCGAGAAATCCACACTGTAAAAACCCATCACCCCCGTTGAATAGATAGAACTTACTCTCCTCTTCATTTTTCGTTTTATAATCATCGAATTTTGTTCATTGTATTGGGAGATAATGGAGGAATAATATCGAAGGTTTAGGGCCATCGAAATGAAGAGGATGGCGGCTGGTTTTGTAAGAATTAGGGTTAGGGGAATACGGTGTATTTCCATGGTGTATATTTATAGTATATTTTATGGGGAAATCTATAGGGACGCAAAATTTTGACACAAAATTAAACACACAAAATCTGGACCACTAGATCTTCCCATGATTTGCACCTCTCATGTAAAGAAAATGGAATCCAACCGTTAGGATTCTGTGTTTAAAGTTGTGTGTTTTATTTTGTGTCCCAATAGCCGCTCCCATATTTTATATTATATATTTAATTTAATTCAAAAATAACTTGTTAAACCATCCGAACTTCAAACGAGACCCAACGAATGTCGCCCACAGCTAAATACCCATATTCCGGACACAATGGATTAGGTCTCATCAGCCCATTTTTCTTTAAATTAAAATATAAAACATTATTACTATTAAATTTGATCGTACATTTTAATTTACTAAGGCCACATACTGACTCTAAAAATTACAGAAAAATTATATCTAGCTTTGTTTTGATGACACGGTCCTAACAAAACTAATTTCATCGAATTTGGATACCGTTTGAAAAATGGCCATTTTCTGGTCGATCCAACTTGACTAAAACTATTAAAAAACGTTTTCTTTTTCCACGCTCACATATTAATTACAAAAATTATGAAAATTGGAATCTAGCAATAATTTGACATTTCAGATCTAACAAAAGTGGTTTCGTCGAAAACGGAGGTCGTTTGCATAATGGCTATTTTTAATATTAAAAAATATACATATATTCTGTAGCGACTATTCTGAATTTTAAATTGGGCATAACTTTTGACTCCCGTTATGAAATTTCAATTTTTCAGATTCGTTGGAAAGATATTTTTAAACAGATTCAAATATTTCTTGTTTTACTAAAATCCGATTTATTTTAAATCCTGTACATTCAGTCAATGTTCAAAATCAAATTTTCAAACTACCGCGCTATTTCTAACTCGTTTTATAATTAAAATAAATTTATTTGTTCTAGCTTCGATTTTAATAAATTTTTCATCGTTATTATTTAAAATAAAATTTTTTAAACATTAAAATCCATTAAAATTGTTAAAATAAGAATTTTAAATTAGTTCAGAATTTCTGGGTTGTTACAATCTCCTCCACTTAAAATCTTTTCGTCCTCGAAAAGGAGCGGAGCTGAAAGTTGTTTAACTAACTGTTACAACCCGGAAAATCAGAACCAATTTAAAAATTTTATTTTGACTATTTTGTTGAATTTTGAATAGTTGGAATAATTCGTTTTAAATAATAACGATTAAGAATTTGTTCAAATCGAAGTTTTGACTACTATATTTAATTCTAACTTTAAAGGGAGTTAGAAATGGAGCGGCAGTTTGAAAATTTGAATTCAAACCTTGATAGACCATACAGGATGCAAAATATATCGGATTTTAGTGAAACCAAAAATATTTAAATATGTTTAAGAATATCTTTCCAACGAATCTGAAGAATTGAAATTTCATAGCGGAAATCAAATGTTATGGTCAGTTGAATTTTCAGAATAGTCGCTACGGAATTTAATATAATATATGGCCCGTATAAATAGCCATTTTTCAAACGACCTCCATTTTCGACGAAACCACTTTTGTTGGATCCGGAATGTCAAATTATTGTAGGATTCCAATTTTAATAATTTTTGGAATCAATATGTGAGCGTGGAAAAAGAAAATGTGTTTTGACAATTTCAGTCAGTTTCGATCGACTTGAAAATGGCCACTTTTCCAAGGGTCTCCAAATTCGACGAAATTAGTCATGTTGGGACCGTATCGTCAAATTAGCCAGATTTATTTTTTGGGAATTTTTAGAACCAGTATGTGGCCCCAGTAAATTAATGTTTGATCAAATTAAACAATTAAATGTTTTATTATTTAATTTGACGAATAACTAACTGAAAGAGTCGAATGGGCCTACGAGACATATCCCATTGTGTCCGGAATGAGGGTATTTGGCTGGAGGCGTCACTCGTTAGGTTTGATTTGGCGTTGATAGCGATCTAGAAATTTAAATAAAATTAAATAAATAAATTTAAAATAGGCATACGCGTATAAATACGGTATACGCCGTATCACCTAAACCCTTTCTCTCAGTCGCCACCGTATATGAATTTCAATGGCCATAAAACATTGATTCTTCCTCCTCCATTATCTTGTGATTCTTGCAACAAATTACATCGATCCTTTTGAGGATTATGTGGAATTTTCTTCCAGCTCCGATTCTACATGGGTCGATCGTCCTCTAGTGGCGTATAGGAGGAGAACCAACCCCGAGAACCACCTCCATTCAAAGTTGATCCCCCTCCAAACGCCGCCACCGAGCTCCATCAGAAGGCCACCGACCAAAGCGCCGTCCTCCCCTCTTCTGCGTGGCGTCGGCCAATTCTTCCCCGGTGCTTCGATCTGCGTGTAACTTCGAAACCTAGGTTCGAAGGAAGCTTTAAAACCATCGGCTCCAATTTGATTAGAGAGGAGAAGTAATATTTTAATTAATTAAATAATTTATTTTATTTAAAATTATTTACCACCTTTGTAAAGTCATAACTCGTTTGTTTCTTATCAGAATTCGACGAAACTGAAAGCGTTGGACTCATGACGATGAGATCTACATTTTAAAACTGACCGGAGAATTTTTAGAGCTTGTTACAATTTTTGGCATCGTCAAATCAAGGTGAGATATCTAAATTCAGAAATGAAATAAATAAAATTATATTAGGATGTAGACGGAGTTTAGAAACTCCGGACACCCGTCGTCCACAGACCATGGATGACTTGATTGATATGTGATATGTGATTGGTTGGATTTTGGTGTTTATTTGTGGTTGAAAAAGAAAACGAAACAGAAATTGATTGATATTGTAAAAATTCGTCTGCGTATGAAATAGATTATTGAAATCCCCCTTGTCAAAAGCTGCGAGGCTTTAAGATAGAGCGAGGAGCCATACATCGGGACAGTGCCGGTTTTAATTACCTTGCCGTTATGCTGTTGAAATTTTCTGAAAAATTCATGTGTTAGAAAATATTCATATCTGAAAAGAAAATTGTTTGAATATTAGAAATACCCATTTTTATTGTGATTATATAAATTACAAAAATGATCATCGTCTAAAGATAGAGATATGTTAACAATAAAATTCACATTTTTATTGTGTAAGAAAATGTTCACCATTTGAAAAGAAATGTTTAAATAATGAAAATCATATCTTTATTTATACATTATGAAAATATTCATTATTATGAAATAATATGAACAATAAAATATATTTTTGTTGAATTCATATAAGATAGAAAATGTTCATATTTTAAAAATATAGAAATGTTAACATTAAAGTTCTTATTTTTAGTGTAATAGTAGAATGTAGAAAAATTGTTCAAGTTTTAAAAATAAATAGAACATGTTTACATATAATATCTCATTTTTGATGTTAAGGAAGAAAATGTAAAAGTGAACAAGCTAACAAAAAAATCCCATCTTAATGTTAAGATAAAATATAGGAAAAATTGTTCATTGTTTTAATATAAAACATATTTATATTAAGAATTACATTTTTAATGTAATAAAAGGAAATGAGAAAAACATGTTTACATTAAAAACAATATCTTAATGTAATAAACAAAAATGGTTCATGTTTTGAAATTGGAAAACATGTTTACATTAAAAATATTATTTTTAATGTAAATATAGAATATGTGAGAAGCGTTCATGTTTTGAAATAAAACATGTTAACCATTAAAAATTTCATTTTTAATGTAACTATAGAGTATGAGGATATTGTTTATGTTTCTAAAATAACACATATTAACACTTAAAGTTCCATTTTTAATGTAGTGTAGACAACAGGAGAAGTGTACTTGTTTTAGAAATAAAAACAAGTTAACATTAAAAATCATGTTTTTAATGTCATGAAATGAAATTAAAAAAATGATCATATTTTAAAGACAAAAATAAGTTAACATTAAAAATCATATCTTTAATGAAAAGAATAAAAAGATTACATTTCTCATAATGTAATATAAGAATAAAAAGATTACATTTCTCACAATGTAATATAAGAAAGGAAAAAGATTTCATTTTTATAATGAAATATAAGAAAAGAAAAAGAATACATAAGAAAAGATAACATTTTATGTAATATGAAAAGACTATATTTATATACAAAATAAAAAAAGGATTATATTCTTATGTACATTTTTCATGTAAAGAAATGAAATATGGAAAATGTCATGTCTTATAAATAAAAACATGATAATGTTGAAAATCACATTTTTAATGCAAAGTATGAATCACTAGCAATATTCATTTTTGAAATGAAAGAGTTAAACATTAAAATTTTACATTTTAATGCAAAGGGGATTGATTAAAAATATATTTTAATGAAAGGTTAAACATTAAAAATTTACATTTTTAATGTAAAGAGGATTGATATAAAAAGGCCATGATTTAATGAAAATGTGTTTGACATAAAAATTTCCTTTTTAATGTGATATAGGATTTCATGTATAAAAGAAATCAATGTTAGTTAGAAAAGTTTTGAAATCGTTGAGCGAATTATATATATATATATATATATATATATATATATATATTATAAATAAAACGAATCACGCTGCTGTAGTTCATGATTTGAAATCGTAACTTCAAACGATTATACCGAGAGATTCGACCGTCGGATTTTCCCAAAACCAACGTTGGGTTCGTTTTGGAAAGATCTTTCCAACGATATAAAATTTGCTAAGATCCAACGGTTAGATTTAGAGAAATGTGTAAATCAAATTTTGATGAAAATAGCGCCAGAGCCATGTAATGACCCGAAGCGTCGTTTAATTAAAAATGGCTATTTTTAAATAAATAAAAATAGCAATAAATCGTTATAAAATACTATAAACGATATGGAATGAAAAGATTGATTTAAACTATATATATTCGACAATTATTTGAAAAAGTCCGAGTTAAATATCATTTCAAATAATTATACGACGATTGGAAGTCGAAGATTTGAAGACGGTGATTGAAGACTGGCGATCTTCACATCGAACAGACGACTACTGATGCCCTGGATCGGTTATCCCCCAGGAGGGGTTACAGTGGTTATTGTCCGGACGTACTTGTTGATTGTCCGGATATGCTCGGTGCCTCTAGTCTCGTTCAGACCCAGAACGGACTTGTAAATGGATGTATGTCTGACATTGGATTTCGTTCCGTGTTGAGTGATCTCTATTAATATTCATCCGTTGGTAGCAGAGAATTTATTCTCTTGCTTAACACCCTTTGAGGTTATTTATTAATAGACATCAATCGCACGGCGTGAATTGTCATTTTGGCATGCCAAGATGCAAATGATCAAGGCTTATTGTTGAAAAGCAGTGCCTTGTGGTTGATGATCAAAGCACAGCTTTAAATAACATAGCTTTATGTATAGCGTTACTTCGTGAGCCTCACACTCCGGTATGAACCAGAAACGGGAGTAAGGACTGCAGGGAGAACATACTTTTCTTTCTAGCTAGAAGTGGTGTCACGGTTTTTACAAGGCCTGGCATTTTTACTTATGTGGATGATGGAATGAGGCGCCTCCGTTATTTGAGTCCCTGGTGGCTCTATTTACGCCCCAAAGGGAAGGGAAACATATTGTTCAGGCATTATTAGTCCACTAACATATTTATGGATCGGCCCTGAAGATCCAAGTGCGGTTGCGACCGTATCCTGAGGCACGGGCTAGAGTGTCTTGAATTCATTAAGGATTATCTTTTGCCTTGGTTCATGATGGAAATCCATGTAATGACCCGCATTGGCGGAGGTATTATAATTTATTTATTTAATATATAATAGTGATATAGTGAATTTAATGGTCGTGGAATTAAATAATGGTAAATATTTAATTAAAATAATAATTAAATAATATATATAATTCTGAAATAATCAGAATTGGCTGAAATGACGATATGGTGTGAACCGGATCATCTGTGATATTAAATTCAGCTTGAAATTGAATTTGAATAACGAATATATTATATAAACGACAGTTTGAACATAGAATTATAATATAATTAAAATCGAGCTTGAAATGGTGCTGCAGTTCGCTATTTGGCGATTTGAACTTCAATTGAATGTACAGGACTCGTTTTAAGCCGGATTTCTTTGAAACAAGAAACGTGTGGAACTGGTGGAGTATATCTTTCTAGTGGAAGAGAAAAGTCGGGATTTCGTCATGTAGATTTCGAGATATGTCCAAATCAAATTTTAGAAAAGTCGTTGTGGAATTCCTTTATAATTTATAAAGGAATTATTTATATTTTAAAAAGGAATTTCAATATAAATCGAATATCGGGTTGACCCAGATTGAAATATCGAGTTAGAAATCCATATAGGATTTATTCTGAGCTGTATGGTATTCCACTGTGAATATATACGATAATATAAATTTATTTATATTTAATTTAATTATATTTAAATATATTTATATATTTAAATGGGTCATCCAGAGCTTTAAAAATAGCCACTTTTGCAAACGAAGTCGGAATTCGACGAAACTAAATTTGTTGGATCCGCAATGTCAAATAGTTGTTAGATTCCCAGTTTCGTTATTTTTAGAGTCACTGTGTGGCCGTACCGATTTTTAGAGAGAAAAACAGTCAGTATTTTGACAGTTAAAAATACGTTGTGTGAGCATACGAAGTCGGAATTCGACGAAACCAGTTTCGTTGGGTTCGTAATGTCGAACTCTAGCTACATGTCCAGTTTGGTGATTTTTGGGTATCGTGTGTGATCACACCGATTTTTAAAGGACAAAAACAAATATAAAAGGAGAAAAATAAATATCTAAAATTTCTATAAATACCCCACAAAATCCTCTAAACCTAATTTCCTCATCCTCCAGTCAAACACATTTCCGCCGTCACCTGTTCTTAGAGAAAACGTGGGAAATTTCTCTTTAGAAATTCAATAGAAATCCAAAACAAATACTATTAATCATGAGAGGTTTATATCTCGATTCAGCAGAGCCTGAGCTTCGATCTGGTCCCCTTTTTGTCAAGCTCGATCGATGCATTTTGGATGGAGAGTTTTACAGCGTGACCTAGGGCTGAGGGTACTCGCCACTGTAGTCAATGATTTGGGTTAAGGAGGAGGTAGTTGGGCTCATTGAGGTGAGGCGCACGATAAGAGGGTTTGTGGGTGGCATTCGGTGACAACGATGTCGCACTGGTGGTCAACTGACGGAAGAACGCAACTCGAAGGAGGCCACCAGGTTGGGGATGATGATGTTGGGGCGGTTGCTCTCGAGTTGAGGAGTCATTTGGTGTTGTGAGTATTCGATTTTTTGGAGAAATGAAGGAGCTCAGATCCAAGGAGGCGCAAATGTTTTTCACGGATTCGAACTGGAGTATCTCGATTTGGGGAAGATAAGAATGCGGTTTGGTTAAGGACGGAGTCTGGTCTTTAGAGTTAGTGGGCCGGGTTTTATTTGATGGGGTAAGGAAAATTGGTGAATTTAATTTGTTTGTTTTAATTTAAAGAATACGTTAACTTGTAATCATCGTAACGTGATCATACGATATCAGATTGACGAACCGTAAGTTGCATTGGGATTGTATGGACGAGGGCAACACAATGAAGCTGACTGGAAGTGGATTGGGGCTAGTTTGAATTTACGGCGAAATAAACTATTTGGTTTAGATCAAACAACAGTTTATCGTTCTTTACCGATGAACTGCCAAAGTGAGTAAATCTCACTAACTCTGAACAGTTTATAATTTCATGTTGTATTTTTAGAACAGTTATAACTTGTCTGATTGACTGTGTGTTGACTATTTGATTGAACTGCTAGTTGAGTTTCTATATTGATTCTGTTTAACAAAATATATCATATGGAACTGAAAGTAATGTTATCTATATTGTTTAACATCTGTGATGCAGGGAAACAGGTTGGAGGAATCCAACTAGATTCCTCAACATTTATTTTACTGTGATTCATATATTGTGATATATGATGTGATATATAATCTGTTGTTGATTATGTGTGGTTGGACGATATTTATCGTTGTTATATGGTATGTTAAATACTATAAGAAATACTGGATATGGGAAAGGGGATTTTTCATAGTGTATTTTGAAAATGAATTATTTATATAAAATCGATGGATTTTATATAGAAAAGGAAAAGGATTTTTTTAAAAGAAATATTTATAAAATCAAAGGATAAGTTAGAATAAAAGGAAATCATTTGTAAAGTGAAGAACCGTTACTAAAAGTAAATCTTTATAAATGAATAGTTTATTCTAAAAGGAGTTAATCGAATTAGTTATTCGAATAGAATAAAGGAAGTTATCGAATAAAGTTAAAAGGAGGCATTCGAATATAGTTTAGCCAAAAGGAGTTATTCGATCTGAATTCATCGAATAGAATTAACCAGATAGAGTTAATTGGTTAGAGTAAATCAGTTAGGGTTAACCAGTTAGAGTTAATTGGTTAGAGTAAATCAGTTAGGTTAAATTGTAGAGTTAACCAGTTAGAGTAAATCAATTAAGTTAAACCATAGAGTTAAACCAGTTAGAGTTTATCAGTTAGAGCCAAACCAATTAGAGTAAATCGATATAGTTTATTCGAATAGAGTTAAAGCAAATGAGTTAATCGAATATAGTTTATTCGAATAGAAAGTAAAAGGAGTTAATCGATGTTAGTTTGTCGATTAGAGTTAAAGCAAATGAGTTAATCGAATATAGTTTATTCGAATAGAATAAAGGAGTTAATCGAATATATATTTTATTCAAATAGAATTAAAAGAGTTATCGAATGTAGTTTATTCGATAGGAGTTAAGTGAATAGAGTAAAAGTTAAATCAAAAGAGTTAAGTGAATAGAATAAATTGAATAGAGTTATGAATATACCTTATTGAAGGATAAAATTAGCGAATAGAAAAGATTTGAAAGAGAGTTACGTAAGGAAGTTTGTTAAAGAATTAGAAGGTGAACTTTGTCTATTTCAAGGTTAGAAACGTTGTTCAGTTAAGGTCTGAGAGGTAGTATTACCCCAACTTGATTGACTTCGATTTTAACTAAGGAGTGGTTAAGGTTCGATAGTAAAGGATGGTTAAGTGAATTTAGAAATCAAAGGAAATGGTTTGAGTTGGCATCGCGATGGTTTGTTTAAACATCTGTCTAAGTCCAATGAAGAAGCTTTGGAAATGTTTTTCAAATAAGAAACCAGAAATGTTTTCTAATAAAGAAAACAAGAAATGAAAATGTTTCCATTGTTAATAACGTATATTTTCCAAATTAGAAAATAAGAAATAATTGAATATAGGGAAACAGGAGATAAGTAAATTAATGAAATAAAGAGATAAATGTTGAATGATGTTGATCGATATAAATTTCCATTTGGAAATAATATCGTTGTTTGCACTTCTGTTTTTCTTCGATAGTTAAATCACAGATTATCGAAGTTTTGACCATTTTAACGTTGTTAATATGCAGAGACCGGTTGGATTATTATCCAAAGAACCACTCTGTATTGGCATAAGCATTGTGAATCATATATGCCAAAGGAAATTAAAGGCGGAGTTATGCAAGGGCTATCCTGTTTACAGAATAGTGTCTTCGGTTCATCTTGTTCCTGGATGACTTGTATGGACGGATGTCTGACAGAGTATTTCCAGACGATCACGTATATTGATTTCTCCAATCGTACCAAGAGTGGAAGCGGAGAAGGAAACTTCTTTTAGCTAACACATAATGTATGGTTGAGGACGTCAATCGGTGATTTGATGGATTTGACGATGTGGCATTCAAAGTGAATCTGGTGTGATGTTAAAGCGTAGTTTCTAGCCTCACATCCGGTAAATGACAGAAATCGGGCAGGCACCATGGCTAAGTCGGTCGCACCGGAGTAGGGTGTATAATCACCTGATCTAGAGTTTCATTTACTTCTAAAAATCTATTGTTGATGTTGTCCCATTCGGGAAACGGTTGCTAATCCCAACCGTTGGTGATATACATTCGATACACTCAAGCGAAATGAGTGGTCGGTTATGTGTGGCCGGGTTGCAAGATGTTCTTGTTGAATCCATTGTATTCCGCTCTAGAGGTACACTAGCGAAAGGTGGTTCCATACCTTGTCATAGTTGGAAATCCATTACCCAATACGTGCTTACGGTTTTGATTGCATACTATATATGTAGAATGTGAGATGAAAGCGTTCTGCTAGATGATTATTATATTGTGTTGATAGACATTATTATAATATCAAAAGGTTTTGATATAAAGATATTTATGATTCTCATAAGGGAAAAACTCGTTCCGTTATACGGCGTGGTCTTATGAGATATCGATTACCTGCTTGAACTGTTTTAAACTGTTTTACTCACACCAGTCCCATGACTGACCCGGAGTTTATTTTGTTTGTTTCCCTAAACTCTTGGGTGCCTAAATTTGTACGGGCAGTCAAGTAGTCGGGATTTACAGATATACTGGAAGAGCTGGAGCAGGAGGCTTCAGGATCATATAGCTATAGTTATTTCCACTGTGTTGTAAGTGTTGTTCTTTGATAATGATGTATATTCAAGTATAGATGTATATTTCAAGTTATGTTATATATATTATATGTTATTCGTTCCGCTGTGAGGTTCGTGTTACTCTGATGTTGTGTTCTTCTTCTTCTTCTATTCTAAGTTTCTATCTTATCTTTCCTCACCCTCTAATTTCTTTCATTAATGACCGGTATTTTTCGATGTTTGGTTAGTCATCATTGAGTTTATGGCGATAACCAAAGTCGCTAAAAATCCGGGTCATTACAGTTGGTATCAGAGCCAAGTTAAGTTAAGAATTACCTTGGCTCTGTGGCGTGACTCGGTAGAGATAGGGTTGGTAATACCCTAGATTGAGTTGAGTGTATATATATGAGTGAACGTATTTGTATATTGATATAAAAATTTGTTTTATATTGTGGAGATTTATTGGTTGAGTAGTTTATGAGTTCTGGTCGATCAGTTTGATCCGCTGTATCACTAGGAGTTTATAAACACTCGAATACGATGGGTCGACACGATATGTTTTGAAAAGAGGGTAAATTAAAATAAGTTACCCAAGGTATATCTTGATATAGAGAAGATATACATATCAAAATTATAATATTGGATATATTGGTTGTTATTATAATCGAGTAAGATTATAAAGCAAAATAGTTATGTAAATAACCAATCAGAATTCATATAAGTGAAATACGTGAAATCAGATGAGTTAAATCTGAAATTTAAACCAGAAATGGAGTTAAAATTCTGGAAAAGTGGATAAGTGTTCGTAAATGGATTTGGATTAAAAATAAGGAAAAGTTAAAATCCTGGGAGATTTTAAATTGTTTTACAAGCAGTATGAATTATATTTTGAAATGAATTTCGAAGTGGAAATGTTTAGAAATGGTTTTATAGTATTGAACTCGCTTTGATCGCTGGAAAATAGATTCTGATGATGACAGCTGCATCATCAGTATTCATTTTCGAGTTATAAGTGACGAATTACTACCATAGATACTGTTTTGAATTTGTTTTGGGAAAGACAAGTTGTATTGAATTTCAAAATGGGATTTATAATATAGAATTTGAATTTTTAAATATTTTAAAAGAAATAAAACGAGAAGTTCCTTTATAAACGAAGTTTATAAATAGTTCTTTTATAAACAAAGTATATAAATGAAGTGAAAAGAATTATCACTGGATAATTCAGAAATAAAAATACAAGTGTGAAATTGAAAGGGAAATCTATTTTCCAAAGGTAGATCGATTTCAAAAGAAATTGAAATCGAGACTTATTTGAAGAATGAATAAAGAAAGTTTGAAAAGGAATTTGAATAAAGGAAATTCAAACATAGAATTTAAATAAGAAAATTCAAAGGGGATTTGTGTAACACCCCACACCCGCTAAGGTCACTCACAAAGGGAATGCCTTAGTTTTGGTGGGGTATTTTTAGTGAGTATAGAACAGAAAAATTACAACAGGACAGATATAAGTAACACTTGAAAATTTAAAACATCATTTCATTAACAAAACATGTTTGGTTACATCACAAAACCATAACAAGAGTCAAGTACATAATATCCATCCTGATAAAATAGAAGTACATAATCCCATTACATAGATAATAGCCAAAAGATAAACCGAGCTTTACTTCTACGGTCCAAGCCCCAAAAGATAGATATATCGGTCTGGTCCAAGCCCACTAGTGCTAGGTCCACTCTGATAACCTGAGGGTGGGGAAAAAGATAAACAACAACGGGGTCAGACATAAGTCTGAGTGAGTCCTATAACCCTAACAATACAACCATTAAAGTAATTAGGGTATGATATAAACAAGATACGGTACCTCTGGGGATAATGACTACACTAAGTAGCCAACAAAACACAGGATGTACTACGATAACCGAAACGACGTATTTATCCACCCAAGGATAATTACTAGCTTACACCTCCCCATATCTACCCACCCAAGGGTAATTCCTACACTGCACCACACCAGTTCTACCCACCAAGAGTAATTCCTACTTAAAGGTTGATCCCTCCCAAGGACTTAGAAAATTTTTCCAGTAATTTCGTGTACCCCTAGCCCACTACATAGGTGCCGTCTGCCCCTATCTCCACTAGGTGTACTTAGTAATTTTACCCAGTAGTTTCGTGTACCCCTACATAGGTGCCGTCTGCCCCTATCTTTATTAGGTGTACCCACTACTCCCAAGCGATCGGCTCCCTAACGTAGATACCCGTGCTGGTCCCACAGTGGGGTGTATCACTCCCCTAAAGTGGCCACCTGATAATATCAACGGTGCACGGCTTTATATCTACACGATGCAACAACGGCTTATCTACCAGCCCGGGCCCACACACGCATATGAAACCCGTTGGACTTGCGTTGCCACCGCTAACCCGTTTTGGCCTCTTACAGTCAAGCCCAATATGCGTGTCCCGTCACTCGACATGGGTCGAGCCCACAAAGATACGTTTGGGATATTGGTTGAAATGGGCCCCCACAAGCTACTACTTAAGCTTGTCATTTTATCTAGTGCATCCCACTTAACCCCTTTTTATAATCATGCCCCCTTACATGTTAAGGTTTGGTTAAGTCATCTAATTATATTTCAATTGCCACTTAAGGCACCCACTAGATTTCCGCATGCCACCCAAGGCACTTACTTGATTCCCACATGCCACCCAAGGCATTTACTTAACCCTTTAATCATGTTTAATTACATGTTCCACTTTGGTTAAGTATTCTAATCGTATTTTCTATTGCCACCCAAGGCAACCCACTAGTTTCCTCATGCCACCCAAGGCACCCCCACTAGTTACTACATGCCACCCAAGGCACCCACTTAACCCCTCATGCCCCTCTACATGCTAATATGGTTAAGTGTTTCTTAATTCATTAATTAAGATCATGACCTCATAAAGACCTCTCACATTAGACCGTCTTTTATGACTGCTGGATATGCCGGTTGGTTCCGGGCAGACTTCTGTCATCAAAAGGGTCTAACCTCGTGTCTTTACTTTAATCATGTATTTAATTTATGACTAAGACCTCTCACATTGGGCCAATCATTTGTAGCCGCTGGATGGCCGGTCGGTTCCGGGCAGACTTCCGCTACAAAAGGGTCCAACCTCGTGTCTTAGTTGATTAATTACACCTAATTAATCACCCCCATATTAATTATCCCTAATTAATATCAAGTTTTTCATAACATGGGTAGACCTAACTCAATAGGTAAATTCCCATGGGGTAGACCTAACTCAATAGGTAAATTCCCTCTTATGCTTATTCATTTTATGGTATGCTTAATCATACCCAATCATACTTCTATTAACACATTTACCAACCCCATCGTTCCCCACGTAAATCGTTCTCATCTCGTGACATAATAAAGGGGAAGATCCATCACAAATATCATGGGTTTAGCATATAACTTTGTCATGGGTTAAGAGGATGTCAACTTGCATTTATGAGCATAAATTAACCCAACTACATTTAACCCAAACTTGCATTTATCATACACATGATTTGCATAACATGTTGCATATGAGCTTGCATATTATCATACACATATCTTGCATAACATGTTGAACTTGCATATAGCATTCTCGTAACTTGCATAACATGTTAAACATGCATTTAAGCATACACACAACTTGCATAAGCATTCACATACTTGCATAAGCATTCACATACTTGCATAAGCATCCACATACTTGCATAATCTCATAAACATAACTTGCATAACATCATGCACATAACTTGCATACCCTCATACACATAACTTGCATATGAACTTGCATAACAACATGCACTTAACTTACATAACATCATGCACATAACTTGCATAACATGTTGGGCTTGCATATAAGCATACACATATCTTACATAATATGTTGAACTTGCATATATGACTTGCATCTTAAAGGAGGGTAAACATGCATAACATATAAAGGTGTCATCTTGCATAGGTATGCACCACATTTAAAAGGGTAAACTTGCATGTCATGATTTATCCATAATACCAAACACTTAGCATGCATAAAACCACCTACTTAGCATGCATAAAATCAAATACTTAGCATGCATAAAATCAAATACTTAGCATGCATAACACCAAATACTTAGCATGCATAAAGTCACATGCATAACTTGCATATCATGTTACATATAACTTGCATATACTCTCACATATAGTTTGCATAACATGTTACATATGCATAAATGTTCAACATAGTGTTTTGCATCATAAAACATGGCATTAACCTTGCATATAACATAGAACTTGCAAATCACATATCATACAAACTTGCATAAACACATTTATCCACAAACATAGCCATGTCTTATCACATCCTACCATAATCAATTTAACAATTGATTATTAAAGCCATAGGAACTCACCAAAACCAAGATTAGCAACTTATGTAGTAGAACTAGTAGCTTTAGTTGAAGAAGATGTTGATTAGAGGTTGATTAGCTTGCAACTCTCTTCATTGATTTGTGGAGGCCATGATCAAGTTTCATTTTGCCATAGTTTAGTTACTAGATCTAATTATGAATGAATTAGGGTAGGGTTAGGGTCTTATTTATAGGATTAGGTAGTGTTTTAGGCCCTTAGATTAACCCTAGATTAGTTTAGGTCCGTCAGATTTAGGAAATCTCTAGAACCCAGCCCTCCAAGCCAGCCTAAAACCCAACCTGGTGCACCCAGGCTCTCTGGACGCTGCGCCCCTGTCGACAGGCAAGTCGACACCCCTGTCGACAGGCCTGTCGACAGCCCTGTCGACATGGTTAGGGCGGGAAGCTTCCCGCCTACCCCCGCTGGCTCCATTTTGAAATCTGATTTTAAATCCTTAAATTTGTTTTTAGCTTTAATTTTTCTACAAACTTCATTGGGCCTTAACTGGGCCATACGGACTCCGATTCTCGAAAACTCGGACTCTATTTCGCGTATTTTTCCGAGACGAACACAATGACGCAGCCCGTTACCCCCAATTCCCGCATCTGAGATTATTCATTCTGTAATTAGTGAATTTTAGCATTAACTAAAATTCAAGGTGTTACATTCTCCCCTCCTAAAAGGATTTCGTCCCCGAAATCTCTAAGCTAAGGAGAATGCATATCCTACCATCCAAACAACCATCTACTCAAACCATCAACCACGGGCATCCATTGTCCTTACATAGTTTCTAATGATGTATGAGCATATGCAAAAAGTGTGTGTATATGTTCCCTATCTAATGTATGAACATATGCAAACCATGATAGTGCCATGCATCCATTATGTATGCGAGAGAACCCTATCGACACATACAATATCTACATGAGTGCACAATCATTCACCCAAAATGCATCATCCATATGATAACACAATCATTATACATCCATAGATATAGCTTCCTACACACAATTTTATGCAATATGCAATATGAAGTGACTGAGCCGATCTAGTGCCTAGAGTGTGTGTATATGCATCCACGAGCAACCACTAGTAAACACTTGCATCCACTTGCATCCATCATACATAACATGTCTCAAACACATGTTTCAACCATAGGACTATCCTATCTGAAGGTCAAAGGTACTAACGAGAGGACATACTAAGGATAAGATAAGCACAAGGTATGCGATGAAGGAGAAGCAAAAGGACATACCCTCCGAAAGAAAAGGGTACCTCGAACGCATCTTCGCTTCCATCCCCAGGTAGCGTCACTCTCTTTATCTCCCCTTTGTACTTTGACTAGTTGAACCTCTCTGTTTCTCAACTTCCAAATCTCTGACCCAAGGATGCAAGTAGGAGCTCGTCGAATCGTCGCATCACGCTCTGCTTCCACTTCTCTAAGCAAACTTGGCTCTACCACTTCTGCGGTCTTATGTAGGCACTTCCTCCCATGGAATACATCATGTACACCACTAAGTCTGTCGGGCAGCTCCACCAATGGAAGATGCTCCTCCCATGTACCTCCAAAATCCAAGATACATAGCCTCAAAAGGTCTTCTAAAATATGTTTCACCCTCTCGGTCTGGCCGTCCGTCTGAGGATGATATGCGGTACTCAAACACAACTGAGTCCCTACCGCCTCTTGCACCCTCTTCCAAAACTCTCTAGTGAAGATAGGATCTCGGTCGCACACCATACTGGAGGGTACACCATGCAATCTAACAATCTCTCGAATGTAAACTGAAGATAGCCATGGAGCGGTTCCTTTACTCTTCACAGGTATACAATGGGCGCTCTTAGTAAGCCTGTCTACTACCACCCAAATTCCTGTATTACTCTTTCTCGATCTGGGTGACCCGTCAATAAAATCTATCGAGACGTTGTCCCACATCCATTGCGGAACCTCCAATGGTTGAAGCAACCCACCTGGTTTCTTTTGCTCCGCCTTCACTTGTTGGCACACCAAGCATCGAGCGACATACTCGGTCACATCTTTCTTCATACCGGCCCAGAAGAAAACCCTCTTCATGCCTTGGTACATCTTGTCCCCAACGGGATAAATGGTCATCCTAGTACGGTGTGCATCATCAAAAATAACCTTCCTCAAACTTGCGGTACAAAGTCTACCGTCTCTACGCAAGCACCCCCTATCGTCTAGGGTCTACTCAAATGGCTGGACGACTCCCCCCCTTATGAGCTTCTCCACCAACTCAACCCACCGTGGGTCGTCCCTCTGTGCTTCTCCAATCCGCCCCAAAAGAGTAGGTCTAACTTCCAAGGAAGCTAGCAAACCGGGTACATAATCAACGGAAGGTCTGAAATCAAACATCGAGATAAATTCCAAGCTTCGTTGTTCCACGGACAACGGACTCAAGGACAACCTCTTTCTGCTCAAGGCGTCCGCCACCACGTTACCCTAGCCAGGTGTATACGCTATCTCAGACTCATAGGATGCTAAGAATCCCATCCACCTTTACTGTCCTAAGATTATGCGCTCGAAGAGTCTCCAACACTTCCCTAAAATGTAGGGCATGCTCTTCTCCACCAGGATATCATCCAAAACCATCACAACTGTCTCTCACGCAGACCACCCTAGTCGAACTCGGCATCCCCAAATGCAAGCCCCAAAGACCTAAACCAATATCAGACAAACACCCAAGGGATACCTCCTTCGAATTCAGACGACCTACGTGAGATGATACTAGTAAAAATGGCTAAATAATTAAGCCCTTGTCCAATTCTGGATGTCCTCGCCAGTCTCGCTCCAAAACCACCGTTTATCCCATACTGGCTTTGCTCAGCCTATTGAGCACATACGAAAACTTATTTCGCTCCTAGAAAAGACCAAGATGTCATCCACAAAGACCATCACAACTTATTTAGGTACTCCCTGAACACCCTTCTCATCAAATCAACAAAGTATGCGGGGGCGTTCGTCGAACCAAATGGCATCACCAGCCACTCATAAAAAAAAATCATCCGGAGTCCTAAAGGCAGTCTTCTCTATTCCATCCTCAGCCACTCTCAATTGATGAAATCCCGTGGCTAAGTCCTACTACAAAAATACTGAGGCGCCAGCCAACTGATCGAAGAGATCATCTATCCTCGGCAATGGGTGTCTATTCTTCTTTGTGAGTTTATTTAGTTCTCTTTAGCCTACACAAAGTCTGAGGGACCCATCCGCCTTCATAACAAAAACTACTGGAGCGCCCCACTCCGATATACTTCGTCTTATGAACCCCTTCTCAAGCAAATCACCTACTTACTTATGGAGTTCCCTCCTCTCACGAGGAGCCATATGGCACACTGGCCAAGATACTGGTTTAGGATTATTCACCAGATATATTCGGAAGTCAACCTCCCGCTTCGGAGGTAAGCCCTTCACCTCCTCACACACATCCGGGTATTCCCGGACTGCTCTAACAGATCGCAGACTCTAGACCGCCGTGTCAAGCGATTCTAGATACCTTAGCATAACAGATTCTATGGGATTACAAGAAATCTCGAGAGTGTTACCCAGGCGGCCCATAAGCCTAACAACTCTCCCTTCAAAATCAAAAACGGCACCCCTACTGGATAACCAGTCCATGCCCAAAACTAACCCATAGCCCGTGAAGCCCAAAAGCATCACATCTTAAACTCAACGCTAAGTATAGCAACTTTCAAACCCAAACACATCATGGAGCCCCAATTGGGTTTGAAACAACTAAGGGATCATCTACCAAACTGGTGTCTAAGTGCAGTGACCCAACTAACAAGGATGAGATAAACGAACTCGATGCGTCAGAATCAAATAAAGTTCGAATTGGATAATAAAGAAATCCAACCTCCAATCTAGACGGTCTTATCCCCATCTGGTACCCTAGGCGTGAGGGAATACAACTACCCTCCAGAAGATTCCATACCTTGCCCTTGCTTCTTCGGACAATCCTAATAAGGTGTCCTATTCCTCCCAAAAGGATAACTACTAGCCTTCTTCTTCCCCATTCCCCACTCATAACCTCCCACCAATGAGGTTTCATCCTTCATTAACCAAATAACTATTTGAGCCTTCCTCTCATCGTCTATCCTATAGGTACCTACCAGTCCTCCTCCTTCTTGAACCAACTTCTAATCTGATTAACGTCTAAGTCCCTTGAAGTGGTTTTCCATCCTTATCTATCTTAGAAAGATCATCTATACGCGGAGGGGAAACTCAAAATGAGAGAGAGGAAGAGATTCGAAACGGAGAACTCGAAAGATATGGATATGGCTATTGGGGATTATGCTTTTCTTTCAAAAACTTTTCTCTTAAAAGACATGTTTTTGAAAATACTCCTTTCAAAAATATTCTTAGAAAATAGTTTTTCTAAAAAATTTGTCTGTTCTGGTAACCTTAAGCTCTGATACCACGTGTAACACCCCACACCCGCTAAGGTCACTCACAAAGGGAATGCCTTAGTTTTGGTGGGGTATTTTTAGTGAGTATAGAACAGAAAAATTACAACAGGACAGATATAAGTAACACTTGAAAATTTAAAACATCATTTCATTAACAAAACATGTTTGGTTACATCACAAAACCATAACAAGAGTCAAGTACATAATATCCATCCTGATAAAATAGAAGTACATAATCCCATTACATAGATAATAGCCAAAAGATAAACCGAGCTTTACTTCTACGGTCCAAGCCCCAAAAGATAGATATAGCGATCTGGTCCAAGCCCACTAGTGCTAGGTCCACTCTGATAACCTGAGGGTGGGGAAAACGATAAACAACAACGGGGTCAGGCATAAGTCTGAGTGAGTCCTATAACCCTAACAATACAACCATTAAAGTAATTAGGGTATGATATAAACAAGATACGGTACCTCTGGGGATAATGACTACACTAAGTAGCCAACAAAACACAGGATGTACTACGATAACCGAAACGACGTATTTATCCACCCAAGGATAATTACTAGCTTACACCTCCCCATATCTACCCACCCAAGGGTAATTCCTACACTGCACCACACCAGTTCTACCCACCAAGAGTAATTCCTACTTAAAGGTTGATCCCTCCCAAGGACTTAGAAAATTTTTCCAGTAATTTCGTGTACCCCTAGCCCACTACATAGGTGCCGTCTGCCCCTATCTCCACTAGGTGTACTTAGTAATTTTACCCAGTAGTTTCGTGTACCCCTACATAGGTGTCGTCTGCCCCTATCTTTATTAGGTGTACCCACTACTCCCAAGCGATCGGCTCCCTAATGTAGATACCCGTGCTGGTCCCACAGTGGGGTGTATCACTCCCCTAAAGTGGCCACCTGATAATATCAACGGTGCACGGCTTTATATCTACACGATGCAACAACGGCTTATCTACCAGCCCGGGCCCACACACGCATATGAAACCCGTTGGACTTGCGTTGCCACCGCTAACCCGTTTTGGCCTCTTACAGTCAAGCCCAATATGCGTGTCCCGTCACTCGACATGGGTCGAGCCCACAAAGATACGTTTGGGATATTGGTTGAAATGGGCCCCCACAAGCTACTACTTAAGCTTGTCATTTTATCTAGTGCATCCCACTTAACCCCTTTTTATAATCATGCCCCTTTACATGTTAAGGTTTGGTTAAGTCATCTAATTATATTTCAATTGCCACTTAAGGCACCCACTAGATTTCCGCATGCCACCCAAGGCACTTACTTGATTCCCACATGCCACCCAAGGCACTTACTTAACCCTTTAATCATGTTTAATTACATGTTCCACTTTGGTTAAGTATTCTAATCGTATTTTCTATTGCCACCCAAGGCAACCCACTAGTTTCCTCATGTCACCCAAGGCACCCCCACTAGTTACTACATGCCACCCAAGGCACCCACTTAACCCCTCATGCCCCTCTACATGCTAATATGGTTAAGTGTTTCTTAATTCATTAATTAAGATCATGACCTCATAAAGACCTCTCACATTAGACCGTCTTTTATGACTGCTGGATATGCCGGTTGGTTCCGGGCAGACTTCTGTCATCAAAAGGGTCTAACCTCGTGTCTTTACTTTAATCATGTATTTAATTTATGACTAAGACCTCTCACATTGGGCCAATCATTTGTAGCCGCTGGATGGCCGGTCGGTTCCGGGCAGACTTCCGCTACAAAAGGGTCCAACCTCGTGTCTTAGTTGATTAATTACACCTAATTAATCACCCCCATATTAATTATCCCTAATTAATATCAAGTTTTTCATAACATGGGTAGACCTAACTCAATAGGTAAATTCCCATCGGGTAGACCTAACTCAATAGGTAAATTCCCTCTTATACTTATTCATTTTATGGTATGCTTAATCATACCCAATCATACTTTTATTAACACATTTACCAACCCCATCGTTCCCCACGTAAATCGTTCTCATCTCGTGACATAATAAAGGGGAAGATCCATCACAAATATCATGGGTTTAGCATATAACTTTGTCATGGGTTAAGAGGATGTCAACTTGCATTTATGAGCATAAATTAACCCAACTACATTTAACCCAAACTTGCATTTATCATACACATGATTTGCATAACATGTTGCATATGAGCTTGCATATTATCATACACATATCTTGCATAACATGTTGAACTTGCATATAAGCATTCTCGTAACTTGCATAACATGTTAAACATGCATTTAAGCATACACACAACTTGCATAAGCATTCACATACTTGCATAAGCATCCACATACTTGCATAAGCATCCACATACTTGCATAATCTCATAAACATAACTTGCATAACATCATGCACATAACTTGCATACCCTCATACACATAACTTGCATATGAACTTGCATAACAACATGCACATAACTTACATAACATCATGCACATAACTTGCATAACATGTTGAGCTTGCATATAAGCATACACATATCTTACATAATATGTTGAACTTGCATATATGACTTGCATCTTAAAGGAGGGTAAACATGCATAACATATAAAGGTGTCATCTTGCATAGGTATGCACCACATTTAAAAGGGTAAACTTGCATGTCATGATTTATGCATAATACCAAACACTTAGCATGCATAAAACCACCTACTTAGCATGCATAAAATCAAATACTTAGCATGCATAAAATCAAATACTTAGCATGCATAACACCAAATACTTAGCATGCATAAAGTCACATGCATAACTTGCATATCATGTTACATATAACTTTCATATACTCTCACATATAGTTTGCATAACATGTTACATATGCATAAATGTTCAACATAGTGTTTTGCATCATAAAACATGGCATTAACCTTGCATATAACATAGAACTTGCAAATCACATATCATACAAACTTGCATAAACACATTTATCCACAAACATAGCCATGTCTTATCACATCCTACCATAATCAATTTAACAATTGATTATTAAAGCCATAAGAACTCACCAAAACCAAGATTAGCAACTTATGTAGTAGAACTAGTAGCTTTAGTTGAAGAAGATGTTGATTAGAGGTTGATTAGCTTGCAACTCTCTTCATTGATTTGTGGAGGCCATGATCAAGTTTCATTTTGCCATAGTTTAGTTACTAGATCTAATTATGAATGAATTAGGGTAGGGTTAGGGTCTTATTTATAGGATTAGGTAGTGTTTTAGGCCCTTAGATTAACCCTAGATTAGTTTAGGTCCGTCAGATTTAGGAAATCTCTAGAACCCAGCCCTCCAAGCCAGCCTAAAACCCAACCTGGTGCACCCAGGCTCTCTGGACGCTGCGCCCCTGTCGACAGGCAAGTCGACAGGCAAGTCGACACCCCTGTCGACAGGCCTGTCGACAGCCCTGTCGACATGGTCAGGGCGGGAAGCTTCCCGCCTACCCCCGCTGGCTCCATTTTGAAATCTGATTTTAAATCCTTAAATTTGTTTTTAGCTTTAATTTTTCTGCAAACTTCATTGGGCCTTAACTGGGCCATACGGACTCCGATTCTCGAAAACTCGGACTCTATTTCGCGTATTTTTCCGAGACGAACACAATGACGCAGCCCGTTACCCCCAATTCCCACATCTAAGATTATTCATTCTGTAATTAGTGAATTTTAGCATTAACTAAAATTCAGGGTGTTACAATTTGAATATAGAAATTCAAATGAGATTTGAATAAAGAAGATTTAAATAATGGAAAATTGAATATAGAATTCATATAGAGTAATAATAGGATTTGAATATAGAAATTCAAAGGGAGTTTGAATATATGAAATTCAATGGAATTGAAATAGAGTTTGAATATAGAAATTCAAATAGATTTTGAATATAGAAATTAAAATATAAAGGAATTCAAATATAGGATTTGAATATCGAAGGTGAAATGGAATTTGAATATAGAATTCAAATGGAATTCAAATATAGGATTTGAATATATAGAATTTGAATATAGAATTCAAATGAAATTTAAACTATAGAATTTGAATATGTAGAATTTGAATAGAAATTGAATAGAATTAACTAAGTCGAAGAGGAATTAGTTAATCGAGTTTTGAATTTGAAGTTGAACTTTGAAAGGTGAATTGGATTTGTTAATGGATATTCGAAATCGAATATAGAACTTAAATTTGAAATTTAGATTCAAATTAGTTAATAAGCAAGTTAAAATATATTTGAACATGTCATGTTCAAATATAAAAGTGAAATAGACTAAAGAGTTAATTAACAAATTAATTAACGAATTGAGTTAAAACGACCAGGTATAGTTAAAATAGATTGGGCAGGTATAAATATACATGAGATAGGTATGGATAAGGTATGAAGGTATATAAATAGAATGCTCGACAAAAGGTATGTATTTAATTCATATATGATATTTTATGCGCCGTATCGGCAAGCCGCTTGGCTTTTTCTTTTTCTTTTGGATTGGTGAGGGCCATGAGAGGCTATTTGAAATATCCCGATGCTCCTGGTACAAAGGGGGTTATGGCGAATTTTTCCGGGAATTTAAGGAATTAGAATATTTTTAAGATAATTTGATAGTTAGAAATCAACGTATCGATATATATATAGAAGTCGATAAGGAAACGAACTTAGAAATAGAATAGTAAAATCAAAAAGGAAGACTAAGAATAAAATCTAGTAAGAATAGAAAGAGGAAGCATATACGTGTTTAAAAGTGAATATGTAGTTGTATGGTATTGATTATTCGAGTAAGTAGTCATATCTGTTTTGACGTTATAAATGTTATTCAGTCAAGGTCTGAGAGGTAGTTATACCCCAACTTGATTGATTTCATTATTAACAAATAAATAGTAAGATTTCAGGCTCGAAGATCAAGGTTGAATAAGAGTTAGTTGAATATAGTATTTGGGTTGTCGTAACGATGTTTTACACAACATCCGTTTTAACCCAAATAAGTGTAAGCTTGGAAATAGAATAGAATATTTCCTAAGTATAGAAATAAACGAGATCGGAAAAGAGATAAGTAATTGGAATATTTTCCAATTATAAATAGCATATATTTTCTAAAGTTTAGAAAATAAAGGAAGGCGATATTCGGAAATGTTTTCCAAATAACATAAAAAGGCCAATATGGTTATTGAAAATATTTGGTTAACAAATATTGTTAAAGAAATAGAGAAGTGATTTAACTAATGGAATATTAATTAAGGGCTCGGTGACATGTTCAAAAGGAAATTTTGATTTTTGAAAAGAGTAAACTGTTTGAAAACTCCCAGGGAAAGACTGTTTGAATTAAAAACAAATTTAACAGAAATTTGTGAAAGCAAAATTGAATTAAAGTAAAGCCAGTAAAGCGGTAACGGAGATTGAATTAGAATGATATCAAGACAAAATTTGATTGTGAGATTCAAATTTGAAGCGTAATGTGATAATCAAGTTAAGAGTCGGGAATCGAGAAGAAACTCGAGTTGAAATGATATTTGGCTCGGATATAAGCGAATGGTTGTGTTGTGGATAAAAGCAGATCGGAATTTGATTGGGATGACCCTTGTATCCGCTGAATTGATAACAGGTGGAAAGGATATAATGATATGCCGACAAAAGGTACAAGTTTATATTTCTATTGGATATAAGATTTGTGAGCCGAATTAGCAAGCCGCTTGGCTGTTTGATTTTCTTTTGGGTTGGAAATGGCCCAGAGAGGCGAGTGGGAGTTTGACCGATTGACCAGTACAAAGGAGGTTATGGAAAAAAAAATTCGAAAAAAAAAATTTAAGGCGTTAGAAAATTTTCAGGATTTTTGAAAATTTTCGTTGATAAGAATTAATTAATATTTAATTAAAATTAAATTGGTCCAGTTGAAACTGGAGTTAAGAAGTGAACAAATATGTTCTTACCAGTCGATAGGGTCATCCTCTACCTTTTAGCAATTTCGAGAACGAAATTATTTTAAGTGGGGAAGATTGTAATGACCCGCATTGGCGGAGGTATTATAATTAATTTATTTAATTATATAATAGTGATATAGTGAATTTAATGGTCGTGGAATTAAATAATGGTAAATATTTAATTAAAATAATAATTAAATAATATATATAATTCTGAAATAATCAGAATTGGCTGAAATGACGATATGGTGTGAACCGGATCATCTGTGATATTTAATTCAGCTTGAAATTGAATTTGAATAACGAATATATTATATAAACGACAATTTGAACATAGAATTATAACCTAATTAAAATCGAGCTTGAAATGGCGCTGCAGTTCGCTATTTGGCGATTTGAACTTCAACTGAATGTACAGGACTCGTTTTAAGCCGGATTTCTGTGAAACAAGAAACGTGTGGAGCTGGTGGAGTATATCTTTCTAGTTGAAGAGAAAAGTCGGGATTTCGTCGTGTAGATTTCGAGATATGTCCAAATAAAATTTTAGAAAAGTCGCTGTGGAATTCCTTTATAATTTATAAAGGAATTATTTATATTTTAAAAAGGAATTTCAATATAAATCGAATATCGGGTTGACCCAGATTGAAATATCGAGTTAGAAATCCATATAGGATTTATTCTGAGCTGTATGGTATTCCACTGTGAATATATACGATAATATAAATTTATTTATATTTAATTTAATTATATTTAATTATATTTATATATTTAAATGGGTCATCCAGAGCTTTAAAAATAGCCACTTTTGCAAACGAAGTCGGAATTCGACGAAACTAAATTTGTTGGATCCGCAATGTCAAATAGTTGTTAGATTCCCAGTTTCGTTATTTTTAGAGTCACTGTGTGGCCGTATGGATTTTTAGAGAGAAAAACAGCCAGTATTTTGACAGTTAAAAATACGTTGTGTGAGCATACGATGTCGGAATTCGACGAAACCAGTTTCGTTGGGTTCGTAATGTCGAACTCGAGCTACATGTCCAGTTTGTGATTTTTGGGTATCGTGTGTGATCACACCGATTTTTAAAGGACAAAAACAAATATAAAAGGAGAAAAATAAATATCTAAAAATATCTAAAATTTCTATAAATACCCCACAAAATCCTCTAAACCTAATTTCCTCATCCTCCAGTCAAACACATTTCCGCCGTCACCTGTTCTTAGAGAAAACATGGGAAATTTCTCTTTAGAAATTCAATAGAAATCCAAAACAAATACTATTAATCATGAGAGGTATATATCTCGATTCAGCAGAGCCTGAGCTTCGATCTGGTCCCCTTTTTGTCAAGCTCGATCGATGCATTTTGGGTGGAGAGTTTTACAACGTGACCTAGGGCTGAGGGTACTCGCCACTGTAGTCAGTGATTTTGGTTAAGGAGGATGTAGCTGGGCTCGTTGAGGTGAGGCGCACGATAAGAGGGTTTGTGGGTGGCATTCGGTGACAACGATGTCGCACTGGTGGTCAACTGAAGGAAGAACGCAACTCGAAGGAGGCCACCAGGTTGGAGATGATGATGTTGGGGAGGTTGCTCTCGAGTTGAGGAGTCATTTGGTGTTGTGAGTATTCGATTTTTTGGAGAAATGAAGGAGCTCGGATCCAAGGAGGGGCAAATGTTTTTCATGGATTCGAGCTGGAGTATCCCGATTTGGGGAAGATAAGAATGCAGTTTGGGTTAAGGACGGAGTCTGGGCTTTAGAGTTAGTGGGCCAGGTTTTATTTGATGGGGTAAGGAAAATTGGTGAATTAAATTTGTTTGTTTTAATTTAAAGAATACGTTAACTTGTAATCATCGTAATGTGATCATACGATATCAGATTGACGAACCATAAGTTGCGTTGGGATCGTATGGACGAGGGCAACACAATAAAGCTGACTAGAAGTGGATTGGGGCTAGTTTGAATTTACGGCAAAATAAACTGTTTGATTCAGATCAAACAATAGTTTATCATTCTTTAACGATGAACTGCCAAAGTGAGTAAATCTCACTAACTCTGAACAATTTATAATTTCATGTTGTATTTTTAGAACTGTTAGAATTTGTCTGATTGACTGTGTGTTGACTATTTGATTGAACTGCTAGTCAGTTAGTTGAATTTCTATATTGATTCTGTTTAACAGAATATATCATATGGAACTGAAAGTGATTTTATCTATATTGTTTAACATCTGTGATGCAGGGGAACAGGTTGGAGGAATCCAACTGGATTCCTCAACATTTATTTTACTGTGATTCATATATTGTGATATATGATGTGGTATATAATCTGTTGTTGATTATGTGTGGTTGGACGATATTTATCGTTGTTATATGGTATGTTAAATACTATAAGAAATACTGGATATGGGAAAGGGGATTTTTCATAGTGTATTTTGAAAATGAATTATTTACATAAAATCGATGGATTTTATATAGAAAAGGAAAAGGATTTTTATAAAAGATATATTTATAAAATCAAAGGATAAGTTAGAATAAAAGGAAATCATTCGTAAAGTGAAAAACCGTTACTAAAAGTAAGTCTTTATAAATGAATAGTTTATTCGAAAAGGAGTTAATCGAATTAGTTATTCGAATAGAATAAAGGAAGTTATCGAATAAAGTTAAAAGGAGGCATTCGAATATAGTTTAGCTAAAAGGAGTTATTCGATCAGAATTCATTGAATAGAATTAACCAGTTAGAGTTAATTGGTTAGAGTAAATCAGTTAGGGTTAACCACTAGAGTTCATTGGTTAGAGTAAATCAGTTAGGTTAAACTATAGAGTTAAACCAGTTAGAGTAAATCAGTTAGGTTAAACCGTAGAGTTAAACCAGTTAGAGTTTATCAGTTAGAGCCAAACCAATTAGAGTAAATCGATATAGTTTATTCGAATAGAGGTAAAGCAAATGAGTTAATCGAATATAGTTTATTCGAATAGAAAGTAAAAGGAGTTAATCGATGTTAGTTTATCGATTAGAGTTAAAGCAAATGAGTTAATCGAATATAGTTTATTCGAATAGAATAAAGGAGTTAATCGAATATATAGTTTATTCTAATAGAATTAAAAGAGTTATCGAACGTAGTTTATTTGATAGGAGTTAAGTGAATAGAGTTAAAGTTAAATCAAAAGAGTTAAGTGAATAGAATAAATTGAATAGAGTTATGAATATACCTTATCGAAGGAAAGAATTAGCGAATAGAAAAGATTTGAAAGAGAGTTACGTAAGGAAGTTTATTAAAGAATTAGAAGGTGAATTTTGTCTATTTCAAGGTTAGAAACGTTGTTCAGTTAAGGCCTGAGAGGTAGTATTACCCCAACTTGATTGACTTCAATTTTAACTAAGGAGTGGTTAAGATTCGATAGTAAAGGATGGTTAAGTGAATTTAGAAATCAAAGGAAATGGTTTGAGTTGGCATCGCGATGGTTTGTTTAAACATCTGTCTAAGTCCAATGAAGAAGCTTTGGAAATGTTTTCCAAATAAGAAACCAGAAATGTTTTCTAATAAAGAAAACAAGAAATGGAAATGTTTCCATTGTTAATAACGTATATTTTCCAAATTAGAAAATAAGAAATAATTGAATATAGGGAAACAGGAGATAAGTAAATTAATGAAATAAAGAGATAAATGTTGAATGATGTTGATCGATATAAATTTCCATTTGGAAATAATATCGTTGTTTGCACATCTGTTTTTCTTCGATAGTTAAATCATAGACTATCGAAGTTTTGACCATTTTAACGTTGTTAATATGGAGAGACCAGTTGGATTATTATCCAAAGAACCACTCTGTATTGGCATAAGCGTTGCGAATCATATATGCCAGAGGAAATTAAAGGCGGGGTTATGCAAGGGCTATCCTGTTTATAGAATAGTGCCTTCGGTTCATCCTGTTCCTGGATGACTTGTATGGACGGATGTCTGTCAGAGTATTTCCATACGATCATGTATATTGATTTCTCCAACCGTACCAAGAGTGGAAGCGGAGAAGGAAACTTCTTTTAGCTAGCACATAATGTATGGTTGAGGACGTCAATCGGTGATTTGATGGATTTGACGATGTGGCATTCAAAGTGAATCTGGTATGATGATAAAGCGTAGTTTCTAGCCTCACATCCGGTAAATGACAGAAATCGGGCAGGCAGCATGGCTAAGTCAGTCGCACCGAAGTAGGGTGTATAATCACCTGATCTAGAGTTTCATTTACTTCTAAAAATCTATTGTTGATGCTGTCCCATTCGAGAAACGGTTGCTGATCCCAACCGTTGGTGATATACATTCGATACACTCAAGCGAAATGAGTGGTCGGTCATATGTGGCCGGGTTGCAAGATGTTCCTGTTGAATCCAGTGTATTCCTCTCTAGAGGTACACTAGAGAAAGGTGGTTCCATACCTTGTCATAATTGGATATCCATTACCCAATACGTGCTTGCGGTTTTGATTGCATACTATATATGTAGAATGTGAGATGAAAGCGTTCTGCTAGATGATTATTATATTGTGTTGATAGACATTATTATAATATCAAAAGGTTTTGATATAAAGATATTTTGGATTCTCATAAGGGAAAAACCCGTTCCGTTATACGGCGTGGTCTTATGAGATATCGATTACCTGCTTGAACTGTTTTAAACTGTTTTACTCACACCAGTCCCATGACTGACCCGGAGTTTATTTTGTTTGTTTCCCTAAACTCTTGGGTGCCTAAATTTGTACGGGCAGTCAAGTAGTCGGGATTTACAGATATACTGGAAGAGCTAGAACAGGAGGCTTCAAGATCATATAGCTATAATTATTTCCGCTGTGTTGTAAGTGTTGCACTTTGATAATGATGTATATTCTAGTACAGATGTATATTTCAAGTTATGTTATATATATTATATGTTATTCGTTCCACTGTGAGGTTCGTGTTACTCTGATGTTGTGTTCTTCTTCTTCTATTCTAAGTTTCTATCTTATCTTTCCTCACCCTCTAATTTCTTTCATTAATGACTGGTATTTTTCGATGTTTGGTTAGTCATCATTGAGTTTATGGCGATAACCAAAGTCGCTAAAAATCCGGGTCGTTACAATCCAACTTCCAATATGACCCATGCGGTTTTGATTGTATTACTAGTACGACGAAATAATATGTGGTAGCTATGCCGCCTATGATTAATATTATGATTGAAATGTTTTTGAAACATATATACACTAATAGTAATATCAAATCCGTTTTATCGTATCAAGCATATTTTGACCATTATAAGGTAAAACTCTATCCTCCGGTTTGCGTTGCATTGTGTGATGGGACTTGAGTCTTATAATGGTTTCATTTTTATAAAAAGCATTGCGTTGTTTGACGATTTACTTTATTTATGCACCGACAATCCAATGGAGTAAACCCGTTCCGCATTAGCGGCGTGGTCCTATGATTAGCCTTATCATTGAATAGGTTGAATAAGATTTCTCATACCAGTCCCATGACTGACTCGTAGTTTGTTTCACTTTGCAAACTTAGGTGCCCTCTTTTACACGGGCAGCCTTGTATACAGGTTTAGCAGATTCATTCTGGATAGCTATGGAGCTGAAGATGGATGTTATCATTCCTATTTTTCTGTTCAGATTTCACTTAGTATATTATGTTTTTATTCCGTTGCAGACATTTTATATTAAGCTGAAATTGTATTCTATGCTAAGTATGATCTGATTATGTTGTGTAACTCTGATGATGTATTATTTCCAATGTAATTTGATGAACATTATCTGCTGTAATTCTCTATTTCTGTTCTGCTATTATTGTTATGTTTTATATTCCAATGATTATCCTTACTTTCGTACTGCGGAAGTTTGGTCATCACACTAACCAACTCAACTTTCTATTCTAATCAAATTTCAATTCAGTTCAATATTAAATTCGATTTAGCTAAACTCATCATTCTTTCTCATGTTGGTCAAATTAATTATCGTTCCAATATTTTTATTTGTTTAACTAATTATCAAACATCACAACCAGCAATCAATTGGGTGATTAAGTTCCTAAATATATATAACTTTTATGTATAGTCAAAAATCATATTATTAGTGCAAATCACAACAATATACCCTATCTAGTTTTGGTTTTCACACCAGTCAATGGAAATATATAGATATACGACTTTCGAAACTCAAATATAAACACTGATGATGTTAGCAATCATTTGAATCATCTCCGGGCGACTAGAGTGTGATTCTATATCTATCCAGTATGTTAAAACTTCGAATATCCGTTAATTATGCGTATATTCAAAACATTTATATACTCGATTGTCCAAATTAAAATAAAATAATATACTCAAATATGTATAATATGACAAAATTAACGTAACTAAATTTATTTTCATTTTTATCTATTTTAAAAAATAACACTCTTCACACTCGTTCTAGGATACTACTGATCCCATCTCTAACGAGTCATTCTTATTGGATATTACAAATCCAATCTCTGATGAATTCTTTCATTCGGTTCTAATGTGTCTTGTTCTCGAGCTCTGTAAACCAAAGCTCTGATGCCAAATGAAACGACCCAAACTTCCCCATAAAGGAAAGTCCGGATTGCTTTGAGAACAACACTCATCAGAACACAAAACAGAAGAACATTTCAATGCTTATTACAACAATTGCATCAGAGTACAAGAATATCACAGAGTATAATTGAATAATATACATTTTGATAAATACAATAAAAATGTAAACTTTTAATTATTAAATCTTTCTATTTCAAACCATGATCATTTTACATCATTTCTTATAAACAATAAAAATGTAAATTTTTATTGTTAACTTTTCTTTTTTTTAATTTTTTTTTTCAAAACAATGTTCATTTTACCTATTTATTATATACAATAAAAATGTGAATTTTTGTTGCTAAACCTTTTTCTACAAACAATGAGTATTGGTACATACAATAAAAATATAACTTTTATTGCTTCAAATAATTTCATTTCTTATATGAATATTTTTCATATTTTGTATATTCAATAAAAATGTAATTTTTATTGTTTCAACATTTTATTTTAAAATATTCTTTATATTCTGAATCGGAATGCGACTCAATCAGTTACCATATTATTTTCAGTTATATGGATTTTACACACCACATGTTTTAAAAAATAATGATAAATAATCATTAAACAGTCCATTCACATCCAAAGTGAAAATTCTAACCGTGTGAGCATTAAAATAAATAAATAACGCTCATCACAGACTGTCAATCCATCGATTGACATACAACTAAATATTGGGACTAGTGTATGTCAAATATCATCCCAACACCCGTGTGGGATTTTCAAACAACGACAGTGAATTTAAATAAATTATTGGTTAACAAATTTAACCAATTCTAACTCAGTTTGAATTATTTCTTTTTAACCAATTTTCACTGTTCAAATTATAAATGAATATTTATAATTTAATATCACTATCACATTTATGTAAACAATTTTAATGTGTTAGACATTTCAACAGCACACAATACAGTCAATTTAAATCGTCCATGGTTTGTGGACGAGAAAAGTGATCTAATAGGCACTGCATACAGTTTATAATGATTAAAACTGATATAAATCTACATTGGCAATCCTATATATTTTTCAGTTATGAAAATAAATAAATAACTGTGTAAAAATTTTAGTGAGGAGTTCTCACCTATGGTTTCCACTCCGTCAACCTTATGGGACAATGGTGTTTGGATCTGCTCCAGTACGCAGTGTTCTTCACCGTGATCCCAACACAATCTGTTTCACGCAGTTTGTGTTAAAAATCATATTTTTAACGTTGTTCTATATATATGGCAAAAATCATATTTTTATTTACGTTATGTTTATGTAAAAATCATATTTTAATATTGTTATTTCTAATTTAAAAACAATGCAATTTTTGTTTTAAAAACAATGATATATATATATATATGTGTGTGTGTGTGTATATATATATATAAATTTTAATGCTATTTTTCTTTCAAACACAATGCTCTTTATATTTTCAAAAACAATGGTCTTTATATTTTATTAAACAATGCATATTTATAATTTAAATACAATGTCATTTTATAATTTAAAAACAATGTTATTTTATACTTTACAAAATTAATGCCTTTTCTATTTACAAAATTTATGCTATTTCTATTTTCAAAATTTATGCTATTTCAATTTCCAAAATTTATGCTATTTTTATTTACAAGAAATGCGATTTTCTATTCACAAAACAATGCGATTTTCTATTCACAAAACAATGCGATTTTCTATTCACAAAACACTGTTATTTTTATTTTCTAAACAATGTGATTCTTATATCAAAACAACATATATTAATTTTAGATTTTTAATATATATATATATAGAAAATTTTCAGATTTTTTTAAACCTTTAATTACATAAATATATTATTTACAACTAATTAAAAGTCAACCTCATTAATCCCGCTTAAGGGAACCGCTACTCTATAATCATCTTCCTCCAGTTAAATCGACCGACTCAGCACCCATTCCATCGATCAGAAATTCACCTCCCGCCGTCTGCACGTTGATCGAGACCCACATCGGATCGCACCACCGCCTGACCCTCCATGAGACACACCTCCGGCACCCCCTTTGGCCAAACTCGCATAACCCTAAACCACCAAAACCGACGGCGAACGGAATGGTTTTAAGCTCACAGTTCGAGAAATCCACGTTGTAAAAACCCATCACCCCCGTTGAATATATAGAACTCACTCTCCTCTTCCTTTTTCGTTTTATAATCATCGATGATTGTATTGGGAGATAATGGAGGAAGAATATCGAAGGTTTAGGGCCATCAAAATGAGGAGGATGGCGACTGGTTTTGAAAGAACTAGGGTTAGGGGAATACGGTGTATTTTCACGGTATATATATATATATATATAGTATATTTTATATTATATATTTAATTTAATTCAAAAATAACTTGTTAAACCATCCGAACTTAAAACGAGACCCAACGAATGTCGCCCCTAGCTAAATACCCATATTCTGGACACAATGGACTAGGTCTCATTGGACCATTTGATCGTTTCAGCCCATTTTTATTTAAATTAAAATATAAAACATTTAATTATTAAATTTGATCGTACATTTTAATTTACTGAGGCCACATACTGACTCTAAAAATTACAGAAAAATTATATCTAGCTTTGTTTTGACGATACGGTCCTAACAAAACTAATTTCATCGAATTTGGAGACCGTTTGAAAAATGGTCATTTTCTGGTCGATCCAAATTGACTAAAACTATTAAAACACGTTTTCTTTTGCCACGCTCACATATTGATTCCAAAAATTATGAAAATTGGAAGTTAGCAATAGTTTGACATTCCGGATCCAACGAAAGTGGTTTCATTGAAAACGGAGGTCATTTGCAAAATGGTTATTTTTAATATTAAAATATATAAATAAATTCCATAGCGACTATTCTGAATTTTAAACTGAGCATAACTTTTTATTCCCGTTATGAAATTTCAAATTTACAGATTCTTGGAAATATATTTTTAAACAGATTCAAATATTTATTGTTTTACTGAAATCCGATTTATTTTGAATCCTGTACATTCATTCAAAGTTCAAAATCAAATTTTCAAACTATCGCGCTATTTCTAACTCCTTTTATAATTAAAATAAATTTATTCATTCTAACTTCGATTTAAATAAATTTTTCGTCATTATTATTTAAAATAAATTATTTTAATTATTAAAATCCATTAAAATAATTTTTTGAAATTAGTTCAGAATTTCTAGGTTGTTACAGTTAGGGATTGAGATGTTGATGATGATGGTTTTGACGACAACAACCTTGTTTCAATTATTATTGTTATAAAATATATACTAACACTGTTATCTAGAATATATATATATATATGTATATACATGAAATCTACGCAAGTATTAATTAATTGAAGATTGTACAGTTTAGAGAATCAAGATTTCAAAGTAGAAGAGTTTAAGGTTCAAGACTCATGAGTATCAAGAATTCAAGAGTTCAAGAAATATAGAGTAATTGTGTCTATAAACTTTGTTAAAACTCTGGTTAGCACAGAATTCTGATTTCAAACTTCTTTTATTATTGTTAAATAATTCAAATGATTTCAAAATTACTTCCTTGTTTTTAAATCTATTTTCTAATGATTTCAAAATCACTTCCTTATTCTAAATTTATATCCTTTTACTTTTAACTCCTGAAATTTATTCTAACTCTTGTTTCTTAATTTTTCATATATTTTAACTTCTGCTTCAAATATTTATTACTTATAGACTTAATATTTACTTGTGTTTTAAATTGTCGTAGTTATATTTATAAGTTCAAAAACTTTTGTCATATTTACAATTTTAAATATATGTACTGTTATATCATTTAATATATTGTTTTTAATTATTTTTAAACCATCCTAACAAATGTTTTTAAATATATTTTCTACTTGAAATACTCAAATTTAATATAAAGAAATATAGGTTGTTTTAACTTAGGAATAGCCACAATTTATTTAAACATTATTTATTTTGATATAAAACGTTATTTTTGAAAATATACTAGGGATGCCGACATACATGTTTTGGTATGTCATAATAGGAACTGTTAATTTTTTTTTTAAAATTTTGAAAAGTTTCATCTTTTGAGTTCAAATTTTTTCTAAAAGGATGTGGCTATTGGAAAACTATAAAAAGGCTTTGGAATTCGAATTTTTAATTTGTTAATTTTTATATCCTTATTGTTCCTCAATCCTCTTTCCATTATTCTTCTTAATTTGCTAGATTTCTACACTTATACTGTGACAATTTCCATAGAAATTATATCAATCTTCTTCTCTTTCAATACTACATCAAACTCTCTCTGAAATTCAAGTGTTACTCAAGTGTTATAGGATGTTTGTAATCAAAAATCGCAGAAGCAAAGTATATCGAGTTTATCCTCCAAAACTGATAAGGAGAAGGGTGTGGTCGTAATCGAATGGTGCCATTGTGTCCTATAAATCGATTAGGTGTAAAGTTATGGCCCGTAAAATCAATTATGTCCCACTGTAGTTGGAATCAGTTGGGATGTTCCCTTGTAGCCCTGAAATCAAGGATTGTAATCTAGATTTACTGAATAAAAATCCACATCAACCCAGCGTTGTGTGGGACTGGATGTATGGAATCCAAACCCGATGTTTACTTTCCTTTTACTATTTTTTTTATTTTTTTTACATTTATGATTGATTCTTTGATTGTGATATTTGTGATTTGCATAACATTTTTTTAATTCAAAAGGATTTCAAGAAATTTAGCATAATTCATAAAGCACTATCCACCCCCTCTAGTGTTTAGTTTGCATTAAGATTCTTCATATGCACCTCCAACAAGAAGGAGATTATTTGAGTAAACAATTATGAGAACGAAAGAGATTACAACTCATGTATGCAAAATTGTGTTAGAAGAGAATTTGTGTTTTTATGCGTATTGAGGAGAAAACCATATTGGCTGAATTGGTAGTACACACTGCACACTATAAAGTTATTGAAATGACTACACACTGCATATTGCGCACTAATAAAGATATCATTTGGTAGTACATAAGGCACATTGCTTAAAATAATGGCTATAATGGAATTTTATGAACATAGGATGACCTGAGTTGTCTAACTCATTCTCAAGCTACACCGAAACCTCATGCCTTAAATTCTTGTACTAATATGCCGACTTACCGAGATCAATGGTATATGCAACAGTTGTAGACAGTCCCGCATTGCTACAGTGATTGATGTGGACAGGACACTATAACATGTTTGACTCCATCTATATACTGTTTGAAAGGACTCCTTCAATTATAAAATATTATCTTCTATCTTCGTTAATTTGAAAATAAATTTCTAGAAAAAAATGTCCACTATCACTTAATTTTCTTCAGAGCTACTCGTACTCGTGAAAGCGCATATCGAAGTTGATCGCATGCATGAAATTATTTTGCAAACAGAAGTGCTTGTAAGTCATGCAATGTTTAGAACATGGTGATTGAAGGTTCTAACAATCATTTGGATTTCCCGACGAGGCAGTCTTATTTCAAAGTCAAAAATACTTGTGGCCTGTTCATAACAGCTTGTAATCGTAATGCAACATTATCAAGTAGATTGAAGAAGAAGAAGATGTTTTCAAAGCAACTCGTTCTACTTTTGATTTGTGATACCTATTATGAATATGGAACAAAATTCATTGCTTATGATGCATACAAACTTCCATATAGTTGGCTCTCGCGTCTAGGTTCCTAGTAAGCATTCATAATTATCACTCCGTTATCCTTTGTGTTTTACACCAATGTATTTTGTTTAGTACTTCAATATTTTGCACCTATGTATTTTGTATTTTTTGCAACTTCATATTTCACTATTATATAGTTCTGTTTTTTAGCTACCAACCCATGTTTTTTTTAGAAAATTTGATTTTGACATAACTCAAGATCTACAAGATAAAATCATGATATTTCACTTCCATTTTGTACCTATATTCAAATTGATTCAGAAGACTTTTGTTTCATAGAATTCTGACTTAAATTGGATCTTATAAATTGATTTGAACTTGAAATGTTTTTTTTTACCAATTACCGCTGCGCAATGAACTCAATTTAATTAATTTAATTTAATTTAGTTAATTCGTTAGAACATCATGAGTAGTGATTTATCTCACAATAGCACTCGCATGCAACTTTACAAAAGAGAGGATGACCCATTATTGACAGGTCACTGTAGCCTTATGTTATTAGTAGGACAACTTCATATTTTTAGACGTATTGTTTGCTATAATATATAGTTTTGTTTACGGACAACTAAATCATGATTTTTTCAAAAATTTGATTTTGACATAACACAAATGAACAAGATGATATCACGAATTTTCACTTCAACTTAAACCTATACTCAAATAGATCCGGAATTTTCTTATTTCATAGAATTTCGACTTAAATTGGATCTTATGGATTGATTTGAACTTCAAATAGGAAAATTACGAAGTGCCGCTACGTGACAGGATTGATTTAATTTAATTAATACTTTAATTTAACTTAATTAATTCGTTCAAACATCGTGAGCAGTGATTTATATCGCCAGAGTATTCGCATGCAACTTTATAAAGCAGAGGACGACCCAATGATAGGTCATTGTAGCTATGTGAAGAGCTTTATAAGTCATTCAAAAGCTATAATGACACATTATATGAATGCATACATGAATATATACACGAAAACATGCTCATACAATCATAAACAATGAATATATACAAAAATCTACCAGCAAAATATAGTACACATACATAACATAGTACATGAGAACATGTTTGTACAATGAGAGTAGACGAATACAAAGCACAAATCTACCATATCATCATAACTTGAACTAAATATACTATATGAAACTAATCAGTCAATATGGTGTGAACTACTGCCACAATCTGATGAGTCATCATCATCACCATCAGGAGGCTTCTGTACCTTCTCGAGTTGCATCTAGAGCTATTAAATATGAGTCAGTAACACTTGTATTTGCTCATCATATTAAGTCTGATGTTGTTGTTATACAGTCGAATAAGTCTGATGCATAATCTGAGTATACCTAAGTGCCATACGCTCAAATGCAGCAATGACCCGTCTATCATAATCCATGTGTTGAGAAAACTGAGACATGCACAAAAAATACTATTCATTTATGGAGAATATAATATGTAACAATTATATGAAATTTAAAAGTCATGCTAACCTGATGAGGCTAATACAATCAAGCATATGGATACCCAATACATCCTGCGGGAAACTATGGGGGGTACACCACAATCTGACCATGCATGTCATAGGCCATAAACGAGTGAGGAGGAGGGTCGAATGTTGCAGGCTACATGTACCGAGATTGCATAGGCTCAAAGGTAGCAGGCAGTACATGCACTCTACTAGAAGAAGAACGTAAGCCCATGTGATCATAGTTTAAAGCTATATGTAATCAAGTAACACGTAAGCAAAAGTTGGGTTATCCTAGCCCAATATGAATCAAAGTAGCCATGTATTGTAAATGGATCACCATAACGATCCATCCCGCAACCCTCATAGCAACAATATAACTAGGACCAACCCTATTATCACTGTACATATCGTCCAAAGGAAGCAGATCTGAGAGAATGTGAACTATACCATGTAACTGATAGCCAACAAAGCTCCTCTAGATGCCACATAAATATACATGTAGGAACCTAAAAGCAAATTGACAAAATATACTGAAAGGTGAGAGGATGATCACAATTAGGCTCGAGAAAATGTGTATATACTGCTCTCATGGACAAAATATAATGTGACCACGCCGCCTCGAATTCATCTACTACTTACTCTCCATCAGCTCATTATGCACCCTTGTGCAACACGATGCAAAACATACCAAGCCCCCAACGACGCAATCAAGGAAATAAGATATATAGTGTAGAGTGATGCCTCAGCAATAAGTCGGGGGTGCATATTGGTCGTATGCACGTAGTACCAAAAAGGTAAAATGTATGAAAATCCATACAAATGTTGAGACTGTTGTAGCACGTGTCCAAAGCTATGTACAAATAACAAAGAATGGTTGTGTCATAATCGTATACATGCATTTCTACGTCGATTAAGCCAACCAAATAACCAAGTCGAATAGTACCCTTTGCTAAAAAAGATAGACCCAAAAGATATAATAGGAATGCAAGGACAACCGGGGTATGCATCTCCTTGGCAACCTTATAATCTAAATATGTCGCTGTAGACAAGGAAGAGTAACAACACCTTCTCTAACCTCTTCAAGGGCCAAAGTCGGTAAATGAATAGAATATGACTCAAACCTTTCAAATGAACTATCAAATGGAAGATGCATGCGGTCCAATCGACCAAACACTATGCAAATAAGCATGTAAAAATGTAACAGTGTCAAGCCTAACTCAAAATCAAGAAAATGAAATGCATGAGTAATTGACCACCATCTCTCACTAAGAGCCTCTATAATGTTGCGATCTATGTATGCAAATGTAGGTAAAGCAAGAAAGTCACTAAAAGGTGACGCATGTAATCTAGCCGAATTGGACTCTGGTAAAGTATCATAATACTCTAACATACACATATACCAACTATCACACATAGTTATGTGATGAACCTAAATTTAGTATTTACTAATGTTAAACTACATATACAAATATCATTTGTATACTATTGAGGTATTGTGCATCAAATAGCAAAGATTTAAACATATAACTGTGGCATCGCTATGATTGCAGTAAGTCAATGCGAAATAATGATGGGCTAGCCGTGCAAAGTATGTAGACCGTCTGTGGTCACTGTAGCATCCGAAGGAGTATCTATTGATCTGATATCTACATATGTCGTATAACGAATAGTCCATCTACCAGTTTTTACCGGTCTGGGCGACATTTCGATGCAAATGTATATTAAAAAATATAAAAAAAAATTATATAAACGTTTTATAAAACGTGAGGGAATGAAACAATTCTTGGTTTTGTGCCTCTTGTAGGCACAACCCCAGATGTTTGTTCAACAAAGCGCCTTAGTCGTTTATTGAACAAATCAGCTTTCGAAACTGTTGGCAAAACCACGAGTGCACATTTTCGTAGCATACATTTGTGATAGACGTAATTAGGGAGGATGACAAACTATATAAAAAAATAGATTAAAGGACATCAGGTTTTATTTTTAGGTTGAAAACAATACTTTAGAAGAACAAAATTAAACTGAAGGAAAATGCTAAATAAAACTAGCATTATATTCAATTTTTACGCTACAAAATTTTTAGTTACAACTAGCATTATATTAAATTTTACACTACACAGAATGCTAGTTCTATTTAGTAATGTCATTCGATCTTTTTTTTTCAAAAAAAAAGGATTTATTCTTCAGTCTAAAATTGAAATTTTGTGTGTTTCAGTAATTATTTTTTAAAGTTTGTTCTTGAGTCTATGTATGTGATATGTATACTATGAATCATTGGAAATGCTCTAATAAGGTGAACTGATTCCAATTGTTCTAGCTGAAAATAACAAGTAATCGCGGACATTAATACATACATGGCAATCTGAAGTTATAATAAGAAACTTTGAAACCGACTTAGAAAAATGGCGACTGAAAGGGAAGAAACTTTTTTTTCACTCTCAATTCCTAATCCTCAGACAAATCCACTTCCTAATGTTGATTCAGACTTTAGATCGGCTTATCCTCTCGATCGACCTTCATCTCTTCAGCATATCCTCTCGATCGACCTTCATCTCTTCAGCATGCAAGCCGAGATAGTAATCATCTTCAAGGAAATCTTTGTTCTCTGGATCTAAATTCGAAGGTTAATTTCCCAGATCTAGTCACGACTGCGAAGACAACTTTGGCTAAATCCAATGTTATTCAAGAAAAATCTTGGACGGAAGTTGTTACAGAGAACAAGATGCATCTCAATTCATTTCATCTCAAGTATTACGAGCCAGCTGTCAAAGATAATGTTAAGGTTGCTGTGATTAGTGAAGACCTGGTCAACAAAGCAAGAGACAAATGGTATAATTCAGTTATATTTTATGTTTATGGAGGAAAGCCTTACTATCTATTTCTAAAAGATTATACAGATAGAAATTGGAAGTTGAAAGGCAATTATCAGCTTTTTCCAGAGAGAATGGTTTCTACATCCTCAAATGCGAATTACCTGAAGATTGCGATAGAATCTTGGCTGTAGGTCCTTACTTCTACAATAAGAGGTTGATTTGCATGAAGAAATGGCAGTTAAGTATGAAATTAACACGTGAATTTTTGAATTCTGATCCTATCTGGATTAGATTCCCGAATTTGGAATTAGAATTTTGGTCAGTACAAGTCATTAGTAGGATTGCCTCCTATTAGGTCACCCTATAAGGTTAGATAATATAACTGAGGGGGTATTTCGTGTAACTTATGTGACAGTTTTGGTGGAAGTGAGTATAGATTTCAAATTTCCTGATTCAATCCCCATATTATGTCATGATGGAAATGTAGTTTGGCAGAAAATTTATTATGAGTGGAAACCTTTAATATGTTCATGCTGTAAAGTTTTTGGTCATTCTACTAACTCATGTAAATCTACTAAAGTATGGGTTCCTAAGGATAACATGATGAAGAATAACAGGATGGATATTGATGGAAATGAGGCTGATCAGGATAGTGGGGAGGGTGTTAGTGTAGTAAGAGATGTGACCACAGATAAGCTCAGATCTTTAGTTATGAATATAGTTGTTAGTGGTGACCAAAATGATATCCATGATAAGTCTAATGGTATGGAGATAAATAATGAATTGCATGGACTCTCAAATGTTGATACAGGAATATGCCAGCAAGATAATATGTGTATGAAGGGTTTTGGAAATTTTGATGTTAAAACTGACGGGGAAAGAGTGGGAAATAATGAAGCTGACAGTGATGATAATAACTATGAAAATAATGGAATGGCATTTGAGATTTCAGGTAGGCAGGATGATTCTATGAATCAGTTAAATGAAATTTCGATGGAAGAATCTAATAGTTCTTCATGCAATAGTAAAAAGAGAAGAAGTAAACATATGTTTAATAAATATAAGTCTGTAAATAGCTTGTTATGTGATAATCCTTTTGTTGAAGTAATCCAGAATGGACAAAGCTAATGTCTCAAATGCAAACGAGACCAAGAACAAAAAAAGCAAGAGAAAATGAAGGATCTCCTGGTGGTGTGCAAAATGGAGGAATATCTAAGAAATAATTATTTTTCTAGCTACTTTCGTGGTGGTTTTAGGCGCATGTTGTGATGGCATATTTAAAAAGTGATATGGTGTTCTGGTTGGTATTTTGGAGGTGTTACGCTCATATGATATTGTTATGATTTTCTCTCTGTTCCTAGAGTTATATTGTTGATGTGTTTTTAGAGTTTTGATGGGTGCTGGCTTCGGGCTACTTTGGATCTTTGTGAAGCTTTTGGAGTTTCTTATTCCATATGTTGTCTGGATTCCTTACTGTTGTGAGCATTTTGGATCTCAATATTTTCGGTGTTTCTCTGTTTTGGTGGAAGTCTTGTTGGGCTGTTGTTTCTTTTTTCTCACTTTACTTTTGTCAGCCTTGTTATTTGGCAAATAAAATCGTTATTTGTGTTATAAAACGAACACAGAACAGAAGAAATAAGGGAGATAGAACATTTCTATTCATTCATGTTCTTGGTATTCTTTATAATAACAAATGTTATTTATGTTCTTCAGGAACTTATACATTATAATAAATTTTGCATATCGCAACTACCACTTCAATGAATATTAAGAGTTTTATTACAACAATTCTTGAAAGCAGGAAGTGATCTACTCATCATGAATTATTTCAGTATTTTCATCACAACAATACTTAAAAGAATGTTGTAGTCTACATTCTTTCTCTTTATCACTACCAAAGTTATTTAAATTCTTCTGGAATTTGTATACTTTCATTGTTTATACCTTCAGGGTATTATAAGTGTTTTAAACACTTTCACCACTTTAATCAATTCAGTTATCTCTGAAAATACAATGTTCATGGTATTAATATGTTGTTGACACTCTATGGTGCTTCAGTAATTGTATATATATTTCTATTTTTATCTTATGAACGACAGGTTCATATCTTATGAACTACAGGTCCATATATCTTATTTAGGAGAATTTCATGATGGCCAATCATTTTTCTCTCTAATATGGGATTTTTAATCCATTTATAAGTATAAGCGCTTCATTATTTATTAATTTATCATCGATGATTATTTCTTGTCAGTTCTATACATAATTTATTGAGATCACAAAACTTATCATGCTTTAGGTACCTAAACCACTTCTGGGGTTATTTTGACAATCATGTCATGGGTTTCTTTCAAAGTACCCTTAAGTGTTTCTTCAGGAACACTCACCTCCTTTATTTTGCATCTTTATGACTTACTCCAAAAATATTTTGAACTGACTTTTATACCACATTTTCAGCTGTGATTTACACCTTTTGATCCTTCGGGGATTCAAATGTATATAGGAGAAAGTCTATTAGGGACATAATTGATAATTTATGCAAGTTGCTTAATGCTTTGCATAATTCTATATGTTAGCAAACATTTAAAATCGATGATTCCTTTATCCTCCCCCTCAATGTTGACAAACACTGTCACTTTAAATAATAAACCTACTTTGGATTCATTTTTGATCCATTATAACATCATAGCTAGCAAATACATTAGATGTATTTCAATTGCAGGAGGATAATGCTCTTATTACTTGATAAGATGCATTCATATTGTATTGCTTATTCCCTTTCAATGACCTAATGACTTGGAGGAATTTTCTATCATTTGAATATGCACATGACTTCAGGTCATTCAATATTGATGCCAATCGACTGCATAAATTATAATATGAATTCATAACAACTTCAGGTTGTTAATTAAATATCGCATATATGTGTATATACATGCGTCCACATATTACATATATAATTGAATTGCATATTCTTTCTCATTCAAGTTATTGATTTTAGAACAAATGTTTATAATGTTCCAATCATTAATTTTTGCTTATCAAGCAATGTCAACGTAAATATTAAAGATCGTTTCATAATATCCAAAATATCTGATTTGGAACTGCATTGAACTTCTGGTTCAAATGAAATATATAAACAACTTCGAGTTGTTAATCCATATTGAAGTTATGGTTCAAATAATATATAAACAATTTCAGGTTTGTTAAACTATATTGAACTTCTGGTTCAACTGTATTGAACTGCTGGTTCCACTATATTGAACTTATGATTCCGCTGTATTGAACTTCTGGTTCCACTGTATTGAACTTCTGGTTCCAATGTGTTGAACTTTTGGTTCAAATAAAATATGTAACAACTTCGAGTTGTTAAAATTTATTCTTCAGTACAATATGTAAATATAAATATATATATGCAAGATACAACTCGTTTTGAAAATTGTGAAATCTTTGGATATCAATTTTGTTAATGTTATTATTTCACACTGTTTCAATAAAGCTTCAGGCTTTTAAATTATCAAGTATTTCAAATTCATTGATTGAGGAACTTCGAGTTCCTATGCATATATATATATATATATACACATACATATGCATATCAATTTATAAATTTATGATGAACTTTTGGTTCTCAATCTTTTAACATACTTCTAATTTAGAAGCTTTTACATTCTTGCTCATTGACAAGATTTCAAACTTGTATACTTTATCAAAAATGTTTATATAATACATATACATATACATATACATATACATACATACATATATACATATACATATACATATATATATATAATTCAAGACTTCATGTCCAAGACTTTGAGTTATACAATTTCCAGTATAAATATTATCTTTGCACAACTTCAGGTTGTGGTTCTATCCTTTCTTCCATAACATTAGTTATTACTAGCTAAATACATCGAATAATAATACATATGTTTTATACAAACATACATCAATTAACTTACAATAGTCAATGCATTTAATACATTTATAATAATATGGTAATACAATATATATTACCATAACAGTACATATAATGCATTTATTATAAAAATAACAGAAATAACCATTATACAGTTTAAATATATGAATCAAATAAATAAATTTTACTTAAAACAACATAACATAATTTGGATCTAGCTACAGTATTGATCAAAACTGAAATAAATAACTTACAGTTGTACTACATTCCCAATAATCATATTTTCTAAATACCATGTACATGCATAATATCTGATCCAGAATTGAGTAGAAATGCATAATTATAGAACCGAGATTTTGCATTCTTTAATATGATTCGAAAAACTTGCAGATCTATACATAAAATTCACAACATAAAAAAATTTACATGTTTCAAATTATACTATCTATACATAGATCTTTCTTTTTATATCAAAATTACTTCTTGCCTTTTTAGAACTGCAGATTCTAAATTTTCCATGTAATGACAAAAATCGTTTTTGCATTCACTTCCGGTGTGTAGAATTAAGAACAATTTTTAGATCTTAACTTAATATGATCTTTAGGATGCATATTTTCTTTATTCATTAAATTTGCATCATAATCTTTAATATTTGAAAATATTTCAATACAAATTCTTTTATAGACATATCAGAATATAATATCGCTTCTGGGATATTCCATAAACACCATTTATGGAGTTTTAATACAATTTTTTTTACAAATATTTATCGCCTTTAATTGTAGAAATCTCTTCTGAAGATATTTTATTATTGTCAAATAAACAGATCTCTTCTAGAGATATTTTACCATTTCCAAATATACAAATATCCTCTAAAGATATTTTGTTATCATCACTTCTGGGATGAACTTATCTCTTCCAGAGATAAATATATACAGACTATTGAAATGTCATATCAATATACAAAAATAAATTCAAACCTTAAATGCAATAACAAAATTAGGTGCATTAAATAAAAATAAGATTCAAAAGAGAAAAGAAATCACTACTTCTGGAGTGTATGATATTCCTTCAGGGAACATATCTTTTACTTATGTAATTGCTATGCAACAAAAAATTCTAACATCTCTTCTAGTATGTTGGATTTGCTATATAAAATTAATTCTCTAAAACATCTCTTTAAGAGATTAATATGTATATTATATCTTCAGGATATTCAGTTAATATAAATTGTACATGAAAGATGTCAGTTAAATAAAACATGTTTAGAGATTTTCTATTGAATCTAATGTTTTTGTCACATATTATAATGCGTGTATCTCTTTTAACTTCTTCTGGAAGTACAATCCTTTTATGTCACAACTTTTAAGAAAGCTTCGGGCTTTTGTTTCATCTTTCTCATTTGCATATGAACTTCAGGTACTTTATTTGCATATGAACTTCAGGTTCCTCATTTTCATATGAACTTCAGGTTCCTTACTTAAAAAAAAAATTGTATATGAACTTCAGGTCATTTACATATGAACTTCAGGTTCCTAATTGGTTTACATCATGAGTTTTCAGTCTCACTTCCGGTGATAAATAAATACTGCTCTTGAATTTAAATGTTATATATCATTATATTCTATACCCATAATTCTGTTGGATATACATTAAAAAAAATCAATTTTTTTTTCAAGATATAATTTGTCTTTAGTCTATCCAAAAGAATCACATACGAAGAATAATAGTAGATTGGAAAGGATAAAACTAGATCTACCTCTACATCATCAATAATGTAAACAATACATATATAATCAAATCTCCATTTGGATTTGGGAACTCAAAATTAGATCCGCAAAGAATTGAAAGAATATATCTACACATATTTAGGATCAGAATAGATAATTAGATCTAAAAAGTTAGATCCACTAAAATAGAATCTAGATCTACAAAAACTAAAAAAGAAAAGTGATCTAGAATTATGGATCACATCTAAGCAGAAGACACAAACAAGTTCATATATGTAGATCTATATGTTTTCAAAACATAAAAAAAAAAAAAAAAAAAAAAAAAAAAAAAAAAAAAAAACTTACATGATAGATCCATAAATATAGATCTAGAATATTTCGAACAATATCTCTAATAGAGCTTCGTGCTGATAACGTGTTATAAAACGAACACAGAACAGAAGAAATAAAGGAGAGAGAACATTTCTATTCATTCAGATGTGTATTTCTTTCTATTACATTGGCTCCTTTATATATAGACTTTGGAGCTGATGTTTAACTTTTTCTCATGATGTGGGACTAAACCGAGAACTAATAAAAGCATATTCACAACATTTATACATATATTACAACAAATTGGCAAATAAAATCACTTGTCCTTAAAATTCACTGTCCTATATCCAATCAACCAGCACTTCCTGAATTTCACCTTTTTGCAATTAAACTTTTTTTTTTATTTTTGGTCTTAATTGCAGAAAAATAAAATTCAGGGATTCTTATTGGTTGAGTGTAGGGAGGTAGAACTTTGAGAATAGAGGATTAGCTCTCGTTATTTGGTGTTTACGTTGCGGAACTGCATGGTTGTTTGGTCTTGTTTCGTAGAGAATTCGTTTATGTTGTATGATATTTTTGGTCAAGCAGTTCCTTTGTTATCTCTTATTGTATATTAAGTACTCTTTTGTTCTAAAATAAAAAAATAAAGACAAACAAGTGCACGCCTGCAAACGATCTTTGAACTTTTCAATTTCAGTTTGACCATCAACGCACAGAAAGTATGGTGGTAGTTTCGGCTGTCCGATGTCAACAACAGAAGAATGTAGTTATCATTATCAGTACACAGATGTAAGGTTGAGATTCCATGTGGGATAAAGTGCTTAATTTCACAAGTTGACCGACTTAGAGACGTTTTCTAGTTACCAAATCTTTTATCTTATCTTCTAAATTTCATCGACTTTGTGTAGTGCTATATTTGCATATATAACACCATAACGCACGAGAGGAAATCACCTGTACCCAATTCTCATTCCTCTCTGTACCCAACCCATCAGAATCTCTGATTTTTACATTTTTGCAATTAAGTCCAAAGGCTTAATTATTAAAAAGTGAAATTCAGAGGATCCTTATTGATGGATACAGGGGTAATTGGGTAGAGGGGATTTCATTTCATAACGCACTTATTAAGTTGCGACAAAAAAATTAAATATTTGAAAGAGTTTCAGTGCGGCATTTCTAACACAGCCCCACTGCCCACACTCCAGTGACCAAACCGAACAGTGAGCTGAATTATTGCTAACTGTACATCAACCTTATTTATTTTTTTGCATGTTCATACTCGCTTTACTCTTCTCTTCTCTTCTCTCTTCGACTTTATTCTCCTTTCCCTGCCATTTTCCACTAATCAGTAAGCATCCGTATCTTCAGTTGATTTTTCCTTCTTTTCAGCAGATCATCCACTCATGTATCTTTAAGCTACACCTCGGTTTTTCCTCCTGTTTTGCAGTCTATATCGATCATCTCAGATCTATCATTCTGCAAAAGCTGCAATTGCTGACATGTATGTTCCATTCATTTTCATGTTACTACTTCGTTCATGCTTGTCGGACACCTCATCGGACTTCGCCGCACCCTACAAGCCCAGAGAGCACATCCTCCTCAACTGCGGCGTTTCTGGCTCCACGGGCTCCTCCTCGGGCCTCACATGGTCCGGCGACGTGGGCTCCGGATTCCACCCGGGCCTCACTTCTTCCGGCCCTTCCGCTTCCTTCATGGACTCGGGTACGCCTACGGTCCCATACCAGACGGCCCGCATCTTCATCACCCCCTTTGCCTACACCTTCCCTCTTGCTCCAGGCCGTAAGTTCGTAAGACTCCACTTCTACCCCTCCAACTACACCAACCTCCTAGCGTCCGACGCTAGGTTTTCTGTAACCGCCGGCCCTACCACCCTTCTCAGCAACTTCAGTGCCTACCAAACTGCAAAGGCTTTAAACTTTGCCTACTTGGTGCTCGAATACTCGTTAAACGTGCCTGCTTCCAATCTCACTTTGACCTTCGTGCCGTCCCAGGATCCTCGTTACCCTAACTCCTACGCTTACGTTAATGGAATCGAGATTGTGTCCGTTCCGGATATGTTTCCCAACGAGGCAGAGTATGTAAACGGACCTGCGACGAACCCGTACTCAATCGAGCCCGACTGGGCTCTTCAGACAGTATACCGACTCAACGTGGGAGGAACGGCGATTTCTCCGAATCAAGATTCGGGTTTGTTCCGAGCTTGGTCTGAGGATTCCAGCTATATATACGGAGCCGCTTTTGGAGTTACCTACCACAAAGACTCGAACGTAACGATCCAGTATTCAGCGAGTTTGCCTGCCTATATCGCCCCAGAAGAGGTCTACGCAACTGCTAGATCAATGGGCCCGAGCGTATCGATAAATCGGAACTATAACTTGACCTGGATTCTTTCAGTGGATGCAGGCTTCAACTACATGGTCAGGCTTCATTTTTGCGAAATGGCATACCCCATAACCATGCGTAACATGAGAGTTTTTACCATTTATGTCAACAACCAAACTGCTAATATAGACGCCGACATCATTGTATGGACCAAAGGGATCGGTGTTCCTTGCTATGTCGATTATGTGGTTCCTACGACTGGTACTGGTATGGTTGATTTGTGGGTTGCCTTGCATCCGTACGAGAGTTCGAAACCTCAATTTGTCGATGCTTTGATGAACGGTATCGAAGTGTTCAAAATCGAAGATACAAGCAATCACAGCCTCGCCGGCTCGAATCCTGATTATCTGCCCGAGTCAAACGTGGACTATGACAGAATGTTAAACGGTCCGAAACCGAAATCTAAAAGCGCCGTAGGCAGAATTGTTGGTGGTGCAGTTGGCTTTATCATCATCATAGTAACTTTGTTGATATTCTTTGCTTGTAAAAAGAAAAGACAATTCAAAGCAAAGGATGGTCGTTTATCTTTGTATGGCAATTCAAATTCTGCTAACTCGAGAAAAACCAACACCACGACCGGAAGCGTTGGGTCTTCTGTTCCATCCAGTTTATCCCGGCACTTCTCCTTTGCGGAGATCGAGGACGCAACAAACGGGTTTGACAAAGCATTACTTCTCGGAGTGGGAGGGTTCGGAAAAGTGTACAAAGGCCAAATTGATAACGGATCAGTTATGGTCGCGGTAAAGAGAGGGAACCCAATGTCAGACCAAGGGGCACACGAGTTCCGCACCGAGATCGAGATGCTTTCCAAGCTCCGGCACCGCCATTTGGTTTCCCTCATCGGGTTCTGCGAGGAGAACGAAGAGATGATATTGGTGTACGACTACATGGCCCATGGCACTCTGCGCGAGCATCTGTACAATACTAAGAACAAACCCTTATCGTGGAGGCAGCGCTTGGAGATATGCATAGGCGCGGCCCGGGGATTGCACTACCTACACACTGGGGCCAAGCACACGATCATTCACCGCGACGTGAAGACAACCAATATCTTGTTGGACGAGAAGTGGGTTGCGAAGGTGTCGGATTTTGGGCTTTCGAAAACGGGTCCGATGGTCGACAACACGCATGTCAGCACGGTTGTGAAAGGGAGTTTTGGGTACTTGGACCCGGAGTACTTTCTACGCCAGCAGTTGACTGATAAATCGGATGTGTACTCTTTCGGGGTTGTTCTATTTGAGATTTTGTGCGCCCGACCCCCAGTGAACACTAACCTACCACAAGAGCAGGTAAGTCTTGCTGATTGGGCACGGCATTGTGTGAAGAAAGGCATGGTCGATCAGCTTGTAGACCCGTACCTGAAAGGGAAGATATCTGCGCAGTGTCTGAAGAAGTTTACGGAGGCAGCGGAACAATGCGTGTTGGAGCAGGGGTTTGAGAGACCGTCTATGGGAGATGTGCTTTGGAGTTTGGAGTTTGCGCTGCAGCTCCAGGAGAGCGCGGAAGGAAGTGGGGAGTTTGGGGACGCTGGGGATGAGGCTGCTCCGTTGATGAAGGGAAGGAAGAAGGATTTGAAGGATGAGATGTTACTGGAATCTGACTTGATTACAACTACCACGACCATGAGTATGACTGCTAGTAGTTATGCTTCAAGCAGTAGCACTGGCGGTCGGAGTTTGGATAGTGAGAAGTCGGATGTATTGACTCCTAGTGCTGTTGTGTTTTCTCAGATCATGAATCCCGAAGGGCGATAAAAAGTAAGTGTTAATCTGTTATTATTGAGAACATGGCTATATGTTTGATGGATACCATGGCTTAAATATGCGTGCTGTATAATATTTATTAGAATCTGATCAATTTGATGATTTGAAATGGTAAATTTCTTTATTGCTGAAGGTAGATCGAATATAAATTGAATAAAAAGGTGAAAAATTTGTATTTCAAAATGAATGAATAAATTACTATTTACAATGCAATATTAGAATAATTAGAGTGTGTGGGGGTTGTCTCTCTATATATATATATATATATATATATATATATATATATATATATATATATATATATATATATATATATATATATGAGGCAGGTTCAATGGCACTTCCAAACAGTGAGCATCCCTTTAGCCTTCAACTTTTCCATCATTAATTTCCCACCAACTCTCATTTTGTCTCCTTCCACTAATTCTCTCACTCTCCACTCACTTTCTTTATTATAAATGAGAGGCTGAAATTCGGGTGTAAATGGAGGGCTGAAATTCGGGGGTTCCCTGATCTTATATATATATATATATATATATATATATATATATATATATATATATATATACATATATATATACACACACACACACACACACAAAGGTTAAAAATAAACTCTTTGTGCTTTTGGGCATCGGTCTTTGTTGGTTTTGTTTGAGTATTTCAATTGTTGCATGTGATTGCAAACGTGAAGTTATTGGCCAATTTAGGGAAACTTTAGAATCTCTCTTCCAAACTTTTCTCTTTTTTAAATTTCCGGTTTGGTGGTCGAACTGGACTCCGGATCCGCATAACCGATACCGACCACATGTCGGTCAAACCAAAGGGAAGCGGAAGAGTCGTCAACTTTTGTTATGAAAACGGGGTCCACACTACTTTTTCACTTTTTACTTTTATCTTTCCAGTCGAACTGAAACTTGCTCAAATTTTCTAAATCTAAGATCAAATCATCCTTGATTTCAATCGATCATCGGTGTCTTCCATCATCAACTCCGAATTTCTTGTCTTCAAATCAAATAAGGTGGGTTTAACCAAAATTGTATAACTTTTTTTAAAATTGGTGTAACGAACCGGCATTTCCCGATCCTGATTATCGATACAAATACCATATCAACTAACAAACCACTAGAAAATTACCGGATCATTAATAGAAAGAAGTTAGAGGATGAGAAATAGAAAGAAAGAAAATTAGAATAGAAGAAAATAGATAGGAGACAGAACTAAACAACAACATAGAATCTCACATCGCAGCGGAACTATATATATATATATATATATATATATATATATATATATATATATATATATATATATATATATATATAAAACATCTTTTGAAGTACAATTTTTTTAACTTACATACATCTCATTATCAGAGTACAACACTTACAATACAACGGAAATAGCAATACATATCTAACGCTGAAGCCTCCTGCTCCAAGCTCCTCCAATGGTATTTGTAAATACCCGAATTACTTGACTGTCCGTACAAATTTGGGCACCCAAGAGTATAGGGTTAAAAAAAAAAAAAAAAAACTTTGGGTCAGTCATGGGACTGGTGTGAGTAAACTCCAACCACTTTGTTTAACTTTTAAAAATCTTTTTCGAAAGAAAAAGATAATCATAAGACCGGTCCACACGTAAACACGGATGGTTTTTACCTTATGATAACCCAAAAATATTCTTTAAAATCTGTATTTTTTTTATATAACAATAGTGTCTAAAATAAGTAAATAACAATCTAGCAGAATGCTTGCATCTCATGCTCTACATATATAGTATACAATCAAAACTGCAGGCTCTTATTGGAGAATGGATCCAAGTGGCAAGGTATGGGACCACCTTTCGACAGTGTATCTCTAGATAGGAATACACCGGGTTCAATAAGAACATCTTGCAAACCAGGCTAAACATGATCGGCCCCTAACTTCGCTTAACACGAAATGTATTGTCACAAACAGTTGGGATCAACAAACGTTTCCCAAAAGGGACAGCATCGAAAGATTTAAGAAGCAAATGGAATTTCTCTAGATCAGGTGACAATACACCCTACTTGAGTGCGATCCACTTAGCCATGCGACCTACCTGATTTTATACCATTTCTCGATTGTGACGCTTGAGGTTACGATTACTTACCTTTCATTGATAGCACATTCACTTTGAATGCCACATTGTCAGATCTGTTAATCACTAATTGATTTGCACAAAGATATTCTGGATATTATGCTAAGAGAATAAATTGTTAGGGATTGCGGAATGGATCGTTAAGGAAAAATTAACACTAGATGAGGGGGGTGAATAGTGTTTTTAAGAATTTAAACAAAATCTAATACTTATAAGAAATACTATATGAATCAAACACCACAGAGACAATCACAGGCACAAAATCAAACACAAACACAAAGATAAACAAAAATAAAGTGCAGAAAAACAAAGAACACACCGGATTTTATACTGGTTCGGAATTGCTCCTTCATCCAATCTCACGCAACGCTGAATTGCGCAGAGTTTTATTACTATATCAATATCCAATTACAATCCTCCCTGATTTCACGGCTACAAGGGATACCAACGATTCCACACATACTTGATCAAGTATACCCTCCTTGATTTCACGGCTACAAGTGATACCATCGATTACCCGTCCTTGATTTCACGGTTACAAGAGATACCCTTGATTACCTGTCCTTGATTTCACAACTACAAGGGATACCACCGATTACTTACACAACCCAAACAATTACAAATAGCCTTATAACTCTTCAATAGCACCTGATTTAGAGAGTAATGAGTAGAGAGTGAGAAGAGAAGAAGTTTAATGAAAATATAATTGAATTCGGCAGAGTATAAGTGTAGAAATCATAAAAATGAGAAGATATAATGGTGTAAAGAAAGGAGATGAAGATGGAGAAGAAGAATGATAAAAAAATCGAAATCAGCCCCTATTTATAACATTTGAAATGTTGCAATGTTTCTGAACCATCACAAATAGTGAAAAGGCACTTCCTTTCAATTTTGAAAAAATGACAGTTATATGTCGACATGTATGAAAATGTATGTCGACATATCATGTTTAAAAATTGAATTTTGAGCATTTTTCAAATGTTCTGATATATGTATTGTAACACCCCGTATTTTCTGTAAACGTTAATGTAAGAAATCAAAGCATACTTAATTTTTAAGAGAAGAATTAAGGGAAACGGGTTATGCCATTACGTTTGTCTCGGAATTCTGCTTGAGATAGAGTCCGAGTTTGCGTGAATCAGACTTCGTATGAAGAAGTTATGGCCTTCGGAAGTTTCAGCTCAAATTTAAAAACAGCTCGAAACTGAATTCAAAATTCAAAACAGAACCTAGAAGCAGGCTGGGCGGAAAATTTCCCGCCCAGGACGACCAGGGGGTCGACCTGGGGGTCGACCTGCCTTATTTTCCCAGATCCGAGGAAGAATTCATTTTTATGTATCCGGGCTGATTTCTGGACCAAATTCTTGAGTTCTATGCTATATAAACGCCCCCAAACTTCACTTTCTCCACACAACTTCATTATGCCTATACTCTGCCTCAATCCTAATTAAAATAAATCTTATTCTCCATTAAACAAGTTCTTCTTCAAATTGGAGATTCAAATCAAAATAAAGCTTCAAGTTGGACCATGGGCATTCCGCTTCAAGCAACGTCACTCGAATCATAGCAAATCGCCTTTTCTAAACCGATCACTGTAAGTTCGGTTATTCCTTAAATTTGAACGTGTAATTGGAATTGTGAATGTAATGAATCAAAATTTAGAATTATACCAATTTGCAAGTTAATTATCTTTGATTCGTGCTTATGTCAAATCGAAAGTTATCTATGCCTTTGGATCTGATTTACGACTATGACTATGAGACTTTTGCCTAAGACCATGACTATGAAACTATTGCCTATAAAGCTATTGCCTGTGACTATGACTATGACTATGACTATGAAACTATTGCCTATGAAGCTATTGCCCATGACTATGACTATGACTATGAGACCTTTGTCTAAGACTATGGCCATGAACTGTCGCCTATGAGATTATTGCCTACGACTATGAATCATAACTATGAGACTATTGCCTATGACATTGGTTAAGAAATTATTGTGATTAGTCGCCCATGACTATTGTGGTTAATTGCCTATGACTATTGTAGTTAGTTTCTTATGACTATGCCCATTGTTACAAATAACCGATCATGTCGTAACTTGAACTGGCATTATGTTGGACCAAATCACCTATGCCCATTCCCTTGATCATGTGGATCTCATATTTAGTGTGTAACTTGGCTAGTTAATTCCTATTCACTATTATGTACATCGAACCTGTTAGAGCCGTTATTTTTGTATTGCCTAATCTTTTATATCAATTCTTGTGCTTATCCCCTATTCCTTTTGATTAGTGTCATTTCATGAGTACATAGAAAACTTGCGAAATCATGTTATATGTACGATTATGATGCGGGGATTGGGCGTAGCTTATTTAAGTTAGTTTGGCATAATAAATATGCTGGCATAATCTAAATTTGCTATAATAGTGAATGATTTATAGGCATATTAGACTTGGGCATAAATTGATAAATTTAATTGGCTGAAAGTGTGTAATTGGCGTGTAAACCAAGTTTTGGGCATAAACGTAAACTAGAATATTAAATCTAGTTTTGACATGAACCGTAAATTGGAATAATAATCTAGGTTGAGCATGAATTATAAAAGGGGAATATTAAATCTAAATTGGTATAAACTGCAAGTTGGGCTGATTGATAGGTAAATCAAGTTTTGGGCATAGAATATAAATATGCTAATTTGCATGACAAATGAATATGATCTAGGCTATTGATTTACGAAAAATTTACATAAATAGTAAATATGTAAATTTAGTATGCCTAACCCGAGGTTAGACTGAGTTGTGGTGTAAAACTGCCCGGAACCAACCGACACATCCAGTGACCACAACAATACCTGTCTAATGTGGGTGGTTAGTGCATCAAGCCCAGAAAGACCCGAGGTCAGACTGAGTTGTGGTGTAAACCTGCCCGGAACCGACCGGCACATCCAGTAACCACAACAATATCTGTCTAATGTGAGTGGTTGGTGCTTTAATTAATTAATTAAGGCTCATGAATAAATCAAGCTAGAAATGGTGAGGTTAAGTAATTAGGGAAATACTTAACCGTAATAACATGTTAACTAGGCAAGTGGGTGAGGTTAAGTAAAATTAGAACACTTAACCGTTACAACATGTTCATTAGACAAGTGAGTGAGGTTAAGTAAATTTAGAACACTTAACCATTGTAACATGTTAATTAAGCAGATGATAGGGTTAAGTTAACTAAGGTAACACTTAACCAAAATATATAATGACATGTGGTGGGGTTACGTAATACAAGAGGAAAACGCTTAACCAATTATATAACATGATGTATGGGAAGGGTTAAGTTAACACGAGAACAACACTTAACCAATATAACATGATTTGAGGTAGGGTCAAGTCAACACCAGAAGGAAACACTTAACCAACATGACGTGACGGGTGGATGGGTTAAGTTAAGTTAACTTGAATTGATTAATGACACTTGACCAATATAACTTGATGAGCGAATGGGGTTAAGTTAAATGGGAAATACTTAACCAATATAACATGATAAATGAACAGGGTTAAGTTAATAAATCACACTTAACCAATCCAATATGATTAGCAAGAAAGGTTAAGTTAATAAGAACAACTTAACCAACATGACTTGACGAGTAGGAGGTTAAGTACAAGTCGTGCAGGTGAGTAATATTAGTAAATACAGGCCCACAAAAACTTAACCATTAAATAAACATGCTTGAATCCGTGGGAAGGTTAAGTGCACGTCGGGTTGGTGGGTAATATTAGTAAATATAGGCCCACAAAACTTAACCATTATATAAACATGCTTGGATCGATGGGAGGGTTAAGTACATCCCGTGTAGGTGGGTAATATTAGTACATATAGCCCCACAAACTTAACTGTTAAGAAAACATGCTAGAATCGGTGGGAGGGTTAAGTACATCTCGTATAAGTGGGTAATATTTGTATACATAGGCCCACAAACTTAACTAGCAGGAAACCCTAGTAACATGGACCAATTTCAGCAGTAACCCACATAGACGTATCATGTTTCCCTGAAACTAGGCAGGGTGGGGCACGATTACTGGGCTGATTATAAGCGGTCAAAAATAGCGGCAGGGGGTACGTCAGTGTAGGTTCCGAGGGTTTAGGGGCGTGCACGTACTCCGGAGTGGAAAAAGCAGGCACTGGGTACCAGTAGTTATACACTGTGCATCTTGAATCGTGTCGGGTCGCTATCATAAGGCTTGATACACCTTATGGTGGGGCCAACACAGAGTATCTACATGCAAGAGAGGGCCGACTAACACAGACACATGGAAAATTAATACAAGTAGGTAGCATAATCCCTAGTTGGACCTAGGTCGCGTAAACCCTGAATCCAAAAAGCGTTCAATAGGTAGCATAAACCCTAGTGGCCCTGGGTAGCATAAATCCTGGTTGAATCTGGTAAGCGCTCGATAGTAGACCCTAGATTAGATCTAGGTAATAAACGGAATCCCCATATTAGATGTACACCTGAAGGCAACCACAAATACGGGTATTGGGATCACGTTATCATATGATCATAGATTACTAGTTTGGACACCAGTAGTGCAGAGATATAGAAATCAGTATAAACAGGGTAGTTGCAAAGCAGAGAATGAGTAGAAGCGCATTCAGTTTATCAGTACATTCAGTTTATCGGTACATTTAGTTTATCTTGGCATCTCCCATGCTTATCCCATATTATCTTGTTACTATGGTTTAGTTTTATATTCAGTTTATTCATGTCATGACCCTTTTCCTCGTTTAAATACTAAGAATCACTGGACTTACCAGACTTTATGTCTGACCTAGTTTGCTTTCGCCTCTTTTCTTCCGTCCCCTCCCCCAGGTAGTCAGGGAGGGAATAGCTCAGGTTTGTTTGGACCGTTACTCTTTCCAAGCTTGAAGACTCTTTGACGTGTTGCCTTGGACTCTCTCTTCTACTGCTATGGCTGGCTCATGCTTTATTTGGGGAAATCATTTTATGCTTCTTTATTTTTGTAAACAAGACATGATACTTTGGTATTGTAAAACAATCTTTGTACAAGCTGTTTATCAATGAAATAATGTTTTATTTATTTGTCGCTGCTTTAATTGTCTGTCTTGTAATTTCTCTGCATCTTTTACCTATAATGCTCCACCGAAATTGAGGCATTCCCTTTGAGAGTGACCTTAACGGAGGTGGGGTGTTTCACTTGGTATCAGAGCTGAAGGTTACCGGGTCAGATAAAAGATTTGAAAAATTATTTTCAAAACGGTTTCAAAAGAAGCATTTTCAAAAGAAAAGTTTTGTTTTAAAGGCATATTCCCCAAAGCCATATGCACTATCTTTTGATCCTCTGTTTGAGTCCTTGTTTCTTTCTTTCCTGAGTCTCCAGCGCTCCTGGCTTTCTAGGAGGTAACCTCATCGCGACATTGTTCCGTAGGCTTGAAGAGACTACGACACCTGTCAAAGGGCAAATAAGTGCCAACTTCCATCTATAGCCACAGTAGTTTCACCTACGGCTAATTTTCTTTCGAGCTTTGTAGGATTTTCCATGCGATGGAGGCACCTTTCAAAGAGACCTATCAACAAGTTACACAAGGATGGCAAAGATGAGAATGAGGGAGTTTGGCTAAAGGAGCACAACACAAGGATGAAGACCCATGGATATGGACTTGGTTCACAAAGGGGGGAGGAAAGAATAGTAAAACCTAAAACAAGAGGAAGTATCTTTATTTTGGTATAACGGGTCGTATAATTAAGGGCAAGGGCAAGAACGAGGGACAAGATTTTCCGGAAGGCGGGTGCATGCTCTCATCACCAGCATACCTGAGAGAAAGAGGCAGTAAGATTTTGGCTGAAAGAGTTCTTCCTTTTTGATTATCCCGTTAGTACTCCTTCCGATTTTAGCGCTTCATATCCGTATATATATCTGCTTCCATAGTTGAGTCTCTGCACCCTAGATATTGTGTAGTTGAGGATCCCATTATAGTCTCAAATCCAGTTGCTGATTCGACCCATTTATCTTTGACTTGTGAGGATTTGAGAATAGCTATATTTATGCTTATGTTTTTGGACTATGGGTTGATTCTAGGCATTGATTGGTTAGCTAGTAATTATGAAACAAGGGTAGTTAGACTTTCGACTTGCCTCAAGAATACCCTTGAGATTTCGTACGATCCTAAGGGATCAGTTTGTCTTAGCTACCTAGAATCACTTTACTTATCTATCGACGATTTTCGATCCGTTGGGGTAGTCCATGAGTACGCAAGATGTTTTGACTAGGGTAGGGGTTTTCCCCCTAAGAACTCGAGACAGACTTCCGCATGTATCTAGATGACACGGCAAAGCCAATTATGCGATCAACAATAATTCTAGAGCAAGATTGGCGAGGATAGCCAGAGTCGGTAAAGTGCTCAATTGTTTGGTTGTTTTGTTAGTATCATCTCACATAGATCGTCCAAATTCGGAGGAGGTATCCCTTAGGTGCTTGTCTGATATTGGTTTAGGCCTTTGGGGCTTGTACTTGAGAGATGTTGAGTTCGACTATGATGGTTTGCGAGAGAAATAAAAGGTTGGGGGCTGGCACCCTAAGTTAGACTGACCTTAAGAGAGATAATAAGCACATAGTAACCATTAGCTTTAGACCCTCAGATTTGCAGCATGATGGATAAGCTAAGTAGAGGAGAGACCTCTAATCATCTTAGGTATATACACTTGGTATCATGATTACCATATGTTTTTTTCGGGAGGATAGTTCAACTACATTGGATACCCTCTAGCATAGTAAGTGAGCAAGGTCCTATCTTTACTAGTGGGTTTTAGAAATGGAGGTCAAGAAGCTTCGCAGTCGTGTAGTTAAATTAGTTAAGGTACAGTGGAGTGAAGCTCAGGAAGATGCGACTTCGAAGACGGAAGACTAGATACGCGCATCATACCCTCTTTCTTGAGGGTATATCCCTGATCTCTTTTGCTAGGAATTTTAGGCATTCTTGTTTCCATCTTTTTAAGTATATCCTCTAGGTCCTATCTTCGTGATACTTAGGTATAAACCAATGGATATAAACATGTATTTGAAACATGTTATGATTTATGGTTGCAAGTGGTTGCTGATGGTTGCAAGTGGTTGTTAGTGGTTGCTCGTGGATGCATATACACACATTAGGCATTAGATCGGCTCAGTCACTTTCATATTGCATTTGCATATATGTATTTGTTTATGGATTGAACTTAATGTGTTGCATTTGAGTGAATGGTTGTGCAATCATATAGAAATGATATATATCGTTATGATTGCATACATGATGGACTCATGGCACTGACATAATTCGCATTAAGGAGGTCAACTGAATCAGTAGACCACCTGATTTTACATTAGATAAGGACATGTACACACACTATGCATAGAATCATGAAAGCATTAGAAATCATTTTAGGGACAATGGATGCCTGTGATTGAATGGTTGAGTAGATGGATGCTGGATGTTAGGATACATTCTTCTTAACTTGAAGATTTCGGGGACGAAATCCTTTAAGAAGGGGAGAATGTAACACCCCGTATTTTCTGTAAACGTTAATGTAACAAATCAAAGTATACTTAATTTTTAAGAGAAGAATTAAGGGAAACGGGTTATGCCATTGCGTTCGTCTCGGAATTCTTCTTGAGATAGAGTCCGAGTTTGCGTGAATCGGATTTTGCATGAAGAAGTTATGGGCTTCGGAAGTTTCAGCTCAAATTTAAAAACAGCTCGAAACTGAATTCAAAATTCAAAACAGAACCTAGAAGCGGGCTGCTCGGGAAATTTCCCGCTCAGGACCAAGATCGACCAGGGTGTCGACCTCCCCCCTATAGGTCGACCTTAGGGTCGACCTGCCCTGTTTTTCCAGATCCGAGGCAGAATTCATTTTTATGTATCCGGGCTGATTTCTGGACCAAATTCATGAGTTCTACGCTATATAAACTCCCCCAAATATCACTTTCTCCACACAACTTCATTACGCCTATACTTTGCCTCAATCCTAATTAAAATAAATCTTATTCTCCATTAAAACAAGTTCTTCTTCAAATTGGATATTCAAATCAAGATAAAGCTTCAAGTTGGACCATGGGCATTCCGCTTCAAGCAACGTCACTCGAATCATAGCAAATCGCCTTTTCTAAACCGATCGCTGTAAGTTCGGTTATTCCTTAAATTTGAATGTGTAATTGGAATTGTGAATGTAATGAATCAAAATATAGAACTATACCAATTTGCAAGTTAATTATCTTTGATTCATGCTTATGTCAAATCGAAAGTTATCTATGCCTTTGGATCTGATTTACGACTATGACTATGAGACTTTTGCCTAAGACTATGACTATGAAACTATTGCCTATAAAGAAATTGCCTATGACTATGACTATGACTATGAAACTATTTCCTATGAAGCTACTGCCTATGACTATGACACCTTTGTCTAAGACTATGGCCATGAACCGTCGCCTATGAGATTATTGCCTACGACTATGAATCATAACTATGAGACTATTGCCTATGACATTGGTTAAGAAATTATTGTGATTAGTCGCCCATGACTATTGTGGTTAATTGCCTATGACTATTGTAGTTAGTTGCTTATGACTATTCCCATTGTTACAAATAACCGATCATGTTGTACCTTGAACTGACATTATGTTGGACCAAATCACCTATGCCCATTCCCTTGATCATGTGGATCTCATATTTAGTGTGTAACTTGGCTAGTTTATTCCTATTCACTATTATGTACATCGAACCTGTTGGAGCCGTTATTTTTGTACTGCCTAATCTTTTATATCAATTCTTGTGCTTATCCCCTATTCCTTTTGATTAGTGCCATTTCATGAGTACATAGAAAACTTGTGAAATCATGTTATACGTACGATTATGATGCGGGGATTGGGCGTAGCTTATTTAAGTTAGTTTGGCATAATAAATATGTTGTCATAATCTAAATTTGCTATAATAGTGAATGATTTACATGCATATTAGACTTGGGCATAAATTGATAAATTTAATTGGCCGCAAAGTGTGTAATTGGCGTGTAAACCAAGTTTTGGGCATAAATTGTAAACTAGAATATTAAATCTAGTTTTGACATGAACCGTAAATTGGAATATTAATCTAGATTGGGCATGAATTCTAAAAGGGGAATATTAAATCTAAATTGGTATAAACTGCAAGTTGGGCGGATTGATAAGTAAATCAAGTTTTGGGCATAGAATATAAATATGCTAATTTGCAAGACAAATGAATATGATTTAGGCTAAATTGAATTACGGAAAATTTACATAAATAGTAAATATGTAAATTTAGTATGCCTATCCCGAGGTTAGACTGAGTTGTGGTGTAAAACTGCCCGGAACCGACCGGCACATCCAGTGACCATAACAATACCTATCTAATGTGGGTGGTTAGTGCATCAAGCCCAGAAAGACCCGAGGTTAGACTGAGTTGCGGTGTAAACCTGCCCGGAACCGACCGGCACATCCAGTAACCACAACAATATCTGTCTAATGTGAGTGGTTGGTGCTTTAATTAATTAATTAATTAAGGCTCATGAATAAATCAAGCTAGAAATGGTGAGGTTATGTAATTAGGGAAACACTTAACCGTAATAACATGTTAACTAGGTAAGTGGGTGAGGTTAAGTAAAATAAGAACACTTAACCATTACAACATGTTCATTAGACAAGTGGGTGAGGTTAAGTAAATTAGAACACTTAACCAAGTAACATGTTAATTAAGCAGATGATAGGGTTAAGTTAACTAAGGTAACACTTAACCAAAATATATAATGACATGTGGTGGGGTTAAGTAATAATAGAGGAAAACACTTAACCAATTATATAACATGATGTATGGGAATGTCTAAGTTAACACGAGAACAACACTTAACCAATATAACATGATTTGAGGTAGGGTCAAGTCAACACCAGAAGGAAACACTTAACCAACATGACATGACGGGTGGATGGGTTAAGTTAACTTGAATTGATTAATGACACTTGACCAATATAACTTGATGAGCGAATGGGGTTAAGTTAAATGGGAAATACTTAACCAATATAACATGATAAATGAACATGGTTAAGTTAATAAATCACACTTAACCAATCCAACATGATAAGAAAGAAAGGTTAAGTTAATAAGAACCACTTAACCAACATTACTTGACGAGTAGGAGGTTAAGTACACGTCGTGTAGGTGGGTAATATTAGTAAATATAGGCCCAAAAAAACTTAACCATTAAATAAACATGCTTGAATTCGTGGGAAGGTTAAGTGCACGTCGGGTTGGTGGGTAATATTAGTAAATATAGGCCCACAAAACTTAACCATTATATAAACATGCTTGGATCAATGGGAGGGTTAAGTACATCTCGTGTAGGTGGGTAACATTAGTACATATAGGCCCACAAACTTAACTGTTAGGAAAACATGCTAGAATCGGTGGGAGGGTTAAGTACATCTCGTATAGGTGGGTAATATTTGTATATATAGGCCCACAAACTTAACCAGCAGGAAACCCTAGTAACGGGGACCCATTTCAGCAGTAACCCACATAGTTGTATCATGGTACCCTGAAACTAGGCAGGGTGGGGCACGATTACTGGGCTGATTATAAGCAGTCAAAAATAGCGGTAGGGGGTACGTCAGTGTAGGTTCCGACGGTTTACGGGCGTGCACGTACTTCGGAGTGGAAAAAGAAGACACTGGGTACCAGTAATTATACACTGTGCATCTTGAATCGTGTCGGGTCGTTATCATAAGGCTTGATACACCTTATGGTGGGGCCAGCACAGAGTATCTACACGCAAGAAAGGGTTGACTGACACAGACACATGGAAAATTAATACAAGCAGGTAGCATAATCCCTAGTTGGACCTAGGTCACGTAAACCCTGAATCCAAGAAGCGTTCAATAGGTAGCATAAACCCCAGTGGCCCTGGGTAGCATAAACCCTGGTTGAATCTAGTAAGCACTCGATAGTAAACCCTTGATCAGATCTATGTAATAAATGGAATCCCCATAATAGACGTACACCTGAAGGCAACCGCAAATACGGGGATTGGGGTCACGTTATCATATGATCATAGACTACTAGTTTGGACACCTATTAGGTAGTGCAGAGATATAAAAATCAGTATAAATAGGGTAGTTGCGAAGCAGAGAAGGAGTAGAAGCACATTCAGTTTATCAGTACATTCATTTTATCGGTACATTCAGTTTATCTTGGCATATCCCATGTTATCCCATATTATCTTGTTGCTATGGTTTAGTATTATATTTAGTTTATTCATGTCATGAACCTTTTCCTCGTATAAATACTAAGAATCACTGGACTTACCAGACTTTATGTCTGACCTAGTTTGCTTTCGCCTTTTTTCTTCTGTTTCCCCCCAGGTAGTCAGGGAGGGAATAGCTTAGGTTTTTTTGGACCGTTACTCTTTCCAAGCTTGAAGACTCTTTGACGTGTTGCCTTGGACTCTCTCTTCTACTTCTATGGCTGGCTCATGCTTTATCTAGGGAAATCATTTTATGCTTCTTTATTTTTGTAAACAAGACATGATACTTTGGTTGTAAAACAATCTTTTTACAAGCTGTTTATCAATGAAATAAAGTTTTATTTATTTTCCGCTGCTTTAATTGTCTGTCTTGTAATTTATCTGCATCTTTTACCTATAATGCTCCACCGAAATTAAGGCATTCCCTTTGAGAGTGACCTTGACGGAGGTGGAGTGTTTCATGTATAATTCTGGAAATTCTTGAATTAAAACATAGTGTTATAAATGAATATTATAAAGTAGAAAATCATAAGAAAACATAAATATAAACATATTTATAAAATTATAGAGTTAAAACTATATATATATATAAAGTATATAAAAGTACAAACATATAAAGCTTGAGTTTGAAATCAAAAGAAAATAAACTGGAGTAGATAGAGATTAAAAATAGAATTTGAAACTAGAAATTGAAAAACAGAATTTGAACCTGGAGTGTTATTCATAGTCTTACATAATCTAGACTCTATTATTATTTGTCTTGAACTCTTGAGATCTTGAATACTCATGAGTCTTGAATCATCTCTGAATTCTGAATCTCTAATGTTTTTAAACTGTGCAGTCTTCAGTAATAATTCCTATATATAAATCCTACGTATGTATATATATACATACATACATACATACATATATATATATATATATCTTAGACAAAAGTGTTAGTATATATTTTATAATCAATTAATATTGAAATATGGTTGTTGTCATCAAAAATCCATTCTCCAACAATCTCCCCGTTTTTGATGATGACAACCCTAGTTTATAAAATATCATACCTATATATACCTGTTTACGATGATCCTTCAAATACTCCCCTTGTCTATATGAATCTTATAAACTATGTCAATATTTTACAATTTCTCTCCCTTTGGCATTATCAAAAAGAAATTCTAAAACTACTCCTCCTAAATCGTATAACTATCTAAATAAAACCTATAAGTAAGTAAGTAATTCCTAAATCAAAGTAGTTACTCCCCCTAAGTAAAGTATTTCCATTTATAATTCTAATACACTCCCTCTTAATTCTTGCCTATATAACAAGGTAATATAACACTTATGTTATACAAAACAAGCAATATATTTAATAATTATTTTTACAAGTGATATTATATGTACATTTTATACATGTAATTAACAAAAAGGAACGAAAATATACGACAAGAATCGAATCAAAACCAATAATCTACTTGTCCTAAACTATAGGAGATTTGTGAGTAGGACAATTTGTATAATGAAGACAAAATTCTCCATTCCTTTCAATCATATTTCTGTTATGATCGTATAAAACTTCACCCACACAAACGACATGATCCTCTTCATTTGCAACTTCTTGTTGCACTTCCTCGGGTTCCTCTTCCTCCGTTATCTCTTCTTCCTCTTCTTCTGGTTCCTCCTCTTCTTCCATAGGCTCATTATCATCTTCGATGATAATCGGAATAGCCTGATTATCTATTATAAACTTGAGAAGGCTTCTTATCACTTTTCCTTGCCTGTTTTGTTCTTGGCTCATCCTTATTTGAAGTACTTGTATTTCAGCCATTATTTGCAGAGCATACTCCATCTTTTCTTCAATTCTGATGACACGAGATAGCGTAGATCATTCAAAAGGACCTTCGGATGGTCCAGCGAACGAATCAGGATTAATTTGTGTGTTTAAATTGGTGGAGGCCATTGTTTATTTAGTTTAGAATTTTTACAGAAGAGAGAAATGAAAATGAAGAAGAAAAGTCGAAGTAGAGGATTTAAATAATTATTATAACTAACTTTTGGTGGGAATTAATTTTAAAATTCTAGCAGTTATATATCGACATATACATAAATATATGTCGACATACTTGTCTTTTTAATTTTATTGTCCTAATTTTTTATGTTATATATATATATATATTAGTATATTTAATTATTCTAACTCACTTAATGAACGTATGCCTAATTTTCTTCTAAATTTAGTAAATGTTACTTCGTTTAATGGTTTTGTTAAAATATCTGCTATTTGTTTATCTATTTCTATAAATTCGAGTGAAATTTTTTCTTTACTTACGTTATCTCTCAGAAAATGATGTCTTATATCGATATGTTTAGTTCTTGAATGATGGGTTGGATTTTTAGAAATATTTCTAACACTTGTATTCTCGCAGTATATCGGTGATTTATTTATTTAATCCAAAATCATTTAGATTTTGTTTCATATATATTTCTTGTGAACAAGCCAAAGCAGCAGAGATATACTCTGCTTCAGTTGTTGACAAAGATACAGTATTTTGCTTTTTACATAACCACGAGACTAGTGAATGTCTTAAGAAGTGACATGTTCCACTAGTACTTTTAAAATCGGATTTACATCCCGCATAGTCAGTGTCACAGTAAGAAACTAAGTCGAATGAATCATTCTTAGGGTAAAATAATCCAAAGTCTGATGTATGCTTTACATACCTTAGAATACGTTTTACGGCTTTAAATGTGTTCCCTTAGGTTGCGATTGATATCTTGCACAGAGACATACACTATGCATTGTATCTGGTCTTCTAGCAATTATATATAGTAATGAACCTATCATTCCTCTATATAGTTTTTGATCAATGTCTTTAGATGTATCATCTTTGCTCAATGCTATTTCAGTCACCATCGGTGTTGGTCTCCCATTAGTTGTTGTTAGATTATATTTATCAATTGTATCTCTTACATATTTTTCTTGATTAATAAATATTCCATTCTTTAATTGATGAATTTGTATTCCTAAGAAGTTCTCCCATATGACTCATCTCAAATTCTTGGATTATAATATTTAAAAATTCTTTATTCATCTTATCGTTAGTTGATCCGAAAATTATATCATCCACATATATTTGTACTGACTGAATTTCCTTATTATTTTTCTTAATGGACAAAGTATTATCTAATTTTCCTATTTTAAAATATGATTGTAACAAATAGTTTCTTAATCTATCATACCAAGCCCTAGGAGTCTGTTTCAATCCATATAACGCTTTCTTTAACTTATATACGTGATATGGTAATTTTTCATCTTCAAATAGAGGTGGTTGTTCTACATATACGTCTTCTTTAACAAATCCAGTTAGAAAAGCACTTTTGACATCCATTTGATATAATTTGAAATTATTATGGTTTGCAAAAGCTAGCAAAATCCTAATATCTTCTAGTCTTGCTACGGGGGCAAAAGTTTCATCGTAATCTATTCCTTCTTCTTAATTATAAACTTGTGCTACTAGTCATGCCTTATTTCTTACGACCTCACCGTGTTCATTCATTTTATTTTCATAAACCCATTTGGTTTCTATTACAGTCTTATCCTTTGGTCTAGGAACAAGTTCCCATACATCATTCCTAGTAAATTGATTCAGTTCTTCTTGCATAGCAAGTATCCATAAATCATCAGAAGATGCTTCCTTTGAATTATTAGGTTCAGTAGTTGAAATAAATGCAGTATTACTCATATTATTTAGTTGATTATGGGTTCTAACAACAGATTCAATATCTCCTAAGATATTTTCTACAGGATGATCTCTAAGTAATCTAATTCTATTATATGGTTGATTATCTTCATGTTTATTTTATTAATTCATTTTCACATTCATCTTCATTGTTTTGAGTTATACTCTTATAGTTTTCGTCAAAAGATACATTTAAGGTTTCTTCTATGGTATTGGTTCGAGTATTGAAAACTCTATATGCTTTACTTCTTTTTCAATATCCAATAAATATTCCTTTATCAGATTTTGAGTCAAATTTGTCTAAATTGTCTTTAGTATTAAGTATGAAACATTTACTTCCAAATATTTTAAAATATGATACTTTTGGTTTCTTATTATACAAAAGTTCGTATGGGGCTCAATGAGTTAAAGGATTAATTGAAATTCTATTTATAATATAGCAAGTTGTTGCTACTGCCCCAGCCCAAAAATTTCTTGGTAAATTACTATCAGATAACATAGTTCTCGCACACTCTTGTATTATTCTATTTTTACGTTCAACTACTCCATTTTGTTGATGGGTTCCCGAAATTGAAAAATTATGGGTTATTCCCTTTTTATTACAATATTTTTCAAAATTTTCGTATTCGAATTCTCCATCATGATCACTTCGTATTGTTTTGATTTTTAATGATAATAAATTTTGAATTCTTTTAGAAAAAGTTTTAAATTGATCAAAAGCATCACTTTTATTTTTAAGAAACAAAGTCCAAGTAAATCTAGAAAAATCGTCGACTATTATGTAAACATATCTACTATGATTTATTGATTGAACTTGAGATGGACCAAATAAATCCATGTGAATTAACTCTAATGGTTTTGAGGTAGTAATTTCCTATTTTGATTTAAATGAACTTCTCTTTAATTTCCCGAATTGATAAGCGTCGCATAAGTTATTAATTTTAAATTTCATTTTGGGTAATCCTCTAACTGAATCTTGTTTAGAAATCCTAGAGATGTGTTTAAAATTTATATGCCCAAATCTCTTATGCCAAATCTAGGGGTCACTTGTATTGGCTATAAGACATAGATTATCGCTGAAGATTTTCATACTCAACAAATAGATATTTTTCTTTCTATCTCATTCGAATATTACTTTTGAATTCCTATCTTCTATAAAACATTTATCCTTTTCAAAGTTTATTTTATAACCCTTATCGCAAAGTTGACTTATACTTAGCACATTGTGTTTTAAATTCTTAACTAATAAAACATCAGAAATAGTAGGAGTTTCAGAATTACCGACATTGCCGATTCCAATAATGTATCCTTTAGAGTTATCTCTAAAGTTCACCATTCCCCCATCTTCATATTTCATATCATTGAGTAATTCAGGATTTCTCGTCATATGTCTCGAATAGCTACTATGCAGTATCCATTTGTCCTTTTTCCATTTCCGCCAACTGTTTTCCAGAATTTGAATTCTCAACGGCCATGTAACACACCAGTGTGGAATTTGAATTTCCAATAGTCACCTTTCAAGAATTTGAATTTTCAAAAACCACCATTTCAGAATTTGAATTACCAATAGCCACTTAACCCATCTTTTCAACTTTTGAATTTTTTAAAGTCATAAAACACATCTTTTATTGGATTGGACAATATTTCAGTAGATCACATGACTTTTCAACATGATTATATACAGACTCTTTTAACGTTGATACAATGCATTAATTTACACTAATGTTAATAGATATTCCAAAATTGGCCATTTAAAAATTTTCAAAAATCAGATTATGAACTTTTTGAAAGACCTTACTTTGATACCAATTGTTAGGGATTGCGAAATGGAACGTTAAGGCAAAACTAACACTAGAGGGGGGGAGGGGAATAGTGTTTTCGAGAATTTAAACAAAATTTAAAATTATATTAACTCCTATATGAATCAAACACCATAAAGACAATCACATGCACAGAATCAAACACAATTACAAAGATAAACAAAAATAAAGTGTAGAAAAGGAAAGAACACACCGGATTTTATACTGGTTCAGTATTGCTCCTACGTCCAGTCCCGCGTAACGTTGGATTGTGCAGAGTTTTATTAATATATCAATATCCAATTACAATCCTCCTTGATTTCACGGCTACAAGGGATACCACTGATTCCACACACACTTGATCAAGCATACCCTCCTTGATTTCACGGCTACAAGGGATACATCGATTACCCGTCCTTGATTTCATGGCTACAAGGGATACCACCGATTACCCATCCTTGATTTCACGGCTATAAGGGATATCACTGATTACTTACACAACCCAAAACTTTTCAATAACACTTGATTTAGAGAGTAATGAGTAGAGAGTGAGAAGAAGTTTAATGAAAATATAATTGAATTCGGCAGAGTATAAGTGTAGAAATCATAAAAATGATAAAATATAACGGTGTAAAAAAAGGAGATGAGGATAGACAAGAATGATAATTCGAAATCAGCCCCTATTTATAACATTTGAAATGTTGCAACATTTCCGAACCGTCACAAATAGTGAAAAGACACTTCCTTTCAACTCTGAAAAATGACAGTTATATGTCGACATGTATGAAAATGTATATCTATTCGAAACTTCTATAAATTTATCTTCCTTGTTTTATAATTTAAAACAATTTTTATTTCAATAGTCTATTCGAGACTCAATTCAATTTATATTTCGAATTCTGGAATAAAAACCGTCGTTCCCTTTTTGAAATAATTTCAAATTCTATTTTTAAGCTCATACTTGTATTTAAAATTTCAAATTATCTCTTGATAATTAATTCACTACATTTATAAACATCGTTTATAATTTATTTCCCTTGTTTTATAAAGTAAAATAAGCTTTCCCTTCAAATACCCATTTGAAACCCAATTCTAATTTTTGGAATATTTTATTTATTATAAGTTATATTATATATATAACATAGACTCTATTTTCATATTTAATTTTAGTTTATATCTAATAAAATTCCAATATATTTTTGGAAATAATTTGTTTTCACAAATTCGACATAGTCAAATTCAAATCATAAATCCACATGGATTCATTTCAATTCAATTTATATTTCGAACATCAGAATAATTTTCATTATTTCCTTTTTAAACACAATTCCTAATTCTCATTTTAAATTCATGTTTGAATTTAATTATTTAAATTATCCAAATGATAATTTTTCACCTTTATTTACAAATATCGTTTATATTACTTGTTTATATATTTAAACAAGTCTCGATTTCAAATCCGTTTGAAATTAAATTTCTACTTTGGAAAAATAATTTTCCATTTTTAAAATCACATTTGTATTTACATTTCCCGAATTATCCACTGATAATTCATTTCACTTCATTTATAAACACCGTTTATAAATGAAATGCTTGTTTTTATTATTCAAAAGTTAATATTTCCTAGCCCATTCGAAATTCAAATTCTATTTAAGAAAAATAGATTTTCTCTTTTAAATCTCAACATCCCTTTTCATGATATTTTTATAAATCAACATTTAGGCCTAGTGATATTTAAACATCCAAAACACCCAATTATCAATCACAGGTTTTCTAACACATCATGTATAATAATATATATAAAAACAAACAATAATAAATTTTGAGGAATCCAGTCGGATCCCTCTCACCTGTTTTCCTGTCTTAACAAATGTTAGCCAACATAAATAATACACATCCTGCTTCAAGGCAAGATATCGCGTTATAGAAGGTCATCCGCTATCATATTGCGGGGTTGCATAGGGTCATCCGCTAATGATACTGCGGTCATTCACTAATGGTACTACGGGAAATATCCAACCACCAATATATATAATATCCATAACCACTAAGCCTAAATAACAAATATATATATATATATATATATATAATAGCCACAATAATATTTCAATGCATCCTAACAACTAACAAACAACATATAAAAATTATTTAATATAAAAATTCATTTATAATAAAATTATAAATGAATTAGAGAGTGTGTTTACTCACTATGATTTTCCATTGTTGAATATCCTATTTAATTCATCTATGAATCTACTCGAATGAAATTTATCGTGTACCTACGATTATTTATTTTAATTTAATGATTAAACGATTATAAATTTATATTAATGGATAACACAAAATTCTTCTGTGAAATTTAAATTAAAAAAATAATCCTTACTTCTACGACCAATCCTCTCTTTTTTTCTCTGCGGTACAAATGCTCAATTCTGCAACTTCAACTCCAACAAAACACACCATCCTTTTGCCCATTCCAATACCTGATAAGCAGCACTGCAAATGCCAATTCATTTAACTTCATCACTAATTGTTTTCAAAGCTTGTTCATTTAACTTAAATGACATGAACCTCCCTACCTTGAACTTTTCTGCTCCTGAAAGCCGTACAACTACACATAAACATCCATGGAGAAATCGTGACTTCATCGATTTTGGACCAGGCACAGTATCCCTCGATAGAAAGAAAAATTGAAATCAGCCAAACTGTGCAGGATGCAACTCCTTTATCTAATAAATTCAAAATCATACTCCAAAACTAACTTAGCTCCATCGTGAAACCACGCCAAACGTCAGCCCTAATAATCACTGTACCCAATTTCGAGGGGGAACGCGTGAAGCTCTAGTTTCTAGAGTTCAAGCATCGCGTTTTGAGGTATTAGAATCTGATTCGAAATTGGTTTTTTCTCTCTGAGCTTCAAATTGGGGAATTAAGTCGTGAAGGAGAGAGATGAGATTTTATCTGATTTTAGAGTGAAATAATGGCTTCGAATCTTCTTGGATTAAAGGTGATGCGAATTTGATTCCATGTAATTTTAGAAGAATATGGAAGAGGGAATTTCGCAAATATATTTGTGACTTTTATTTTAGTTTTGCAGAAGGAAAAGAAGGGTAGCGGCTGTTTATATAGACTGAAGGAATAACTTTTGATGGAAGGTAGAGGATTGGCTTCCTAAGGAAGATAGCCAAATTAAATTATATAACATTGCTACATATATTCGTTGAACGTTTTACTCTTGTACGATCATATGCGAGTACCAATTGCAATGAAATTCGACATCCTGTTATAATTTGACATTCCGGACTCAATGGAATAGGTTTCAAAGCCCTATTTGATCGTATGGATATCAATTTAAATCGATATATGTTAAATTCAAACAATTAATTCCTTGATAATATATTATTATTATTATTATTTAAATTCAAATACAATATATGTTCATCATCTGAATCTTTTGATTCAGTTTTAACTTCGGATTCAAATGTTATCGTTTTGGATTACAATAATTTGATATATTCGAAATTAAATAATAATCAATAATTATTTCGATAAACTCATATAAATATCCATTTTTATACTCAGCTCAATATTTAAAATAAATTTAAATGTTTACAGTAAATCAATAAAAAATCCGGGCCTTTACAATTGGGCTTTGATTTTTAGGGTCGTGGCCGGGTTTGTGTCGCATATGCTAGAGGCGATGATGGATCTGGGGTGGCGAATGAAGGACGAAGGCACGACGATTACAGGAAAGGCCGAGGCGGTAGGCGATACGAATTTAGACGGAAGAGATGATGTGGAGGCTTCGAGATGATGGTGGAGAAGTCGAAGTGGACCTAAAAAAGGAGATGCTTCGTGTTCTTCAGATTGACTAAGTTAAAGGTCGATCCGAAATTGACTAATCTGGATTAACAATATGAACTTGTCGATCTGAACTAGTCGATTCAGATATGATCGATCCGGCCTTGCATCCAGTTTGAACTTCATCAAATTGAGTGTGGACTTTCATAACAGATCTTGAGTGACTTTAATATTTGACTTGTGAAGGAAAACAATAAAATGACTCCCGAACATTGTTGGACTTGCATAGAATCCAAAACTTCCCAATCAACAGGAATTTTCTCCTCGTAAGGTCCATAATTTGGAATTGCTCAAGACGATAACTCGATGAGATGCTTGGGATTGAGGGCGGCAGTGCTCCTGACACTCTTCCTCAGGCAGTTTTCTTAGATGAGCTAGTCAATTCTTGGGATTCTTCGATGGATGAAGCAAAGATGAGGAGGTTGTGTGCGAAGCACAGGATTTCCTTTGAATAGATTCATGTGCTAGCCCCAGGCGAGACTTCCCATAATCCTTCAAAGGGCTTTATGACGTGTAGGAAACAGATGTGCATAGTGGGATGCATTCCACCTTTTAGTCCATTTATCCAGAACTTTCTATATTGCATGAGACTGACTCCCAGGTAGTAGCATATGCTTATCTCTTCATATTTTACATAATATATAGAGAGCATTACATCAAGAACCAACATTCGAGGATATTACCTTCTTCTTCAACTTCAAGCACCATAAAAATACCTCATCCCTTACTTCAAGAGACTTCGGGCAACCAAGTTATGATGGATGGGTACAGCAAGCTAGGGAACATTAAGCTAGACTGGTTTTACGTTCTAGGTCAAGAAGGAATTGCCAAAAGGTGGATTCAGTGCCGTAAGTGTTTCATCGTACTTTATTTCTTCCGAATTCTTCTTGGGTGTATCTAACACTTTATGTTTTTATGCAGTAGAGAGTCCAGCCAAGCCCACATGTAATATCTATTACACGACTTTGGCTACTTTAAGGAATGTTCCAGTGGAAGGCCGAAGCGTCAGTTGATGCATTATTGATTAATTGTTGCATAGGTTTTATTTACTTGATATAAACTGAAATTTAGGCATAGGCGGTGCCCGAGTTCCGGCGGTCGTCCCCCAATGGAGGGGAACATAACAGTTGGGCATGTTGGATCTAAATTAACCCTAGAGGGGAGTGAATAGGGTTTATTGGAAATTTAAAACAATCACAAAATAATAAAGAAGAATTGCAGAAAAATAATCACACACAAAGTTACCTAGCTTCAGCAAATCCTGCGTACTGCTGCATCCCTAAGATTTCTACTAGGTATTAAACTATATCTCACTTACAAAGCCCTGTATACTCACAAACCCTGCTCTTGTTCTAATCCTACACTCAAAACCTTAGATTAATCTATATCCCCAAGATTAGAATTTCCCCAGATTACAAACCTATAACTCATAAACCCTAGTTTAGAATTAAACTAGTAAACCTATAGATTGTTTACAAAATAAAAACAACAAAACAAAAAACAACAATATAAACCCTTGAATAAAAGCCTTGAATAAGAAAATGAATTGGCCCCTTTTATTTATTTTTCTCTTGAAAACTTTGGTCGTCTTCTATATTTCCATGGTATCCAAAAATTCATTGCTTAGGGTTTTCAGAAACTCTTCCAGATCGCGGATTGATTGATTTAATTGTCTATGGCTATTTTCGATTTGATGCCGGTGGTCTTCACAATCTTTGGATCCCAATCTCTCGATCGAACAAAAAAAAGTAAGCTCTCTAATAATTTTTGCTTGAATACTTGTGCTTGATTTGTTTCGAATGGGTTGATTTTGCCATTGAGGAAATCGGTGATATATAGGGTTTAGGAAACCCTAATTCTCTGATTTTAAATTGTGACTTGCCTGGTTTGGTTTTGTGAATTTCTAGGAACCTTCAATTTGATTTTTCGGCCCTTGAAATCGTATTGAGCAATTCTGGAAAGTTTTTGAACGCGTATTGATTTGTTTCTAAAAAAGATTTCTTCGAATATGTTGATTAAAATCCTGTGTGTTTTAATTGATGAATCCGGTCAACTTCACGATCCTCTGTAATTTGGTAAACTAAAAACAATATTCAATTTCCAAATTTAGTACATGCCAAAAAGTAGGGATAATTTCTCTTCGAATCGTTGAATAAAAGAAATCCTTTTTATTTCTTTGGTTCATTCGATCATCTCTTTTGCATTTAAACATATTGTAGTAGCTTGGAATTGATCAACATAGTGTATATCTGATATACGTATAAATATAACACAAACGTGTGTGTATATATATATATATATATATATTTATATTCCTTGGCTTATTACTAATCATGTATAACATACTGTTGTCCTTTGTGTTAATGCATATCTTGATGATGCACCATAAATTTCTTGACCCATTGTTTGGCCCGGTTTGCTACATGTAATTGAGTATGCCTCACTTCAATTCTCTTGTGCATGTTGAAACTTGTTGTTAACACAAGTGTATGGCTTCACATCGGCTTGCATCATTACTTATGCACATGATCATTATACACCACTTTTCAGTCTTGGTCAGAGCAAGTCTAGACTGTTGAAACTGCCTTAAGTTCATCCTTCAATTTGTGTAATTTCCTGTTATGTCAAGATCATGTGTACATGTAGCTGCAATTGTACTTTTGCCTTGTTCACCTGTGACTGGATTGCCTCCATTTACTTGTATTTCTTAATTGAGTCACGGTTTTATTTATACTTGAGCTGTATACACTTGTTTGTCCGTGTTGACCTGTTTTGTTTGTTGGTCATCTATTTTTGAACCCCGTTGTAGTTGTACAAACTTGTTGTTGCACCTTATTGTTGACCACTTTTGCGCTTGCTTCTTTAATACTTGTATTTTTGCATATGTGGCCATGTACATCCATGCACATATGGTTTGATGCCAAACTGGCTCGACTGTGTGTATGAACCATGCACACTTGTTCACTTGAGACTTTCATCTGGTATGCTGAAATCTGTCTTCTTGCTATTGTTGTGTTCTTGTCCATCACTGTTTTATTTTGGCATCAAACCATTGCTGAGTTCTGTGATATCTGGACTCGACCCTGTTGCAGCTCATGCTATTACTTTACTGGCCATTGTTGTTTATACACTTGTTCACTTTGTTCTTTCTCTGGTCACCTTGGGCTTTGACTGTGTGCATGTAATATGCAAGCTGCTATGTTCACCATGTATATATATATATATATATATATATATATAAGTATACATGCACATATGTGCATATATATATATTTGTATAAGTTTTGAGAGAATTATTTTATGCCAATGTGAGATTGAATTTTTGACCAAATTGCCCATGTATGCCTGAAAAAATATATGTGTATATACATACATGTAGTGTATACGTGTATTGTGCATAGGTAGTTTATATATTTGAGCACTAGAGGAATTGTCTATCTTGTGGTATTTACTGTGAATCACAGTGAATATCACATGTGGTCTTGACACAGATGGATGTACATATAAATCAGACCAAGTCAGAAAATAATGAGAAACACACCAGAAAAATTTGAGGAAAATAAAATTTTAAAATAAATTTATACTTGCTCAAATTTATATTTGTTTTGTTCCAGTTTACTGCGTATGTGTTTCTATGATAGGTTTGTAGATGACTGGGAAAGATCAGAAGAACATGAAGATACAGTAATAGTGAACAAATATATGTGAGTGAGAGACAAATGTAGTGAGGATCATATGTAATAACTGAATGTAATGATTGATTGTATATATGAGAGTTTTGAAAAGATATACTATTTTGTTTGTGGAATAAAATTTATTTTTGAATAATAAATACTTATGTGAATATTTAAATTCTGTGTAGTAGTATTATGAATCAAAAATAATTTTTATTACTGTATAATATGAAATATAGAACAATTTAACTTCAAACACATTAATAAAATAAAATATGTTTGTTATCATCAAACAAAAAAAACACATATTCAACAATCTCCCCCTTTTGATGATGGCAAACATACACTTAAGATTAATGTAACAAATGTGTTTGACATTGAAATATGATAACTCCCCTTATGTATGTGCTCCCCGTATAACAAAGCTCCCCCTACAACTGAATGTAGATGTAATAAATTTGAATGAAATTTGAGAGATATAGAAATCAATTAAACACTTAACATGAGTGAAAAAAGAAATTTTATAGATGTCTGCATGCTCATCAAAATCTTAACTCTTCTCAACCTTTTGTCATCATCAAAAGATGGACCGAACTGGAAAATTTCTAAGGATTTGGACTATAAATAGAAATTCAAATCAAGTGACAAAATAAAATACAGCAAACCCTAAAATAATCAAACAAAAATCCTAATAAATCATAATATAAAAACACTTTTAACAAATTAAAGGATGGGTTGGAAGGTTAGTTATTACATACCAGGGAGGATTTCACATATATTATTATTGTTGTTGTTTTATTCAAGAGCACACTAAGTACGCATAGCCAGATCTTATATTTTTAAATGGGATTAGTCGCAGCTTGAAATATAAGTAATCTCATAACCATGCATGACCAGATCTTGGATTTTTAAATGAGGTTAGAGAAACACTTATTATCATACACAAAATTCCTAGATATATAAAACCATAATGGATGATAGAAGTATGATAGCGATAAAGATTGTTGACCAACTTTTTGGAAAAAGCTGTCACGGTTCAACAGATTGAAGGCCAATGTCAAAAGGCTCACCATTCAGTACCGACCAATCCCAACGAACGACCTCTATTCCAGAAAGCCCAAGCAAGATTCAGCCCAAGCCAGTCTCTATCAAGCAACGACATAATAGCTCTCCTGGCCGATCGAGTCAACCATCTCCTTAAAGTTCAGATCGATTAGATATCCCTGAATCTACCTAGAAATATCCATATGAGTCATTTATTTCTTGGCCCGATTCCCAAGGCGTTAAAGGCGGTCAACACTCCCAGGAAAAGCTCTATTTTTGATACACCGCATGTTGGGTGCCATACAAGCCACAATTTTTGATGATACTATTTCTTGGTAGTGGACCGGGCGCCCCCTCCCCGCCGCAATTATTCCACTGGATCGAGCCCCACGTGTCCAAGTTCCGCAAAAGAAGCAAGCCATGTGACACCTCCTCAACCTACTTCTTTACCTATAAATACCTCCTTTCCCGAAAAGGATAGGCATTCTGGATTTTCTAAAAGAAACTCATGGCTAACTCCAAAAATAGCCAACTCTCATCCCACTCAAACACAAGTATTTTGTGTTCATATTTCTCATCTCCCAATTTCTTCAAAAAGAAAACAGATTGTATATGTAATCAAAAGCAAATCAACACATATAAAGTGGACTCTGTGTGTTCCCCTTTTTATTTACTTTTCCGTACTCTGTGATTGGGATTCATGTGTTCTACGTACGATTGGGGGTTGACTGTCACTAGTGACCAACTTTTGACGTCAACAAAGATGGTTATGAAATAAATTCCTAAATTACTCATATTATGAAATATATTCAATCAAATTAGGATTATTGAGAATCTTTCAACTATCTCATATTCTGAAATATAGTACAATCACAATTTTATCACAAATTTAAGAAAACTGTTATTTTCTTAATGGTTTTGAAGAATGGTTTGATTTTTCAGAAAATGAATTTGATAACAAAACACCCAAGAAAATTTTTAACCAAAAATGCAGAGGGGTTGAACAATTTCTATAATTCCCAAATCCAATCGTCAGCAAGTTGAGATTAAGTTGGAATAAATCAATACAAATGTCCTCACTAGCAATATGATCTTTGACGAAATGGTGTCTCAGATTAATGTGTTTGGTGCGTGAATGATGGACAAGATTAATTGATAAATCTATAGCACTCTTACTATCACATTTCGAAGGTACTTGTTTATAGATTAGACCAAAATCAGAGAGAGTTTGCATCATCCATAAAATCTGTGCTCAACAACTTCCAAAGGCAATATATTCAGCTTCAGTGGTGGATAATGCAACACAATTTTTGTCCACGACATGACTAGGAAACAAGAGAATGTCCTAACATGAAACAAGTTCCACTAGTGCTCTTCCTATCAGTGAGTGAACCAGCATAATCAACATTAGAAAAACCAACTAAATCAAAATTATTACAAGAGGGATACCACAATCCAAGTTTTTGTGTGTGCAGCAAATACCTAAAATTCATTTTGTGGCTTTTAAATGAGATTCTTTCGGGTGAGACAGAAAATGAGCACACAAACAAACTGTAACAACCCGAAATTTTGAGCCAGTTTAATTTTTTTGTTTTGGCAACTTTAACGAATTTTGAATATTTAAAATGAATTATTTTAAATAATATCGACGAGAAATTTATTTTGCATATATTTAGAACGTATATATTATACGCGTCGTTGTTGGAATATAAATATTTATTTATAATTATAAAGGAATTTAAAATGGCGCGGTAGTTCGATAATTCGATTTCAAACATCAATTGAATGTACCGGGTGCAAAACAAACCGGATTTTAGTGAAACCAAAAATAATAGGATCTAATTGATAATATCTTTCCAACGAATCCGAAAAATCAAGATTTCATAGCGGGAATCGAAAGATATGTCCAGTTGAAAATTCTGAGTAGTCGCTATGGAATTCAGGCCCTTAAAAATGGGAATTTTGCAAACGACCTCGGATTTCGACGAAACCACTTTTGTTGGGTCCGTGATATCAAGTTATTGCTAGGTTTCAAATTTCATAATTTTCTGAATCAATATGTGAGCGTGGCAAAGGAAAACACGTTTGACCAGTTTCAGTTGATTTTAATCGACTGGAAAATGGCCATTTTCCCAACGGTCTCAGAATTCGACGAAACTAGTTTTGTCAGGACCGTATCGTCAATACGAAGCTAGAAAATATTTTTCTGCAATTTATAGAGTTAGTATGTAACCCCGGTAAAATGAAATGCGCGTTCAAATTCAATATATAGAGTTATATGTTGATTTTAACGAAAACTGATCGTAACGACCGAATCAGCCTGCGATACATATCCCATTGTGTTCGGAATGGGGGTAATTAGCAATGGACGACAGGCGGTGGGCCTCGTTTAGAGGTCGTATGAAAAAGTCAACTTTTAGAAATTAAATTAAATTAAATTAAATAAAAATAAATCCTCCCCTCTCCCCCTTATCTCTCTCTGCCCCCCCCCCCGTTAAAATCGATTTCAAAATCGAAATGAAAAAAAAAGGAGAAAGAAAGGGGAGGAGCTGTCGCTCCTCCACCTGGGAGCCACCGCACCCCGACGCCCACGCCGCCGCCCCATCTTTTTCTTCCCCACCTCCTCCTTCTTCCCCGACTCCCTCCTCTGTCGCTCGAACACCGATTTCCCCCCACCGCCCACCGCCGTCGCGTCGCCCTCCATCCACCGCCTCCACCTCCTCCCCCCCTCCATCGACCTGCTCCCTCTCCTCTTCTTTCTCCTCCCCTTCTTCTTCCCGTCCATTCTGCCTCGCGCCCAAACCGAGCCCCTGCCTGAAGACCTCCGACCACCGCTCCCCGCGTCGACGGCAGACCCCCCTGCCTCACCCACGACGTTCCTCCCCAGGCCAGACCCCCACCTCGCAGCGCCCCTCCACCCTCCTGCAACTCATTCGCCGTCGCCGTTTCCCACCTGACCCCGCACCCGAATCGAGACCCCTCCCCTCTGACCACTCCAGCCCCAAGCCGACCACCTGCAGCCTCTCCAACACCCCCTGTAAGTTCTTCTTTTTATTTATTTATCATTATTTATTTTTATTATTTTCTTTTAAATAGTTAGATTTTTATGGTAGAAAAAAAATCAGATTTTGTATATTTAAATAAAATAGGAAGGTTTAGATTTTTGTATTAGGAAAAATTTAGATTTTTATTATGAGAAAGGAGTGATTTTTATTAGCAAAAAGATTATATTTTTATAATTAGGAGGAAAGGACTTTTATGATAATAAAGTTGGGATTTTTATAATGTAGGTAGCAAATATAAAAATACCATTTTATATAAGTAGTGTATTAAAAATATCATTTTATAGTGATGAAATTGAAAAGGTAAAATCTTTAAATTCGAAAAGGTAAAATCTTTATATGCGAAAAGGTACAATCTTGATATGTGAAAAGGTAAAATCTTTAAATTCGAAAAGGCGAAATCTTTATATTTGAAAAGGCGAGATTTTTATATATTGAATAGCGAAGTAAAAATAGTTTTTTT